>CM063453.1:15095000-16345000 GCA_032191425.1 Lymantria dispar | reverse complement strand
ATTAATTTGCTTAACTTCAACCTTGTACAGATATAAACCTTAAATCCTTTCTTAATATTATAAATGCGTTTGTTTGTTACGCTTTCACGCTTACACCATTTTCAAAAATTCGTTCACTAATGGAAAGCTATAATATCAGGGAGTAAGATAGGCTATATTTTATTCCGGTATTCCCACGGGAACGGCAGCTACGCGGGTAAGGCGACTGAAATCGAAGCGAAGCGAGCGCGGGTTGCTACTTATATTATAAGAATGATACAGGTTGTATTGAATCATATGAAAGCGGCAACTTATTCCCAAATTATTTGTCAAGTGTTGAGATGTTTAGAAATTGATGTAATGTACCATCGTCATCATTTCAGCACATACAAGTCCCACTGTTGGGCTCGGGCCTATTCCACTATGGAAAGCCATTTCACCTACTACACCACGCTGGTCAGACGTGTTGGTATAGGGTTTTGTTTCGATTTTTCCATAAATATAATATGCATATTATTTTCCTTAGTCGTCTTTTACGATACAAAAATGGAGGTAGTGAATAGTCATAAATGTAGTATATAAAAAAATAATTTTCATGTTATAGTAGCTACGTTTTGCAATATTATTATTGTGTAGGGTAACAGTATTGTCATTTCGTCTTGGAATAAGTCCTATTTGCCACACACGACGAACTGTTTATCAGATCATATACTCCGCAGATTCAACTAGTCTCAGTCGGAATGTACGTATATTTTTCGTTTATATATTTATAAGGGATGATATGATACACAGACTTTGGAGTCCTCACATTGAAAATAAATAAAATTATTTATTGAATCTACATCATCATTATCACAGCCCATAAGTCCCACAGTTGGGCTCAAGCCTCCTCCACAATAGGAAGGAAATTTACCTACTATACCGGTCAGACGTGTTGGTATAGGGTTTTATTTCGTGTTTTCTTTCTCTTGCATAAATGTTATATGCATATTCCTTAGTCATCTTTTACGTCACCCACCGGCAAAAGAGGTGGTGGTGAATTGTATTCTTACTCTGTCAACACACGGATCTATTGCATGATTTGATAAGACTATATATTCTATACAACGAAAAATATGTAGCGTGTGGTAGCTGCTACGAATACTGTTAACCCTTAGATTGTTCGTGGGTGTCTTAAAAGACTACTAAAAGTTTTACATTGACTTGGACCAACTACATCTGATGCCGTTTGGTTAACAAGTCAACAGTTAGATTGCCTAGGAAAATTGACGTGTTTAAAAATACTATTGGTCAAAATTGGTACTAATTTTATACTCTGAATGGTCACCAGAGGCGGGGAGGAGGTTTGAAAATTGTAAATAACGAATCACGTAATATGTCTAAGATCGTTTAAGGGTCCATCTGATATTGAATGATGAGCTAAAGGCCTTATCGTCATTAATGTCCCTAACTTTAGAAGTGCTAAAATATCATCATCATTATTTCAGCCCATATATGTGCCCCACAGTTGGGCTCGAGCCTGCTCCTCTTTGCGAGGGAAATTGACTTACTATATGTTGGCATAGGGTTTGTTTCTAGTTTTCTTTCTCTTGCACAGATTTCATATGCATATTATATCCCTTAGTCATCTTTTACGACACTCATGGGTAAGAGATTGGTGGGTTAATTATATCCTTACTTCAACATCATGCGGAATAATATCAGAACTTAATATTTGGTAGTTATAAATCAAATTTGTTTGTTTGAAGCAACATCATGTTTGATACTAATAAAACGCCCTATATTAGTCTCCCACTTCAAAAAGTTACCCAGCCTAGTGAGAACACATCTTTCATACTGGTGTCTAGAACTAAACCAATTACTCGACTGTGTCTTATAACTTTTTATAGCGTCATTAATTAGAACCGGATAGTTTTGATTTTAATTTACTATTTTACAAGACAGATGTCGACTTTGGTGTTGTTTTGAAATGAAAACTTCTTCGCGCTACGCATTTTATTTTGTGGGTATTGAATGCTGAGCTGTCTGACTCATATATGTAGGTAATTGTCGATAAGAGCATTTTTAGAGCACGATAAAAATGAAGATCAGTTAGAGCAAAATTTATCATATTAATAGATACACAATTATAATTATATATAATGATAAATTTTATGTTATTTTATTTTTAAGAGTGGTAGGACCACACTGTCGACAGTTATCTGTCTACAGCCGCGGGCCGGTCCGTCCGGGGCAGTACCACACTCTCGCAGAAAATCGACGTCTGAGTAGTAGCAATTACTCTCTCTCTCTCTTATCTCTTATTATTTTCATTCATTTAGAAATATTTATACCAATATATTTTATACAAATTGTTACGAAACATATGTAATTTACAGTAGTCTTGTCCCTTAGTCTATAGCGGTAGGTATAGCGGTTTCAAGGATTGACCCTTAAAATAGTGTGCTCTTCAATCAAGTGCGTTCATTATCACACCCTCGTCAACTAAGATACATGTACAAGGACAGACAGCACGCATTTCTCAAGCTATGTTCTAATTAACCACTTGACGTATGGAGAAAATTCTGGACGACGCCATTTGATGTTGACAACAACAAATGATCGGGTAGTCAGATTACATTAGACACATGTTTCACAGTTAGTGTAATTGATAAATTATAAAATTATTTCTTTGTCTTGTCGGTTCATTGCCATGTTAGATGAGTTCTATAAAACCGTCCATCAATCAATCAACGTTCACTGTAGAACATATAACTCCTCACCAAGAAGAATAATGGTACATTCACCACACTCGGCACGCGGCTCGGTGATCGCAATTGGCAAACTGAAATTCAAAATTTAGCATACTAGGGGTTTCGGGGCCAAAAAATCGATCTAGCTAGGTTTTATTTATAGAAAATGTGTTTTTGTCGGTGTTTTAGCTAATCAATACAATGACATAAAATGTCAATAGAATAGGAAAGTAAATTTAGCCGTCGCCGTCAAGAGTGACAATAGCTCAGTTAGGAAATTGTCGTTGATCGAATCTGTCGTTATTATTATTCTGTTTGTTAATGTTTGATTTTTTTTTATTTTTCATAATTTTTAGTTTTTTATTAATATATATCCTAAATATGTTCGTTAAAAATACTATTTACTTACAAAAAAAAAATTATACCGAGCAAAGCTCGGTCAACCAGATATTGATTAATTATGCATAAACCCCGCGGTGACACTTAAATATTAACATTTTTAACGTTTTACCTTAAAATACCACCGAATTGAAACGTGACCGCATTGAAAAGATGCAGCAAGATCCTCAGCAAGTTTGCTTATTTGTAATATATTTACTAATTTATTTTAAATAAAATTACACGTACAACGATTAATAGCTCCAATGCCCTTCGAACTGCGATATAATACAATTATCAAATATAATGCAGAAGATTATAGCTGGATCAGATCCTGCAAGCGACACCAGATCACTAGCTAACCAATAGAACAGCCATCACTCCCCTTAGCCACACTGGAGGGATAGGGGGCATTATAAGTTGTCCAGAAGATACTATTATATATAATGAAAACTATTTTGTTACAAATAAAATAAGATAATGTGATTAGTTCTTAAATCATTTATTATCATAATGCCTATATTATTTAGATAATTATATATTAGATCTTATTTATTCCGTCTTAACATGACCTTTAAGAAAAATAATTTAATTATGATACTGGAGAATACACAAATATTTCAAGTATTTGTAGAAGCGAATTATCTCTTAAGCAAAATTTATGTTTGTTAACAAAGTAAATTTTACTATTAATTGTTAAAATTTTCCACTACGTAAGCTGTATTTGCGCATTTTTGCCATTTGTACAGCATTACTTTGCCTTCTGCTGTGTAGTGTGTGGTGAGAATGAACTGATCTTTCAGAGCGTGGCGTTGGAGCTGGATCAATACAATCATCATCTGCTATCTCTGGATCCTCTTCTGATTTAGTTTCTGTTTTCTTGGAACTAGAACCACTGCCAGTTGGTTCACGATGACGAACAGGCTTTGTATCTCCACCGAAGCTTAGAATGAATTTTAATTCAGCTATAAGCTCGTCTTTGAATGGTACCTACAATTTCATATCTCAATATAGAAAAAGATGCAATTAACTATAATGCTTAAATCTTTGCATTTAGCTATATTATTAGTGTTAGTAGGAACATGTTAGTGATTTTTCTAAGAAGAGATATTGGATTTTTATTTGTAAAAAATCTATTACTTAAGTCTAATCCCGCCACAATATGTCGCTATTCAACCATAATGCCCTTTTTTAAGATATTTTTTATTTGACGATGCCCTTTAAAATAAAGACTATAAATTATATAACCTTAATAAACCCTGTAATACTCCATGGATCAGCATGTCGGGCAACAAAAGCGACGAATGAGAGTTTACACTCTTGGAGATTGTATTGAGAATGAGAGTTTACAGTAGAGAGATTG
This sequence comes from Lymantria dispar, assembly GCA_032191425.1. Classification (NCBI taxonomy): domain Eukaryota; kingdom Metazoa; phylum Arthropoda; class Insecta; order Lepidoptera; family Erebidae; genus Lymantria; species Lymantria dispar. The sequence goes on along the minus strand of CM063453.1, from coordinate 16,340,548 downwards.
AAGTAACTATATAGATGTACAAGAGAGTAAATAAAATAAAGAATTTACGTATTGGAAAAGTTTAAAGTTGCGCAAGGTAAATTATATTACGTTACCCGTTAAGTTACGCCAGAAACGATAAAGTTACAATGTCTAACGTGGAAATCACAAGTTTTTGAAAAAATCTTTGTAATTAGTCGGCAGCATTATCTACAATATCTAAGATAAATATTTACGTTAAAAACGTAACTGCTTTAGCATCGATAATCTAGTGAGGACTAGAGGTTTTAGGTATAATCGAGCTTTCTCGGCTTATGTATGTGTGTTGAATTGTAAATTATAATTTGCTTTAACAGTAATGTTAATACCGTGAAGAAACTCGTATATCTAAAAATTCTAAATAACATATTATCATAATGTGTAGAATTCCTGGCTCGTGAAGCATTTTAAGTCGATTGTCATGAATATCTATGCGACCAACTATTCCACAATATACTATTCCATATGAGGAGTCAGTACAGCGATCGAACATCTGGCTTGACATTTGCTCCACGTAGATTTTTTATCAAAAATTAAAAACTAGCAGCAACTCTTAGCAATAATCTAAGGATATACATCATCAATATCAATTCAGCTCATATACGTCCCACTGCTGGGCTCAAGCCTCCTTCACAATAGGAGAGAAAATTTATCTAACATACCATACTGGTCAGACGAGTTGGTATAGGGTTCTTTTTACAGTTTTTCTTCTCTTGCGTATATATTATATGCATATTAGATACTTTAGTGTAGGTGTGGTGACGGAGTAAGAATACAATTCACCAATCCCTTTCTTGCATGTGGATGTTGTAAAAGACGACTAAGAGATATAATACGCATACATACAAGAGATCTATGCAAGAGAAGGTAAACTCGAAATAAAACCCTATAGCAACCTGTCTGACCAGCATGGTATAGTAAGGTCAAATTCCTTCCTATTGTGGAGTAGGCTCGAGCCCAACAGTGGGACATATATGAGCTGATGATGATGAGATACTTTAGTTGTTTTTTTTTTTTATGACACCCATGGGTAGGACAGAGGGTACTGAAATGTATTTTAACGCAATTATTGTGAGTTAAATTGTGTTATTATGTTATACTATTATTTTCACGTTGTTACGTTACGGAAGATATACTTAAGGTAAACATTAAAGAACAAGGACTCATGACTGTACCTTCATTCTATGTGATATTAACCACACGTCAAAGAGCATTTCAAAACAAGCGCAAACAAATGCTAATGAGGAACCAACAGCTAAAACGATGAATACACCGCCGACATTTGCCAGCACAAGTGGCTGCGCATCGCTGCTTCCCGCGTTGTCATCCTAAAGCATAAAAACTTACAGTAATTAGTTTACTTATATTTAATTAAAAAACGTTCTTTTTAAGCCTATATATCACCCACTATTTTGTAGAATATCCCGATATTCAAAATATTTCTTGGGAAATTCTCAAATACACACAAACCTACCAAGTATCAATTTCTGACATCTCATTTCATCTTAGCCCGTATACATCCCACTGCTGGGCTCGAGCCTCCTGCATAATGGGAGATAATTTGGTAGCGGTCAGATAGTTCAAGTCTTCTCTGGTCTATGAAAAAAAAGGAATACCTACATGCTACGGCATGATTCTATGGCATAGGGATAAGGACCATAGGATAGTGGTAATGTTTGTTATGAAGGAGTATATGCTATAAGAAGTTGTTAGATTAACTGACTACGTAATATCTTAATAAGGATGGTCCCTTAAGCAGAGACTGAATGAATTAACCGACTTGGTATAAGTTAATTCTAACAACTTGTTATGGTAGAAGAACTCGAAAACGGCCTCAGCTATGAGGCCGTCTTACGTCGCGCCCGGCGGGAGCTTGACGTCTCCGATTTAGGAGGCGTTGAAGCCAGGACCCGCAAGGCCCGGACAGGGGCTCGGATTTTAGAGTTTCCTGGGGCCGAGGGCGCCAAGACGGCCGATAGCATGGCGGCCAAGTTGAGGGGTTTGTTCGCAGAGGAGGGTGGCGTCCAAATCGCCAGACCCGTAAAGTGCGCAGAACTACGCGTCGCGGGTCTGAACGACTCCGTCACGGTGGATGACATCCGGGAGGCCATCGTCTCGAAAACCGGGTGTCCCGTGGACACCGTCCGAATTGGCGCCATCCGCCCTGGTCCGGGCGGCGTCGGTGCTGCCTGGGTGCAGTGCCCGGTGGAGTCGGCCAAGCAACTGGCCGACTCAGGCAGGCTCCTCGTGGGCTGGAGCTCGGCACGGGTGTCCGTGCTAGAGTCCCGGCCTGCGAGGTGCTACAAGTGCATGGCGGTCGGACACACTCGGCCGACATGCACTAACTACTTTGACTGCAGCGACCTTTGTTTCCGCTGCGATCAACCCGGGCATAAGGCGGCATCGTGCGCCGCCACTCCCCACTGCCCCGCGTGTGCGGCGGGCAATAGGCCCGCAAAACACCGCATGGGGGGCAGGGAGTGCAGACCCCCGGCTTCGGCCCCAAAGGGGCGGAGCGGCCTGACGACCCCGGCCGCTCCCGCCCCTAGCGCGACCCGATCGCCCGCCAGCGTGGAGGAGGTAATGGATACGGCCCACTAATGGCGGCCGAATCTTACCACCTCCTGCAGGCCAACCTCAACCACGCCGCCGAGGCACAGGACGTTTTCCTGCAAGCCATGGCGGAGTGGTTGATCGGTGCAGCCGTAGCCGCGGAGCCGTACGTGGTGCCTGACCGGCCCAATTGGCTGGGCAGCAGTGACGGCTCTGTGGCAATCGTCGCCTCCACGTCGTGGCATTCCCCGCCCTTGCTGCTCAAGGACAGGGGCGATGGGTATGTCGCGGCGGAATGGGGAGAGGTTACGCTATTTGGTATTTACTTCTCCCCTAACAGGAGCGCGACGGATTTCGGGGCCTTCCTCACCATCCTGGGGGCCTCGATACGGCGACTGGCACCGCGCTAGGTCTTTGTCATGGGGGACTACAACGCCAAGTCCACGGCGTGGGGGTCCCCCAGGACGAATGACCGCGGGCGGGCGGTCGAAGAGTGGGCGGCGGCACTGGGCCTCTGTTTGCTGAACAGGGGCTCGGTGCAAACGTGCGTGCGGCAGCAGGGCGGGTCGATAGTGGACTTGTCGTTCGCTAGCCCTAATGTCGTAGCACGTGTGAGGAGCTGGTGCGTCCAGGAGGAGGTTGAGACCCTATCCGACCACCGATACATCCGGATAGAGGTCTCCCGGACCCTCCTGCAGCCCAGCAGGGGTCACACGGCGGACGGAGCTCCCGCGTTTCCGCGGTGGGCTGTGGGTCGATTGGATCGGGACCTGTTGGCGGAGGCAGCCATCGTTCAGTCATGGCTGTCCTCACCGCCCCAGGCGGACGGGGTGGATGCCGAGGCTGGCCGCATCCGCTGTGCGTTAACGCAGATCTGCGATGCGGCCATGCCCCGTGTGCGGCGTCTGCCCCCCAAGAATGCGGTCCCCTGGTGGTCCCGAGAATTGGCGGACCTTCGGGTCGCGTGCATACGTGTCCGGAGGGCTTACACCCGCAGCCGAGCGCGTCACCGCGACGCTGAGCGGGAGGGCCAGCTGTACGAGGCTTACCGTAGTGCACGGTCTGCCTTCAGGCTGGCTGTCCGTACCGCCAAGGACGTTAGTCGGCGGGAGATGCTGGACAGTCTCGAGCGTGACCCCTGGGGTCGCCCCTACCTCGCGGCGCTGAACAAGCTGCGCGGGCGGGGCCTCCCCTCACCGAGACTCTCCAGCCCAGCCTCCTCACCAGAGTTGTCGAGGACCTCTTTCCACAGCAGGCGGAGCACACGCCCCCGGTCATGGCTTCGCCGGACAGTGACCGGGAGACCGACGATGAAAGTGCTCCGCCCATCACGGAGCCGGAAATGGGGGTGGCGGTGGCGCGTATGCGAATCAAATCCACCGCCCCCGGGCCCGACGGTATTCCGAACCGTGTGCTGGCCCTGGTCCTCGAGCACCTGGGACCACGCCTTAGGGGACTGTTCGACGCTTGTTTGACGTCCGGGCAGTTCCCTGGGTGCTGGAAAGAGGGGAGGCTGGTTCTCCTGCCGAAGCCGGGACGGTCTCCCGAGTCGGCCTCGGCCTATAAGCCCATCGTGCTGCTCGATGATGCGGGCAAGCTGCTGGAGAGGGTGTTGGCTGCCCGCATCGAGCGGCACCTCGTCGGGGTCGGGCCCGATTTGTCGGACGCCCAGTTTGGTTTTCGGCGAGGGGGTTCGACGGTCGCGGCCCTGCTGCGCCTGAAGGCCGTGGTAGCGGAGGCCGTCACCGGCGGAGGAGTCCTGTTGGCGGTGTCCCTGGACATCGCCAACGCCTTCAACAGTCTGCCATTCAGCTGCATCAGGGAGGGGCTGAGATATCACGGGGTGCCCGTGTACCTCAGGCGGCTGGTGGCAGACTACTTGGAAGGGCGCAGCGTCCTCTACGTTGACCGAGTAGGGGACGTTGTGCGAACGCCCATGACGTGCGGTGTCCCACAGGGGTCGGTTCTGGGTCCGACCCTGTGGAACATCGGCTACGACTGGGCGTTGAGAGGAAGCCTCCCAACCGGGCTGGGCGTAATTTGCTACGCCGACGATACACTCGTCACAGCCCGGGGTGGGACGCTAGAGGAGGCGGCACGTCTGGCAACTCTCGGCACCGAGGAGATTGTCAGGCGGATCGAAGCGCTGGGGTTGAGGGTAGCCCTGGAAAAGACGGAGGCCCTTTTATTCCATGGCCTCCGTACCGCCGGGCCTCCCGCCGGCGCTTCGATCACCGTGAAGTCGGTCACCATCAGCATCCAGGCCCACATGAAGTACTTGGGCCTGGTGCTCGACGGGCATTTTTGGTTCCGGGAGCATCTCCATCGACTTGTTCCCCGGCTTGTCGGCGCGGCGTCCGCCCTTTCGCGGCTGATGCCGAATGTGGGCGGACCCAGCTCTACGTGCCGACAGCTGTACACGGGGGTGATCCGGTCAATGGCTCTATACGGCGCACCGGTGTGGGCGGGGTCCCTGACCGTCCGGCTGAGGGCCCTCTTGAGGCGACCACAGAGGGTCATGGTGGTCAGGGCCATACGCGGTTACCGCACGGTGTCGACGGAGGCAGCGTGCCTCCTGGCCGGAACTCCCCCTTGGGACCTGGAGGCGGAGATGCTCGCCGAGATTTATCGGCGGGTGTCGAAGACGCGCACTCGCGGCGGCATGGTCTCCCTGCAGGAGATCACCGCCTGGCGGGTCGACGCCCGCCGAGGAGTCATTGCCCGTTGGGCAGTCCGGCTGGAGAGTCCTCGGTACGGTGTCAGGACCGTCGAGGCCTTCCGGCCGGTGCTGATGGAGTGGTTGGAGCGGACGCACGGGGTGCTTTCCTTCCGACTGGTGCAGGTGCTTACAGGGCACGGGTGTTTTGGGAAGTACCTGCACAAGATTGTCAGGAGGGAGAGCACACCGTCCTGCCACCACTGCAGTTGCGACGAGGACACGGCGCAGCACACGCTCGAGGAGTGTGCTGCATGGGAGGGAGAGCACCGTGAACTCGTCGCGATTATCTGTGCCGACCTGGCGCTGCCGACCATCGCCAGGGAGATGCTCGACAGCGTCAGGAACTGGGACGCGGTCGCCGCCTTCTGTGAGGCTGTAATCTCACGGAAGGAGGCGGCGGATCGTGTGCGAGTAGAGCTCCTATTCGGCGACACGTTCCGCCGCCGGCGACTCGGGCGGCGCAGGCGCGAGTATCTGCGCCTAATGCCGCCCTAGCCGAGGCCGCGGGTGATCGGACCGGGGAATTGTCCGTCACCCGCAGAAAGGCTGACCGCGCGATGACGACCGACGTCCCAGTACGTCGAGAGGTGAGGTTACCCGAAAGGGTATTCCGTCGGGCCGACCACTGATGACAAGTCACATCTGCTCCGGTGGTCGGCCCAACAACGAGGTGACGTGGGTACGGGTGGGTTATGGGCCCGCGCACCGTCCTTTCATCGCCCCGGAGGGACAGGACCGCGCGTGCGCTTACCATAGCCCACCCATTAAAAAAAAAAAAAAAAAAAAAAAATGGTAGAATAACTCAGTTGCGAGGCTTGGTTTTTTTACAAGTTTTGTTTTTGATAGTATAGTATTTATTCGTATAAGCTTACTGTACAGGCACCTCCGCCTCGCTTTTCCTTCCACCATTTATTCTTCATTACCGTTAATTTACCTTCTTCTTGTAATTGTAGAATAGATTCACTCATTGGTTGACGATATGGTGAATCTGTAAAACATTATTGAAGAAATTTAAAAAATTCACACGTTTCTAAAATGTTTGCCGCTCATGTACGGTTCAATGCTAGATTTGAATCTCGTCCGTCTCATCCACAGTAGTAAAGGTATAACTAACCTATAATATACCATGTTTAGCAAATAGTTCAGCGTGGATGATTTATTAAGTATTCTCTTTCTAGCTTTTTTTTAGGATAATCCCAATCTGTCCATACGGTATAATCTACCGCATTCTCTTCCCATGGCAGACTGGTACCGATTCTTTGACATCCGCGGCTGGCCCTTTACCCTTTAATGCCCCGGCAACAAAACAGCGTTGCCTTCACGTTGTATGGCTCTGCCCGGGTGGCGATCTACTCCACAGTCCGATTCTTTTTGTAACTGTTATATGATTTACTTAATTTCTTTTATCATTATCATCCTCATCACAACTCATATACGTCCCACTGCTGGACTCGAGCCTCCTTAACAATAAAATAACTTACTATACCACAAAGATCAGATGTGTATAGGGTTTTATTTCGAATTTTCCTTCTCTTGCATAGATGATATATGCATATTTAATCTCTTAGTCATCTTTTATGACATCTATCGGCAAGAAAGGGCTTGGTGAATTGTATTCTTATTCCGTCACCACACGGAATGATTTCAATCAAATATATTAATAATATTGTCTCACTTTTTTTCATTGCAATACCATATCCTTTACTATCTAGTAATCCGCCCACTTGAGCTACATCACAATTTCGTTCAACCATATACTCAATTGAAGTAGACTCCATTAAAAACGCATAGTTTTCTTTATCAGATTTGACTCTGAAAAACAGTATGGCTTCATTAGAGAATTGCTAAAAACAAAACGAAATAATTTGATTTCAAAATAATTACCTTGCTAATCCTTCATCGTTAGTTGCAGTTTGATATTCTGGATGAGAATCCATATATTTGTACATCTTTTGATATAACAAGTTATCAGATTCCTAAAGTTCAAAGAAATGTCAATAATATGTTATTGAAAATATATTATAAAATAATATCTCTATTATAATCGTCGTTAAGTGATGGTGTAAGAATACAATTCACCACCCCCTTTCTTGTCCGTGGTTATCGTAAAAGACGACTAAGGTATGTAATATATATTTAACATCTATGCAAGAGAAGAAGAACTCGAAATAGAACCCTATACCAACAGTCAGACCAGCGTGAAAAGTAGGTCAATTTCCCTCCTATTGTGGAAAAGACTCAATCTCAGCAGTATATAAGCTGTGATGATGATGACAATGATCTATTATAAACTGCAGAATAAAAGAATGAACTGTCTTTTAAAGTCATAAGCATATGAATTATACCAGACTATAATGGATCCAAATAATGGATCGCACGAATGTATTATTAAATTTTATTGTAGGTACTTCTGTTTTAAATAAATTCAATAGCAACTTTGGAGTTCGCCGCGTAAATGTCGATAAGCTATTCATCTCAGCCCAAATGGGTCCCCCTACTAGGCTCGAGCGTTCTTCACAATAGGAGAGAAATCGAACTTTTATACCATTCTGGTCGAGGAGGGGGAACTCTTGCTGTTATATGCCTATTATATCCCTTAATTGTCTTTTGCGGCACCCAAGACCAAGATAGGGGGAGGCCAATTGTATTCTTATTCTATTAAATATTGAAATACATGTTTAAATGACACTAGTTCAGGTTCAAATAATTCAAATACAGACATTGGATGCAGGTGCTAGAAAACTATCCATCACTCCGAAGCGTTCTTCGGGCTGATGGATATAATTATAGTAGTGAATTGTAGTAGGTGGTGAATTGTATTCTTATTATATCACTTCATGAAAAAGTTGTTACAAAAAATAGAAATAATTTGATAAAATAATTTTAGTGAATATATAAGCGTATGTATAAGCTGTGAATTTCATTTCATTCATTTCAGCTCATATACGTCCCACTGTTGGGCTCCAGCTTCCTCCAGAAATAGTGGGATATCGTACTCTGGTACCCGGCTGGTCAGGCGTGTTAGTATAGGGTTTAATTTCAAGTTTTCCACCTCTTGCATAGATGTTATATACATATAAAATCCCATAGTCGTTTTTAATGACATCCATGCACAAGGCAGGGGATGAATTGTATTCTTACTCCGTCACCTCATAGAAACATAATACTATCAATAAAAGGAAATAACTTTAACATTACCTTAAAGAAACTGAACGTTGCACCCCCTTTCTTTGCTCCATAAGTAATATCATAAGGGTTATTCGCAAGATCGTTAACGGTTTTAATCGCATAGAATTTCGATTCAACTGTGAGGAAAGCAGCAAGATTTGCCGTATATGATGATACCATAATTAACGTAAAGAACCACCACATACTTCCTGCCATTCTAGTAGATACAGCACTAAAATATTTTAAAATATTATTTGATTATAATATGAAGGTATAAAAACATAAACTTTCACACAGGGACAGTCCTATCGAATATTTTAAGAGTAAAGCGGCGTATACGGCCGTGTAGTAACGGTGTAAAAATATAATTCGCCACCCCCTATCTAGCCTGTGGGTATCGTAAAAGACGACTAAAGATATAAAATGCATATAACATTAATGCAAGAGAAGGACAACTTAAAATAACATGCTATACCAACCCGTCTGACCAGTGAGATAGTAGGTCAATTACCCTCTTACGGTTTTTTTTTTGGGGTGGGCTATGCTCAGCTCACCCACCTTTATCCCCCCCATAACCCATCATAGCTCGTCGCCTTCGTCGTTGGGCCGACCACCGGTACCGAGTTCCTTGTCCTCCGTGGTCGGCCCGACGGAATACCCTGGGGGGTACCCTCTCCTCTCGATGTCCCCTCCCCGGGACGTCGTTCGCCATCGCACCCTCTTATGATGGAGGAGTCTTGAGCCCAGCAGTGGTATATATATGAGCCGATATAAGGATAGTAAAAAAGGACCTACATCTCAGTATGACTGCTCGAACATACACCAGTTATCTTGAAACAAATTAATCAGTGTCAAAACATTTTGCAATAGGTATATTTAAAAGCGATAAATTTAAAACAATAAGCCAAGCAGAGAAACCGAAGTAGTCGTACAAAAGAATATTGGGCATCATTGAAACTATTGAGTCTCCTTGAGGAGTGTTTAATATCTGTGATTTTAAATGGTGTGAATATATTAATCGAATAAGTTTTAAATTATATTTTATTTTCATCATTATTATTTCTGCTCATGCTCGTTGCACTGTTGAGTTCGAACCTCTTCCACAATAGGAGGTAAATTGACCTTCTATACCTATACCACCACGCTGATGTATGAGGTTTTATTTCGAGTTTTCATACTGTTGCATAGATGTTATAAGCATTTAATCTCTGAGTCGTCTTATATGATACCCACGGGCATAAGAGGAGATGGTGGAATGTATTTTTACTCCGTCAGCACACGGACACTATTTCATCCTATCCTCAATTAAATAAGTCTCTAAAATCTACCATGCATACTTAGAGTATTTAAATGAGATAAAATGAATTTGAAATTCATTATATAAAAATAAATTACATAGGTGCAATTTCTGAACCCTGTGTTAAAACACTACCCAAAGTAAACCAAAATGAATTTGCTATTGTAAATTGATTATCCAACGTCTCTGGTTCTTCTATACATGGATAGGGATTTTGCCATTCTTCCGGCGCTATTCTTCCTAAAACAAATAGAAGAACTGATACCCCAATAAATGCCCCCGCAAGCCACGCCCAAACCTGAAATATGAAAAATAATAGTTTTTAGTATTTAATAAAATTATTCTATAAACACTAATATTACCTATTTCGAGGCAATGGCAAATAAAATAAAGATTTATTATTTATCATACAATTAAATTTAGAGTAAGTAGATAAAATAAATTATTTGATGTAAGCTGTAGGTGATATCTGAAATAAGTCAGTTTGGTGCCTTACTAGTCTTGTCTTGCTCCAGAGTCTTTCAAATAAAAATCCGAATGGTATGACTTAAGCAAAAAATATTGAAACTAATTAATATAAAAACAAAGCCATTAAGAATTTACCTATAAAATATTAACTATTTTTTTGTTTTAGAACAATGTTTTCAGTAAAAAGAAATTGCATATTCTTTTATTATTTACCAATACTCATTATTTCTCATTGTATGATTATACTAACCTCCAAGGAAAATGGTGAAATAAAGGAGAACAGATTAGGCGGTTCCTTAGTTGGTTTCTTATACAATATAGTTATACCCAAATTCATAAAAGGACTAGTGAAATCAACGGCCTTCTGTCGAGCTGCTGTTATTGATAAATCAGTGATAGCAAAATCTGCTCTCTGAAATAAATATTACAACAAACTTGTTTAAATCATTAATATAAATATTCAAGGTGATTATCATGTTAATATAAGATGGCATGGTTATACATTTCATCATCATCATCTCAGCCCACATGACTCCCTCTGTTAGGCTATCTGCATTTAATGGTTGTGTTGCTCGAGCTGTTTTTCCTGAACTCATGAAAATTAGTAGAGTAATTCCTTTGTTCAAATCAGATAGTATGTCAGATGTGAACAATTTTCGACCAATATCTATATACCAACACTTAGTAAAGTATTTGAGACAATTATACTTGAACAGATGATGAGTTATTTTAACAAACATGGTATGTTCCACAAAAATCAATTTGGTTTTACTAGGAATTGCTCTAGTATTGATGCGGGTGTAGAATTATTAAAAAACATCTCAGCCTGGGAGGAATCGCTCGAGGCTTTGGGCATCTTCTGCGATTTATCTAAGGCATTTAATTGCGTAAATATATAAAATAAATATATATATAAAATAAATATATAAAAAAACTCTTATCAAAAAACTACACCACTATGAGATCAGGAAAAACGCTCTGGAACTTATAATTTCCTATCTAAGTAACAGAATTCAGAGAGTCGATGTTAATGGTGATGCACGATCATCTGGTTCTATTATCAAAATGGGCGTTCCACAAGGGTCAATACTGGGGCCATTTCTGTTCCTTGTATACATTACTGACTTACCCTATTACGTAGGGGACAATCAAAACATTGTATTGTTCGCAGATGATACTTCTTTACTATTTAATATTAAAAGACAAATGCTTAGTTATGACGGTGTGAACAATGCACTGTCTAAAGTTGTTCATTGGTTTAATTCTAACAACTTAGTTCTTAATGAGACAAAAACCAAATGTATTAAATTTACTAAACCCAATGTGAGACAAGTGGGCACTAATGTTGTAATGAATGGTGTGGCTCTGGACCTTGTGGAATCAATCACCTTTTTAGGCATCACTATAGATGCTAGACTCCAATGGGGACGTCAAATTGAGAAACTGTCAGGTAGGCCCAGCTCAGCGGCTTATGCGGTAAAAAAAATCGCTTGTTAACCGATATTGAAACAGCCAGAATAGTTTATTTCACTTACTTTGATAGTCTTATGTCATACGGCATATTACTGTGGGGTTGTTCCGTGGAATTGAATAGAATCTTTGTTTTACAAAAAAGGGCTGTCCGCGCGATTTATAATTTAGGCCCAAGAGATCACTAGGAGAGAAATTTAAAGAAGTACACATGTATATTTTTTTTATTGTTGCTACTATAATTGTAATGCGTAGCGTGTTTTGCCAAGCGATTTTTTTTTATTGGATCTGTGTTTTATGTTTATGGTATTGGTCATGCTCACTGAAGGGTCTGCTTGCGGTAGCTACTAGGAGCGGGTCACTCCCTTCCCTCCATTATGGTTCAGGGGAGTGATGGCTGCTCTAGTGGTTAACTCGTGATCGCGTGCCGCTTGCGGGATCTGGTCCAGCCATAATCTCCCCATTATATTTGTGATTATTAATATATTTGAGAATTGTATTATATAATATTTCGAATGGCATCACACTGGAACTATTAATAAGCATGTTGTAAGATGTAATTTTATTTAAGTGAAATTAGAAAAAATAAAAATAGACAATCTCGCTGAGTTTCTTGCGGGATCTTCTCAGTGCGGTCGCGTTCCGCTCCGGCGGTAATTTTAAGAAAAATGTATAAAAATGACAATATGTTGGTGCCACCGCGGGGTTTATACATAATAAATGATTTGAATTTGAATAGGCTCTGGCCTCTTTCACATTGGGAGAGAAATTGACCAACTATACCGCGCTGTTCAGACGTGTTGTCATAGGGTTTTATTTCGAGTTTTCCTTCCCATGCATGGGTATTATCTGCATATTATATCTCTTAGTCGTCTTTTGCGACACCCGCGGACGACAGTGGGGTGATGAATTGATTTCTTACTCCGTCACTACACGTAGGTTATACATTTATAGAAACTTGTTTTAAGTTGTATCTAATGATATTTACTCCGTCCATTATTTTCTCCATCATGCCATTCCATTTTCCAGTTGCTGAGTTGTACGAACCATATACTCCATCTTCTTGCAATTCAAATGTATAATTAAATTCATTCATTTTAGAAAGCTCTTCAATAAGCTCTATACCAAAACCTTCGTAACGCTCATTACCTTCAAGCTTCTTATATGACTCTTTAAGCATACCGTATGGAGCACTCTGTAAAATTAAATATCATTATATTTGCCATCTATATTATTTTCTGTTTTTTTTTCATCCCATGTACGTCCTATTTTCGGCTAATAATTTCCTTTACTGTAGACAATTTTAATAATACTACGCTAATTATTTTGGTCTTTATTAGCTAACTAGCAACCCGTCCCCGCTTCGCTTCGGTTTCATTTTAATACCGGGATAAAATATAGCCTATGTTACTCTCTGATATTATAGATTTCCATTGGTGAAAGAATTTTTGAAATCGTTTCCGTGGTTTAAGCGTGAAAGCGTAACTAACAAATAAAGAAACAAACAAGCAAACTTACTTTCGTATTTATAATATTATATTAGTTAGTAGTTAGTTATATTAGCTAATACAACATTTACGGGAAAGAAAGGGATAACTATATATACATTTCTTTTTTCAATCATTCACTACATGAAAGTAATCTTATTAATAAATTACAAATAATAAATAAATACCAGTGCAGTCAGTATGAGAAAATGTTTGCCTTTCATTGACTCGGAACCTTCTGCAGATGATTGCGATGCTTCAACTTTGGTTTCAACAAAACCATCTTCTAGGGTCCAAGTGCCCACCTAAAATCATATTTTTTATTTAATATTACAAGTTTTTAACATTTTAATGAAAGCAGTTACATAGTTTTGAAGATCATTATATATTTTGTAGTACATTTATTACATAAATGTAATAAATGTACTACAAAATATATAATGATCTTCAAAACTATGTAACTGCTTGGGTAAACCCAAGGAGCATTAAAAATATGTCATTAGTTCGCAAGAAATGTATTACGTAAAATCATGACAAACAGCAAACAAAAATAAAAAATGATGCTAACGCTTTTAGTTATCCTTTAAGAATATACAAAATTTTTTAAAAGATATATGCACCTTATCTAAGCCATAAGACATTGCTTCCAATACATCTATTTCTACCTCTGATCGAAAACCATCTTCATCAAATTTCACAATACCTGTCATTCCATCTATTTCCATCTGAAAAAATGAAAACACTTTTGTAGTTGGTTTAAATCTTATATCTTTAAACGAGCAATTCTTATATATATATTATATATATATACACACACATATATATATATATATATATATATATATTTTTTTTTTTTTTTGTGGCATGGCACCAACGATTTTGATGAAACTTCGCATACTAGAGGTTTCGAGGCCGAAAATTCGATCTAGCCAGGTTTTATTTATAGAAAATGTTGTTTTGTCGGTGTTTTAGCAAAACAATACAATGACATTAAATTTTAAAAAAATATGAATTCAAATTTCGCCGTCAACGTCATGAGTTACGATAGCTCAGTTGGGAAGATGTCCAGCTCTCTTTTTAGTTTTGTTTCGGCATTCAATCAGCGTCGGATCGAATCTCGGTGTTATTAAAATTCTCTTTTTGTAATTTTTTTATATTTTTCATTATTTAATTTTTATTAATATATATCTAAAAAAATTCGACAAAAATACAATAAAAAAATAACTTGAGAGGTGTCAAGGGACACCCGGATGGAACGAAGTTCCTTTCGATATATATATATATATACACACGTCATAGATGCGCGGGACTTTGTAAACACAACAGAGTGTGTGTGTGTGTGTGTGTGTGTGTGTATATATATAATATATATATATATATATATATATATATATATATATATTCTCTCTCGACTTCGTAAACACAACAGCGTATAGGTTAGAACACGCACGGCTTGCTAAATACATACGCATTGATATTGAGAAACACGCGCATGCCGCACGGCTTACAACTATAGCAAAAAGTGTCGTTACAACTTTTAGTCTTAATTTTTTCCGTCTAGCCCCCTTTCGCAACGCGCGATAAGTAACTTCGTTCCAATATTCCGAGTGAAGCTCGGTCAACCAGATATTACACATTTATATAAACAATAGTGAAGATAGGAGTAAACATCATTTAATATTTGAAAACCACTGTAGTAAATAAAAAATCTATATATGCAAAAGGTCCGCACCGCGATAAACTTGAAAACTACTGGAGCGTTCAGCATGGGACCGTGACTATTCGACACAGAATTATTTATAGATGGTTTTAGGCAATTTTTTGGTTGCGGATAAATGGTCTGGGGATTAGTCCGCCACCCAGAGAGGCCAACCGAGGGGGTTGCTGGGGTTGCCCTCACCGAGAATGGTACCCGAAAGTGTAACCCGCCAGATCGCCCATGAACGCCAAGGAATCGGTAACAGTGGTCGGCCCATTGGCAATAGTGAGGGAATGCGGTAGGTTACGGTAGGGTAAGATTGGGCGGGGAGTGCCCAGACAGCCTACGAAAAAAAGGCCATTTATTTTTTAAATTTCCATCAAATATGCAACATTTTTAAATTTATCAGGTTAACTTTTGATATTAGTCATTACAGATTGTAGAGATTTGGCCCGTGTGCTTTTATGGATTATTTTTAAAGTGGAATGTTTTCTCAATTTACGTTCCATTCAATAACTAATATCACCATTCACGTTACCAGTTCAATTAAAAAAATAGGAATATAACATTAAAAAATATATTTATAATTTAATAAAAACAAAACAAAAAGTAATTGCCATGTGATTCGTCCTGCGACATAATAATAACAATATCAGGTTGACCGAGCTTCGCTCGGAGTATTTTTGTAGCATTTATTCAGATATATATTAATAAAAAATAAAAAAATAAATAATGAAAATTATATAAAAAATTACAAAAAGGGAATAATAATAACACCGAGATTCGATCCGACGCCGTTTGTCGCCGATGTCAAAAATAAAATGAAACCTGACTACTTCGCCACTGAGCTATCGTAACTCATGATATTAATGGCAAAATTTTAATTCATATTCTTTTAAAATTTAATGTCATTATATTGTCTACCAAAAACACTGACAAAACAACATATTCTAAACATAAAACCTAGATCGATTTTTTGGGCCCGAATCCTCTAGTATGCCAAATTTCAACAAAATCGTTGGAGCCGTTTCCGAGATCCTCAATATATATATACAAGAATTGCTCGTTTAAAAATATAAGATTATCTAATATCGCTAATATCGCTCAACACACATCACTCATCGAACCGATAGCCGTTGGGGAAGAAAGATTCTTGAGTGGCGACCACGAATTGGACGACGCAGCGTAGGACGACCACTAGGTGGACTGACGATATTCTCAGTGTCGCAGAGAACCGTTGGATGCAAGTGGTACAGGACCGTTCCGAGTGGCATTTTCGTGGGGAAACCTATTAGTCTAACAGTGGACGTCTGTAGATTGATGGATGGATGGATGGAACATTATGGCATTTTTAAAATTAATATTTTTTGTATCATAATATTAATAATTATTTTTAGGTAGGCTATGGTCACAACCCGCTCAATCTATTCGGGGTAAAGAGAGGACGCCGTGCGGCCCTACTACCTACCGTATTCCCTACCCATCGTCATTGGGCCGAGCATTGACATCGATTCTTTGATAACCGTGACCGGCCCGGGGGATTACTCTTTCGGATATATTCCCTTTGACGTGCCTGTAACAATGTTCACGGGGTGTCGCCGCATAAGTGGCAAACTAATCGCAGGTCCGGAACGATACATAGCCGCGCCAGTGTCACCAACACCTGGCGGTAAAGAACGCCCAGCGTCTGCATCTCCAAGTCCCATAGCGAAGTTCCAGTCAATAGGCACACTGCCTCCGTCACCATTGTGCGCTATCTGCGCATGGTTTTGACCGCCCGTGGCTTTCTAAGGTCTCAAGAGGACCCTGAATATAAAGTGTTGTTGAAGGTTTCTTCAGAGATGTTCAGTTTTCAAGGATGCTTAAGAAATTATTCATTGCAAGCTCGAAGTTTGGAACTATGACTGCTTAACGGCAATCTTGTTTCTTATTATGGTTGCCTTAAAGTTATATATCTTCAGTGATAAAACAACATGAGGCTATACAGAAATACTTACAGTTCTAATATAGTTAACAATACTGGAGCCGTAAGTCCAACTTTCTTTAGTTTCACAAGTTATGTTAGGGCCTTCTTCGAGCCCCATTAAATTTATAGCCGACGTATAAAGACTAACTGCATCATATAATAACGCCAAGTTTAGTGTTAAACCATTTTCTTTTATTGCTTCTACTATACTATTTTCAGATAATTCAGCTACTTTTTCATTTACAGCTTTAATAAAGTTTTGAATAGATTCTATAGTAGGATCAAACATTCTAATACCTATAAATTGATCAAAAATTATTTTAATAATACAGAAAATAAGAACAATACATAATATCTATTTTATAAAACTATTGTTTACCTGTTATACTTGAACCACCATGTTTGTATGAATCTATGTCGATTGTTTGGAAATCGGGATTCATTATGATATAACTATGATCATCTGACATTATGCCAACTTGTTGAGCTTGGTCTAATAATAACGATAATTTTTCTATACTACAGTTTATGACATAATTCACAGATCCTGACTTCTTCACAAATTTAAGTTGAGGTCTAATGAATAGAAATTATTATTTTAGTATATAGGTATTGCTAAAAATATTCGTAACACTTAGTTGAAGAGGTAGCTTTGCATTTTCTGATAATATAGAAGTATTGTGTATCATATCCGTGTAGAGTAAGGATACAATTCACTACCCTCTTTCTTGTCCATGGGTGTTGTAAAAGATGACTAAAAAAATATAATATGCATACAACATTTATGCAAGAGAAGGAAAAATCTAAATAAAACCTATACCAACGCCTCTGACCAGTTTGGCATAGCAAAACAATTTCCCTCCAACTATGGAAGAAGCCCAAAGCCAGCAGTGGGACGTATATGAGCTGTGATGAAAATGATTGTATATTGCTATTATTCCGTTCTAACATAATGGAAACGCTAATATTAATATAACACCAGTTATCATCAATACATTTTCTTAAAATATCCTCTTGTTCTTACCTGTAATCATCCGTTTCCGGTAATTGCATGACATTTATATACATTTTTTCACCCGAATCTATGTCTTGCATATTGAAGATATTGTCTAAAAATGGCAGCAGTTCAGCACCTTCATAAATAATAGTAAATTCTGTCCAACCTTTCAATTCTATGAGATCAGCGAATATCTGAATTACACAAAAACAACATTTATTCAACAAAGTCACAAACGATAATAGCAAATAAACTAATACTCATACCTGTGAGTACGCAATGTGATGAGGAAACAGATTAACAACTGACCAATTTCGATTCTGTGTTATTACAGGTTGCATGATTATGTGAGGTATTTCAAGAAAATCGGCGGTAGACTGAACATGCCGTAGTGCATCTTGTTTGTTTGGACCAAAAATACCGAATACATTACTCTAAAAAATGAAAAACTTTTTAGTAGTACATTCAAGCTGTATTTTAATTATTTTCTACATATAAATTATTTTTATATATTTAATTGTTTATATTACCTCTAAAAGAGTGCACATCGCTTTTTCTGCTTCTAATATATCTCCAGGTGATGTCTTTGTAACGCTAGGAACAAATGGATTTTCTGCATCTTTAGATGCATCATTAATTGCTACAGCAAAGGCAGCTTCTAATAAAAATGATCCATCATCGAATATAGCACCTATAGAACATAAAATAGTTAAGTATTCCGTCAGACCCGAGGTTATAATAAGATAGATAAATTATAAAACATACCAAAAGTTTTATCGCCATGTGTTAAGTGTAAATAAAATACCACTAATAAGCGCCTAAACATAATATTTAATTGCATCTTGATAAATTGAATTCTTTATTGTCTCACTTCATCCTTATTTTCTATTATTTCTTTGAGTCACAACGTAGAACGATAATACTTGACTTCAATGTGGTTGCACAACTAATATCTTAACTATAATTGTTCTGAATGCAATTCTACTAGTACTAATATCGAACTGTACTACTAAAATTAGACGATGCACTCGATGCAAATATATACCTACACACTCTCATTTTATTTATAGAATGATTTTCTTCTTAATGCACTGTAGAGAAGATAATTTACATTACATATGTTTAGCAGAGGTGTAGATGCAGGTTGGTATTTCGAGTTTTTTTGCAGTGACGTATATATTTATGCAATTTTGATTCCATGGTTATTTAGTTAATGTTATAGTTTTGTGTGAATACCCACCTCTTTTTATGACATTAGTAATAATAGAAATAAAAATATAAATATTATATCAATCAGATTCGGTCCAGCCGTTTTGAAGATTACTGGTTTTTTAGGAATAGATATTGTGTGAATACCCGTGTGAGTATGAAAAAAACGTAGGTACTATTTTGACATAACAAATAGATACTTCAATTTGGGGGCATGGCAGTGCCCCCGCCAAGGTGAACAAAAAGAAAAAAAAGTCGAGCAAAAATGCAACACTGCCGTAACATACTAGAAGCAATTTGGCCCATTTTCGACCCCCTATAACTTCGTTGTGAATAAAACTAGAAGCCTGAATTTTTAGAAACTCAGCAGGCACTGTATACATCTGATATGCCTCAAGTTTCATTCAATTTGAACTAATAGTTTAAGAATTATAACTAGTGAAAAATTTTGTAATTTTGTCACTCACTAACTGACTGACCGATCAATATTATTGAGGCACTTCTAGCAGACATCGAAGCTTCAAATTTAGAACACAATTAAGGTAAAAGCTCCTAATACGGCGGTAGTCAAAATCGTTTCCTATTACGGTGGTATTTCTATTTTCGAGTTTTACTCCTGTTTTATTCAGTTTAAGTACACCAAAACGTAAACTATTTATTCTAAATCTATTACTTCATGACTTAACTGACGTTTGCAAGTATAGCACATAAACAACACAACAAGATCAATCAATCTGTGTAACGGCATCGATGTAAGAGGGGTTTCCATACAAACGCGGAACAACAAAAGTAAGTATACTAATATTTATAAACTAAATTTTGCATATTAATAAGCTGTCCAAGTTTGTTTATGTGTTACTAGCAACCCGCCCTCGCTTCGCTTTGGTTTCAGTTGCTTTACCCACGGCGTAGTACCCGTTCCTGTGGGAATACCGGGATAAAATATAGCCTATGTTACTCCCTGATATTATAGCTTTCCATTGGTGAAAGAATTTTTGAAATCGGTTCGGTGGTTTAAGCGTGAAAGCGTTACAAACAAACAAACAAACATCCTTACTTTCGCATTTATAATATTAGTATGGATGTATAGCATTTTCCTACTATTACACCCACTATTTAAATAGCTTGTTTCATATTTGTAACAACAAATTATACCAAAATCTCCCAAAGTATTAAGCAGACTAAATTGCCTGAAATTTACCTGAAAGAAAGAATACCATCATAAGGCTGGATTGCCATCAAAGCGGAGAGGAGACTAGAGATGTGTTTCAATAAACCAATCAAATTTCTTTATTTCCACATCTCTCCGCTTAGCTTGGGTGGAAACGCGGAAAGGAGAGATGTCTCATTTTTCAGAGAGTGGGCTCTAAGAAAATCCGTTGTTGGTATTCAAAAAGTAGAAAGTACCGGAAGGGAAAATAAGTCGGTTTATATACAAAAAAAAATGAGATACATAAAAAATCTTTAATATTGATATGGTCACTGTAAGAAGTTGTTAGGTTAGGTAGTTTAGGTTATTAGGTTAATAACTTAAGAAAAAAGGTCCTTTAAGCAGGGATTGAATGAGTTAACCGACTTGGTATAACATGGATCTCACAACTTTTTATGGTAGAAGAATTCAGTTGCGAGGCTTAGCTTATTTTAAAAGTTTTGTTTTTGATGGTATTTTATTTATTTGTATGGATTGATGTATGTACCTACTTGAAAAATTAAAGCTATATAGATGGTGGTTTTTATTTATTTATTTTTTTATGAGACTAATCCCACCACACATTCCCACCATTGTAACTCCTGTAAGCCAGGATCCACAATGGTCTCCATAAATGACACCGAGGTTTGACCCTCAGGCAGTCCCGGGATATGATTTTAATTGTCTTGGGACCCGCAACAAATTTTATTAGAAAAGATTAAAGAGGAGGAGTTGGAAAGAGAGATTCCACTTCCCTCCTAGGCAAAGCGGGAGACAGGAAAATAAAATGACTAGTCAGCCAATAAGTAAAAAGGTGTACAGCTACAATAGCGCAGCAGTACGGCACCACGGATACGGAAGAGCTTAACGGGGCCTATATGTGAGCGTTAAGATTGATTGTTACAGTAAGTATGGCAGAAACGCATGAACGCACGGAAATTTTCTCGAGTTGCTACAAGGTCCGTATAGTATATTACCCCACAGGTGACTTGCAAACTGTTAAACATAAGGTTACGCTCGTTTCGCCAGAGATCGCACTCCCAGAGAATGTGATGTGCTGATTGTTCATACTCGTGGTCAGATGTGGAACATTGACATAATGGTGATGGTACGAGTTTAAAAGAAAATAATTTACTTTTAAAGTTGCCATGGCCAGTTAAAAGTTGGGCCACGAAGTGGTCAACCTCCAGCCACACCTTCTCCAGGCGCTCCCGGATGCATGGAAAAATAGATAAAGATGACGACCTTTCGATGATGAATCCCATCTTTCTTGCCATTCAGTTAAAAGTTCCTCATAGACAATGGATTGTGGTGCAAACAATCTAGCAATTTTATTTCGGTCGCACGGTAGAAGGAAATCTGTATTCATAGTTTCCTTTGTGGTGTAATACATTGACGCTCGTCTCTGAATCTCCAAATCAACCGGAAGTACACCCGCGAGTACTGTAAGGCCTCGGTACTAACCGTTCTATAGGCTTTACATAAGAATATTAGGGCCAATCGTTGGCTCTGTAGTAATTTAAGGCGAGCCGCCCCTATGGTGGCCCTATCGGCCCATACAGGTGCAGCGTAACAAATACACCCCAAATATGTGGCCATGTATATGGTTTTAAGTGTATTAAAACGAAGGCCCCAAGTAGATGTGGATATTTTAGTAATCGCGTAGAAATTCCGTTTCGCTTTTTCGCCTACAGTTTTCATATGCTCAATAAATGAAAAAATAGATAGAATGAAAGAATAAGATAAAAAGAAAAAGAAGAAGAAGTGGTTAGTAAATTCTGATAATATAGCACTCCTGAGAAGGGTAGACTTTAGACAGACCGCTTGTAAAGTTTAGTCAAAAATCCTTTTCAACCCCTTTAATTTATACCTCTACAAATAAGATAAGCTACAAAGTTGTTTATAATAATGATGAAAGTGCAGAATAAAAATAAAGTTACATATAATGAAAATAATGTTTATACAAAAAAATGGATAAACTTAACTATGATATTTACTATTTCATTACAATAAATTATTTACTATTTTCAACTGAAGTAAAATAAATTACTATTCGAAAATAACATGATGAATAAAATATTACCTCTTGATTTAGACGTTGTAATTACCAAACGTAATCATTACTTCATTCTGATTAGAGCGAATATTTTGTGTGTTTTTTTAAAAATCTATACCTTTCGTATAGATTTTTGGATTCGTAAGAAAATAATCATCATCCTGATTCGATCGATTCAATATGTATCCTTCTTTCATAGTACATGTTGCAAAAGTTATTAATTATAGTTTTCTGACCGGCCGCCTGCCTGACGTGAACACTCTCTGCAAATGTAATTGTTTACCAGACGACATTATATGGAGGGCTAGGTTGCTGAAGAGCTCTTAGTCGTATTTTACGACACCCTCGAGCAATGTAAGGCTTGGTAACATTCATAGTCGATAAAAAATAGTGCAATGATACACCATAAAATAATAAAGACTTGTGGCGCCATCTTGGAGATACGCGTTATATTACTTATCTTATTTTACTTCAGCACAAAAGCTTTCATATTTATTACAACGCTCCTGTACGTATAGTTCAATTTCCGTATTCATTCACTAGATGGCAAGACGAGTATATTAAATTTGATATCAAATTTATTCTAGTAACTGATTAAGAAGAAGTTTAATAAATATGCCTTTGCAAGATTGCAATGCATTTTCCGTCGTAATAATGATTGTTATCAGCTGGACCGCTGTTGGTGAACCGGTGTTAACGGCTGGACCGATGTTGATGAAATTTTTTGCATGTGTTCAAGTGGGTTCGAGAATGGTTTAGATTCACAATTAGACCAGTAGGCGGTGCTGCTGTCGATTTCAAGGAGAATTTCCTTTTATTTTATTTGAACAGAACAACGTCTGTTGTGGCAGCTAGTATTTTATAAAATTATATTATATGAATTATAATATTTACTATATCCGTGTGGTGACGGAGTAAAAATATAAATCACCACTCCCTGTCTTGCCGGTGGATGTCGTAAAAGACGACTAAGAGATATAATATGCATATATGATATAATAGCATCTATGCAAGAGAAAGAAAACTCGAAATAAAACCCTATACCAACCTGTCTGACCAGCATGGTATTGTAAGGTCAATTTCCCTTCTATTGTGGAGGAGGCTCGAGCCCAACAGTGGAAGCCAAGAGCCGAGATGATGATGATCATGAATTTGACAACAGTGGGATGTATATGAGCTGAAATGATGATGAATGATGATGATGATCTTTTTATAAAATAGAAAAATTATTATTGCTAAGGTCTTAATATAAATTGTTCTTTTGTTTAAACTTTTTATTATAGACTAGCAACCCGTCCACGCTTCGCTTCGGTTACAGTCGCCTTACCCGCGTAGTTGCCGTTCCCGTGGGAATACCGGGATAAAATAGAGTTTATATTACTCAGGGATAATGTAGCTTTCCAATGGTGAAATAATTTGAAATCACAACAGTAGTTTTTGAGTTTGTTCATTACAAACTTACACACACACAAAAATACAAATTTTCCTCTTTATAATATTAGTGTAGATTAGTTACAAACACGGGTTTAGTTCTTTACAATAAATTATACTGTTAAAAGCCGCTTAAAAGTCATATTTTTTTAATAGAATTCCGTTTTAAAGTTATTCAACAGTATTCTATTACAGGATAAAAATTTCAACATCAACGCTAATACAGATTTTGACAATTAATTTTATATCACTCTGAGCCTATTTTATTTTTCTGTTAGAAATATATCTAAGGAAAGGTTTATTATTCCTGACACGTTATTTCAAAACGATCAATCGAGTATAACTATAACGCGTGAAAGATAACTATCAAATAAACTCACCTTCTCATTTATAATACTGCTCGTTATAACTGCGTCTTTATTCGAGGTTATGTAGATGTTATCAATAAATATATCTATTTCTTGGCAACAGCGCCTTTTCCTTGAAGGTATCCTAGCTTTTTCTGTATTCGAGGCCGCAGATTGTCGGATCGGGGACTACGTGCATCTCCACGATTTATTCAAGCAGGATGTGACACTACAATTGGCTATCAAAAAAAGCTTTTCTGTGTCTCTGATAATGTGTAAGCAAAATATCTAGACGATTGGTTGAGAAATTTTAGCGTGAAAGCGTAAGAAAACAAAGTCACATTCGCATTTATAGTATTAGCATTAAAAGTCCTAACCTTTTTTGATAAATAGACAACCTATATAAATATCAAACATTAAATTTTACAAAATGTGTAATATGTTATGAAATCAGTGCATTCAAGTAAACAAAGAAACTAGAACATTTCAGATTTATAACATTACTAATTTTTACATGCGGCTTTGCCCGTAAAAATTAACTGTCCCAAAATTGAACTATTATCCCAAGGGAACATATTATCGGCATAAAACTATTCCATTTTCTATCTTCTCCTCTAAATACTTAATCTATGTGCAATAATTTTCTTCCAAATTTGGTCATGAACAAATATCCTAACATCTTCCAAATTTTCACATTTATAGTATTACTTCCACGCGTAATTCAGATTTCCGTGGAATTAAGGTAATAAATATAGTCTTTCTTAGTCGCTGATAATTTAACTTTTCATCGATGAAAGCATTTTTATAATTGGCCATGTTTCCCGGAGTATATCTCGCTTAGTACCCGTTGCCATGGGAATACGGAGATGAAAATAGCCTGTATATGTTACTCGCTGATATGTAGCTTTCCATCGGTGATAGAATTTTAACATCAGTCAACATTACGATTTCATTCGCGTTGTTCCCGTTCCTGTGCGAATATCGAGATAAGGAATTGCCTATGTTACTGGTTATTAATGTGGCTATCTATTAGTGACAAATCTTTCAAATTGTTCAAATGCCAGCAGTTTCACTCGCGTAGTTCCCGTTACCGTGGGAATATCGGAATAAAATTATTTGCCATGTGCTCACATTTTACACAACTTTTGGTTTTTACGACAATTTATAATATTCTTTTGAAAATTTTCGACCTGTCGTACTATAATATTTATGTATTATACATATAAACTATCCTCTTTAATCAAACTATCTATTAACGAAAACAGCGTCAAAATTTGTAGCGTAGCGCAAAGGATCTAAGCATACAAGAAGTAGTGGTAACATTTTTTTATACTATGTAATAGAGAATGCAATGGTGACGTAGTAAGAATACAATTCACCATTCCATATCTTGCCCGTGAATGTCGTAAAAAAACGACTAAGGGATATAATATGCACAATATCAAGTTGACCGAGCTTCGCTCGGAATATTTTTGTAGAATTTATTTAGATATATATTAATAAAAAATAAAAATTATATAAAAAAATTACAAAAAGAGAATAATAATAACACCAAGATTCGAACCGACGCTGTTTGGATGCTACAAAACTCAAAATTAAAACCAGCCGTCTCCCAACTGAGCTGCCGTATCTCTTGACATTTACAACGAAATTTGAATTCATATTCTTTTAAAATTTAATGTCATTTATTGTTATGCTAAAAACACCGACAAAAGAAAATTTTCTATAAATAAAACCTAGCTAGATCGATTTTTTGGACCCGAATCCTCTAGTATGCCAAGTTTCAACAAAATCGTTGGAGCCGTTTCCGAGATCCTGAATATATATATATATATATATATATATATATATATATATATATACAAGAATTGCTCGTTTAAAGATATAAGATACGATCTATGCAAAAGAAGGAAATCTTGAAATAAAACCCTAACCCTAAACTAACATATCTGACCGGCATGTTAGAGTAGGTCAAATTCCCTCCCATTGTGGAGGAGGCTCGAGCCCAACAGTGGGATGTATGTGGCCTGCGATGATGATGATGATGAACAAAGAAGATACCATAGGATATTATCACTACCTACCTTCAAAGATTCCTCTAGAGAAAAATAGCCTTACTAATATTATAAATGTGAAAGTAAGTTTGTTTGTTTGTTTATTTGTTTGTTACGCTGTCACGCTTAAACCACCTAACCGATTTCAAAAATTCTTTCACCAATGGAAATCTTTAATATCGGAGAGTAACATAGGCTATATTTTATTTCGGTATTCCCATGGGAACAGGCACTTTTTTTCTATATTTGACTTTGATATGAATTTTTACTTCATTAGATGTTATTTTACGCATTTAGTACTTCGCTATCTCTGTTTATAATAGCACTGTTTAAAACATTATACTTTTTTAAACTTAATATAAAAACAGAAGTACATTGACTTCGAAATGAACTGTAATTAGGGACTTGAAATAAAGGTAGACAAGATAATCCTTAACCTTTTCTCTAATCCAGCATTATCTCTACAATCTGAGGACTCAACAGAATCTGATGTTTTTGAACACGAAATTAATTTTAAATGAGTTTTTTTTACATGTATAATTTTCGAAAATACTTTTTATGATTATTTTAAATGATAGCTGCTTGAAAATTTTCCATCTAATGTACAGCGTTATTGCGATAAGTGTAGTGACGTTTTTACAGTTCAAATACAGGTACTGAAAAGAATAAAATGTATTCTTATAAAAGCATGTCTTCTAGATTTTACTGTTACCATATCTAGTTAACTATAACTACGCCCCACTCAGGCTCTTTTTTTTTTGTGTGTGACTTAGTAGTTAGCCTCAGATGGCTGTGACAACTTTACCCGGACTGGTGGGTGAGCGCTGAGGGCTCTCAACCCGTTTAAA
Organism: Lymantria dispar; assembly: GCA_032191425.1. Classification (NCBI taxonomy): domain Eukaryota; kingdom Metazoa; phylum Arthropoda; class Insecta; order Lepidoptera; family Erebidae; genus Lymantria; species Lymantria dispar. The sequence goes on along the minus strand of CM063453.1, from coordinate 16,313,572 downwards.
GTTAAGCGACCGATCCCAAGGGCACCCCCTGTGGGGTACGGACTTCGGCTCGGGCGGTCGCTGGCAAAGTGGGCACTCCCACGTTTATGATTTTAATGCGACACGTCTTTCTTCCCCGTCGGCAGGGGCGGTAACGTGGATATTTATTACTATTTATCAAGGCCTCGCGGGCTGTGTATGCCTCAGTCTGGGCGAGAGTAATAATGTCGTCGGGTTCGTCGAGTATTAGTCGCGGTTGTTTAATCGCGGACATTTTAGAGGGGATGTAAGAAGCCGCACTTACCACTAATGGGTTCGGGTGTGTCGCGGCAGAGTCGAAGTAGTGGCGGGAGCACTGTTTCATGAATTGCCTGATGGTCGGCAAGCCAAGATCTATGTGAAGATCCACATTGCGCATGTACCACGGTGCTCCCGTCGCTCGGCGCATGAACCTATTCTGTAATGTTTGTAGCCGATGTAGCCTGCGTGGCTTCGCTTGTGTGAACACTACACTAGCATACGTCATGATAGGACGTATACAAGCGGTGTATAATCTAACTTTATTGCGGAGAGATAGCTTAGACTTGGGGTGTACTAAGCTGTGTAACCATTCTAGTACTAGGGCTGCGCGCGCGCGGACTCGCCCTATGTGAGGACCGAAGGTCAGTCGTCTGTCCAAGGTCACACCCAGATATTTAACCTCCCTTGTCCAGGGGACGGGTTGGTCGAACATCTTTATCTGTGAGTATTCAGCCATTGGGTGGCGGCGATCTATCCCCTTATGGAATATGATCGCCTGGCTTTTGGTGGGGTTTATACCGATTCTCCATTTCCTAGTCCATTTCGCTAGGGCGGTAGCCGCAGTTTGGAGAGCGGTTATCACTGTTGTAGGGGATTGACCTGCATAAAAGATGGCAGTGTCGTCAGCGAATAATGCTGTTTGTATTTTACTATGTTGGGGTATGTCGCTGGTGAACAGCGAGAAGAGAATTGGAGAGAGCACCGATCCCTGGGGGACGCCGGCTTCTAGTGGGTGCGGTGCTGATAGAGTACCTTCCACTCTGTAGCGAAAGCTACGTTCGAGTAGGAAGTCCCTAACTATCATAATTAAGTAGTGGGGGGTTTTAAGCTTTATTAACTTGAAAATAAGACCATTATGCCAGACTTTGTCAAACGCTTTTTCTACATGAAATAGAAGCATACCCGTATATAAACCGCGTTGCAGTTTATAACTTGTATACTCGACTATTCGATGTACTTGCTGAACGCAAGAGTGTTGCGTACGAAAGCCGAACTGAATCGGCGGGATGAGGTTGTTATCCTCTACGTACTTTCTTAGCCTATTAAGTAGTACGCGCTCATAGATTTTACCTAAACTGTTTAGTAAACTAATAGGGCGATCCACTCAGGCTTGAATCACTACGCCTTATATACCTATACACCTAGCAATTTTAAAAGTTCACCTTGATAAAACATCAGGTAGGTATCAAATATTTTAAGATCTATGTAAATTATTTATAATCAAAATGCAATAATGCTTTCCGTGTGGTGACAGCGTAAAAATACAATTAACCACTCCCTATCTTGCCCGTAAAGGATAAGTAAGAAATATATATGCATATAACATCTGTGCAAGATATGGAAAACTTAAAATAAAACTGTATAACAACATGTCTGAGCGGCATGGTATACTAGGGCACCTTCCCTCCTATTGGGGAGGCCAGCATTGGGACGTAAATGAGCTGAGAAGATGCAATAAAAGTCGGGAAATAATTTTTTCTGTCTTCTATATATATAAAGTAGCTAAATGACTTCCCTCGTGGTGATTTGATAAATTGATACTACTGAAACCAGAAATATTAAATGTTGAATATACTTTCTTGTAACGTAAAATGTTCTTTAGCAAAAATAAATAAACACGCGCTCCAGTACATATTTATCAATATTAATTTTTAAGGTTTCTTCAAATAAGAGATTAAATATTTTAATTGATACTTTTACTTGAATTCTTACTGAATTTAAAATTAGCATAAATACTAGATAGCATCTTACTATTACGAAATAGAGACTTAACAAGACTTATTTTAAAAATCACCCAGTCATAGGATATTCTATCAATAAGCTATAAAAGAGAGACTGAATTTTGCTTTGATATTTTTACCTAATACCAAACAATATCATATTGAGTGGTGACCTCGTACCTTTTTTCTATGGTTTCGTAAATAAAGTATTAGTCAAAAGCTAATTTAATTTATTCTGAAACAAACAATAATTGTCATTACCCCAATCACACGGGTACTGGTAACCGATATTCCAATCAGTATATAGTGCATCATGCTGTAAGCTTACTAATCAATTCAATTGAACAAGACCGCAATACCATTGAATTGAACTTACTATAAATGGCTGCAACAACAAATGTACATAAAGTACATTAGAATCACATGGCTATTTATTATTTAAATGATATTGTGGATGCTCTTTTTTAGTATATAAAGTAACCCGCCTTTTAAATATCATTAGTAATTTAGTATCATACCCTCTAAGTTTCTCTCCGGATCTTTCCCAGTATGGCCGCCTTCCGATCATGTGAGAGTACAAGAGCTTTGTTAGCTTTAAATTATGTAATAAATTGGCATAATATAAAAATTACCACGAATTTCATCATCATTATACGTATCTATACCTCGAGCCGAGCCGGGCTCGAGCCTTCTCCATACTGGGAGGCAAAATGACCTATTATACCATGCTGGTCAGATGAGTTGGTATAGGGTTTTATTAGACCACTGAAGTCAAGGAACTCTGAAACGGTAGTCGGCCCAACGACGAAGGCGACGTGCTACATGGGTGGGTTACGGGGCCGCACGCCGCTCCTCTGTCGCCCCGGACGGAGCCGAGCGGCGGGTAAGCTGACCGTAGCCCACCCCCAACAAAAAATAGGATTTTATTTCGAGTTTTCTCCTCTGGCAACTATTGTTATAAGCACAAGTTGTCCCATAATCACTTTTACTATATCCATGGGCAAGAGAGGGGGTGGGAAATTGTATTCTTACTTAATAATTCCTGACCAAAAATTAATGTTTAACAATTACTGAACAAAAACAATATAATTTTTTCACATAAAATGATTTTCTTATTATACTGGCATTAAAATTGTATCGAAATTGTGCGTTAAAATTTGATAACTAATTTTGTAGTGGGTAGATATAAATCTCTATACCCATGACTTTTTGGGAGTTAGACACCTTAGTCCTCCGGTGACAATGAACGTTGAACAGTGTTCAAAACGTTACCGAAAATTAGATAACGCGATACTATGCGTAAAAATAGTTTTATTTCAAATGATCTTGGGAAATTAGTAATTATTGAAAAAGATAAGATTTAAGTTTTCTAATCTCAGTACTCCATAGATTATATACTGATCTTATCTATTTAATGATAGCTTTCTATATTTATCTATCAACTCTTCGCTGTTCAGTATAGACTCCCACATAGAGCACTATACACAAAAATAATCTGAAATTCATTCTTAATACGAAAGTATAGATAATTGTAACCCATCCTCGCTGCGCTTTGGTTCCAGCTCCTTAGGCCTCGGGTTCGGGTCCTGGACCGGGCAAAATTCCATAGAAATCCATTCTATATAAAAGATTATGTCTATAAACGTTTTGAAATTAACCGGATATACATGTACACCACTACTATCAAACAAGTTCATATTTCCGCTTAAGTATTTCCTCTCACTAATTAACTGTTGATATTTAATGCCTGCCAAAAGAGGCATGTTTTACAAATGCTGCTTGTTTTATTTACTTTTTTTTGTACAATTCAAAGAAAAAGCTGTTTATGCAAACCCAGGGGAGATCGAGCGAGTGTAAACGTACAACGTGTTATTTATTCATTAGCGCTGAGCCCATCGCACCGTTGTTTCGCTGTCTGATATGAAATCTCATATTAACTTGTCTACTTTCAGAGACGCGGGAAATTTATACAGCGAGGAAAATTGTCACGCTCTGTCTTGATATATGACTTTACAACATTTTGTATAAACTTTATTTACTGTAACGAGTACAGCTTCTAGTGAAGTATTATATGTCAGTAGAATTCATATATAACGACTTCGCTTATAACGACTAACCGTTTTTAACGACGATAATGATTACTCAAGTTAGGTTTCATAGTTAGGTACTGAGAAAATATAACCGTTTAGTGCGACTTCGGTTTAAACGACAAACTGCTTATAGCGACCATTTTTTGTGATTAATACGTTCGGTTAAAACGACGCGCAATGTTTTGTTTATACAACCTACGTACCAATACTTCGGCGGCCCAACTTCATCCCGCCCCGCGAGCTTCACCTTTCCTTAATGGCGTTTGTCACGTGTTAGTGTTTGTCACGTGTTATGAAAAGTTCTTAAAGCTCGACAAAATGAGTTCTGTGAAGCGAAAGTGTTTTACAATTGAAGAAAAAGTTTTTTTTTTTTTTTTTTTTATTGCCAACGGTGGCAAACGAGCAAGCAGCACACCTAATGGTAAGTGAAACTGCTGCACATGGACCATTGCAATACCAGGGGCACAGCCAGGTCGCTGCCTACCGTGAAGGAAATACTCTTCTTAAACTTCGTTTAAAGAAGGACATGTCATAGCGCTCGGGAAACACAGCAGCAGGTAGTTCATTCCAGAGCTTGCACGTACGTGGGAGAAATGATCGCTGGAAACGTACAGTTGAAGACCATAACGTTTCCAGGTGAAATGGATGAACCCTGCTGCGATGTCGAGTGGTACGTTGGTAGAATGGTGACGGTGGTACCAAGTCAAACAGTTCCTCGGAGCACTCCCCGTGAAAGAGTCGGTAGAGTACACAGAGTGACCCAAAGTCTCTCCGCTGCTCCAGCGACTCCAATCTGTCCGTAAGATTGGGATCCCCGACGATTCGAACAGCCCGTCTTTGCAGGGAGTCAAGTGGGTCTAGCTGATATTTGGGCGCACCTGCCCAGAGATGTGAGCAGTACTCCACATGAGGACGAACTTGTGCTTTGTATAGCACAAGACGCTGTCTCGGTGTGAAGTACCGCCTGGCTCTGTTCAGGACGCCCAACTTTTTGCTTGCCAATTTGGCTTTGTCCTCCAAATGACTCCCAAACTGGACTTTGCTCGATATTTTGACGCCGAGAATCCCAATACTCTCAGAAATTGGAAGAGTTACTCCTTGGAACTGAGGCGCCATGACAAATGGGTCCTTCTTTGCAGTGAACGCGCAAACTTGTGTCTTTGTGGGGTTGAACTGGACTAGGTTCCGTTCACCCCATTCCGAGGCCCGCCCCAGAGAGCGCTCGACTTCAGACACAAGTTGAACCCTTCTTTCCTGAATACTCCGAGGGATATTCCGTTGCTCAGTGTACCGCTCATCACCCGTACTGTCATCCGCATAGCAACGCATACTCTCGATAGAGAGCATGTCATTGATATGCAGGATAAACAACGTCGGGGAGAGCACCGAGCCTTGTGGTACACCAGCATTAATGGTCATGGTATCGGAGCAGGAGCCATCTACGACGACTTTTATACTCCGACCATCCAAAAAGCTGGCAATCCAATTACAGAGTCCCTCGGGGATTCCGTATGATGGTAGCTTCGATAGAAGTGCCCTGTGCCAGACCCTATCGAACGCCTTTGCCATATCTAGGCTGAACGCCAGCGCCTCACCCTTGCCCTCCAAGGCCTCTGCCCAACGGTGTGTGAGGTACACAAGAAGATCACCAGCCGACCGACCATGACGAAAGCCGTATTGGCGATTACTGATAAGCTGGCGATCCTCAAGGTACTGCAGAAGCTGGCGGTTTATAACCTTCTCCATTATCTTGGAGAGCAAGGATGTTATCGCAATTGGCCTGTAATTCGATGGGTCAGACCGGTCTCCCTTTTTAGGGATCGGGTGGACATGGGCTACCTTCCACGAAGACGGAACCCTATTAGTAGCGTAGGAAAGTCGGTATAGGCGCGTGAGGATGGGAGTCAATTCAGGGGCGCACGTCTTTAGTACCACTGCAGGGATGCCATCCGGTCCACTCGACTTATGGACGTCTAAAAGCCGCAGCTCCCGCCTAACCGCTCGCTGCGTGATGCGGATTTCGGGCAGTGAGCTTTCACACCGTGGGATGGTAGGTGGTGTGGCAGCTCCGGCATCCAAAGTCGAGTTACAGGCAAAGAATTGACCTAGAAGATCGGCCTTCTCCTTTGCGCTGTGGGCCAGACTACCATCGTGTTTCTGCAGTGGTGGGAGATTGGGCTGGCAGAAGTTGCCTTGTGCAGCCTTGGCGAGCGACCAGAATGCACGACTCCCAGCAGGATAGCTTTGCAATCGCTCGCCAATTCTGGCAACATGTTCCGCCTTGGCTCTGGCAATAGCCTTCTTACTAGATCTAGAAGCGGCGTTAAATTTCCGCTTCACCTCTTTGGCGTTCGGATCCTGGCATTTTTTGGCCCTATTCCAGGCCCGATATGCGGACTGTTTCTGGCATGCAGCCGTCCTGCAGGTTTTGTTAAACCAGGGACGGCTGCGGCCACCGACGGGTATTTTGGTGTTGGGGATGAATAATTCCATCCCCGTAATAACCGTTTCGGTAACGCAGTCCGCACAGACGCCAGGGTCCCCAGAGGCGAAGCAAAGCCGCTTCCATGGGTAGGATGCGTAAAACTCGCGCAGTCCATCCCAATCTGCTGACTTATATTGCCAGACTCTGCGAGTCCCAGTCGCCTTAGAACGACTAGGCCTTACAACAGGGGCACTGCTACGGACCAAGCAGTGGTCAGAAGATCCAAGAGGCGCTTCAACCACTACCTGATATCCGTGCTGGTGTGTAGTCAGCAGAAGATCCAGTAAAGAAGACTCATGGCTCTCAATATCTGGGATACGGGTGGGCTGTGTCACCAGTTGTGAGAGACCATAGGCCGAGACCATATTGAAGAGATGTCGACCCTGGAGGTCGGTGGTTCGGGACCCCAGCCACTCTTTATGATGAGCGTTGAAGTCTCCAAGAACCTCCGCTGATGGACACTGCTCCAATATTTCGTCAATCCCCCATTGGACGTTCTCAAATAATTGAATTGACCCCGGATCACTGCCATGGGACCTGTAGAGGCATGCGTAGATGCGGGTAAGCCCTCCATAGTCTACGCGTAGCCACAGGATTGACAAGTCACCATGTTCGAGGGCCCGAAGGCGGCGACAGCAGATATCACCTCGGATGAATACGCACACCCCGGCTTTACGACGGAAGGTATGCTCCAACTCGTAGCCGGGGTAATTTAGGTACGAAATGTCATCCGGAGCACCTATCTGCGTCTCCGTTAAAAAGAGTAAGGCAGGCCGCGCCGTCTCGAGGTGATGGTGGACGGCGTCGAGATTGCTATGTAAACCCCTGATATTGCAAAAATCCACATCAAATGTGGATAAGGGGACCGCCGTAGAAAATCGTCTCTTTTTAACTTTCTTGGCCATGATTTTTAATTTAAGAAGAGGAGGAAGGGAGTGTGAATGTGTATAACGGAGTTTGGTGATACCAAAAAAAAAAGGCAGGGCATAGTGCATGGTCGAGGAGTGAGTGTTGTGAGGAGCTGACACGAAGCACGGAAGGGCCCCCGATGCCCCCCCGTGTGTAGCCGCCGAGGTCCACTCCGGTTTCCCACACCGGCACGACGACTACCCAACGGGATTTTCGCCGGTTGGTGGGACAGCCTCCCAGGGAGGATGATCCTGGGTTCGGGTCCCCTGCTGACCGGCAGGTGGCTGGCGGTGACCATTCCCATCGGGTCTCCCTGTACACCATGCCAGCCCCTCACGCTCAATACCCCGACCAAGACCTCACCACAGAAGGTTTCAGGCCTCACCAAAACCCGCCACACACAAACACACCCAGAAAGTTGGGCTCCCGGCTCTCTCGCTCACCGAACGAAGTACAGCAGCAAATTGCTACTACTCAAACGTCGATCTTCTGCGAGAGTGTGGTACTGCCCCGGACGGACCGGCCCGCGACTGCGAACAAAAGACTGTCTACAGTGTGGTCCTACCACCAATATTATATCGATTACAAGGCGGTGAATCAAATGTATCCTCGCGAGGGAGTTTGGCGTGTACATAATTATGTATCATAGGTTAGATACTTATGTACTTAAAAAATAATCCTACCGTTTTGTACGTCATCCGGCTAGCATGACATAGTATCGCCGGTCCCTTAAAGGTCGCTATATCCGGATTCTACTGTATTACAATTACATAAAAATACTTTCACTGTGATGATATTTAGAATATAATGTGTCAATACCCCGTCTTATTTCTAGAAATTATAACTACCAGTTGAGGGATCACTAGAAGAATGGATTATAGCATTCTCCTGGGAATCTTGTCTAGATAACCTGATTGTGGACATCCGTATGTTACTATATGGATGGATAAGTATTCAGGGTGGAATTGGACGGGTCCCGAAAACAAAGACAGATAGTACTAGTCTTACTTGTGATGATAGACTAAAAACAAATGGATTCGGATGAAAAAAAAATTTTTTTTCATCACGTTTTTTAATTTTTTTTTTCACATTGCATCGTATTAGGACAATGCCATATAACGATAATTTCATAAAAAAATACGTCACTTTACTCAGATGAGAAATAACACAATGTATTTTAAATTCAATATCATATGTTCAAAAGGTCAATCACCGCGCGCTACGTCACTACGTCACCGTGGACCGTACGCCCGCGATAGGTACCTACGCGTGTTCGTAGTATGTCGTAGTATTCTTTATTAATAACAGAGTTACAATTCATTGATAAGTACTAAGTTACATAGATCTTTACATATCCTTTTAATTTTAATGACAATAATAAATAATAGATAATACATAATAATACATTTTCAAAATAGAATAATTTAGTTCTGAATGGATACGTGATATTTTAATATTGAAATTATCGTAAATTTTATCCTTATAGAACCGACTACGTTAATCAGTATTGATATACATAGGTACATGGAAGCGAGGTCGCAAGAGCCTGTCAACACGTGTTCCGCGTACAGTAACGCATACCTACGCACAGCATAGGTACGTACGAGTAGGTGACGTAGGGCAGGCGGCGAATGACCTCTGAACCATATGATATTCAGTTTTGAATAGATTGCGTATATTTTCATCTGAGTAATGTGACGTACTTTTTATGAAATTATCGTTATATTACATTGTCCTAATACGATGCAATGTGAAAAAAATAAAAAAACGTGGTGAAAAAATTTTTTTTTCATCCGAATCGAATTTTTTTTAGCCTATCGTCACAGGTAGGACTAGTACTATCACCTGTCTTTGTTTTCGGGAGCGGTCCTATATACTTATCTATTAGTATAGGAGCCCGCTCTACAACGACCTTCACCGAGATGTTTATTGGATGAAACTTATTTTTTATTTAATTTAATATGTCAATAAATATATTGCATATGGGTTGCCTAACAAATTTTAGTCCAGAATATGATTAATTAAAAATTAAAAACAAACATTTTTTTTTTTTGAACATTGCACCGGTTTGATTATTAGACAAATTCTATACCAATCGAAAGTATGAAGCCCATAGAATATGCAAACGTTAGATTGCCTATTCTTTTCCGGTCACAACTCTCGGGTAGCCAGGTATAAACAAATAAATCGATACTAGCATTTTGCACCGGTCTGATCGACGTTTACAAATTCTATGGGCTTCATACTTTCGATTGGTATAGAATATGTCTAATAATCAAACCGGTGCAATGTATAAAAAAAAATATTAACTAATTATACTCTAGACTGAAATTTGTTAGGCAACCCATATACAATATATTTATTGACATATTAAATTAAATAAAAAATAAGTTTCATCAAATAAACATCTCGGTGAAGGACGTTGTATAGCGGGATCTTAGACCATATATGTTTAATTGAAATTATATTTCTTCTATCTTTATTTTTTTAGACCACCCACATACTTGTCATGAATGATAAGCTCCGCCTTTCTGGAGCCTTCCGCAATGAGAAAGAAATTGGCCTACAGAGCTATTTTGACCATGGTATGGCGTAATTTTTTATTTTCAAGAGCGCTTTCATTAATTCCAAATTAATTTTAAAATTATTTCCAAAAATATTTAGGAGCATTTTATTTAAAAATATTAAATACCCTTTCATCATTCGATTTTTACGGATAAATTGTAAAAAAAACAAATTTAAAATTTTACCGCTAAAACACGATTTTTAAATTTAAAATCAAAGATAATGTGGCGGAAATTATTGTAATGGAGCTTAATCTACATAAATTTCGTGTAATGATTCATTATTAACAAATAAGTGTCTCCATCTAAGCGTTTATAAAATGGAACCCACAGAAATTTAAAGAGATGAGTAGACTATCTATACCAATAAATAAAATTGAAGTGTCTGTTTGTAATGTCAAAATAATAGCCTTTTTTCATGCTCACACGGTTATTTGTACGACACCTATGCCTAAAATAGCAAATAAAAATTTTTTGTCTGTCTGTCTGTTTGTTCCGGGTAATCTTCAAAACGGCTGGACCGATTTCAAAAATTCTTTCACCAATGGAAAGCTATAATATCAGGGCGTAAACTAGGCTATATTTTATCCCGGTATTCCCACGGGAACGAGAACTACGCAGGTAAAACGACTATAACCTATAACCGAAGCGAAGCGAGGGCGGATTGCTAGTTCTAAATAAAACTATTATAAGGATTTTTGATTGCCCGACGTTTCGGGAAATAGCTATAATACCACGCTGGTCAGATGTGTTGGTGTATGAATTCATTTCAAGCTTTTCTACTCTTACGTAGATGTTATTAACATATTTAATCCCTTAGTCGTATATTACGACACCTTTTTTTTTAGGTGAGTTATGGTCAGCGCACACGCCGTCCGCGCCGTCCGGGGTGACGAAAGGGCGGCGCACGGCCCCATAACCCATCGTATTTCTTCTCCTTCGCCATTAGGCTGACCACCAGTACCGAGTTCCTTGTTATCCGTGGCCAGACCATCTTTTACGACACCTACGAGCAAGGGGAGTGGTGAATTGTATTCTTACTCCGTCACCACACGAACATTTTACAAAATAAAATAAAGGATCAAAAATGTGACAGCAAATAAGAGAGCTGTTATAAGTTATATTCAGATATTTCTGTAATATCAACTACGTATCCAATTTTATCCATCGATATCTATACCAATAAATAAAATTGGAGTGTCTGTTTGTAATGTCAAAATAATAGGCTTTTTTCATGCTCACACGGTTATTTGCATGACACCTATGCCTAAAACACAGATTAAAAATTTTTTGTCTGTCTGTCTATCTGTTTGTTTCGGGTAATCTTCAAAACGGCTGGACCAATTTCAAAAATTCTTTCACCAATGGAAACCTATAATATCAGGGCGTAAACTAGGCTATATTTTATCCCGGTATTTCCACGGGAACGGGAACTACGCGGGTAAAACGACTAAAACCGAAGAGAAGCGAGGGCGGGTTGCTAGTAAAATAATAAAATGGGCAAAATTATATTGAAACTTTTTCATTATACTAAACTTACTTTTACACTATTCAAATAGTGACAGATTAAAAATGGAAATGTTGAATTTATTATATAACTAGCAATCCGCCCTCGCTTCGCTTCGGTTTTAGTCGTTTTACCCGCGTAGTTCCCGTTCCCGTGGGAATACCGAGATAAAATATAGCCTAGTTTACGCCCTGATATTATGGCTTTTCTTTGGTGATAGAATATTTGAAATCGGTCCAGCCGTTTTGAAGATTACCCGGAACAAACAGACAGACAGACAGACAAAAGTTTTTTAATCTGTATGTTAGGCATAGGTGTCGTGCAAATAACCGTGTGAGCATGAAAAAAGCCTATTATTATGACATTACAAACAGACACCAATTTTATTTATTGGTATAGATTAGCGAATTCCGCCGGTTTCAACCGCGTAGTTCCCGTTCACGTGGGAATACGGGCATAAAATATAGCCGATGGTACTCGCTGATTATGTTGCTTTCTATAGGTGATTTTTTTAATCGTTTAGTCGTCTAAGTGTAAAAGCGTAACAAACAAACAGTAGTCTTGCTTTCACATTTATAACATTAATTAGGATTGCGATAGAATTTTTTTAAAGTAATGCAAGTTCTTTCTTATTTGGGAACATTTAGAAATTTTAACCTTTTAATCAAAAGCATTTACACATTTAGTCTCTCAGAAAAATAACACAAGTAACAACTGACATGAAAAGACAATGAAACTATTTGAACCCTGTGCACATAACGGTCTCTTAAATACAGGCAGAGAAAGTTAGACGTGGGTCAAGCCGCTATTAATTAAACAGAAGGGCGGATGCCCAATACCCTCATCTTACAAACCACCGGGGTGAATTCACCGGAACTTCAAAAAGGTCAACACTACGCTCGCCGCTATCAAACATTATGCATTAATACACTATAGATTTTGTTACGACGATAATAACCCTAATATGTTCGCATGAGTAGGAATTGAGGGATCTGGGGACTATCAAAATTCAGAGGGAGGGTTTCGCGTAAAGCGTGCAATATGGAAAATATTAAAGTTATTAAAAGCATATTTGAAATGTTTTCAAGTTAAACTTTAGAAGTAAAAGTGTGTGTGTGTGTACTTATGTACGCTCGTAAGATGTTATGTTTCTTTGGCGTAACAAGTTAAAAATCTTTCTAAAAATGTATTCGTTTGCGTTTGTAGAAAAAATTACACTAATAATAGAAAAAGGATATTTAATACATTACCTAGTTGATATTTTTCATGATGTGCACGGGCATCGTAAAAAATGTTGACTAGCTAACTTCAGGGTGTCGGTTGTACGTGACGGTGTGAGTACGCGTCATAAAAATTTACTTTCATAATTAACTTCAAAGAACTGGAATTTCATTTCAATATGATACAATAATTTGTTTATTAAAATACATTAATTCATCCTTTTAATTCATATACCTCCCACTGTTGGGCTCGAGCCTCTTCCATAATAGGAGAAATATTGACCAACTATATTACGCTGTTTGGATGTGTTGGCATATGGTTTCATTCGCGACCGACGTCCCCGGATAGCGGGTGGACGTTAGTCGAGGAGAGGGTACTCCTCGGGGGTATTCCGTCAGGCTGACCACTGACGACATGTTACCCTGCATCGGTGGTCGGCCCACCGACAAAGGCGACGTGCCACGGGTAGGTTACGGGGCCGCGCGCCGCCCATCTGTCGTCCCGGACGGAGCCGGGCGGCGGGTGCACTGACCGTAGCCCACCCCAAAAAAAAAATACGGTTCATTTGGTGTTTGCCTTTCCTTTCATTGATTTTATATGCATATTTAATCCCTTAGTCATCTTTTACGACCCCCACGGGCAAGAGAAGGGATGGTGTATCATCATCATCATCATCTTGCTCTTATCCCAATTACTTGGGGTCGATGCAATATGTCATCTATTTTGACATATTGCAAAAAGTTTCGGCAATGACTTTTATGACCGGCCGCCTGCCTGACTTCAACCCTCCTTGGGAATGTAATCGTTGACCCAAATGGTACCAGATGGAGTTGGTCCGGATCAATCTAAAGCTCTTAGTCGTCTTTTACGACACCCACGAGCAAAGCAAGGGTTGGTAGTATTCGAAGCCGCTACCACGCAGCAATGGTGTATAGTATTCTTATTTTGTCACAACACGGAATATAATTTACTACGATAGCAAAATGAAATTCTGAATAAACTTTACTATCAATGATATAATTATAAGAATTCTATAAAATCACATATCTCAACAAATACTTCCAATACTAACGTTAGTAAAAAAATATCTATTCATATCAAATACTAACATACTCAAAATAAACTAATTTCAGAAACTCACTTTTATTTCATTGTAAGTTTCGAATGAAATACCCCATTAATAATAGTGGCCCAAGCATACATATGGATATGCTAATAATAGAACAATTCGTATTATGCGTGGAAAAACACCGTAAGTAGAAAACACGTACTTTTCAGGAGAGTAAAATATCTTTTTTTGTGGAGAAATGATAAGTTATAAATAGATAAGTTTTTAAGAGACTTCATAGATTTATTCGACAGATACGTGTATTGTTAATTTAAAATAATATTGAGCACTTTTGGAGATAAATTAAAATTACCGCATTACCCATTACTTCCCAAGCACTGAAAAATATTAACATATTTAGACCAAAATTTTAAATTAATACATTAACAATAACAAAACATCTGAAAAAAAATTAAACAAGAAATCATTATCTAATGATTTCTGACGATTACGCAAACATCTATACCTACCAATAAATAAAATTGGAGTGTCTGTTTGTAATGTCAAAATAATAGGATTTTTTCATGCTCACATGGTTATTTGCACGACACCTATGCCTAAAATACAGTTTAAAAAATTTTTGTCTGTCTGTCTGTCTGTTTATTCTGGGTAATCTTCAAAACGGTTGGGCCGATTTCAAAAATTATTTCACCTTATTATATATATATATATATATATATATTATATTATTTCATTTAGAGTAAACTAGGCTATATTTTATCCCGGTATTCCCACGGCAACGGGCACTACGCGGGTAAAACGACTAAAACCGAAGCGAAGCGAGGGCGGGTTGCTAGTTGTAAATAAAACTTTACGGCTTTAATCGCGTTTGTATTTGATTTTTAATTGCCCGACGTTTCAAACACTTTGCAGCGTTCATGGTCACGGGCGGTAAATAAAGTAAAACGCCTTAAAAATCAATATTAATTTAGCATCATGTCCCCTGAGTTGTCTTGCCGGCTCTTTCTCAGTGTGGCTGTGTTCCGATCCGGTGGTAGTATGCTAGATTTTTAGGTTTTTAATATAATTACTACTACATCTGTATTTAGTTTTATTTACAAATCATTATCTTTGATGCTAAGTCATTCTATCCTATAAATGTAGCTTAAATGAGCATACATGATCAAAAATCATGAAAAGAAGATTTAATAAAATCAACATTATTTCAAAACTATGTCAACCTACACGTTTAAAATTAAATGTCAAAAACTTATTTTGTATAAAACAATCATTGCAACATATTTTTTCACATTAGTGGTTTTTTCTGCAACCTTGCTAGACAACACCTCGACAATCTTCTTCCACTAATGAAAATTGTGTAATTATACGATAAGTTAATATAACAAGATACACTCTTAAAAAAAGTCTTAGGGCTTGCTCAGAATATGTCAAAAAGGGTTTATTTCATGGTTCCCAAAGGGCACTTAATCGCCGAATTTACACAAACAGTTTTGAACTATAAAACATTTTTATGGTCTCAGGCTTTTAACTCAGATAGGCCAAGCATTGGTATAATACATATATCCATATATATGTACATTTTATAGTCCATTACGGTTCAACGGGAACCGTCCCAAACTTCGAGCTCGCTATTAATTTTTTTTTAACAAATTTCTACATCAATTCATATTAACCATATAAGCTGGTAATAATTTAAGTTAAATTGAAAATTCTGAATAGCCCTCGACACGAACTAAAGTAATATAAAAAAAGTATCACTTTCTCTTCAACAGGAGTTACTAATTAATCGACATTTAACAACTGCACTGGCACCCGTGAAGCACCTAATCGAGTAATCATACTTGGAAAAGGGCCAATACTCTTACACTGCTGCACCGATATTAATCAAACATAGCCAAGAACTACCGCAAGGAAACTGGCTTACAAAAGAAAAAAAAAAACTACATAAAATCCCTTTTGAGAGCTACGATGCCACAGATGAACACACACAAACACAGACAGACAGACATCAACGTCAACTTATGGCCTGCAAGAAATTTACTTATTAAAACTAATATATTGAATCAAAACACGATATGTCTGCTGCAAGTTTTCGGGGAGTTCGGTTCTCTGGAGACCATCCAGATTATAGTACCAGGTCAACGTGAACGTATTGCAAGATCATAACCTGCATGGTACCTACTCATTGAAACTAATCTATTGAACCCAAAAATATAAAATGCATGCTGTGATTTTTCGAAGAGTTGGGTTCTGTGGAGACCATTCTGGTTGCAGCATCAGGTCGAAGTTATCAATGAATTGTCATTTAACGATTAAGTACACTGGCACGCGTAAAGAACGTAATTGAGTCATCAAACGCCATTACATCATTTGGGAAAAGAGCTGCTACTCTTACACTGCTGGAACGATATTAACTACACATAGCTTGCGGTTCTTACCACCGCCAGGTAACTGGCTTTCATTTAAAAAAAACCGTATCGAAATCACACACACACAGACAGACAGACATCGACGTCAAACTTATAACACCCCTCTTTTTCCGTCGCGGATTAATAAAATAGGGTAAAGAGATCAAGAAACGCGTAGTTGTACCACTGGGGCAATAAACAGCTTCCTAATTAATTAAATAAGCTTAGTGACGAATGAATGCAAGCGCTTCAAATAACATCGTTCTAAGCCTACAAATACTCTATTTTCATACTATAAATTAAGAAAATTAATGTTAATATTGTGATACTATTAAGAAATGTTCGGGCAACTTAAGAGGATCTTCTCGTCCAACATACCACAGTGTCTGAAAACACAGGTCTACGACCAGTGTGTGTTACCAGTGATGACTTACGGCCCGGTAACGTGGTCCCTAAATGTAGGCCTCATAACAAGGCTCAAAGTCGTTCAGCGTGCTATGAAGCGGGCTATGCTCGGGATTTCTCTGCGAGATAGAATCCGGAATACGAAAATCCGCAGAGGAACGGGTATAACCGACATAGCACGAAGAATTAGCACGCTGAAGTGGCAGTGGGCAGGCCACATCGCTCGACGAACCGACAAACGCTGGGGAAGAAACGTTCTCAAGTGGCGACCACGTATCGGACGACGCAGTGTAGGAGGCCCCCCTCCCACTAGGTGGACCGACGACCTGGTGAAAGATGCTGGATGTCGTTGGATGCAGGCGGCACAGAACCGCACTTAGTGGCGTAACATGAGGGAGGCCTACGTCCAGCAGTGGACGGCGATAGACTGAAATGATGATGATCATGACTATTAAGATTACCTATACATGTCGATATCTGTCTATATGTAATGGAAAACATTGCTTCTCGTACTTATACGATAAAATGCAAATTTCTTCGTATGATTATGAGTTAAGAATACAATGAGCTTCCACGGGTTTCAAAATCTAGTGGAGGACATACCAGATAGCTTGGGCAGCTATATTTGACTGAAAAACTTATAACACCAATGGCGATTCTTCAATCCATTGACCAAGTGTGACATTGTCCTCGATTAAGAAGGCTGATGTCTTGTAATGGATGTTGAGAGACATATGGATAACTAATGGATGACTCATAAGTTCTTGAAATCAAGTTACTATTTATTAAAAAATGTCATTTGTTAAAGGACGAAATAACTGAACGATGTGTATTTGAGACTGAAAAATAGCTCAATACTCTATGAACAAATCGATATAGCTCGGCGAGTTAGTGCGCTGAAAAGCCCTTAAGCAATATTAGGTTTGGTAATGTTCGCAGCTACTGAACCACAGGCACAAGCTTGCTCGTATATTATATTCACTCTTTATACCCTTACATTAATAATACAATGAAACAGGAATGGATTACGCTTATATATTATCTACTTAATACATATTAGTCTTGGTTAATAACAGTGGAGCCTTAAATTCAAATTTAAAGTCTTATAAAACACTCAGGATTCATCAACTTTGTCGTTTACTCTCACAAAGGACTCTCTTAGATGATAGTATCTTAATGACCGTCGCCAAGTATGAGGATTATGAGCATGAGCAACCCGCCTGTGTTGGCGGCCACAGTTGGTGTTAAAATTTGCCCAGCAAGCTACTGCTGCCCATTCTCCTAATGATCCGTCCGTATAATAATTCATTGAATGTTTAACCTATAACTACACGAGAGATTCTCGGCATATGAGCTACCACAATACAGCTAATCGAAGGCCTTATTAAATACCTATTTTAGTTATCGTAATAAACACAGTTCTATCCGTGTGGTAACAGAGTAAGAATACAATTCACTAACAAGTTTCTTGCCCGTGGGTGTCGTAATAGAATACTAACAGCATACAATATTTATGCAAGGGAAGGAAAACTAGAGATGAAACACTATACCAACACATCTTGCCAATATGGTATAGCAGGTTAATTTCACTCCTATTGTAAAGTGGGCTCACGTCCAGCAGTGGGACGTAAGTGAGATGTGATGATGAATAAACATAGTAATAGCTATCTAAACAATTAAATAGAATTACTTTACTGCAAGTCGAGAACCTTTCGATTAAATATTTATCTGTCAGTTAATGGCACCAGGTAATTTCAGAATTATTGAAAGCACCTAAAAGCCTATATATGTATTACCACTCCACTCAAATAATTAGCGTTAAATTATGTGGATTCCTTGGAATTTATTCCAAGGAAATTAAGATCATTTAAATCGCGACGATGTTAGACAACTTAATAGCACAAACATTTACAATACAAAGACCTATTTAATAATGGATTATGACTCAAAACTTTTTGTTAAATTCGAATTATTTTATCGTTAAATTAACAATTCGACTATTAGTCTTAATCGTAACTATTTAAAGTATTTTTATATCCTTATATTTATTATATTCTCAGAACAAATTTGAGACCGAGGAATGTTAACTTTGGGATAAGCATCTCGAATTTTCTGAACTCACGAACATGAATTAATTATTACCACTTTTTTTCTAATAATGGTCTTATGTTTCAATAGTGATGTATATTTCTTTTCACGTGGTGATGAGTTAAGAACACAATGCGTTAACAATTCTAATTTTTCCGTGGATGTCGTATAACGTAGCTGACGGATTGCCAAGAGAAGGAGTATCTATAACAATAACCACTATCGCCAATCTACCAGCCAAGCAGAACTGAAACTTTCCTTCCTATATCCAATACTGTACGCCTCTGTAGGCTGATAGATGATTATATTGGAAGTTAAGGACAATCTTACGTCTTACGCCTGATCTCTCCTTTTCTCTCTCTCTCTCTCTCTCTCTCTCTCATCTCGGTAGTGTTGAATTTATGAATGCTCTGGATCCTGAAACCAATGAACTAGCAAGTGCATTTATTTTTGTGTTCACGCTTGTGCATTGAAATATGTCCTAACCCAATATACTCATTTAATGAAACTGACGGCTGGAACTAGATTATAGATAGGAAAGTATGATTTTATTTATACACAACGTATAATGAAATTAAACTTTTAATTCCTCACTATAATAGACCTTCTAATTATTCATATATGTATCATTGATGATCACGGGCCATCTTTTATTTTTAGAACGCTGGATTCTGACCAATTCCCGTCCAAACCATGCGAGTTAATGAAAGCGTAGCATGAGACCGCTCATCTGCCATATTAACCTGTAGCCGATTAAGCGGACCACCGGCTCCTTTAATCACCACGGGATACCTGTTGACTGAACATGAAACCAAACCTAATAAATCCAGCAGCAGCTCTGATAGCTTGATTTGAGCTGAATATCATTGTCACTATGAATGTCCTCCTAAACGGCTGGACCGATGTTGATAATTTTTTTTTTGTGTGTTCAAGGGGATTCGAAAATGGTTTAGATTCACAATTGGACCCGGTAGGTGGTGCTGCTGTTGATTTCAAGGATAATTCCTTTTATTTTATTTGAATCAAATTAAATTAAAAATCTCTTAAAATATATATGAATATTTTTAGTTATTTTAGATAATTATCTTAAGATTTACCAAAAATCACCCCGTTAGTAATAAATTTTTGAGAACCACCAAATGGACATATTCTATCTCTCCTACCTCCGTAACCTAGCACAATTGAGAGTTTTCGTACAGATATTGTTGGGCGTCTCATCAAAATAAAGGTACTCACGAAAAATTAGCTTGTTAGTAATCAAATAAAAAAAAAAATGTACGGTGGATCCCATACTATAAGAAACGGTTGGTAAATTGCAATCTTACTCTGTCACCACACGGAAGAAATAATATAAGGAAACATATCTTATGCTAAATAATTTCTGTATAAATAACAATGAATTTATTGAAATTCAGCACCTCAGAATGCAAAGCACGCTTACAACTAATTAGAAGAGAGGCGAGCATTCGGTGGAGCATATCTAATAATGTGCTAACTCGTAAACATGCACTGCAGTGTGGTTTGTATTGTCTTTGAATCTAAAGTTATGATCACGCAGTGCGCTTGTTTTGTATTCCCTAGTATTCAGATCTACATTTTTCTAAAGATATTGTTTAAAATACAGAAAACGCATTTTACAGAAATGTATCAGGGAAAATGCATTTCAACTGTCTCTTCCTTTTTCAGCCCACATACGTCTCTCTGGAGATAACACAATAGAAAGTACTAAGGCTTGATATGGCAGATATCAAGCCAATATTTTTTTTATTATATCTCCCTAGCGCGTTTGGTAAAAATGATGAGAGTATATTTTTACGATGCGCGCCTGCACCATCACGAATAACCGACACCCTGAAGTTAGTCGTCGTTACTCAACATTTTTTACGATGCGCACCCGCACCATCACGAATAACCGACACCCTGAAGTTAGTCGTCGTTAGTCAATATTTTTTACGATGCGCGCCCGCACCATCACGAATAACCGACAACCTGAAGTTAGTCGTCGTTAATCAACATTTTTTACGATGCGCGCCGGCATCATCACGTATAACCGACACCCTGAAGTTAGTCGTCGTTACTCAACATTTTTTACGATGCGCACCCGCACCATCACGAATAACCGACAACCTGAAGTTAGTCGTCGTTAGTCAACATTTTTTACGATGCCCGCGCACACCGTCCCAAATGACAACTAGATAATGCGTTGTAATAAAACTTTCAACGTTTATAATAAAACTTTCAATGTATTAAATATGTACCTTTTTTCTATTATTAGAGTTGTTTTTTTTACAAACGTAGGATAACGTAAAGAATTACATTTTTAGAAATACATATTTTTATCTTGTTACGTCAGTAAAATATAACTTCTTACGTGCGTAAGTCCACACATACTTTATATTTTTATATTTAAAA
The DNA here is from genome assembly GCA_032191425.1 of Lymantria dispar. Classification (NCBI taxonomy): domain Eukaryota; kingdom Metazoa; phylum Arthropoda; class Insecta; order Lepidoptera; family Erebidae; genus Lymantria; species Lymantria dispar. The sequence continues at coordinate 16,292,414 of CM063453.1, read as the reverse complement.
AACATCTTTTTAATTTTTTTTATTTATTACTATTATCAATAATACAAAAATGACAATTGTTTGCTTACAATCTAAAAATCACTAAGATTTGTCCAGATTGCAATAATATTCTGCATTACCGAACCAACAACAATCATAAGAAGAAAAATAAACCACTTAATCGTAATTAAATAACCTACCTACATTCAATGATTAGAATTGAACCACTCTGCTAGGCCATTACACTTATTATTGCGACAGTGAGGGTAAGTGTAAAAAACCGAGTAAATGTTGTAAAATGTGTGAGCTACAGACTGTTTAACAGGATAATTGTGGAAACATTATATGATAAACCGTTACCCTATGTTAAGTAGAATAAAAAATTATATGGCATGTTTTGAATCTTATAACTTGCCTACAACGCTCCGAATAACAGCGTAAGCTAATAATAAAAATAGAAGATTGTCTTAAAAATATATTAATTCAATTACATAAATACCAAGTTTACTTAAGGTCCAAGACAGGTATATCTCAGTTCAATAACACTTATCTTTTACTTTACTAATGAAACACAATAGACTATCGAACGCAAGGCGCTATTATACATATAAACTATTCATACATGAAAGTGTGCGTAATTAAATTCTTAGCGGAGCACTATGCCTCTAAGTGCATTTAAATTTTAGATATATCGACGACATTGATGTCGTCTACTCAGTAGCGTTTGTTGATTGAAATTGTGGTAATTTCAGAGAAATGTTTTCTTACTTTATTCTTAGTAAATGAATGAATAACATCAAACTTTTGTATATTAAAGCATTAACACAATTTTCTAGTGACGGAGTAAGAATACAATACACCACTCCCTCTCTAGCCCTTGGGCGTCATAAAAAACTACTAACAGATAAAATATGCATATAACACTTGTGTAAGAGAAGGAAAACTTGAAACAAAAGCCTATGCCAACACGTCTGACCGTGGTATAGTAGGTCAATATGCCTCTCATTGCGGAGGAGGCTCGTGGCCAACTAACTCTAATAGTGAGATGTATTTATATGAGCGGAAATAATGAAAATGATGATTAATACAATGATCATTACATTTTCATACTCTTTAATACATATCCATAACAGTTGGTTAATGGATGCAAGAGGATAAAATCATTGAGCGAGATGAATGGTTCAAAATAAAACTCAGTCGCTTTTATTAGTGGGATATACGAGAAGAGAAAGATTCCAAAATTATATGTACTCAAACTTTTTTTAAATACTATCGTCAAATTTAGCAACTAAAATTAAATTTTACTAAATCTACTAAATTTTAAGTTCATCTCAGCTCATATACGACCCACTGCTGGGCTTAAGTCTCCACTACAATAGGAGGAAAATTAAACTTGCTTTGCTGACAGACAGACTTCTATTACACAGGTTAATGTAAGATTTTATTTAGAGTTTTCCTTCTCTTGCGTAGATTTTATATCCCTTAGTTGTATTTTACAACATCCACGGGCGAGATAGGGAGTGGTGAATTGTATTCTTATACGATCACCACACGGAAAAACATTTAATTATTTAATGTGAATGTTTTTATTTTATCGAAATATTTAATTAGTAAAGATAGATTTAATTAACATTATCTATTGGTATGAGGAAATTGATAAAGTGACATGCCGTGTTCATTGGCTACGGCTGACTTGACTTTTATCTCTTGGAAGACAGCCAGAGAGGATTGGTACTCAACTTGGCGTGCAAATTTAGTGCCTACTTTAGCGGTGCATTTGTGAAGTTTAACTTAAGGATGCTTTTAACATTTTTTAAGTAACGATTGATAAATGATTTTAAATTTATTTAAAATATAATTGTTATTATGAGAATGATTCATTATCTAAATAACCAACTAAGTTTTTAGTTTTTAATTCTTTCCTTTTTTATTCTATTTCGTAACCATGGAAGGAAAGTTGGCCTACTATAGAACTGACTAGGTTTGACATAACGATCTGATTCAAAATTTTCTTCTTTTGCTATTTTATTATTTGCTTACGTATTTTTTCAATATGGTCTATAGATTTTTTTTATAGGTTTAAAAAATTCTCAAATCATCTTATAGGTAGTTGACACCTTTCTTTAATAAGTCTCTTAACAGTGATAAGATTTTCGTTGATGGTCATAATTGAAGGACGTTCTTCACGATTTTCATCATTTACTGAAAAACACTCTCGATTAAAATCTGCAAACCACCGCATTATGCAGAAGAGCGTCGCAAATTTGTGAAGCATATTTAAAATAATAAAAAGCCATTGCATTGAAATTTGTACTCATTAACTTCATTTTAGCTACGAATAACAAACTTCAATGTGTGATAAAAAATAATAAGTCATTTTTGATTGCTTGATGTTTCCAATACTTTACAGTATTCATAGTCACGAGCGAACTGACTACTATCCCGTGACCATGAACGCTGTAAAGTGTTCGAAAGGTCGGGCAATCAATAATCAATGACAAACGCGATAGAAACCGTAAAATAGTCTAATATTATAGAGTTTTATTTCGAGTTTTCCTTTTCTAATACAGGGGTTAGCTACAAATTTTTATCCTTTAGTCATCTTTTATGATTCACCCATGGGCAAGAGAGGGACGGTGATTTGAATTCTTACTCCGTTACCACAAAGAACTACTAATAAATGCACCGTAAATAATATTGTATTCAAACATGAATATATATTTATTGTTCGTCTGGTAATGGAATAAGAATACAATTTGTCACTCTCTGTCTTGCCCATGAATGTCATAAAAGACGACTAAAGGATATAATAACCATATAACAGCTATGCAAGATAAAGGAAAACTCTCAACAAAACCCTATACCATCCTGTCTGACCAGCATAGTATTTAAGGTCAATTACCCTCCTATTGTAGATAAGGCTCAAGGCCAGCAGTGGGACGTATATGAACCGAGATAAATGAATTAAAATTTTGTATATTTACTAAGATTTAGTTACTAAGGTTAATTTTCCTCCTATTATGGAGGAGGCTCGAGCCCAGTGATGGGACGTATATGAGCCGAGGTGATGATGATATATTTACTAATCTTTGCAAATCTATAATAATATATAATATATCATCACGGTAAGACCAATAGGAGCGGAGCAACAATGAAAAATGTTTCAGAATCTGTTTACTTTTGCTTTTGAGAGCTTCCTCTGCGTGCACTACATAAACGGTTAGGTTTCGCAAAAATCATGTGTGAATTGTATTATTTAAAAATATTTTCACCTTCTACGTAAAATAAAGTCGCGGGTTAAAGTTAGCATTAGTCCAAAGTAACTGTTCCACGCGGACGAAGTTGCGGGCAGAAGCTAGTTGTTCATACAATTAAGTTGAAATATTGTATATTTTTGTAATTATTTTAGGTTTTGTATTACAAAAAGTTAATCTTTTTAACAAAAACATTAAAACAGACTGAGGAATGAACTTATCGGCTTACTTGAACATATAAACGTGATTTTATAAAAATAACACTCAGTTGTAGTCGGTGACCACGTAAACCGGAGTGAGGTAATAAGTCGCAAATTTTATCAAGGGACGTAATCAAATTATGCTGTGACGTCTTGATAAATATATAAGATTTTATAATTAGATTTTGGGGCAATAATAAAAACTTAATGACTTTTATGATTAACATTTATGCAGTTACATGAGAAAATACACAAAGAATATTTAATTATACAAAATTACTGCTTGCTGGGCAAATATTGAAACAGCTTTATGTTCATTCTAGGGATACATTAGAAGTTTTTCCCCATTTAGCATCCAGTAGCTGCTCACATTTCAAATTATTTATTTCGATTAATTATTTTTTTTCTATATTAATATTTTCCACAATTTCAATTCAATTATTTAATTTTTTCACAGATAAGTTCTTGGTAATTTGAAATCTCTTAGTATTTTACCATTTCTGATGTTTACGCGAGTATTACACATTTGTAGAATGAAGGCGGAGAGGGTGCCGGCGACAATAATGAAGACATACGCACACGACATACTTTCCAATTTGTAATTCACCTTATAGCGGTTACAATGAGAATCACCTTAGATATTCTAACTGGCGGTATTTATACATTCACATGGCCTGAGCTAATACTAAATTCACACACTTAATATATAATATTAAATATAAAATATCTTAATAATTCTAATAACTATTTACGTGCAATTATACAAAATTATGTATTTTACAGAATTATGTAACATTAAATATGAATTACGGCGAAAGTTGATACGAAGAGGTGTCAGTATGAAGAAACTATAAATCAATAAAATAAGAATCTAATATATATAGCAAAAAAAAATATTTTAGGAATAATTAATCGACATAATGTAAGAAAGTACAGAGATCTATAATAATACGCACTATATTGTAGTCGCGCTGAAAGCTGACAGGCGGAAGGCGCCCATTGTATGAGAATTTTATCAACTTACAAAAATCCATCCATCCATCAGCCAACAGAGGTCCGCTGCTGGACATAGGCCTCCCTACGAGAATGCCACTCGCAACTGTCCTGCGCCACTTGCATCCAACGGTTCCCTGTAATTTTGAGAATGTTGTCAGTCCACCTAGTAGGGGGTCGTCCTACGCTGCGCCGTCCTATTCGTGGTCGTCACTCAAGAACCTTTCTTCCACAACGGTTGTTGGTTCGAGGAGCGATGTGGCCTGTCCATTGCCATTTCAACGTGCTAATTCTGCGGGCTATGGCGGTTACACCTGTTCTTCTACGGATTTCCGTGTTCCGGATTTTATCACGTAGAGAAATACCCAGCATAACCCCCTCCATAGCAGGCTGAGCGACTTTGAGCTTTCTTACTTACAGAAATATTAATCAACTATTTATTCAATTATAAAATGGCCATTATATTATAAAACTATAATCAAGTCGGTTAATAATTATGATGTACCCAAATTAGCCGTATATGTGAGGCCGGAAGTACTACTTGATAACACATTGTAAATGGGACGGACATAAATGAGTTGTGATGTTGATAACGATATTAGTAGTTGTATTAAGATATTAATTTAATTACATCCAAAGTAATGTATCCATTGAATTAAAATTTATAGCAGAACACGATGATAGAAAAGATTTCATATATGCTAGAAAGATTAATTCCGTTTGGTAATAGAGTAAGTTCCTTAATTTATTACCGGGTGTACCTAGTAAAAGTTAAACAAAGGATATATGCAGATTGACAGATTGTAGATTGATAGCAAAAATGGCATGACAGTGGTAAACAACTTACCATACCCAGTATCGTGGATTCGAAACCCACGCAGGACAATATTTTGTTTGACATCGGTCGAGAAGAGGGTACTTGTCAGGGGGTATTCCGTCGGACCGACTACCACAAGTCGCCCTGCTCCGGTGGTCGGGCCAACGACGAAGGCGACGTGTCGCGGGTGAGTTACGGGTGTGCCAGAAAAATAAATAATGCACAATATTTTGTGCAATCCACAAATTGTTGTTCTAAGTCTAGATGTATTCTGTGTCTGTTACATTATATGTTTATAAAGTCATCCACAATACAAGGATTATTTTCTTTGGGGTAGCGTGTTGTATTTAAACACAAAGAACGAAAAGATAACATCTTTGCAGGTAGGACCACATTGTTGACAGTTGTCTTACTACGTCACAGGTAGTATCGGTCCATCCGGGGTAGTACCACACCCTCGCAGAAAATAAACATCCGAGTAGTAACACTACTTTCAGTGACACTTCATTCAGTGAGCGAGAGAGCCGGCAGCCCAACTTTCTGAGGGTAATGATTTCTGATGTTTACGCGAGTATTACCTACACATTGAAAATAAAACTTCGTTTAATTTTTGATTGCCCGACGTTTTGAACACTTTGCAGCGTTCATGGTCACAGGCGGACTAATTTTTTGAGGGTATTTGCGTGTGGTGGGTTTTAGTGATGTTATTAGTTTCACCGAGCCTCATTGTACACATTCATACTTTATTCACTTTCTTCGCGGAAGGCAGTGGCCTTGCAAAGCGCCATGAGCAGCAGCGATACTTACCATCAGGTGTTCTGTTCGCACATTTACCACCGTATGCAATAAAAAAAGAAGGATAACTCAAAATAAAACCCTATACCAACTCGTCCGACTAACATAGTAGTCTAGCACGTTAGTCGGACGAGTTGATTGGTTAGTAGGAGTTGGTATTGAGTCATCATCATCTTGCTCTTATCCCAATCACTTGGGGTCGACGCAATATGTCATCTGTTTTGACATATTGCAAAAAATTTCGGCAATGACTTTTATGACCGGCCGCCTGCCTGACGTCAACCCTCCTTGGGAATGTAATCGTTGACCCAAATGGTACCAGATGGAGTTGGTCCGGGTCAATCTAGGGCTCTTAGTCGTCTTTTACGACACCCACGAGCAAAGCAAGGGTTGGTAGTATTCGAAGCCGCTACCACACAGCACTATTAAAAAGTGACTATTAAAAAACTACAGCTCGGGCCTATCTGTTAAATAAAATACATAATAATATCAACTCATGAAAAAATTTAGAAGAACGAAAATAGTTAATTTCCTTTGTAAATTATTGTATTACTTGTCACAAACATTAGAAATTCGTATTGTAAGTCTTTAAATATTTTTGTATCATTTTTTTGTAATTATAGCGCAATGTTACGTCATTTTCCGTATCATGAGAGAGTAAGAATACAATTCCTCACTGCCTGTCGATTAAGCGATGTAATGTGGAGATAACAACAATACAAGAGAAGGAAAAGTCGAAATAAAACCCTATATCAATTAAGTTTGACCGTCGTGGTATAGTAGGTCAAATTCCCTTTCATAAAGAAGGAGGCTCAAGCTCAACAGTGGGATATATGAGATGATGATGATTATATTATTATGTAATGCAAAATCTTTCATTTAAGTTTAATTTTGTCTTTGCCTTTATGCCTTCTTTATCGTGTTAAATATAAATTGTTGCCGTAAATAAACTGAGCCTATCGAATCTAAACGACACTCAAGTTGCTAGTTCTGATACTTTGATTAGTACTGGATATATGTAACAAAAATGTAGCCTCTATTGTTCATTTCGGCTCATATACGTTCAAGTGTTGGGTTCAAGCCTCCTCCACACTGAGAGGGAACTTGAACTATATTGCTATGCTGGTCAGACGAGTTGATACAGGGGCTAACATTATAAGTATTAAAATCTGTCTTATAGCGTTGTTTAAGATAGACCAGAGATATTATACGAAACTTACAAGATAATGGCGTACACAAAAAAGTGTGTGTGTAAGTACACACACACCCTTTTTGTGTACATAAGTATGTACGCACGTAAGAAGTTATACGTCTTTGGGGTAACAAGATAAAATCTTTCTCAAAATTTTATCCTTCACGTTATCGTACATTTGAAGATATTATAATATCTATAATGGCAAAACATTCACGTACTGAGATCGATTACATCGACCCGAGTTTCGAGCATCCGATGCTCATCATCAGGGCGAGTGCGCAGCGGCATTTGCGAGGCCCTGGCTAGCATGCCTAAATAGATCTTATATCTTTAATCGAGCAATTCTTGTATATATATATATATATATATATACCTATGTATATATTCAGGATCTCGGAAACGGCTCCAACGATTTTGTTGAAACTTGACATATTAGAGGTTTCGGGTCCAAAAAAATCGATCTAGCTAGGTTTTATTTATAGAAAGTGTTGTTTTGTCCATGTTTTTAGCAAAACAAACAATGACATTAAATTTTAAAAGAATATGAATTCAAATTTCGTTGTCAACGTCATGAGTTACGGTAGCTCAGATGGGAAGTTGACAGGTTCAAATTTTGATTTTGTTGACATTCAAACAGCGTCGGTTCAAATCTCGGTGTTATTATTATTCTCTTTTTGTAATTTTTTTTATATTTTTCATTATTTATTTTTTATAAATAGATATACCTATATCTAAATAAATTCAACAAAAATATTCCGAGCGAAGCTCGGTCAACCTGATATTATTATAATATGTATCAATCTCACGTTAATTTCATTACGTTTGTAGAAAAAAACTGCAGTAATAATAAAAAGAGAAGCATTTAATACATTGAAAGTTTTATTATAACGCATTATCTAGTTGACGTTTATGACGGAGTGTTCGTGCATCGTAAAAATTTACTTTTTTTATTTTTATCTATCTAGCCAAATAGAGTCATCATTCATTCGCCTGCCCTTAACCCACGCTAAGTGGGGTCGGCACAACATGTTCTCACCTTCCATATCTTCCTATCAGCCGTCATATCTGCACTTATTTCTTTCACACGCATATCCTCATTCACACAATCCATCCATCTCTTTTTGGGTCTCACACGCTTCTTACGTCCATCCACATTCATATCGATAACTTCGTCACATGTCTTTCATCCCTCCTCATCACATGTCCATACCAAGACAACCTCGCGCTTCTATATAGTGTATATAGAGTATAACTTCTAAAAACTAGGATCACAACTGACTAGTTACGCATTACCGGCATGCTGAAAACCCGGATCTTAACTTCTGAGGTAAGAACGAAACTTCAAGAAGTTAAACGAGTTAAATAAAGGTTAAAGACTAAATAACTGACATCAACTGAAATAAATTCACAATACCCTATAAGAAGCACAGTTTCTCCAACATAAGCTCGAGTTAATTTTATTCGTAATAACGACAAATAGAGTGACATACATTACAAGCTACTTCGAGTGACATACTTGGTTACAGCCATGTTTTATTCACAGATAAGTTTCAATTTTCATTGAAAGATAAAAAAAATTATGAACATACAGAGAAGCTATACAATCGTATATACAATAGTACAACGGCATTGGAATATGGGTAATTCTCATAAAAAGTTTTTACAAAACAGTAAATGGTTTATTGTGGTATTTTTTAGCACTAAGGTCACAATGTTGGTATAATTATTGAATCATATTGTTATCCAAAAAGAGTAATAAATAAATAAAGTAGTTTGAAATTCATTTCACCACTATGTCCCAAACTCCATTATAGAATTTCTAAATTGCAAATTGTTCTAATCTATCTTTATCGTGTACGTGTGTATGTCACTGAACTCCTCCTAAACGGCTTATTCGATGTTTGTGCATATTCAAAAGGATTCGAAGATGGATTAGATTCACAATTGGACTCAGTAGGTGGCGCTTATTTATTTTCAAAAATCATCAATTTAGAATAATTTATTGTAAACAATTTTTTTAACATTTCGTATTAGTTTAACATATGTTCCATAAAAAATAATCATTCTCACCATTACCGAAAGTCAATAAGCTTTTAACAATTTATCAACACTCTCATTAGTTTTTGAGGATTGCGGAGGAGAGTGTTTTCAATTTTCAATGGCGAATTTCCATTAAGCTTATTTAAACTTTCATTGGAAGAATTTTTTTTTGTGAACGATTAAAAAGTAAGAATACAATTCGCTATGTTCCATTTTTCGCAGATTTCGTAAGATTGAGGAACATCAACATTTAAGATTACTATGCAAAAATGAAAACTGATAAGAAACTCATCTGGCTAGTAAAGAGTAGTAAAAGATTTATTCTCCCATTACGACAGAGCTCGTCTTCAATAATGGCAATATTTAAAATTGAGAAATCTATCACGCTATCGTGGTCCTCTATTAAAAACATGGCTCCATAGGACGTTGTTAAGTAAAGGAAGACGCAGTAAGCGTACAACAGGCGATTATATTCAAAACTTGGTACCATAATTACTTCTACAGAAGTTATTTTGTTTATCGGCTCGTTAAATAGAGCTAGCAAAATGTGCCAATAATAATCAGGCAAACAAACGTTAACGCCATCTAAATTGATGTAACCTACATACATATTTGTAATGTTACGAGTTTTGATTCTCGTTATAAGAGTTATTTGATATATTAAATGATGAAATAAATGAAATAATGAAAAATATTATTTCGTCTGTTATGAGACAGAAATTTATATTTCAGAAAAATATACTTAGGAATGTCAAGTACTTACAGTATGTTATCATCATTATCTTCATTACAGCTGATAGTCCCACTTTTGGGCACGAGCCTCCTCCACATTGGGAGGGCAATTGACCTACTATGTAGTATATTATTACGACACCCACAAGCAAGAATTTGTATTCTACCACATGGATATTTTATACGTATGGTGGCATTCAGTGGAATAGCTAGTATATAGTATAGTTACCGACGTCCTCCCCGATGGGGGGACGTCGGTCGATGGGAGGGCACCCCAATAGGGGGTATTCCGTCGGGCCGACCACTCATGTCAAGTAACCCTGCTCCGGTGGTCGATCCAACGACGAAGGCGACGTGGGTTGCGGGTGTTGCGTGCTTACGCCCCTCTGTCGCCCCGGACGGAGTGCGCCGACCGCAGCCCAACCCAAAAAAAAAAAAAATTAAAAAAAAAAAAATAAAAGTATATAGTATATTTAGTATAGCTTAAATTTATTCCACATAAGAACTTTTTTTTTCTAAATAAATTGATTTTTGATGCCCCATTGATAAATAAATTGATTTTTGATGCCCCCCACACAAAAAATAATTACACTTACATACTTACATATAGAGAAGGGAAACTCGAAATAAAACTTTATACCAACCCATCTGACCAGCGTCGTATAATGGTCAATTTCCCTCCCATTGTAGAAGAGGGTCGAGCCCAGCGCTGGTACTTATATAAGCTGATATTATGATGTATTAACTATAAACAACATTTCATGAATAGATATGTCAGTGTTCATGATCATGGGCGGACTGAAAAAGTCTTCGAAACGTCAGGCAATCAAAAATCAGATACAAACGCGATAAAATCCTTAAAAATAGTTTTATTTATAATGTGTAATAATCGCGTAAACATCAGAAGTCATTAGGTTATTAAGTTTTCTCTTATCATAGAGAAGGGTCTAACAGTGGAATGTATATTGTGATTTTTCAAATAAAAAAATCTGTTACACTTTAAAATATAACAAAATGATTTGCCAATTCATCCAGTGCCATGTTTTAAAGTCTCCATGATAAGATGATCAGTAGACTTACATTCTTAAGGACAAAATTTTACTGCCTACTATCAAAGGGCGAAATAATCTCAGTGTGAATAATGAAAAAACAATTTGCGTTGACGATGAAAACCCTCGACGCAAGTTCAACGGACTGTGGGACACGTTTGTGCGAGTAAAAATACTTCCTTGGATGTCTGTTTTATGAATAGTTTTGCTTTTAAATTAACGGTCAAAATTCATCTATGTGATACTTAAAAACGTTTAAAAATCAGTCTACAAGATTTGTCACTTAATACTATAAACATAATTTGTATGTGTATTTTAAACCTATATATTTCCAAAGATAATTTAAAAGAAAATCTATTGAGAGAAACATGCCAATAATATATCTTACAAATCACAGAATTCACGAGTAATAACAATGACATAATCTGTATAAAAATATTCAGAATTAGTATATAATGTAAGTGGATGTTGAATGACGGCTGGGTGTACGTTAGTGCGCAGGCGCGATAAGGCTTCTGCGCTCAACCGTGGCTCAGCTCAACAACGCCACCCTCACGGGCGGACGCCGCATCTCGGCCTAGAAAACTCGACTACACTCGAATACAAATCGATATCTACTCGATTAACCAAAGCAAATAACGTGCCAAATACTCTGTTACCATTAAAAATATTAAAAAGACTGTGCTGAAAAATACTAACGAATAACAATGTATAAACTGAGATATGAATTCAGACTTTGGTGTTTGTGAATGACTAGTGTGTATTTGTGTTGTCTAAATTTAATGTATTATTATGTATCCATAATAGCAACGGATTTTTACAACGGCGTGACATTGAATAGGTTTACAGGTACGTAACAAGCATGGAAATTAAGATAAATATAATGAAAAATGAAAGTAACGTGATAATAGAAAGTAGCTTGCAAAAACGGAATTGTGAACTGATGCTAAATAAAGAAAACACTGGCTATTAAGATTATAATACGTTACTATGTTATTTAAAAAGCTTAAATATATTTCATAATGAGGTGTCTAAATGGTATTATTTTTGTATATATGTATAAATATTCGAATGTTTAAAACATCGTTGAACAACTATCGACCTAACGTAGAAGTGTTAAATTTTATTAATGTTACCACGTTGGTTAGGTGATTTTATTATACGACTACTGATTGTATTGGTTTGAAACTCTGAGTTAAATAAATAGTTTAAGTATAAATTATTATAGTAATTAGTAAAGTATAGTATTTATAGCTGAGAAATTCTCGTTAGTAAACACAATGTTTAGTTGACTGAATGATACTATATTGCTCCCTCGCTATTACTAGTGGTTAAAATTATATTTATAAGTAATTATGTTACATTTTTGCTTAAACTTTTGAAGATTTTATATATCATCATCATCATCTCAGCCCACGTAAGTCCCACAGTTGGTTTCGAGCCTAAGCCATGGAAGCGATTGGCGTACGATACCGCGCTGGTCAGACATCTAGGTATAGCGTTTAATATTAAATGTTTCTTTTCTTGCATAGATTTTATATGCATATCATAACCTTTAGTCGTTTTTTACGACGACGGCAAGAGAGGTAGTGGTGAAATGTACTCTAACTTCGCCGCCACACGGAATTTTTACACATATCGAAGTTTTATTAGACATTAATTAAATTGTAATTGCAAATAATTATTAATTTTATTGTGCTTAAATTTCAATCACAGTTAATTTGCAAAATATATGATCACAACAGAACTAATATTTTTGATAGCCGGAGGTCGGTATCATAACCACTAAGGCATCTATGAAGTCTATTTATTATAAGACAAATTTATAACAGGTATATTTGTTAATTAATTTATCGGATGAATTTAGATAATTATCATAATTTAGATCAAAACAAACCCACCAACAACTATCCCACAAAAAAAATTAAGCTGGGATAATAGCAGTGACAATTTGGACATCACATATCGAAGTTAGTTATGTATCTTTAACACAGTAAATACAAAATTAAACGTAGTAATACCCACGTCCCGTGTGGCGATGGGATAGAATACAATTGTCGTCACCCCTTCCTTGCCCGTGGGAGTCGTAAAAATCGGCTGAGGGCTACACTAGGAGAATGCGCAGCAGCTATCTGCTGGGCAATTTTATTACACCTACTGCGATCGCCAACCCGGCTGCCAAGCGTGGCGATTATGGCATTAGACTATGAAATAAAATGGATGCAATGATAATGACGGCCCCCAGTCATGGCAGTTCCGCCTTTTCACGGACTTATCTTGTCGCAGAAAACCGTTGAATGCAAGTGGCGTAGGACCGTTCCGAGGTATTCTCGTGGGGAGACCTATGTCCAGTAGTGGACGTCTGTAGGCTGATGGATGGATGGAATACTCATAACTCTTTCACTCTTTTTGCATACCTGCTATAGTTCATAGTTTATTTTATAGTACTTAGTGTTTTTTTTTATAGTAGGTATAGTAGTAGTTGTAGTTCGTTTTGTTTTTTTTTAATTATGGTTGGGTCATGCTCACTGAATAAGGTTCTGCTTGCGGTAGCTATGTGGGGCGAGTCGCTCCCTTCCCTCTAATTTGCTTGAGGAGAGTGATGGCTGCTCTAGTAGTTAACTCGTGATCGGGTGCTGCTTGTGGGATCTGGTCCAGCCATATTTTATTCCTTTCTTTATGCTTAATTTTTTTTTTGTCTTGCATTAAATCTTGAAAATTTATACATATATTTAATTTCGAAGGGCATCATACCGGAGCTAATACCATATATGTTGTACGAAGCATAATATTATGTATATTTAAAAGAATAAGAAAAAAATGACTGCCCGCTGAGTTTCTGGCCGGATCTTCTCAGTTTGTGGCGCGTAGATTATTGTATTGTATTCAAACGTGTAATTTGACAATATGTAAGTGCCCTTAAGAGGCCTATGCAGAATAAATGATTTGATTTGATAAAATTTATTACACACTTATCACAACTCTGAGATAAAGTATTTTTATTTGAGATAAAATAATTTTCATTTGTATTTTCCACTCTACATCAACAAGTTAGCTACTTATACTCATATTGCTTTATTAGGGTGGGTATTATGATATGTACAACATATTACATTTCAAATCATTAATTTTTTGGTAATATAAATATTTACATTGTATAAAAAAGGATCTATAAAAGTATACATATCTTCTTATAGTACTCTCAGTTTTTAAGAAACTAGCGAAAAGGGAGTGCATGTTAACAGACTATATTTTTAATCTTGCCCCCAGAAAAATTAAATGCCTTGCAACACATTTTCTACCTCTAACAGTAATTCTAGTAATCTAGTAGGTAATAATACGATGGCTCAGGAGAAGGCACGGCAGCCTTACATTTAGAATGGTACAGGTGCTTATCGGACATAGGGTTTTCGGTAAGTACCTGCACAAAATTGGAAGAGAAGAGGCCCCAGAATGCCATGAGTGTGGCGCGCTAATCGACGATGCGCGCCACACACTAGAAGTATGCCCCGTCTGGGGGCCTCAGCGCCATGTCCTATCAACGGACATGGGCACAACGGACCTATCATTGCTGACCATCATCTCCAAGATGCTCGGCAGCAACAGCTGTTGGTCGTCGATGGCCTCCTTCTGTGAGGCCGCAGAGCGGGCACGCGAGGTACTTGCGTCCGCTGACTCGCTCCGCCGGCGGCGACCAGGGAGGAGGAGACGCCGCTATGCGCTCCCCCTCCCACCGCCGTGAATGATGGCAGGACGTGGCCAGATGGCCAAGCGTTGGGGTGTCGGGGATGGAATGTCATCAGACGATCTCTCCGGCACCTCGTAAAAGCGCGGAAGGGGCCGCTATGGTTTTAGTGGGTATTTCGGTCACTTCTGTGGCCGGCGAGTCCCACACACACTCTCCTGCCTGTAAACGGCGGGGGATAGTGCGTAAATGCATTTCCACAGCGTGAAAAAAAAACAAAGTAATAATACGATATAACTTCCACGCCTTACCTTCTAACAAGTGTCGTCAGTACCAGTTAAAAGAATTGGTCTTCTCCTAAACGCCAATTAATTATTCATTTGAAAAGCCAATGTACACGATTAGTCACAGCTCTTCCCTTGTTTCACGAATGTAGCGGACGCAGTGACAGCAGCCCATGTTAAGAATCATCGGTCACAACGTTGGTTGGCTACAATAACACATAGAATTTGAAAATTGAAAATTAGACTGAAATACAAAATGTTCTACCGGCGATTACCGTGTTCCAAGATATTGCTGAATTTCTCAAAAATAACGCGCCGTACATATAAATATTTTATACAAATTTATCAATCTGTATTCTTATAACATTTATCATATTTGAGGACTTCCATATATGTGGAAGAACAGCAGAGCAATGTAGACAAGGTTACGATCGGTCTCTCTCCTGCATGACGTCAATTTCCACAGAAATGACACAACAGCTTTTGTTGTTTTCACAACGCTTGTCACGTGTTTATTATGTGAAGGTAAATCAAATATCTAATTGCTTAATTGCTTGTTTCCATTATATTATATACAAGCAACCTGACCTCGCTTCGCTTAGGTTTTAATCGCCTTACCCGCGTAGTTCCATTCCCGTGAGGTTGCTGGAATAAAATATAGCCTATGTTACTCGCTGATATTATAGCTTTTCATTGAAATCGATTCAGTGGTTTATGCGTAAAAGCGTAACAAACAAAAAAACTTTCGCATTTATAATATTAGTAAGGATTAATCATACTTGTCTAGTTATTATGATCAATATAATAAAAGCATTCTTTGAACTTCGCGTGTGGTGACGAAGTAAAAATATAATTCACCATCCCTTTTCTTGACCGTGTGTGTCGTAAAATACGACTAAAGGATATCTTGTCCATATAACAACTGTGCCAGAGAAGGAAAGCTCGAAATAAAACCCTGTACCAAGCCAACGACCAGCGTAATATAGTAAGTCAATTTCCCTCCCAATATGGAGGAGGCTCAAGCCCAGTAGTGGGACATATATGAGCTGTGATGATGATTCTTTGAACTAGAAGCATTAAATAAATTATTTATGTTATTGTTACTTCTTTTTATAAGGCTATTTACGTCTCGCTCTTGAGAATGAATCTGTTTTAGATGTAATATCCTTATTTTGATTTTACATCTTTTAATTAATTTTCACAATATTTTCACAATTGTGCTGTGTGGTAGCGGCTTCGAATACTACCAACCCTTGCTTTGCTCGTGGGTGTCGTAAAAGACGACTAAGAGCCCTAGATTGACCCGGACCAACTCCATCTGGTACCATTTGGGTCAACGATTACATTCCCAAGGAGGGTTGACGTCAGGCAGGCGGCCGGTCATAAAAGTCATTGCCGAAACTTTTTGCAATATGTCAAAACAGATGACATATTGCGTCGACCCCAAGTAATTGGGATAAGAGCAGGATGATGATGATGAATTAATTTTCATAATACATACAAAGAAGAAAAGGCTCTAGGCCCTAGAGCCTTTCCTTCCTGGCGGCCCGCCATCAGTTCATGATTTGCCCGAGTGGCCCCTAGTCTTAATAAGTCTGTGCATCCCTGCTCTAGGGAAATGGTCTTTAGTCCGTTATCATATGGATACGAATAATATTATATAAACTACAAAAATTAACTTTTATCCCTTCTCCAATTTGAATACGAGTTCATAGTTGAAGTTCTAAGCACCTTATTACATATTAAATATTCGGGTTCAATTATGAACAAAGAATGATATTATAATAATAATAAAACGTGCAAAAGACCAGGACTTTTAGTTCCGTTTTAGTATACAATTTTCGATAAACCTATAACGGCTTATCCTCTAAACATTCACACCCTTTTGTTACTTAATTTTGCCACAAACAATGCGTTCTTAATAAAATATACATGTATTTTCCAGAACATAGTAGTAGGAACACATTGTTAACAGTTGTCTGTCTACAGTCACAGGCCGGTTCGCCGGGGTAGTACCACAATCTTTGTTACTGCGCTTTGTTCCGTGAGCGAGAGAGCTCAACTTTTTGAGGGTGTTTACGAGTGGTGGATTCACATGCATTTACACTCTCCCTTTACTTTCTTCACCTAGATAGGCAGCGACCTAGTAAAAGTCCATGAACGGCAGTATCGCTTATCATTAGGAGTACTGTTTGCTCTTTGCCATCGTTTGCAATAAAAACACAGAACGATTATATACATAGTAATTTATATATCCATGTGGTGACGAAGTAAGAATACATTTTTTTTTCTCTTTTCTTTTTTTTTTCTCTTCTCCACCATACCTCTTAGTCGTCTTTTATAACACCTGTGTAAGGGTTGGTTGTATTAATAGCCACACAGCATCGAATGAAGCTGCAAATATAGGTATTAGCTATTTCTCCGTGTGGTGATGGAGTAAGAATACAATTCACCACTCCCAATCTGGTCCGTGGATACCTTAAACGACGACTAAGGGATATAATATGCATATAACATCCATACAAGAGAAAGAAAACTCGAAATAAAAACCTATATCAACATATCTGACCAGCATAGTATAGTAAGTTAATTTCTCTCTCATTGAGGAGGACGCTCGAACCTAACAGTGGGACGCGTATGAGCTAAAACAACAGCCTACTTATACAAATAAACCTTAACAGTACTTAGAAACCATCAACGACAAACTAATTAAAATGAAGTCGAGTTGAAATGCGTTTAATATTTATATATTAAAACAGTTCGTTTACCTGCAGCATGTATATAGTTATGCTACAACAATTTCAATTTACAGCAATTACACTTTTGAGACATGACTCCACGTATATTAGCAATTTCGCATTTGTGTCATGACCTTTTAACGACGTTGCCGTACCTTCTTATTATTATGCTTCATATATTAATTAAAATTTACATGTTACGGTGCTGCAGTAAGAAGACAATGTGTAACCATCCCCTCTTTTGTCCGAGGGCCAATGCCTTTACGTCACGACTAAAAGAAAGACGGTAAATAGTATCATTGTTAGAGAAGGTAAGCGGCAAATAAGCCTTGTGATAAGCCGTTGTGGAGGAAACACTTACCAACAAGATACAAATGTAATCTGAAAATAATATATACTTTTATATAATGTATTTATAATAATTATTTAAGAATACTTATCAGGTATAGAATAAAATTCATTACTTAAACAATGAGCCATAGTCTTCTGGTTTACTTTCTATTCATAGCTGGTGATTTTAAAATTACTAAGATTTAGCATTTAACATGGTAGGTTATTTATATAAAATTGAAGAAAAAAATATACAGGATATGACCCCACATCGATCGTATTGCGTTCCAATCGTCCTATCTTGGACTAGCGTGGACAGGTGTTTATCATCATTAAATACAATTCTAACTGAAAAATTAGAGTAATAGATCGGCACAATCTGTGAATATTTTTTGATAGGTGGCGGACGTCTCCTATAGGAGACCTTATAAGGACGACATTTTTTTTTCTAATTATGATATAACTTAACAGTTGTCTCATAATAATTACAATCTAGCTATGAGGCTAATAAGTAATTTAAATCTAACTTAATTTGCTAAGATTTACAGAGTAAGAATATACCCATTGGCACTTTTCTTATAGTCTAGAGACTACTATTACTAGAGTAATAATAGGACGACAAATAAGAGTGATGATTTGAATAACATAGGCCCGTCCACGCTGGTTCAAATGGTAGGACTATTGGAACTGTATTCCGATAACTATGAATTCGAATCACTTGTAAATAGTTTTTGTAAATAATCTGGCGATTTTTATACAAATGACGTCTAAAACGCTATTCGCTTTACTTACATTCAATAAAGATAAACAGATTCTTCTTATTATAAATATCAACAACAATAATGATCATTAACTTCAAGAACAATCTTATTCATAAACAATGAAGATTATTTTAGGTGTAACCAATTTTTTTAAAGAGCCTACACTAAATAAGGAATAAACCTATGACACACACCATGCAAGATCACTTAGATCACTACAACATATGCCTAGTCTAATAAGTTATGATTTAAAATTACAATTAAGAATCATTATGGAACTGTGCTCAGCTGTTGGTTCACTTTATTCTATATAGCGTAGATAAATCTTTTAAATCATCATAAGGAAAATTAGATTATTTTGCCTGATTTTCTATAGTGTCAGATTTATCATATATAGTACTTTGAGAAATATTTTAATATTAGTCACTCGAAATGTGACGACTTTGTGGCGAAACATGAGGGAGGTCTACTGCCAGCAGTGGACGACGATAAGCTGAATGATGAAGAGTGTGTTACTCGTATACGACAAGGTCACTTACATATGTGCTGTAAAGAAAAGCAAAAAAAATATGTGCACAATTTATAACTTTAGTTAGCTTAGACGTACTTTGGTACTCACATTATTTTTGTATACTTCTAGTATGTTTACGACTTTCTGTTAGACGTTATTATAGTTAAGTATTATTCATGAGGCCTATATGGCAATTCAGGAATATCCTGAATGGACATTAGCTTTGTGAAACATGCTCGTTATTCTGCAGAATATTCATCCGAGCTGTAACTATAAGCTGGCTATAAATAAAGCGTGTTAAAATACATATTCGTAAACTAGTGTTCGACAACATTCCCACTGATAATAAATTGCAATACGGTCTCGAGTGATAAATCACACAAGCTTCGTGATTTAACTTGCATACGAATGGCAACATTTGTTTTTTTGTAAAAACAATTTTATTTCTATTTGTTGCAGGATGAGAGGAGCTAAAGCAGTGTTCCTTATTCTATTTTTTGGCCATATATCAGCGCTGCCAGATACAATTCGTATAGGTAAGTTATTTTAAAAATACCCTACATTGGAGAGATTCTGGATACTGAACAGATGGGACATATACTCATATATATGTAAAACACAGTACATGTAATATAAACTTACAAGGTATCTAAAATATGAAACGCGTAAGGCTTGGTATAGATATTGAAGAATACTAGTGACAAGTTTTGTATAGAGTGGCAAGTCTCATTTATATGTTACGAGCTTTTTTTGGCGTGGGTCACGGTCGGCGCATTCCTCGCACCACTCCGTCCGGGGCGACAGAGGGGCGTAAGCACGCACACCCGCAACTCGGACACCACGTCGCCTTCGTCGTTGGACCGATCACCGGAGCAGGGTTACTTGTCGTCAGTGGTCGGTCCGACGGCATACAGGGGGTATTCCGTCGGGCAGACCACTCGTCGGAATACAGTGGAGTACCCTCCCATCGACCGACGTCCCCCCATATGTTACAAGCTGGCCCCCGCCCGCTTTGATGGGCTGAAATTGTACTTTATGTTTAGTTATTAACAAACAATTCTTAAAAAAATAAATAAATTTAACAGTTATTGTTTAGTTCAAATGACAATTATGACAAATGAATAATTCTTGACAATCTTTGATTCACCTAGTGGCAAATTGATATATAAACATAACAAATAGAATTAAAATGATGCAATCAAAAAGGAAATAAAAATAATTAAAATGAGAATCGAATAGCATAAATTTAGTTACTATAAAAATTAATTATTTCTAATACAAAAAAAATAGATTTCGGGTAAATAATCATCAACATATTATATATTTAAATCTACTCCAAAACACGCTGCATCTAATGATATAAGTATCATTGCGATTGGTAAACCAGTAGTTTTTGCAGTATAACCAAACCAAACAAACCGGCTCTCCATTTATTAGTGTAGAAGATATACTGGCTCAGATCGAGTTTATGAAAAAAGTACGTACATATGTCTCGTATGCCAAAGACATTACCGCATTAAGTGGTGATGATATTTTACACTTAACCGGTCACAGGAGAATTTGATATGTATTAGAAGTGTTATCATCATCATCTGAGCTCAGATATATCCCACTGCTGGGCTCAAACTTCCTCTATAATAGAAGAGAAATCGACTTCACTTTATCTCGTACTTTTGACGGGTATGGTTTTATTTCAAGTTTTCCCTCTCATGCGTAGATGTTATTTGTATAATATCCCCTAGTCGTATTTTGCGACACCCACCGGTAAGTTCTATCTTACTTATCTTGGTGAATAGTATTCTTAATTTGTCACCAGAGGAAAATAAAAAATGTTATATATGATTCAAATTTCCTTTAATGAATGACTTTTACCATCAATGAAATCTACTGTTGGTGACAGAGTAAAAATACTATGGAATCCCTTATCTTGTGTGAGTGAGTGAGTGGGAGTCATATAAAAAGTTAGGAATAAAAATGCATATAACATCTGTGCAACAGAATGCAGACTCGAAATAAAACCTTATACCAATCCGTCTGACTAGCGTAGTAATATAAGGCAATTTCCCTCCTTAATGGTGGAGGTTTAGCTGTAATGAAATATAAATGTTATAAATATAAAACACATACTATATTTCTATCATCTATGTATCTTTCAATCTGAGAATAAAAGGTGTGTAATTAAAACAAAATATAATAACATTATTTTAATCTGATTATTACAGCTGAACTAGCATAAACCATAATAGGATTGTAAATAAAACTGTTTTTACGGATATTATTATTGTCACCGCGCGAACTGGCCATTGTATTCAAAAATCAAATACAAACGCGATAAATTCCATAAAAATAGTTTCATTTATAATATGTAATACTCGCGTAAATATTAGAAAACATTATCTACTTAATAGCATTATATTACGTTTTTAAATTCATGATATATAAACACGAAGAAAACTTGAAAAACAGGCGAGGTTTATTACAAAACACTCAATATACTTGAAAACAGCTTAAACTCAGAAGTTATGTACTTTGATACTATAGTAGTCCCCAGGCGATTATCGGTAATCTTAGAAACCTCGATGAGCGAATAAATTTTACTTAAACTTAAATTTATTGCTGATTTATGTTCTAACGGCTACAATTTCAATAATCCTTATTGAAGAAAGTAAATCTGAACATAATTGGACTAAAGCCATATTTAATAGCTTTTAATACTCATTATTTATAATTTATCTGTATTATAAGTTACAAAATACGTTTTCGGGTGGTGACGGAGCAAGAATACAATTCACCACCCTCCCCTTTCTTGCCTATGAGTGTCGTAAAAGACGACTAAGGGATTATAATATCATATTATCTACGCAAAAAAAGGAAAACTTGACATATAATCCTATACCAAGCTTTGTGTAAAGGGTCAATTTCCCTCTCATGGTAGAGGAGGCTCGAGCCGAACAGGGGACACATATGAGTGGTGATGATATGAATGGTTATAGTTACTGGAATATTATTTTAATGTATCTTGACTTTTAAAGATATACCAGTTCAGTATATTTGAAACTGAGATGCTAATTATAGAATTAATATAGACTAATCTAATACTATTTTGAAAATTGCCTTGAAGCAATCGGACATCTTAGACCGCCCGTGACCATGAATGCTGTAAAGTCGAATACTTTCGAAACGTCGGGCAATCATAAATCAAATACAAATGCGATAAAATCCGTAAAAATAGTTTTATTTATAATGCCTTAAAGCTCTTTAGAATTACATCATGCTATTATTTTATTTCTACGCGAAGCACTACCTTTTAACCTTTGCAAATCAAAAATATAACATCATCTCAACTCATATACTTCCCACTGCTGAGCTTGAGCTTGATAGGTTGTAATGACAGCTGACTTAACATATTCATAACATATAAGTACACAGATTTTACACATCTTCAAGAAGAAAATCTATCATATCGCTCATCATCACCTCACCTCAGATAAATACGTATCCCTGCTATCTGCATCAAAAGCAATATTGTATTACCATAACACGCGGGTCAGAATTTTATTTCGTGTTATCTTTCTCTTGTATTAATTTTATATTCATATTCATACCCTAAGAGCGGTTCCGCACTACGTCCGATCCGAATTCGATTCGAACCCGTTAAAATATGGATCTAGAAATCTCGGACCGGATATTGCTTACGCACTAGTCCAAACAAATACACTAGTCTGAACTAATAGTCCTGGGCAGTGATAGCTGCCCAGGTGTCACCGACCAAACTCCACAAGCATGCAGATATTAAAAGTATACGAAAGACTACTTAGAACCGAAAGTTCTATGCTTTAGAAAATAAGTTGTATCTTATCGCTCTGGGATCTTACTCTATAATACACTGGATGGATGCCTGCCGCTTCACTTCACCCAGCTGTATACCCCGCCCGCCCCGCTGCTTCTCTGCTCGTACGCAGCTCGGCATAACTCGGACGCAGTGCGCGTGCGTTCATTATATTATATTTCTATGTCTACTACGGCCGTCAAAAATCTTCTCCGGAATGAAGATTCTAGAATGACGGAAAGAAATCTGATGACGGAGATCGGATCTAGTGCGTAAATTACCATAGAAATAGTTCTACGGTTACTACGGACTATATTTTCACGGGTTCGGATCGGATTCGAATCAGACGTAGTGCGGTACCGCTCTTACTCGTCTTTTACGTATACGTATAGTCACGAGTGAGATGGATGGTTAAACGTATTCTTACTTCGGCAGCACATAGAAACTTTCAAGGATTAGTTTTATATTAATACGACTAATATATTTTTTAAAATTAGTCCACTGTAAAAATAATTTTATGCTCTTCTTCCTAGGTGGTCTTTTTCATCCAGAAGATGATAAACAAGAGGTAGCCTTTAGATATGCAGTAGAACGTGTGAACGCAGATCGGGCAGTGCTACCAAGGGCCAAGTTATTAGCACAAGTGGAGACGATATCTCCTCAAGATAGCTTTCATGCATCGAAACGAGGTTCGTATAACCTTTACGGAATACCCTTTGTATTTTCTTTTTATTTCTTGAGTTAACTTTGACTGTGAAACACCAAATGATGTATTTGGCATGTACGCTTATGTAGTTGATAGAAAAACTCGTCGAGCAGATTCAAAGTTTGTCCGAACTTTCAGGCTTGACTCCTTTCTCTTTTTGATTATTTTGGTCAAAATAGTTGTAATTTTATTCGTCCGCATTAGAAAGTTTTATAAATTGGATAGGTCCTTTCTACGAATCCTTATTTGTTTATATTTGTTTATTCTTTTTATATCGTAGTTTTAATTCGTTTTATGTTTTCATATAAAAGATATAGAAGTTTCGTATATGCTAGGCGAGCCACTATGCCTTAACTTTTTTTTTTCATTTAAAACAGCCAACAAAAATTCGGTCATGTAAAACCTTACTTAAAATTTTATATGAATACCAAGAAAATGACATGTTTTGTTCATTATTTCAGCTCATTTATACGTCCCATTATTGAGCTCGAGCCTTCTTCACAATAGGAGAGAAATTGACCAACTTTACCACGCTGGGCAAATCATTTAACATAGAGTTTTATTTCGAGTTATCCTACTCTTGTATAGATGTTATATACATTTTTAATCCCCTAGTCGTCTTTTACAACACCCATAGCCAAGATAGTATGTAGTGCATTATATTCTCAATCTGTCATCACACGTAAGACAGATTATTTACACGTACATCATCATCATCTTGCTCTTATCCCAATTATTTGGGGTCGACGCAATATGTCATCTGTTTTGACATATTGCAAAAAGTTTCGGCAATGACTTTTATGACCGGCCGCCTGCCTGACGTCAACCCTCCTTGGGAATGTAATCGTTGACTCAAATGGTACCAGATGGAGTTGGTCCGGGTCAATCTAGGGCTCTTAGTCGTCTTTTACGACACCCACGAGCAAAGCAAGGGTTGGTAGTATTCGAAGCCGCTACCACACAGCACATATGTATTACACGTACATATGTATTAAGTTATACTAATTTATTCCAATAAAAACGTACACACAAGAGGAAAACATACTGATACTAACTTACAAATGTCAGCGTTATCGAAAAGTTTGCCTTACTTTCCTTTAAGGATAATCCTTATGCAATAAATATATATTCAAAACTCTTCACGTTCGTATCAACCTTTATTTAATGGAGATAGATTATGACTTGTGTTTATAAAACAAAAAAAAAGTTTATAGCGAAAATTACAAAGATAAAAATGTTATTTGTTTACTTCTTCTAGAATACAGGTAACGCTCCGCTGTCCACTTAAGAATATCGAAGCTGTTAAAACAATGTCCCACTATTCTTCAGTCTATCGATGTCCACAGCTAGATGTAGGCCCTCTCATAATCATTTGTTGATGAGTCAAGAACCACCACATATCATAACAATTTACGAAGAGAAGCACCAACAAAGCGGGGAGCAGCAATCTTTTATGAAACTTATAACCCACTATGATCATCGACTACCAGCCAAGCGCGGTGATTATGATATTATCCCTTCTTTTTCTGTGGCAGGTTATAGATACACATACATTGGATAGACCCAAGCCTTTCGAGGCGACTGAAGAGCGGGGAGCGTTCCCATAAACTACCGTAACTGCTCTCCGTCGCCATTAGACTTGCCACTTATACCAATTCGTTGACATCATTGACTAGCCTGGCCGCCTATACCTTCGAATATTGTACCCGTTGACGTTCTGGCAACAACAACTGTGTTACCAGAGCATCGCCTTTACACGGCCGGCATCCTCTGCAGGTGGCGTATGCAACTAACTAATCCTCGATCCGTCCACCCGCGTCCGTCTTCTGAACCTTGCAGAAAGTGGATTATACAACCTCTCCTTGTGAAGAGTCTAATAGACTTCACCAGACTGATGGATGAATGAAAAAAAGAGCAATATTACTGCCATTCTGTTTAGATACGTGCATGTGTGTGTAATTACGTACATGCATATGTAGTTACACCTTCGAGTATATATGGGACAATTTTTAATATATTCTTAACCCTACCTTCTTATAGAAAGATTCAAAACATAGTCTACCACACCAGTCTAATTTAGTTAGAAATTATGAAATGTGCTTTTCTCCAAATTAAACTCTATGGATAACGAGACTATAATTTTCCTCATTAAGAGGATGCCTGGTCTCGGGAACATATATGGGCTGAGGTGAAGATAAACCTTGTCTCCACATGCCAATATCATTATGTGTATATACCAATATACACATTGTAAATAAAACGACTTAACGGAATTCATTTGATTTTTGATTACCCAAAGTTTCGAAAACTGCAACGTTCATGGCCATGGGGGAACTAACACGTGACATCTTTAAATACAAACGCAATAAAATCCGTAAAGTAATTTTATTTACAATACCTATATTAGTTACAAAACTGTACAGTCGCTGATAATTACAATAGCAACTACTGCTAATCGTTCTAATATAATTCACTGAGTTGACTACTGCAAAGGGGTAAATTTAAATTAATTTTATCAAAACTCAACTCGATAAAATTCTGCCTAGCTGGCGGGTCAATCTCGTTAACGCCTTAATCCTCGCTTTCATAACTTTAAATTTTCAGTCAGTTCCACTTTTCTTGTTAGTTTTTTTTTAGTAGTTTTCATCATATTATAAAAACACAATATCTTGATTGTAATAATTTGATTTTATACAAAATGAAATCTAGTTTCATCATATCAGCCCATATCCGTTTCGCTGTTGGGCTCGGGCCTCCGTCATTGTGTGAAGGAATTTGACCTACTATACTACGTTGGCCAGACGTGTTGGCATAGGGTTTTATTTCGAAATTTCCTTCTCTTTCGATGTTATCTGAATATTAATCTCTTAATCGTCTTTTACAACAGCCACAGGTAAGAGAGGGGGTGGATGCATTGTGTTCTAAATCCGTCACCACACGGAAAAAATCCCGTTTACCTATTACAAATTTCCTGTTTGATTCTGAGGAATTAACTTATACATCTTTAATTCTCTATGTAAGACCAATGATATGATATGGAAATGAGACCAACACTGAGATACCTACCTATTTTCAAAAAATAATATTAAATTAATTTATATTAAACATTAATATTAAACAAATAAGTTATATCCGAACATCCATAAAAGTAACTATACAACCGAATTAAGAACTTCGTCCTTTTTTGAACGCTGTCAAAATAAGTATTAATATTGAGATGTCTCTGAGTAGCGACGCGGTAAGATTACAATTCATCGACCCCTTTCTTTCCCTTGGATGATTGTAAAAGACGACTAAGGAGCGTTAACAGATAATATCATGACAAGAGAAGGGCAACTCTAAATTAAGCCTTATACTAACCAACCCGTGAGGTATAGCAGGTCAATTTTCCTCACATTGTTGAGGAGGCTTTAACCCAACAGTGGGACCTATGTAAGTTAACATGAATATTGAGAAATTTACTATAACGATTACATAGTGATCATCTTTTAAGCCGTGTTTCAAGTTCATATTCAGACGATAATCAAAATTGTTTTGGAAAATCGCCGCAATATATTGACTTCGCCATCTCAGCCCATATACGTTCCACTCTTGGGCTCAGGCCTCTTCTATTATGGGAGAGAGTTTGACCTAATATACCACGCTGGTCAGGCGTGTTGGCATGGGGTTTAATTTCTCTTGCATTGATGTTATCTGCATATTATATCCCATATTCGGCTTTTACAACATCCACGGGCTAGGGAAGGAGTAGTGAGTTGTATTCTGAATATAGACCTATTCACTGCTTAATCTCAAAAAAAAAATCATGCCTCCATTTCACAAAAACACGATCAGATTTATAACTCGTTGTGAAATGTAATAATTTTCCCTCCGGTCACGTTTCCTTCGTGACAACGTGACTGCTGTACCCACTTTCCTAACTATTTTAATACGACATTTTTGTAAAGTGCGTTTCGAGAAAATGTATCTTTCTCACATATTACTTTATATAAAACATGAACCTATTTCAGTCTTTCTTAAATTAAAATATAAATATTATATTTTTTCTTTCTGATAAAGTCAACGCAAAAGTTCTATTTACCAAGAATATGTTTTGCGGCTATGCGGAACTCATTTAAAATTAATTTATTTTCTATGTTTGAAATATGTTATAACATACTTCGAACATACGTAGTTGAACATCTTTTAATTATAATACACAGGTTACACATAACATTAATATAAGAGAAGGAAAACTCGAAACGAAACCCTATACCAACATGTCTGACCAGCATGGTATAGTAGAATTGGAATTTCGGACCACGCTTTGCCCAGCTCGTCCCGAGGCTCGTCAAGTCGGCCGCGGCACTAGGAAGGCTTCTGCCGAACACTGGCGGTCCTGGGTCGTCATGCCGGCGACTTTACGCCGGCATTCTGCGGTCCATGGCACTGTATGGTGCCCCTATCTGGTCGGAGTCCCTCACTGCCCGCAACAGAGCCCTTCTGCGTCGACCGCAGAGGGTTATGGCGGTAAAGGCTATTAGGGGCTACCGTACTGTGTCCTGGACTGCGGTGACACTGCTGGCAGGCGATCCGCCTTGGCCGCTGGTGGCAGAAGCGCTGACGGATGTATACCGGTTCCGCGCCACAGCACGAGTCAACGGCGAGCGGGTCTCCGTAGGGGGACTGGGCAGAGCTCGAAAAGTGGCTCGAACGGAAGTAATCCGGCGGTGGAGTGAAGGTCTAGAGTCCCCCGTAGCAGGGCGGGCGACTGTGGAGGCGGTTGCGCCGCATCTCCACCGCTGGCTCAGGAGAAGGCACGGCAGCCTTACATTTAGGATGGTGCAGGTGCTTACCGGACATGGGGTCTTCGGTAAGTACCTGCACAGAATTGGAAGAGAAGAGGCCCCAGGATGTCATGAGTGTGGCGCGCTAATCGACGATGTGCGCCACACACTGGAAGTATTCCCCGCATGGGGGCCTCAGCGCCACGTCCTGTCCACGGAACTGGGAATTACAGACCTGTCGCTGCCGACCATCATCTCCAAGATGCTTGGCAGCGACAGCTGTTGGTCGTCGATGGCCTCCTTCTGTGAGGCTGTCATGACAAGGAAGGAGGCTGCGGAGCGGGCACGCGGGGCGCTTGCGTCCGCTGACTCGCTCCGCCGGCGACGACCAGGGAGGAGGAGACGCCGCTATGCGCTCCTCCACCCACCGCTCTGAATGATGACAGGACGTGGCCAGACGGCCAAGCGTTGGGTGTCGGGGATAGAATGTTGTCAGACGATCTCTCCGGCACCTCGTAAAAGCGCGGAAGGGGCCGCTGTGGTTTTAGTGGGTATTTCGGTCACTTCTGTGGCCGGCGAGTCCCACAGACACTCCCCTGTCTGTAACCGGCGGGGGATAGTGCGTAAATGCATTTCCACAGCGTGAAAAAAAAAAAAAGCATGGTATAGTAGGTCAAATTCCCTCCTATTGTGGAGGTGGCCCGAGCCCAACAGTGGGACGTACGTGGCAAAATAACGAGTTCTGAATTGTATTCTTACTCCGTCACCACACGAAAAAAAAATATTATTTGACATAATGATGTCTGATGTTTACGCGAGTAAATAAAACTACTTTACGGATTTTATCGCGTTTGTATTTGATTTTTGATTACCCGACGTTTCGAACACTTTACAGCGTTCATGGTCACGGGTGGACGAAGATGTCTCACGTCCAACAAGTCATCGTTACTGCAGAGAAACTGCAGTTCGCAGAACGGTTATTTAAAATATATTATTTGACATTTTTATTTATTTGAACAATGAACAATGCTCGGGATTTCTCTGCAATATAGAATCCGAAATACGGCAATCCGTAAAAGAACGAATGTAGCTGACATAGCACGATGAATTAACACGCTGAAGTCGCAATGAGCAGGACATATCGTTCGACGAAACCGCTGGGAGAAAAAGTTTCGCGAGTGACCACGTAAGTCACTCCAGGTGGACCGACGACCTGGTGAATGTTATTGGGCGTCGTTGGATGCGGATGGCGTAGGACCGCACTTTGTGGTGAAACATGAGGGAGGCAGTGGTCCAGCAGTGGACGGCGTTAGGCTGAAATCGTCACTATATTGTTTTTTATTAGATTTTCCAAAGACTGCTTTACCGATGCAAAATTCTTTGGAAAACTCTTATTGAATTAAAAACATTGAGCATGACGGCTGAGTCTCATTCAATATGAGAATGAGACGTCACCCTCAGTTATGCAATGCTCTTTCAACGAAAGTGGCATTCCCGACGTTGTTTATTCTGGATATCAACGACATTGCTATGCGAATGATAGCACGGGTGACGAGCGTTATATCGAGCATTAGAATGTCTTCCGTGTGAAGTAGAGTTCTTTTTGGAATGGGCCTCGGGACTGAGTGAACGCGACTTAGTCCCGTTCAATCCTCACAAAGATAGAAGTTTGGGCATTCATTGTAAAGAAGGAGCCGCTTGTCGTGGTGTTTCGGTTCCGAAGGAGTAACATGTGAAATTGCTGACACTATTGGGCTATTCGGCATCGAAATACCGAGTAAAGTCCGTCAACGATAAAGCAGGCAAAAAGTTAGGCATCCTGAAAACAGCCTGATGGGACAGCGCCTGTGTCGGTGTGAAATCGAGAACCGCCTGGCTCTGTTCAGAATGCCTAACTTTTTGCTTGCCAATTCGGCTCAGGCAGGATCTAGCATACTTGTTGCTGTGTTTCTCGAAGGCTATGCCATGGCGTTCTTTAAACAAGGCTTAAGAAACTACTTTCTTCATGGTATGCAGGAACCTCACTGTGCTCCTGGTATTGCAGGGGACCGTGAGCGCCAGGATCACTTACTACTAGGTTGTTTGTTTTTTTACCACCAATAGTAATTTAAAAATCTTTAAATGTAACCTAGGTTTTTAAACAAATTTAATAAAGAAAGAACGAAAAAAAGAAAGAAAAACATTTATTCTGTTCTCTTTCAGTCTAATAAAAAATACATACAACTAAACAAAAGAGCTTCTTTCATAAAATAACTCAATTTTAACGAGGAACGAAAAAGGCTATTGGCTCAGCTCGTGCTACTTCTACTTACTTAAGGAAATAGCGCTGGTATATCTACACCTTTAGTTTTTCAACAAAATACTATTTGAAATCAATAATAACATAACCTATAAAATATTGGTAGCTAAGGTACCATACATTCTTTTAACAAATTTCCTGATGATTAATATGATAAACACTATATAAGTAAATTACCAGCTCTAAATCAAATATCGATGTTAAGTAGAGCAACTACTAACTTCATTTTCTTAAAGCATTTTTATCAGATTATTTACCCTATGCACATAAAACGTAATTCTGTGCGCTGCCAGGTAATAGATAGAATAACTTTAAAGTACTCTACTGCCAGTGAATTTTACCCAATTTGCACAGTTGGCAACTTTTCAATTGTAATTAGATAAAAAAATTGGTGATGAAATCATTTAAGATAAAAAAATATTTTACAAAGATCTTCAACAAAAAATTTGTTATTCTGTTTATATTTCCAGTTACGCTACTGGTAGATTTAATTTTTAACATTTATTACTTTTAATATCGAAATATAAGACCTGAAATTGCCTTCTATAATGTCTATGTCGGTAAAAACGAAACAAAAAAGTTAATATTCTGTAATTTTACTTGCACTGAGATGTAAAATTGAACTTGGTATCATGTTATTGTAATTAAAAGGGAAAAAAATGTTCCTATTCTCTAAATTCCTCCATAGATGTTATAATCATCGAAGTTGCGACATCTTATGCTAAGTCAATAGTTCGAATCCCACTCAATATAATTCTCTGTCATTATCATCATTAACCTAATCCTTACCCAATTACTTGGGGTCGACTCTACATGTACTCTTCTATTATATTACATATTGCAAAAGTTATTAGCAATAGTTTTATGACCAGCAGCTTTCCTGACATCAACCCTCTTTGGGACTATAATTATTTACCTGACGACGTCTTATGTAGTAGGCCCAGGTCAATGAAACAACCTTAGACGTCTTTTACGACACCCACGAGCTATTTAATGATTGGTAGTATTTGTGTCCGAATATTTTTCCTCAGTGCATTATGTTTTCTTTATTAACTTTTAATGCGGCTCAATACATTTTTTTTGCAACTCGACCAAATCGACTCATTAATTCACACCTTTCTTTTCTTCATACAGTATGTCATCTTTTAAGAAGTGGAGTCGCAGCAATTTTTGGTCCTCAATCAGCACCAGCGGCGGCTCACGTTCAGTCTATCTGTGACACAATGGAACTACCCCATTTAGAGACCAGATGGGACTATCGCACTCGTAGAGAATCCTGTCTTGTCAACCTTTATCCACATCCAGCCGCACTCAGCCGGGTGAGTATTTTAATTTATTAAACTTTGAGTGAAATTTGGATATGATTGACAGATTACCGATTATTAAAGGCTTCAGTTGTAACATTTTATTAATACAATAATGGCATTGATGGGCATGTGTAGAGCATAATCTGGTTTAAAAATGATGGGAATTTATTAACTAGGTTAATAATATCAAGTATATCTTATTAACCTATCAGAATCAAGTATATCTATTTGTAAGTTATCCTAAGGTTTATAATCTATTGTCGTGAAAGATGGTGGATTAGATCTTTGATCTAGAGTAGTAACAACACATAATGATGCTACCTTACCTAAGGCCTCGCGTTATCAGACTGTAGTTTAGTCCACCGCCCACATTGAAACCGACTGCATGAAGGCGATCCGGTGCTTTTATCGCAGGGTATCGACGACGTTAAATATCTGAAAGATTAATATACTGGGCGGAATAGTAAAGATAACAAATCAATACTGATTACCCGCTCAATTGGTGGTGAGGTGTAAATACGTGCAAGACCACACACCACCCTGCCCTTGTTCCTTACTATTCAAGCGAGATATGACCAGATCATTGCCTGTTGAAAACAAAGAAAATCGCTCTGTTGATTAGCAATAGTTCTGTTAATAAGTAGTGACATATTCTTTAATGATATAATCACACATAGTAAGAACCTATGCTAGTGCTTAACAAATGTTTATAGTTCGAAATAAATGCTTAATCTACCTGCTAACTGTAGGTTAGGTTTTGTTGTTATATACTAAAACTAGCTTGACCCAACACACGTTGTTTTGTTCAAATCTAAAAAAAAAATGTAAAGAAATTCTCCTTGAAACAGATCGCCTACCGGTTCCAATTGTTAATCTAAACCATTCCCATATCCATCAAAACAGCCAAAAAAAAACAACAAAATCGGTGCAGCTGTTTAGAAGGAGCTCAATTACAAACACGAACATAAGATTTATATATAGAAAGATAATTATATGAAATCTCACAGCAGCGACATATATACCTACTCGTAGATTAGATATATAAAATTATGACCAATTTTAAGCACAGCATTCTACCTTGTTTTATTATTCTTATGAGTTCATCTTTATATTTAGGTAGATCTCTAATTTTGACTCGGCTGTGCAGCATTCGCGAAACTTAAGCAGATCTTCTCATTCAATATTTCGCAGTGTCTGAAAATAAAGATTTATAACCAGTGTGTGTATTGTCAGCGATAATATACGGTATGGAAACATAACCTCGAAACGTTGCCTCGTAAAAAGACTCAAAGTCGCTCAAATACTTTCTCTACATGATGAAAGCCGGAATATGGAAATGCGTAAAATAATGAGTGTGACCGACATAGGTCGAAGAGATAACACGTTAAAATGACAATGGACCACATTGCTTGTCGAACCGGTTGTCAGTTGAGGAAAGATTCTTGAGTGACCATGAATCGGACGACACAGCGTAGGACGACCCCCGCTAGGTGGACTGAGGGCATCTTGAAAGTCGCAGGGTACGTTGGATGCAAGTGGTAAAGGTAGTCCTCTCGTGGAGAGCCATATATCTAACAGTAGAGATCTGCGGGCTAATGAATTAAGATCTCCAATTTTTTAAAGGAGATTTATCTCACGTTACATGAACGTATGTGAGCGGATATTTTAAAATGAATGCATGCTGTAATACATATTCCTGTGTTATACTGATGCTTCTGGTGTTATTATGCTAAAATAATAAAACAAATAGTCGAACGATAAAGTCACCAAACAAAAAAGTAATATTTACATCTTTCGACGTGAACAAATCTCTTTTGTTTCTTGACCAGACATTGATAAGAAACTTGGCAGTGTTATTAAGAAAACTTTTACGGTATCCTTGAAAGGATATAGATAATAACAGCTCCGCTTACGACATCGGTCACGAAATTAGCCCAGTCAAGATGATTTATAGGTACTTGAAAGTATATTCACAGTTTCAAATGCAATAAGTATTAACCATAGTTTATTTTTTTTGCGTTTTACTGTCGATCGTCGAGCAGACAAATGTTGGTAAAAATAGTTCTCGAGCAGGTCTATACATTAATTTTTGTTAATTAACTTTTCTAAGAAACTGGCTATTGCCTAACTAACATATTTATTTATATTACAGTACCTACCTTTCATTTTTAAATAAGGCAATTTAATAATTGCTATTATTAATGATTTCAGAGAGTCAAATGAAAAGTACATTTTTATGGCTATATTACAATTATTGGACAAATCAATTTATAAATATGTTTAATAATAACTTATAAAAAGGTATATATAATAAAGGTTGTAATAGGAGTAAGCTAGTTGGTTGGTGGGCCCATTTTAGTTTCAATAAAAAATATTTCGCTAACAACATTCATTAAGAATGTTGTAAGTACATTCAAAAGCTTAATGAAAAATAAACCAGAAACGTTTGGCACACAGCATTACATTAATTTTGTTAAGACTGTCACAAAAAATTTAGTGATCTTGAATGCGAGAAATATGTTAGGAATGCAGGATTTCTTAGCTCGAAGCGATAAGCTAGCCATTGAAAATGTTCTTATTGTCAAGAACGATAAAAAACTTCCGGATGCAACTAACTACATGCGGTCAGAGAAAACGGGAAACTATTAAATCTTATTCGTACAGTGTCTTACTTGTTACTTAAGATTGAATTTTCGTTTACATGTAATTTTAAGGTACTACAAAATGTATAGTAAATTATCAGATCTTTTTTTCCACGATTTGTGAATGCAATAAGTAAATTAGTACTTTCATGCTTTTTTTTAATTGTATTTATAGCACTTTTTGTTTGTTGTGTGTTAAATGCATTTACACTCTCAAAGTGGAAAACTACTGGGACCGAGCTAGGGTTTAGTATTAGAATTTAGCGCTGCACATACGGCGATAACGAGTTTATAAATCGCTCAAAGCAAGTTAGTCGCAGTGGAACATTGGATCAAAAAATAGAAAATATTTGTACGACAAGTTCTTGGGCTCCATGCCGCCTTACTTTCTCTTTGACCAGCTAGGACAGATGTATCGGCGCGATCATTATCATCATACAGCCTCTCGGCGTTCATGGCTGGACGAAGGCCTATCCAACTAATGAGAGGATAGTGCCGTAAATGCCACGCTTTGCAGGCAACGTAGCAATTCTTATCAATACGAGGCCTCCCACAGGCAAGTAACGAGTGACGACAATTGTATTCTTATTTTGTACCCGGGTAGGGTGAAGGATGTGAAGAGAGACAGGTGTCAGGTGTATCAATACGTGTACCTCACTCGTATACTATCAGATACTGAATCCAGTATCTATATATGACAATTACTAATCAACCTGAATCAGAAATGACCATCTGTCAATCCAGATGGAGACATAACATAGCCATATCTAATTTCATGTGAATTCATAGTATCCAGCATTATAACAGAAGACAGTACCTATTTATTATCATGGCCTATTTGTTACATTAAGCGCATAATTTTTAAGGTTAAAAGGTAATATAAATCATCGCAAGTGATTTCGTTGGAATCCAGCCAATAACTTCAACAATATAATACAAACTTAATAAATTTTCATACGCTATATGTGCACCTATAAAGTTTTAATTTTCATTTAAAAGTGAAAATCGTTTGCATAGTTTTAAAAGTTGGATCGAGTGTCAAGAAAAGCAATTGTTGGGGATTTTTAATGGATAGTATAAAAGCCATTGATGGTAACAAAATGCGATCTGATGGTGATCAAAGAATATATACGGGTCTACCTAAGATTGTGCGTCTAAGTATGTTCTTTTCCCCAAGATTAAAAGATCACTAATCTGTAAACCCTATAACAAACTGTCTCGTAAACATAGGATCAGCAGGCCAATCACTCTCCCATTATTAAGTAGACACATGCTAAGTAATAGTAAGTAGTGATATATGTTGAAGAAGCATGACGATTTGGGGTTTTATACCCAATTGTGGTACAAATCACGAGAAAACTATCCAAATGGAAAGACGTAATGGCTTAGTGTTTTATTTCGAGTTTTCTTCCTCTTACAAAGGAAAAGAAGAGGAAGGATTATTTTATTCTTGGGCCATCACCGCGTATTTTTCTTCTTTGCGTCACATCATCATCACAGCTCATACATATCCCACTACTAGGCTCGAGCCTCCTCCACATTGGGAGGGAAGTTGACCTACTATATACCACACTGGTCAGGCGGATTGGTACAGGGTTTTATTTCGAGTTTTTCTTCTCTTTCATAGTTGTTATATAAGACACCCACGGGCAAGAGAGGGTGTTGAATTCTATTCCTACTCCGTCACCACGCGGAGAATATATGTACAAATATATATTTATTAATCGAGCTTTATTTAGCCCTAAATAAAAATCACAAGAGATATATATATCTTATCTATGATCAGAAAACATTTATCTAAATCAATTTAAGATCAATAATGTAATATGGGTAGGGTAGCAATATACCTATGAGTTTTCACCTTGAAAATTCATTAAGTTAATTGAATCGGTCGTTGCATACGTTGGTCATGAGTGGAAGGGGAAACGGCGTATTTAATTAAATTAACTTACCTTAAATTATCTCTATAGCTAGCAGACCCGTTTGAATCCATAGATGATATTGCCATATCTAAATTCGTATACACAGTTATAGAATTAAATTAAATAATATAAATATATGAATAAACGAACTCTCAGGCACTCTCAGCATCTTATAAGATCTTGTGTGTTCGTTTCTTTGAACACATTAATCTCAGGAGTTACATACTCTATTTGAGTTTTAAAGTTTAATTGTGTCAAGTAGCTTCTTTTATAAGAAAGTCTATAGACATAATGCACAGAAAATTTTATAAGACTTAAACCTACGCCAAATAGATACGTAACTGTGACCATATGAATCAAGCGTCTTGTATAATCGCCGTTGTTATAACAACGGCTGTGATAACATAATATAAAATAATTGACATGACGACATATGGATGTTATGCTATTATTTATGTATTTATATGTTTAGTTATTTTATGATTAGTAAGATAATATAAAATTCGTTTGTGATGTAACGTACATAAGTTAGTGGTAGGACCATACTGTTATCTGTCTATAGCCGCGGGCCGGTCCGTCCGGGGTAGTACCAGACTCTCGCAGAAAATCGACGTCCGAGTAGTAGCAATTTGTTACTGCGCTTCGCTCTGTGAGCGAGAGAACCGGAAGTCCCACTTTCTGAGGGTGCTTCCGTGTGATGTATTTTAGTGATGCCTTTAGTATCGCCGAATCTCATTGCACGCATTCATACTCCCTTCACTTTCTTCGCGTTAGGCAGTGGCCTAGCTGTGCCCTTGGTACTGCAAAGGTCCATGAGCGGCAGCAAAACTTACTATCAGGCCATCAGGTGTACTGTTTGCTCGTTTGCCACCATTTGCAATAAAAAAGACTTAACTAGTTTCCGCAAGTAATTTAGTGGCAAGGCTAGTATTTCTATGTATATCCGTTATAAGACTAAAACCATGCAATCAATGTGCCCCAAACGGGTTTCATTAGAAAAACAATAAAACGAAGCAGGCTTTGGGGTACTAAAACAAAGCATTAGGACCAGGTAAATGGCGCTGCTGTGAATTTCAATTCTCTCTATTTTATTTTTTTATAATTCTACAGAGTCTGTTGGGTGAATTAATGTGTGTTGTAAATAAATAAATTGTAGCAATCTAAATCTCAGGTACTTATGTTTGTAATATAATCCTTACTAATATTAGATATAAATGCGAAAGTAAGTTTGTTTGATTGTTACGCTTTCACGCTTAAACCATCGTTTTCAAAAATTCTTTCACCAATAGAAAGCTCGGCAGAAAATCAGGGAGTAACATAGGCTATATTTTATGCCGGTATTCCTACGGAAACAGGAATTATACCTATGCAATTTGATGAGCTCTATGACATTAACTTATTTTTTTTGATATGAAACATCTATAGGCGAGCGTGACCGCGACGGTCGCGTGGCGTTTAACGCCACGCCTCGCGGTGCCCTCTTGATTAACTATTAAATAAATATCGGATATATGTACATTTTTGTAACGAAATCATGGTGCGATTTAAAATTTTGTACAACGCCATCTAGTGAACTCAAAGTAAATTGTTATCTATAATGTATACTAATGAAAATAAATGTTTAGAATTCATTCAGTGTGCGGTGGATTAATTTTATTGCTGTGTAATATTTCAAATATTAATGGAAATCGTAAAGATATTAGTTCTGTCGTAATCTATTCTTTTATGCATATATACTTGTACAAATAATTTTGATGTTTCACATCTGCCAGGCGTCCTGAGCGACGGCTCACTTTTTTTTGTACATGTAAATAGTTTTTAATTGCGACTTCGTCTGCGTATACTTCCTTTAAACACAATAGTTTTTTCTTCCCATACAAATTGCGCTACTACATATCACTCCTTTTGGGGTTAAATTAAAAAAAATATCTTTATTTTAGTATAGACTATACAGAAGTCTTGAGATACAGAGGTCACAAAATACATGTTTCTAGTTAGTAGCTTCGACTCAGCATCGATAAGTTAGTCAACTAGTTATTAACTTAGAAAATACTAATAATATACTCGAAACAAAATTTGAGCAACATAATTTTAAAACAACAACGTCCAAATATACAATCTTGCAAAACACTAAAACAATTGCTAAAGAAAACAATGTTGAAACATTGAACAAGTTAAGTAATTAAATGTAGAAACGATTCCAATTCTATTCTATTATTACTACTACTACATTGAATAATTTCTTAGAACGTTTTTATGTAAAATATTTCTCAAATAAAATAAAAACTTGAGAGGTGTCAAGGGACACCCGGATGGAACGAAGTTCCTTTCGATTAATTAGTGAAGGAATTGTAATAAAATTTTATTTTTTTTAAGTTATAATAATATTAAAATAACATATTATTATCTATATATAATCTCTACTTACCTAACTCCATCAGCAATATCCGGAACTTGTGCAGAAACACTGTCAGGATTCATTATTATTGTTATTTTTTATTATTTATTATTTACAAAAAACCTGTATACACCTCACCTCAACAAAAATAATCGTCGCGACACCACACTGCTCAATGCGAAATAGAAATGAAAATATCTGGCTTGCTTTCTATAAGAGAGAGAGAGACAGACAGAGAAACATGCGACGCCGCACAGCTTACAATAGCTTACTATAGCAAAAAGTGTCGTGACAACTTTTCGTAAGAATTTTTTCCGTCTAGCCCCCTTTCACTCCGTCTTTCTTCCGTCTAGCCCCTACTCGCACACGATCCGCCGCCTCCTTCCGTGAGATTACGGCCTCACAGAAGGCGGCGACCGCGTCCCAGTTCCTGACGCTGACGAGCATCTCCCTGGCGATGGTCGGCAGCGCCAGGTCGGCACCGATAATTGCGACGAGTTCACGGCGATCCTCCTGCCATGCGAGTCACGCACGTAGGGTTCCGTTTAAAAATCACGTTTATTGTATGGTATATATAAAAAAAAAATATTTAAGAGGGGGCATTAAATATTTTTTTTAGTATTGTGGTATAGTGGCAATAAAAGTACATACTTTGTAAAAATTTCACATGTCTAGCTATCGTGGTTCTTAAGATACAGCCTGGTGACAGACAAACGGACGGACAGATAGCGAAGTCTTAGTAATGGGGTCTAACCCTAAAAAGGTATTCAGCATATTGAGCAACATATACAAATAAATATAGTATATAAAATATCGCGAGTCCTGAGCGTAGTAGTAACCATAAATATCAATAATTCCAATAAAATGTATGAGAACGATAGGACACCGATGTTTCATTGAGTGCTTTTGAGATAACTTATATTTAACAGGTTTGAAACACAGACAGCATGTTTTCTTAATTAACTATATTAAAAATATATGGGTCGTGCTATCTGCTATTGGTAAAAGCGC
The DNA here is from genome assembly GCA_032191425.1 of Lymantria dispar. Classification (NCBI taxonomy): domain Eukaryota; kingdom Metazoa; phylum Arthropoda; class Insecta; order Lepidoptera; family Erebidae; genus Lymantria; species Lymantria dispar. The sequence goes on along the minus strand of CM063453.1, from coordinate 16,252,171 downwards.
AATTATCTACCGGCTTGGAAGATTGGACAATCGCATTCAGGTTGATCGCATATTTGTATATCATTCAACACAAAGGCTTTGAAATAAAACGTTGAAAGATTGTTAAATAAAAATATTCAAGCAAGCATTTTCTGAAATAAATATAACACAACAATCATTTGCTTTAATGGCTTAAATTATCCAAGCGTTTGCAACATTTTAAAGGATTAGTGAGCATGAAAATGATTACAAAGTTAATCATTAGGCACTTTAAGTCATAAATACGGATTATGTTCGTCAACATTTCGGTTATGTAAGGGTTTTCTTATCAGGTAAATGAATTACAGTCATAGAGGATATAACTTAATAAATTATTGTTTGAAAATCACCACGGAAGTGTTAATTGCACTCATTGCTTTATTGATCTTTTTTTTGGGTGTCAGTTCACACTCCGTCCAATTCGTCAGGGGGAACGAAAGGACTGCGCGCAGCCCCATAACTCACCGTAGTCCCTCTCCTTGGCCATTGAGCCGACCACCGGTACCGAGTTCCTTGTCGTTCGTGGCCAGTCCGGAGGGATTCCCTTTCGGGTACCCTTCCTCACGAACACCTCTCCAGAGACGTTCGGTCGCCCTCACGCGGTCACTTTCTCTGCGGGTGACGAACCATTCCCCTATCCAGTCACCCGCGGCCTCAGCTATGCTTTATTGATCTAGAGAATGATCTATCGCTACAAAATACAGACTTTGCTTTTAGAGATTTTTTTTATTAAATTACTATACTCGGTGCCAGATAACGAGGCAAAAGACGACCTTCACCTACCTTCACCACGATATCTTAAAATGCAAAAAAATCTATCGCTTACCATACAAATCGATCGAAAAGTTGTATCGCAAAATTCTCTTGATAGATGCCTACCAGGAAGCAACATTACAAACAGCACAACCCAAAATTTTACGAAATCTAGTAAAATTACCATAGAATATATATGTTTTTAATATCCTATAATCATGTATTTCATTGTTTTAAAATACCAGATTAACCTGTAACTGGTGACATTTCATTATTTTAAAAATAATATCATTGATAACAATGCCAAATTACTTTAAAATGTCTGAAAATCAAAAGTTTTTAAGTTACATTAAAATTAAAGGACCGAGAATATTTATATAAATTCAATATAATATAGATCCTATAATTAAATACGTAATTAGCTTCGAAGAATTATGTAACGCCCAAAAAATGCCAAGTTTTAAGTTATGACACATTTCTTTCAACTCATTTTACCGTCAGGTGTAATAAACCTAAAGGATTGCACAAGTAGATGCAAGATTTTAGGTTATGTGTATCAAACATAAAATCTTTTCTTAACTGATTTTAGCGTCAGGTGTACGAGATCAGTGGCGTCGTGTGGCCCAGTCGCCATTTTGTTTGACATTCCGTGTGGAGCACGTAAAAGATATTGAAAAAAAAGTATGGGCCTCGATGACACTATATACCGAAAGATTGATGCATTCATAATTCATGTATCAGACAGCAGTGATAGTAACAGTAGTGGAAGTGACAGTTCAGAACTATAGATTTTTGTAAAGTCATAAATAAATTATTTTAGTATATTATTTTACCTCACCTTAATATGTAACAAAAAGTTAGCCTTAAGATAGGTTAGCTATCAGTTTCATGCCAGGGCAGTGGTAAGGTAGGTAACGTGTACGTATGCTTTATTAGTGCACGTGTAGGTGTTTAATAATTTTTTAATTAAAATTCTAAACAAATTACACGCAGACAAATGTTTGTAACCTCTGTTCGGTCTAGACATCTTCACCACGATACTACAACGATAAGACGGTTTGTATGGAAAGCGATAGAATTAGCGATAAATTACTTGGATTTGATGATATCGTGGTGAAGGTCACCAAATGACCTCTTTTGCCATGCTATTTGGCAAACACTATAGCTGACCTGGCGAACTTCGTGCCGCCATAATTTTTTTCGTAAATATATTTTCTAAATTGCCGAATATATAGTCTCTAATGGAAGAACCATTACGGCTTTGTCGGGAAAGATTTGATAGTCTTGGTCGCGGCATTGTTAATGATGATTCAAAGAGAATACAAATTACCTATTGATTATTGATTTCTAACAAAATTATAATTATCAAATTGTCAACCATACTTAACTATAGACAAAATTACGTTTAGCTGTCATTTGCGTTTTGTAATTACACATCAAATGCGTTTTATCCTACGTTTCATAATGACTTGTATTCTCTTTGACATGAGTTTCGGTGCGAATATGGAAATGTCATGTTAAGCTCTTATATTATATTCATTCTTTTAGTGTTTTATAGGGTTATATTGAATAATTTTACTGATATTTTATGTAATATAATACAGTTAAGGTGCTGAAGTGTGATGCATATGATATAAGAGTGGTTTACGTGTATTTTCATATTCTACCGAAATTCCCAGAGAAATCATTTAATTAGGTTTTAATTAGGTAATCGCCTAATTAATGGTAACAACTTGATTTACTGACGGACATGACTATAAATAAGCTTTTATATATAAAGAAATGTTAAATAATATGAAGAAAATTGTATCAGACTTGGCAGTATGGGATTTAACCCCTTTGCCTGTCCGAACGGACAAACAGAAACAAAAAAAAATCTATTTGACATTTTATGTCACGTCACACGGGAAAGCGGTCGCACGGAATAAAATTAGCTCATGGACTTTTGACGCGGACTTTTGACGCGAATGTCAAAATGTCATGTAGCGCTTTTATATTCTTTTCATTATTTTAGTGTTTTAAAGTGTTATATTCAATAATTTTGCTGATATTTTATGTAATATAATGCAGATAAAATTCTGAAATGTAGTGAAAATGATATAATAGTGAATTACATGCATTTTGACATTCTGCCCAAATTTCCTGAGACGCATGACTTGTATCAGCACCAAGTCATGCTAACGACTGACTGAAAGACTAAGACTAAAGACGTGAATAAAAATCAATATACTCGACACTGGCACCAATAGCTCATATTATTGTAGCTCATTGCCATTAAATAAGAAGAAGAAGAAGACTTTTGACGCGAATGTCAAAATGTCATATAGCGCTTTTATATTCTTTTCATTATTTTAGTGTTTTAAAGTGTTATATTGAATAATTTTGCTGATATTTTATGTAGTATAATGCAGATAAAATTCTGAAATGTAATGAAAATGATATAATAGTGAATTGCGTGCATTTTGACATTCTGCCCAAATTTCCAGAGACGCATGCCTTGGATATCAGCACCAAGTCATGCTAACGACTGACTGAAAGACTAAGACTAAAGACCTGAATAATAATCAATATACTCGACACTGGCACCAATAGCTCATATTATTGTAGCTCATTGCCATTAAATAAGAAGAAGAAGAAAATTAGCTCATTGCCATTAAGGAGAAGAAGAAGAAGAACAGGATAAAAAGTATCTTATGTCCGTCTCCTGGTTCTAAGCTACTACTCCATCAATTTTCAGCCAAATCTGTACAGCCGTTCTTGAGTTATAAATAGTACACTATTTATACGTAACTAACACGACTTTCTTTTATATATATATAGATAAAAGGTTATATTTTTATGATTTTTCTCTTCAGTTATTGTATTCTCTTACGTTGTACACACGCATAAATTTGAACATTATATATTCACATTGTGCAGAGTTCATAGTTAGAAAAAAGTGTTAACATTTTGTTGCCGTAGTATTTCCTAATTCTTGGCAGACCGTATTAGGCATTCATCTCCTGTATAAGGGAAGTTAAAATGGCCAAATATATTCAAAGTTCTTCTACTGCTATGATAATATCTGGTTAAGTTATTTAGTCATTTATTATGACTACGAAAAAGAAATGGTTATTGATTATATTCATGTACCCGCCGTCAGATGAATACTTACTCGTGTACATAATTAGTAAAATATCAAAAAATTAAAAACTCTATAATAATTTTAGGCATATGTGGATTTAGTGAGAGCATGGGGCTGGAAATCTTTTACTATAGTATATGAGAACAGTGATGGTCTAGTACGATTGCAAGAACTCCTCAAAGCGCATGGACCTTCAGAACTGCCTGTTGCTGTGAGACAATTACCAGACTCTCACGATTACAGGTATTTTATTCTTCTTACACAAATTTTAATATTATATAAATGATATTAAAGTAATCATACATATATTTTACAGGCCGCTTTTGAAACAGATAAAGAACTCGGCAGAATCGCATATAGTTCTCGACTGTGCAACGGAACGTATTAGAGATGTACTCCAACAAGCTCAACAAATAGGAATGATGTCTGACTACCACAGTTATCTTGTAACTTCTTTGGTAATGTTCCAATTCTTTATAAGGCCATATATACACTTGCTACTTTTAAGATAACGGAGTGGGACACTGCGATTATTAATGCTGTTTCGCACTTAGACAAATTACTGCTTTTGATAGCGTAGCAAAATTCCAATCTATAGCAGCGTATGTGTTGAATTAAACGATCAATTGCGGCATTTCCTTTCCAAACAGAAAATTGCTTGCCGAAACGAGGTTTGTATTTGTGTGAAATGAGGCGATCGGTTGCCGTGTCCAGTTATCAAAGAGCAACTTCCTCTCTGCAAACGGCATTTATCCGTAAGTGGAATCACGCGATCAATAGCGGTACCCAGAAAGCGCTGCAAGCAGCTTTAAAATAAAATCATTCGTTTACTGCATCTAGAGTTTTAATGTGTGCGGAATGCAATGGTTGATTACAGTATGAAGCAACTAAGTCGTGTGATAGTATTGCATCTAATAATATCGTAAGAATAAAAAAAGACCTTTTGCAAAAAAAAAGAAAACGACTTCAAAACGCAATGCAGAGTAAACGAAAAGATCGTTAATGTAGGCAATGTAGAAAATTTTTTGGGTTTTTGTTGTTTTTCAAAAACCGCTTGTCCGATTTTAATGAAATTTTTATGCGACCATTTGAGAAGTAAAACCCTTTCCAACAAATACAAATAATTTTTCAAATCGGGTGGCTAGCGACGCAGTTATGCGCAAACAAACATTAAAAAAAAATACAAGTATCCGAATTGAGAAGCTCCTCCTTTTTTAGAAGTCGGGTAAAATATGCTGTGTGATAGCAACTACGGATACCACCAACACTTATATTACTCGTGGGTGTCGTAAAAGACGACTATGAGACTTACATACTATATATACTCTACGTGATACAGTCTGGTCAACAATTGCATACCAAAGATGGGTTGACGTCAGGCAGGCGGTTGGTCATAAAACTACTGCCAATAACTTATTCAATAGGTACTATGAAAGAAGAATACATATTCACTCGACCCCAAGTAATTGTGATAAGAGTCAGGTGATGATGAATGTCGTAAGAAAAGTTTGACGTAATCATAAGTTGCACTCATATAAACAATTTGTTAACAGGATCTCCATAGTGTAGATTTAGAAGAGTTTAAATATGGTGGGACAAATATTACGGCTTTGAGATTACTCGACCCCGAACGTGCCGATGTGCAGAGGGTAGTAAGGGATTGGGTTTACGACGAAGCGAGAAAAGGACGTAAACTTCAACTAGGTCACACAACAGCTAAGGTAATTAATTATCTATTTGTTTATTATAATTATTTCTGTACAAATAAACTATTAAAATTAATTAATTGTTTACAGGAGAACATGACCTTTATAAAGGTGAGTCTTTATTTTGCCTAATAATAATTCTCTATTATTTTATTAAATTACAAGCAAGTTTCAGTCGCCTTACCCGCGTAGTTCCCGTTCCCGTGGGAATACCGAGATAAAATATAGCCTATGTTACTCCCTTATATTATAGCTTTCCATTGGTGAAAGAATTTTTGATATTGGTTCGGTGGTTTAAGCGTGAAAGCGTAGCAAACAAACAAACAAACTTACTTTCGCATTGATAATATTAGTAAGATCATGAATTGATTGAATTAGGCGATACATAGCAGAAATCCATTTTTATTTTAAAATAGAAGAAAGGAAGAAAGGGAGACCCACCACTTTCCCACGGTAATCAATATACCGCACACCACCTTCCTTCCATTTTAAAATTAAAATAAGATCATAAAATTAATACAGTATGATTATTGATATCGTCGTGTGGAGATAGACAAAAAAGTGGCACCTCTTTTTTTCCCGTGAATATCGTAAAATCGATTAGTAGCTCTGCGATCTGACCTTAAGTCCCACGCAATTCGAAAGTTTTCGGTGTGGCGAGTTACACAGAAAAAATACTAGAAGTTTTTAATATATTATAATATAAATTTAAGATTTGATCATACAATAATAACTAAACATCTTTTTAAATACTTATTTAGTGTACTAAAATAAATTTAAATTGTAAATCTTAACCTTGTAAATCTTACTACCCAGTATCATGCTCTCTTTTCTTACCAAATGTTTCTGAGTACGACCGCATTTCAATTAGATGATCGAATATTAGATTTATGTCAGTATTAATTAATAAATTTTCGTAGGTATTATTAAAAATAATCTAATTCAATATTTAATAATAAGTTACCAAAAATAATACATTATTTTTATGTAATTAGATGTAATTAGGTTTATTTCTTTATACTACTACTACTACTTATATTCAGATTTGTATCAAAAATAAAACTTTGACCTAAGTTACTAACCAAGATTGTAGTAGACAGATACCCCCGATTATACATGTAATTCTGAAAAAAAAAACCGACTTGAACCGTTTTCTCATGGATGCCATTATCAAAACTGAACAAAATAAAACCACAAGAGCTGTACCAGCTTTCAAATAAAAAAAGAATCATCAAAATTAGTTTACCCAGTCGAAATTGGTAACAAACATAAATAAAAAACAATCGAATGGAGAACCTACTGCTGTTTTGAAATCTGTAAAAAGTATTTAAATCGTGAATACAAAAACAAAATTTTAAACTGAGCCATTAGAACAGTTTTATTCAATATACTAAATATGAAATACTATATCGTTATATAACAGACTGAGACAGCTTTGATGTACGACGCTGTACATTTATTCGCGAAGGCTCTACACGATCTTGATACGTCGCAACAAATCGACGTGAGACCTCTCTCATGTGAGGCGGAAGATACATGGCCCCATGGTTATAGCCTCATCAATTACATGAAAATCGTAAGTATGTTATTCAAGTACTTTTTCTTAATTTGGCTGAGTGAGTGATTTATCTTTTTTGAGTGATTTTTAACATCATTGAAATAAGGGAACGTAATATTTATTATTCCACAAGTTACAACAGCAAAAAAATATCTATGTAATCATCATCATCTCAGCTTATGTACGCCCCACTACAGGGTTCAAGCCTCCTCCACAATAGGAAGGAAATTGACCTAATATACCACGCTGCTGAGATAGGTTGCTACAGGGTTATACTTTTCAGACCGATCACTGAGGACAAGGAACTCGGCACTGGTGGTCGGCTCAACGACGAAGGTGACGTAGGTACGGGTGGGTTATGGGCTCGCGCGCCGTCCTTTCGTCGCCCCGGACGAAATGGACGGCGTGTGCGCTTACCATAGCCTATCCATAAAAAAAAATACGGTTATACTTTGAGTTTTCTCTCTCTTGCACAGATGTTTATATACCTATTATATCCCTTAGTCATTGTCTACGACACCCATGGACAATATAATCTAAATAATATTAAAGTTTAAATACGATGTGTCTGTGTCTGGATGTAGTAAAAGACGATTAAGGGATATGATATATCGGTAACATCAGTTCAAGCGAAGGACTACTCGAAATAAAAGGAGAGTTATAGTCAATTGCCCTTCATTGTAGAGGTGACTAAAGTTAAGCAGTTTTAGGACGTGATTAAACTGTGATGATAGTAATTATGATGAAAAGCTTTTGCCAAACAGTTTGGCGTTAATGGTATGTTAGGCGAATTTTCATATTATTCTGAATGAAGCTCATACATATATTATAGCTTGTAAAAGGAAAGAATTAATTTAAGAAGAAGAAATAAGTAAAATAGTTTCAAGGCTTTATTGTAAATTTACAATTTATATATTTACAATAATTACGTAGGTATCTATTTCATCAATGTAGATGGAATAATAATAAAAACTTTGATATTGATAGTATAAGCATGAGAAGGCCGATCCGAAGGATTGCGTCGGTTATGTTGTATTAAGAATTAATACAACATACGCTTTTCTCTGCGAATTAAAAAAAAATAATTTATTAGTAGTAAAAAAAGCATGAAAAAAATTGAATTTAAAAGAAGAAAATAACTTTAAATTGAAGCAAACCAATCACTTTATTACATTGCTCAGTTTATATAAACAAAATGTTTAGTAAGATTAAGTAAGCCGGATTGTTCTCTGTGTGGTCGCGTTCCGATCCGTTGGTAGTATATTAGAATTGTTTGATATAAATTAATACATTTTCATGATATAATAACTACTAAAAAATTTTAGTTTAATAACTACGGGCCAAAAACAATATATTTTTTTCAAATAGAATCCTTTTATTTTTGAACTGGCAATAAATATGTATCAAAATGTGGGTTACAATTTCATGAATAATTCTGTAGTGAATGGATATAAATCTCTGCAATAACAATGACCTGTTGGACGTGACTCACTTTAGTCCTCCCGTGACCATGAACACCGAAAAGTGTTGGACACGCGGGCAATCGAAAATAAAACACAAATGTGATAAAATCCGTAAACATAGATCTTTCTACGAAGTTATTTTATTTTTAGAATTCTTTTCAGCAAAACCTTAAATTTATTTACCCATATAGTATGAGTGGATAAAAAGCAACAAATCCGCCACGTTTAGGAGTCTCTCATGTCGTATTCAGAGTAATGTCAATTTATTTTGTGTTCTTCTCAGTAAATCTTTCATTTTATACCCATACCGTAGAAGTGCGTAAAAATCCGCCATCTTAGGCGTTCCGTCAGTAGATATTAGAGTTACATCATTTCCATATTCTTCTTTGCAAACTTTTTCATTTGATATCTCTGTTGTAAAATTGGTCGTTAAATAGATGGTCCACCATCTTGGCCTGTCCACCATTTTGGACTATCCACCATATTGGTTTTAAAATTATATGACTTAGATCACGATGTATAGTCATCAAACAAAATGTGTATGAAAAAAAATCAGTCCAATCGGTTACAGAAATTACTTTAAAATTCAGTTGCAAGATTTACCCCGAACATATAGTCCAATTAAATAAAAACTTGTAAATAGAATTTCTTGATATTGTAGTGTCATCCGATCCTAATGCATTATTTTAGTGGTCAAAATCAATTCCAGTCCATCTCTGCATTATTGCCTTTTTAATGAATCTAGTTTGGAACACATCAACGATGGTTAAAATGTTTCAAGCAGACATAGAAATATTTTCAACGTTTCATGTATATAGATTTTGCAGATATTCTTAGAAGTTAATATCGTAAAAAAGGAATAAGCAACAAACACATAACATGTGATGGAAAGGAAAACTTGAAATAAAAACCTCTTCTTAACTTTCTATTCCGTCATTTAGGAAGAAAATTTCCCAACGGTGGAACGATAAATGAACTGAGAAGAACTTAAAACTACAAAGAAACTTTGATACTATGTCCGGTATGCGACAATTGTAATAATAGACATTGATATTATAAAACTGTATATACCTTTTCAGGGAGACAGGTCTAACATTAAAAACAAAATATTATTTTTCTCATTCTAATCTCCAATATCATTCGCCGATTTAATAAAATGTTCTAAATATGTTCCAGTTGACCCATCTTGACAAATAGGGAAGTTTTTATTTCAATAAGTTCCCTCAAAGGAAGAAATATGATCAAACCTTTTTATACTCTGTTACCGCATGAAGCCGCGCCAAACGGCTAGTACTATATAAATATTATAAAATTGTTACGTAATTTTATTTAAACTTAATTTTAATATAACAATATTACATATAATGTTGTATATCAATGTAGTTTTTAGACATACGAACTTTGACAAATATCTTTCAAAAATATAGTAAGTGAAAGTGTGGCAATAAAAAAGTTGCTGGTACTCAATGTGCAAAGCTGCCGCCAACGTAGTAGGATTAAGTGTTCTACATGTAACTTGAAGGATTAGCTAACAGAACACTGAGTGCAAACTACCCTAATACTGTATCTTTCTTTTTGAGAGAGATTTTAGGAATGACTACACATATTAAACAATCTTGTTATGTGTTCATTGCTGTAACGTAGTGACGTATTCATCTAGACACGCGGTAGAGTGTCAAGTTTAAGTAGAGAGCGCACTGAGTGTTATACACTGATATTTTAACTTGGCTAGTTTTTACCTGAAAATCAAATATTTAATAGAACTACGGTTCTACCGTACAGTATAAAAACAATAACTCGCTTATAACATAAACAATATAAATTGATTATCTAAAAAACTGAGACTGAAAACTAGTGAATTGTTAAGGTTCTTAAGGTATTTTATGTAATTAGTTTGACTATTAAAATTTTAAACGTCATATTTATTAATAAATAGCATACATTTTTGTAGTCGAAAAAAAAACAAAAATAAATATGTTTTAAAATTACCAAAGAATGTTTACATTATTTATACCTATATGCTTTTTTAATAAATAAATTTTAGGATTATCTACATATTTGACAACAATTGGACAGTTTATTTTGAAAGTGGTGTACGTCCATTTTTGAGAAAAATGAGCTATCACGTAATTCATGCTTAATTTAATGTAATTTTTTTATATATAACTAGTCCGTGTTTAATTTCTCAAAAAATCCCATGTTTTGTACAACTTAAAATCGACCGGTAAATGAAATTGCATAATCATCGATTATGAAAGTGGTGTAAGTCCAATTGACAGAGGTAGGTGGCATAGCAGATGGATGCGATCAGTGTTTTGTTATTTTTCATTTATTTTATACTAGCTGTGTCCCGCGGTCTCACCCACGGACGATTTGCATTGTTTCCCCTCCGTGTTTCCACTACTCGTAAGTTAAAAGATAGATATTAAAAAATTAGAGAAATGTATTAGAAAATGTACAGCGCATAACCTGTGAGAAGAAAATAAATACGACAAGGCTGTATGACTTCGTATCTTTGCCCGTATTTTGGCGAATTAAAAAAACAACAGTATCGCAAACTGCAGTATCTTTTTGCAGAAAAATCCGCAATTTTATTCCGATTTTTCTAATTTTATATTATTTAGGAGTTGAATTTTAAATAAAATGTAGCCTATGTACTATTCCAATTCATACTCTAGCTGTGTATTAAATTTAAAACCAATCTATTACGTACGAAAAATATAAAGACATGAAGCAGCTACTACATTATATACCTCCGGTGCATCATGCATATTTTGAAACACTACCACATGCAGAGAATAAGTAAATTCTTGTAATCAGTATCTTGTAATGACAATGTAATTGCCATCTAAAATAAACTATTATGTGTTGTTATGCATAGTTGTAAACAAAATTATATTAAAATGAAGTAAATTTTAAGCGATATTTGATTTTTTAAAATTGAAATTAAACGATTTTTACAATTATCTAATTTTGAAAGTGGTGTAAGTCCATTTACAGCACATAAATATGTGTTATCGTAGTCTAATTAGCCAAAAAAAAATTTAAATAAATAAATTAAATGTTGATAAAACCATAGAAACAATGCCAGACCTCATATGATTTGCCTGTATTTTTAAATCAACAAATATACTTTGCTTTGTAACCTTTAATTTTCTCGAAACAAAAGAAAATGGACTTACACCACTTTCAAAATAAACGGTCCATTTATCACTGAAATCTTTTATCGGTGAAGTCGGCAATAGTAATTTAATATAGGGCAATAGCAATAATAATTTAAGCTCCCATTTTCGCATTTATGTTTTTACCGGGATAAATATTAATTAAAAACTAAAAAGATGCCTCTTTTATGCCATGACACTTCACTATTGGCAATGATGTCGCAGTCTCGTGCTTAAGTGATTTTAAATGACATAAAACTTTAGTGTTATTGAGCTAAGTATAACTTTGTCGAGGACACTTTAGAACATAGTTACGTAAGAATGGTGAATCGACTCTTCATATGGCCTGCTATTCAGCTTGTTTAAAATGTACCTAATCGAGTATTTCATCGTAATCAATTCTCGGCTAACTCATTGACGAATTAATGAGTCATGGCGGTGATAAAACATGACCACAACTTGACACGATCACTGTTTTTTTAGGTAATTGAGGGGCAATGTATTAAAGAAACATAGTTATTATCTCCTGTTATTTTTTTTCCTATACCCGTGGTGGTCTTGTTATTGTTCTTTTACATATATTCATTCTGTGTGGTGACAGAGTAAGATTATAATTCACCAGCCTCTTTATTGCCGATGAGTATCTAAAGGACCACTAAGGTATTTTATATACAAGTGAACCTCCCCTAATATTGTGGAGGAGACTCGAGCCCAGCAATGAGACGTAAGTGAGCCGAGATGATGATGCTGATAATTGGTTTTCTAAAAATCAATAATAGGTAATAATAATTTAACTTAAAACAAAATTTTCAGAATATGTGGCATTATTTATTTATACTGTTCCAAGATTTCCTCAGAGATTAAAAAAAAATATTAAAAACTTTAGCTCATCTTCAAGATACTTTATCACTTATGATGTACCACTTATCATTGACTTGCCATACCGGGTGCTGTTGAACATAAATTTCTTTATGAAAAAGGAATATACAGCCACACCACATCTCATACACGTCCCACTGCTGAGCTAAAGTTTCCTATATAACACGAGTGTAATTGGCTATATATACTATACCACCCTGTTTAAACAAAATAGAGTTTTGTTTTGAGTTTTACTACTCTTGCACAGATTTTATATTCATATAGTTTATATTCATTTAGTAGTCTTTTACGATACTCACGGGTAAGATAGGTATTCTTACGTGGCTGCTCTAGTAGTTAACTCGTGATCGGGTGCCGTTTGTGAGATCTGGTCCAGCCATAATCGTTTGAATTATATTTCGTATTTTGTGGTTCGACGGGCATCACACTGGAGCTAGTTCTTACAAAACATGTACACAATTTTATATCTTGTAAGAAGAAAAAAATAAAAATAAAAACAATAGACAAGACCGCTGACTTTCTTGCCGGATCTTCCCAGTAGCGGTCACGTTCCGATCCGGTGGTAGTTTATTTTTATTGGATAATTTATTTTAATTTTGTAAAGTTGAGAATATTTAAGTGCCCTCTCGGGGTTTATGCATAATAAACGATTTGAATTTGGACTTACTCCATCACCACTTGAATAAAGGGAAAAGGAATATATTTCATAAAAAAGATTTTCTCTATTTCGCTTTGCAGGATCTGAGTTTTGAGCTGAACTTATTGAGTGATCCGCCAACGCAGAATCAGCTAGCATATAAATATTAAAGTGAGCAGTAATTCTTAGGAAAATATTAATACGCCATTGAAATTTTTATTTAAAATAATTATTTAACTCTATATTTAGATAAAACCAGAAACTAATAATTACTTCATACTTTATATTTATTACAATTAATAACTATCAAATTCAATACAAGAAACTTCCAAAATCAAACTATTTAAATCAACCTATGAATTATAAATTATCTGACTTATATATATACTAGCAACCCGCCCTCGCTTCGCTTCGGTTTTAGTCGTTTTACCCGCGTAGTTCCCGTTCCCGTGGGAATACCGAAATAAAATATAGCCTAGTTTACTCGCTGATATTATAGCTTTCCATTGGTGAAAGAATTTTTGAAATCGGTCCAGCCGTTTTGAAGATTACCTGGAACAAATAGACAGACAGACAGACAAAATTTTTTTAAACTGTATTTTAGGCATAGGTGTCGTGCAAATAATCGTGTGAGCATGAAAAAAGCCTATTATTTTGACATTACAAACAGACACTCCAATTTTATTTATTGGTATAGATTTAAGGTATTTCAAAATTAATCGCAACGCATGAAACTAACTTGCGCTTAGATTAACTTGTTAACCCAATAAACAGGTTGAAATGAAAGGCTTAACTGGAGTGATAAAGTTTGACCATCAAGGATTCAGAAGCGATTTCACTCTTGATATAATTGAATTAACAAGGGATGGACTACAAAAGGCTGGTACTTGGAATTCCTCCGAGGGTGTTAATTATACCAGGTCATACGGCGAGAATCAAAAGCAGATAGTGGAAATACTTCAAAATAAAACTCTCATCGTTACAACCATTTTAGTAAGTAGTGAAATTTATTAATTAAATTATTTCAATTGCAATTCTTTACTCACTCGCTTGTATCATGAAAGCAAAATTAGCGTATCGCGCCGACATATGTAACTGTTCCCTCGAGAATCAAAATCAGGATTTATGTAGACCAACACAGTAAAAATATATTCCATGAGAGAAAACACTCATGCGAGACATAAACACGCATTCATTTGTATTCATAATTTAATACATATATGTAAGCCATATACTGTAAGCCTCAACACAAAAATTGTATTTATAAATAAATTTAACACTCGACAGATTTTTCGTATGTATTAACAAATTTAGTTCATATGTACTTCCAATTATATGAACTTATACTTATTTTCTATTAACATGTTTATATATGTATATTCATTTGCCAATTCCCTAGAGCTCGCCATATTGTATGAGGAAAGAGGCCAGCGAGAAGTTAACAGGCAACGCACAGTTCGAGGGTTACGCCATTGATTTAATTCACGAGATATCTAAAATTCTGGGCTTCAATTATACATTCAAGCTGGCGCCTGACGGTCGATACGGGTCCTACAATCGTGAGACTAAAGAGTGGGACGGCATGATAAGGGAACTGTTGGAACAACGAGCCGATCTTGCGATAGCTGACCTGACCATTACATATGATAGGTAACATTAAAAATTAATGCATTCAATATCTGCTTTAAAGATTACAAATAACTTATAATAATCTATACATGTTTCAGAAAATCGTATAAAGTTAGTTATAAACAGTTAGAATTTACCTTTTCTCGTTATATGGTTTAATTTAGTTACATTTTTTTTTAACATTCCCTGTACTAAGGAGCTAAACCTTGCATTATGGGGGACTTACAAAAATATAATTAACGGACCCAAACTCGGGCATCCAGCCTAATAACAACTGTTTGTGGAGCATACAAAGTATCGTCCTGGGTAGGATTCGAACCCACAATACTAGCACGGTAGGTCAGTATCTTAACTACTACGCCATCTGCGCAGTTACAATTAATTCCGAATTGATTGTTTCTCTTTACGATATTGACTCTATTTTGTGGACACACATTCTAAAAACGTTATTGTGATATTTTCTTTACACAGGGAACAAGTAGTTGACTTCACAATGCCGTTCATGAATCTTGGTATCTCAGTGCTTTACCGCAAACCCATTAAGCAGCCACCGAACTTATTCTCTTTCCTTTCGCCTCTCTCCCTCGACGTCTGGATTTATATGGCAACCGCATATCTTGGAGTGTCTGTATTGCTTTTTATTCTAGCAAGGTAAGTATATATTCATATATTATAATTACATTGTGATAACTTGAATTTAAGCTATTATTTTAATTGGCTTCAAGGATATATGCGGGTGATCAGGCTCACAATAATTCGGCTGCCCGTGGTAATGTTGATTACTGATCTTAGCATCTCATCGCCTTGGGAAGGCACCTAGCATTAGGAACACAACTTAACGGATGAATCACGAAATCGATTGCATTGGCTCACCCAGCAGGCGAAAAGGGGCAATGTGGTATCCTTACACCGCCCTTTCGTCTACCAAAATGGTCGAACTAGATGAAGCTGAGTCGTCGGTAGTCGAAAAAAACTTTAACAATATTATTTTATAAGTTTAACTATTAACCAAGTTAATGTTTTTTGGAAAGCATGGGTAGTATTTAGTTAGCTAAATACTTATTTACCAATATCCAATAGGTTCACTCCATATGAATGGCATCAAACGCATTCACCCGAGGGCGACAAAATGGAAAACATTTTTTCACTAGCAAATTGTTTATGGTTTGCAATTGGATCTCTAATGCAACAAAGCTGTGATTTTTTACCCAAGTAAGAAAACTAAGAAAACCCATATAACTAAATCCTACTTATTTAATATTAGAAACAACAGCCGGAAATGAAATTATACCTGTTTTCGAATGTTATTAAAGAAAATCTAAAAATTTTCTTTCACGTACTTAAAGCAGCTGTTTCATTTCTGGTAATAAAATAGTGAACTCAGCGAAATCCACAAGAAGAACATGAAAGAGCGGTTGTTTAATCATTCGCCAACTAAGTCGGAAGTGAATTTCAAATCCGGAGCGTCTTTTCAAGTTAACATGTTATAGCCAGACTAACAAATTAAGTACATTTTCTATACTTTAAATAAGCTATTTACAAACATATTGGATATATAAAACAGTTAATATAATATTAATATGAATTAAAGAATAAATTCATAAAATATGGACGATAATCTAAAATATTTGTAATAAATATGACAAGTCATACGTAACAAGTCATAATATTTATAGACAGTAAAAATATGTTTCAAAAGCTAGATAGGTTAGGATAGGTTAGGTCTCGTTTACATTTTTACGTATTTAATGAAATATTAATTTATTCATGTCTTTATAATACACAGGTATATCCTCGTGATTAATTGAGTCAATCTTTCGTTAAAAAAACTATTAAAAAACAAATTCAGGGCCAAAAAATGTCAAGACCCGCGCGCCAAAGAGGTGAAGCGGCAATTTAATGCCGCCTCCACATCTAGTAAGAAAGCTATTGCCAGAGCTAAGGCGGAACATGTTGCCAGAATTGACGAGCGGTTGCAAAGCTATCCCGCCGGGAGTCGTGCATTCTGATCGCTCGCCAAGACTGCCCAAAGCAACTTCTGTCAGCCCAATCTCCCACCACTGCAGACCCATCGAATTACAGGCCGACTGCGATAACATCCTTGCTCTCCAAGGTAATGGAGAAAGTTATAAACCGCCAGCTTCTGCAGTACCTTGAGGATCGCCAGCTGATCAGCGATCGCCAATACGGCTTCCGTCGTGGCCGATCGGCTGGTGATCGTCTTGTGTACCTCACACACCGTTGGGCAGAGGCCTTGGAGGGCAAGGGTGAGGCGCTAGCGTTCAGCCTAGATATCGCAAAGGCGTTCGATAGGGTCTGGGACAGGGCCCTTTTATGAAGCTACCATCATACGTAATCCCCGAGGGACTCAGTAACTGGATCTCTAGCTTTCTGGATGGTCGAAGTATAAGAGTCGTCGTAGATGGCTTCTGCTCCGATACCATGACCATTAATGCTGGTGTACCACAAGGCTCGGTGCTCTCCCCGACGTTGTTTATCCTGCATATCAACGACATGCTCTTCATCGAGAATATGCGTTGCTATGTGGATGACAGCACGGATGACGAGCGGTACACCGAGCAATGGAATGTCCCTCGATGTACACAGGAAAGAAGGGTTCAACTTGTGTCTGAAGTCGAGCGCTCTCTGGGGCGGGCCTCGGAATGGGGTGAACGGAACTTAGTCCAGTTCAACCCCACAAAGACGCAAGTTTGCGCGTTCACTGCAAAGAAGGGCCCGTTTGTCATGGCGCCTCAGTTCCAAAGAGTAACTCTCCAAATTGCCGACAACGTTGGGATCCTCGGCGTCGAAATATTGAGCAAAGTCCAGTTTGGGTGTCATTTGGAGGACAAAGCCAAATTGGCAAGCAAAAGGTTGGGCGTCCTGAACAGAGCCAGGCGGTACTTCACACCGAGGCAGTGTCTTGTGTTATACAAAGCACAAGTTCATCCTCATGTGGAGTACTGCTCACATCTCTGGGCAGGTGCGCCCAAATATCAGCTAGACTCACTTGACTCCCTCCAAAGGCGTGCTATTCGAATCTTCGGGGATCCCAATCTTACGGACAGATTGGAGTCACTAGAGCGGCGGAGAGACTTTGGGTCACTCTGTGTACTCTACCGGCTCTTGCATGGGGAGTGCTCTGAGGAACTGATTGACTTGGTACCACCGTCACCGTTTTACCAACGTACCACTCGACACCGCAGCAGGATTCATCCATTTCACCTGGAAACGTTATGGTCTTCAACTGTACGTTTCCAGCGATCAATTCTCCCACGTACGTGCAGGCTCTGGAATAAACTACTTGCTGCTGTGTTTCCTGAGCGCTATGACATGTCCTTCTTTAAACGAGGTTTAAGAAGAGTATTATCTTCACGGTAGGTAACGGCCTGGCTGTGCCCCTGGTATTGCAAAGGTCCATGTGTAGCAGTTTCACTTACCATCAGGTGTACTGTTTGCTCGTTTGCCACCAACGGCAATAAAAAAAAATCAATTCAACCACGTAAATATTAAAGAAGTATGTTTTATATATATAACATATATGGATTATAGTTCATATTATATACATTATTTTTAATAAAAGACCAGCATTATTTTTAATTTATTCATGCGTTTTGACCTGAACATAACCAAATACATCAAAAACACCATGTAATGCTTTTTTCAGGATTTTATTATAAATTGAAAGTATACTGTAATTTTACGCCCGGCTATAGAGATTCACTTCAATGTACTG
Organism: Lymantria dispar; assembly: GCA_032191425.1. Taxonomy (NCBI): domain Eukaryota; kingdom Metazoa; phylum Arthropoda; class Insecta; order Lepidoptera; family Erebidae; genus Lymantria; species Lymantria dispar. The sequence continues at coordinate 16,233,507 of CM063453.1, read as the reverse complement.
AATGGCAAACGTTCCATAATTATTTCAATACAGTAAATGAATGATGTGCCGTATTTGGGCGCAGGTTCAGCCCGTACGAGTGGGACAGCCCCAGGAACTGTCTTGATGAGCCGCCAGTGCTGGAGAATCAGTTCACTCTGTTGAACTCGCTGTGGTTCACTATCGGATCCTTGATGCAGCAAGGTTCGGATATCGCGCCGAAGTAAGTTCTTACTCAACGCCTCTGAGGGTTACAATTCCGAAACAAAAAAAAACAAAACGCGAAAAAACTTTTGAAATTCGATATTAATTAGCCTTTGAATATAAGCGACACGACTATGAATTGAAACGACGTTAATGTAATTAACAAGATTGGTAAAGCTGACTTGAGGACTTGAGAAATTTCTGCAATTATAAAACGGAAATGTAGCCTTCAGTTGCAGAGCTTGGATGAAGAACTCCCTTTCACCAATTAGTTTCAAAGCAACCACAGCCCTTTGTGAATTGCAAGCACTGGTAGACGTGTAGTGACCAATTTATATAGAGACGTGTGGCCAGTTTCGTCTAGCATTGGTATCCATTACACTTAGCTAAATATCCATGGTTTGTTTACTAGCAAACTGAACAATTTAATATCATGTCTAATCATGCACTTGATATAACTTGTCTGGTTGTGCAGTATCCATAGCTTGCTGCATCAATGTATGTTATTTCAATGGATAGTATTTTTCTCACATTTTTGTTTGGTTAGTAGTTATTTTATATGATAAATAAGAAATAATATGAATTCATTATAAATATTCCAGGTTTCATAGTAATTAAAGTATTGCAACAATAAATTACAGCCACAGTGTATTAAAGTTTTATATTTTTAAATGACAAATTCAATTATATTATGAATATATACTATATCTACATTTGTTAAATAAATTATACTAAAACAATGGTTATTTTATTAATTACAATTTACATGAATGAATATATTAATGAGATTTTACTAAAAACGATGAAACTAAAAAAACGTAGATTTTTGTTTAAATATTTTTTTTAAATCTAGAACTTGAAATTTTAATGTGAAACTTTCCACACCAGAGCAGTTTCAACTCGCATGGTGGCCGGCATGTGGTGGTTCTTCACTTTAATTATGATTTCATCGTATACGGCTAACCTAGCAGCATTTCTTACTGTGGAACGAATGGATTCACCCATTGAAAGCGCGGAAGATCTCGCCAAACAAACAAAAATCAAGTATGGTGCTTTGAAGGGTGGTTCTACTGCAGCGTTCTTTAGGGTAAGAATTAATTTAATTTAACGTTTTTAGAGTAACTTTAAAAAGTTTATAAATTATTAGTATTCCATATGATAAAGAATTAAAAGTATAGTTTATCAAAAATACGTGGCGAATATTATAAAGTTCAAGATAAATAAATATAGTTTAAAAAAACTAAAAATACGCTTTCAACTAAAAAGTGTAAAATAATTTTCAATATAGACAGAAAATAATAATGAACGAAATATATTAATATTATTATGAAAAAAGCGTGGGGTGCTCGATTTACGAAAATGTGGCACAAAGCGCCCAACGCTTATTTTATTTTACACTTTTTAGTTGAAAGCGTGTTTTTTAGTTTTTTAGGGTTCCGTACCCAAAGGGTATAAACGGGACCCTATTACTCAGACTTCGCTGTCCGTCCGACCGTCCGTCCGCCCGTCTGTCACTAGGCTGTATCTCAAAAACGGTGTTAGCTAGACAGTTTAAATTTTCACAGATGGTGTATTTCTATTGCCGCTATAACAACAAATTTAAAATAAAATAAATATTTAAGGGGGGCTCCCATACAACAAACTTGATTTTTTTACTCAATATCAATAATGGCAATAGGGAGGCACTTGTTTACCTAGTCAATGGTTCGACACGCACTTGGCCGATTTTTATTTAAACTATATTTATTTTCACTTTTTAGTGAATAGCCACCGGAATGTAATTAGTATGCGTATTAGATTTGTCGGTACCTCAATGTCCCACCTCCAAACAACCAACCCCAAAAAAAAAATCGTATTATTGCATTGTCATTGATAGGTGTGCAAAGTTTAAAGAAAATCTGATCGCTCAAAGTAGGGCAAAATCGAGCTCAAAGAGTTTGATTACAAGCAAGCATATATACAGATGAAACTAATATCAGCGTGTTAAAAACGCAATAAAGAAATAGGTTCCTACTGTATTATATAAGTTGATCGGTGTGTTTTAATTAAGATCTAGCTACTATTTCTAACTACAAAATTATTCTACTGAACTCAGTAGAATAATCTTGTAATCAGAATTAGTAATTTAATCTCGCTTAACAAACACAGTGCAGTCACCAATTGCTACTATTCTGACGTCTATTTTCTACGAGAGTGTGATACTATACCAAAGGACCAGCCTGAGGCTGTAGACAGATTACTGTTGATAGTGTGGTCCTAACACATAATTGCATTTGATTTTTAATTTCTCGATGGTCAAGCTCTTTATTCGGGAGAACTTCGTGGCTCATTGTCATACTGACGTGACTCTTGAATATACAAATAGTTTTATTTAAAAATTAATTACCTAAATCTCATCATTATTTAGCCTATCGCAATCTACAGCTAGACGTAGGCCATTCTTCGCCACAAAGTGTGGTCCTATGCCACCTGCATCCAACTACGCCTAACTACTTCAAAATGAGTCCGTAAGATAGCAATGCTGCTGTGACTGCGTGCAATTTCTTCTCTGTTCTTCATATGACGCCATAATACCGTAATTGCTACGCTTGACGATCGAAGTAAGATGTTATACATTGCCCAGAGTTGCTGCCCACTCTCGTGATAAACCCTTAGCTAATTCTTACGACTCTCACGAGCAAACAAGGGTTGGCGATAATTGTATTCTTATTTCGTTGCCACATAGGGAACCTATCTAAATATAGCAGCTCGAAGCTCAGTGTACACAATATAATTAAAATATGAGTTTGTTTAATACAGGACTCAAATTTTTCTACCTATCAAAGAATGTGGTCATTCATGGAGTCCGCTAGACCATCAGTTTTCGCAACGAGCAACAAGGAAGGTGAAGAGCGTGTCGTTAGAGGGAAAGGCGCATATGCATATTTAATGGAATCGACTACTATCGAGTATGTGGTAGAAAGAAATTGCGATCTCACACAAGTAGGAGGCATGCTTGATTCTAAAGGATATGGAATAGCTATGCCCCCAAGTAAGCACCAGAATTACTTTGCTCTTATCCTAATTACTTGCGGTCGACTCAATATGTACTCTTCTTTCATTTGCATTTTTATTATTTTACAAATACATTATTTCATATGGCAAAAGTTATTGGCAACAGCAATTTTGCGACTGGCTGCCTTATGTCAACCATCCTTGGGAATATAATTTTTTACCCGACGCCATCAGATGCAGTTGCCAAGGTTGATCAGTTTTTCAATGATTAAAATTTTTTTAGGTCTTTTTTACACACCCACGACACACACGAATATTATAAGGGTATTAATAGTAGTCGCCACTACGCTGCTTACTAAACTATACCCCCAAATAAGCAAATAGGCTTAACAGTCAATTTACAGTCCGTCGGGCCGACCACTGATGACAAGTAATCCTGCTCCGGTGGTCGGCCCAACGACGAAGGCGACGTGCATCGTGGGTGGATTGTGGGTGTGCGTGCTTACGCCCCTCTGTTACCCCGGACGGAGTGGTGCGAGGAGCGCGCCGACCGCAACCCACCCCCTCAAAAAAAAAAACGGTCAATTTTCAGTAAATTTTTCATTTGGCAATGTAGAATTACATTGCCAAACTTTTGATGAGTTATTGAAGTAGGTACTGTTAGTTTTATTACAGTTTTGACAATTGATTCGTGGCAAGATACTACTAAGTGACTTTAATTGGATTTCAAAATACTTTTAGTGACAAGAAGACATTATTTTATTTACATCTAAATCTTGTTTTGTAGAAATATAGATTTTTATTATTAAGTTACTAATAAATCACGCAACATTTTATATAAGTCGAAATTACTAGTGCCATGTCTATATATTTAAAAATTAATGTTTCTCTGTGTGTCCTTTATAGAACGGTAAACTATGCATTTGATTATGTGATGATCTTCAGCAGAGTATTGTACATGAGCCCACGAAGGTTTCTGAGTTGGTACGACCCGAACTGGTGGAACCGGTGGGTGGCGTGGTGATCGATTTTAAGGAGAATTCCTTTCACTATTTTTTGAGATTTGAACAGAACAACGTCTGTTGAGTCAGCCAGTACAAAATATAGATTCTACTCTTGTTACTATTAAGATCTTGAGCTGTTTTCAGACTCGCCATACCGAACGGCAATAAGCGGTGCCGTTTTAAAACTACAAGAAGAAGGAAAATTACATATACTGAAAACTAAATGGTGGAAAGAGAAGCGCGGTGGAGGATCTTGTAGGGTAAGTGAAAGGAAAACGATGCATTTAGATACACACTACGAAACAACAGTATTCATAAATCATCTCAAATCAATCATGTTTGTATTATTGGTGTAATCTTTATAAACTCATTTGCAAAAAAAACGGGCGGTTTTGATTTTCATTCATATTTAAAAAGATACAATACCAAAAAGGTTTCAATCGTTTGTACACGTTACTGGCCGGTTTTAAAAATGCTGTGGTATTTAAAAAAGTACGTTCTAAATTCAATTTTTCATTTGATGTTCATTTTTACAGAAAACCCCTTTTTATCCTACATTTTTGGCGCGAAGTTCCAGAAGTTAACATCGACTTTCATAACTTTTATTCAATTTTTATCGATTAATTTCATATCCTTGACTGTCAAAGCTTTATTTAATGCTGTTTGGCTGTATCAAAAATGGTAGATAAAGTGGTAAAAGCTACCAAAATTATCGCGCTGCTTGAAGAGGGTTGCAGCCAATGTTTCGTGGCTAGGAGGCTAAATGTTAGTCGCTCGACAGTCCAAAGGACCTGGCAGCGATATCAGGAGACTGGTTCCGTCGAGAGAAGGCCTGGTTCTGGAAGAAAACCATGTACCCAACCACGGGATGATCGTTTTCTTGTGAGTCGCGCATTGAGAAATCGCAAATCTTCGTATGTGGATCTTAAGAACAACCTCCAAGAAGTAAGAAATGTGCATATTAGTCTATGGACGGTCAGGAGGAGGCTTCTCGCTGCCAATATACGCAGTCACCGCCCGGCCCGCGGCCCCAAATTACTCCGTGAGCACAGAGTTCACAGGCTTAGGTTCGCTAGAAATTGTGAATCATGGACTCAAGACGATTGGAATAGGGTTTTGTTCTCTGATGAAGCCAGGATATCTCTGTTCGGTGAAGATCGACGTCGGCGAGTGCTAAGAAGACAAGGAGAACGCTTTGCAGAGGCATGTTTCGAAGAAATCACACCTTATGGTGGGGGCTCTGTTATGTTTTGGGCAGGAATAAATTCAATGGATCGTACAGAGTTAGTCTTCATTGAAAACGGCTCACTGACTGGGCATCGATACATAACGGAAGTTCTAATTTCTCATGCACAACCCGCATTGGCCGCTCTAGGTGAAGACTCGATTTTTATGGACGACAATGCTCGCGCCCACCGATCCCGCGATGTTAATGCGTATGTGCAAGAGGTCGGCATTCGTCGTTTGGATTGGCCAGCTCGAAGTCCCGACCTCAATCCCATAGAGCATGTCTGGGACGTTCTGAAACGGCGTGTGAGATCAGTACACCCGGCTCCGCAGACCATCAGAGAGCTGAAGAATGTGATTACTGCGGAGTGGGAACGTATTCCGCAAGCAAGTATCCGGGATATACTCGCTAGCATGCCCAGACGAATTCAAGCTGTGATTTTAGCTAGAGGGGGTCACACTCGATACTAAACATTTATCTGCTTTTACTTTATTAAAGAAAAACAAACAAAAAAACTTTTTTATTTTTACTTCATGAGCATATGCACTACTAGCGAATATACACTACTAGCGAGGTTTAGCATTATTTCCCATAAATTGTATCTAAATTTTATGAAATACTGATGAAAACGATTATTTTCTTATTAATTTAGCAAATTGTGTGGATAAAACTACCTATAATTATCAAACAAAGAAATATTAACATTTGAAATGGTTCATTGCTTGGGTGCCCGTTTTTTTTGCAAATGAGTGTATATAAAACCATTTATCCTGAATGACTGTGCCTGACGGATCAAAACAAAGCCCAAACCACTGATCGTAGAGACCTAAAACTTGGATGGTGTATTCATTACGCCGACATTTGATAAGAATGAATATTCGGTACTTTTACCTCTAAGGGAGTGAAAAAGTAGGCCAAAGCTTATATATGATAACGTGATTATTTGGTCTAATCTACTTCAAATTTTGCATAAATATTCTTTAACAGATTGGTCTCTAACCACGAGATACTATACTCAAATCATTCCTAAAATTCTAATAATTGAATGCAATTTTTGAAATAAATTTTCTTTAGGTACGTTAGAGTGCTATGGCGTCACAATGCAATGTTCGAGTGATACGTTTGGGTAACAACAGTCGGATCCGTTTGGCTCGGCCCAGCGGACCTACGTGATCCATGCAATCACATATTTTAGGTGATCGCGGCTATTTTAGATACATATATTTATTTTTCACTGTTAAAATTAATAATACATATGAAATACATGCAATAATTGGGATATAGGAGTCAAACTGTCGACCATTTCAGTGGTTCCTAACAGTCAATGAACACGGTTCATCACAAGTCAACACAAGTAAATTGATAATTAAATTTTAGCTGAATATTACTGCAATTTTTATGCGATATTTTTTTCTTGAAAATCGATTCAAATGCTTGCACTTTTTTGCAATTGAGAAGGGATTTGCTTAGAGATAATATCATTAATTCATCTCAAATAGCTCTCTATTTGATAATGATAAAAATCTACTCTAAATAATGAAAAAAAATACTGTTACATTTTGCCAAAGAAGTTTCATAATGATTTCTGATGTTTGCGCGAGAACTACACATTGTACTGGTCACGGTCGTGACCATGAAAGCTGTAAAGTGCTCAAAATGTCGGGCAATCAGAAATCGAATACAAACGCGATAAAATCCATATAAGTAGTTTTATTTACAAAGAAGTTCACTTCACGCATAATTGATACATAATTTTTTTTTATGATTGCGTCAGTGTAGTAGAGAACAAAGACGTTTCAGTAAAGACTAATGAAAAGCAAGATCTAAAAAAATATACTCGCTTGTGAAGTGAAAATTTCATTGTATGATAGATAAGGATATGTATAAATACCTCTGAGAGCACGTTAAACTACTACTCAAATACATACACTTAAGCTGTCAAGTAGGTCTGTGACAATTGATGTACTTACACTTATACTAACTTTATTCTTGTTCTATTTCTCATAAAGATTCAAGTTTGTTTGAGATGAAAATAAATGATGATCTTTACTTTACTTAAACGTGGAAAGCCAGACTAAACAGCTAGTTTATATGTTTGTACTTAAACGAAACAATACGAAGATAAAAAAGTAAAAGGTTTTTTTAGTTTTTTAGGTCGTCTTTGGAATTAAATTTACTATGTACTGTTTTTTAATTTTCGTCAGCAGTGCAGTATTTTATGTAGTTTCTTGCTTTACTTCGTTAAGAGATATACCGTTTTCTACGTTTAATATATCTATAAGAACAAAATGTTTATAATATTTGAGGAATGCAGTTTAGCTTGGATCTCATCATCAGATCCTGACCTGATAATAATGGAAGCATCTGAAAAATAGACTTTCATATGTGCTTAAAAAAAACGTGTCTTAATGAATAAAGTAGTCTTCTTGTAATCAAATAATATACATTTATAATATTGTAACGAATTAAGAAACTCTTCTTTTTTAAGTAATTAAAAACAGCCTATATAACTTTATTTAAGTTATGAAAAAAAGAATTCTATCATATTAATTAAACAAACCATAAAAGTTGCCTTGGTCTTAAATTTGTCTTTGTTCCTTATATAAAGCGACACAAAATAAACCATAGATGTTTGCGATTGCGAGTGAAAATTAATTAATTTTCTTTTGATGTCATTAAAAGTCATGTATAGAAAAAAAGGAAACAAATAAAAGACATAATAATTATTCCTGTTCATTCATTCATTTTACTATACAGCTAGGTAATAGGTTCGAGTAGTGACCTCCTATTTAACTCATCATTCATCTCAACCTATATAAGTTCCACTGTTCATAATGGGAAATTGACCTACAACTACACTGCTCAGACGTGTTGGAAACGGGTTTTGTATAGAGTTTTCGTTCTCTTGTATAGATATTATCTGCATATCATGTCCCTTAGTCCTGTTTACGACGCCCATGGGTTAGAGAGGGATTGGTGAACTGCATGCTTACTCCGTCACCACACCGATAACTCAAAAATAGTTATTCAATAACAGTCTTTATTATTTAATTGTTAGTTTTTTTGTAAAACCACAAGGATTCACTCGAAATATTTGTGTTATATTTTGATTAAATTAAGTAATAACTTTATCCATGCAGTGACGAAGTAAGAATATAATCCCCCCCCCCCTCCTCACTTTCCTGTGGGTATCGTAAAAGATAGCTAAGAGATATGACATACAGATAAACAGATAATACCGTTGCAGAAGAAGAAAAACTTGATGTAAAACCCTATGCCGTCTGACGAGCGTGATAGTAGGTCAATTTACCTTCTATTGTGATTGACCATTCCTTCCAAATAAGTCCCAACAGTAGAATTATATGAAGTAATTATATGGGCTCAGATAAAATAATAAATATTATTTTAATAAAATAGGACGAGACATCGAAGTCATCATCAACAGCAAATGAATTGGGGCTTGCGAACGTGGGTGGTGTGTTTGTCGTTCTAATGGGAGGTATGGGTGTTGCATGTGTTATCGCCGTCTGCGAGTTTGTTTGGAAATCACGTAAAGTTGCCGTGGATGAACGCGTAAGTTACTGTAGAAACATATTTTATAGTTTAACACTAATTATTTTTACGTGATAATGTTTTATAAATCGATGAATGCCGGCTGCACGCACGGAAAAGTATGACACATTGTCACGTTCCGCCTGAGTCGCGCGTGCAAGCGAGAGTGATAGAGAGGCCTGTTCGGCTTCAGCGTCCGGCTTGTGACGCATCTATCTCTAATTTAAGTAAACAAATATTCGAATTAACGAGTGCAAATAAATGTTAATTTGTCGAAAAAAATCAACATTACAAAATAACGATAATTCAATGATTTTTTTTTTTTCGTGGGTGGGTCGCGGTCGGCGCGCCTCCGCACCACTCCGTCCGGGGCGACAGAGGGGCTTAAGCACGCAACTCCCGCGACCCACCCAAAAACCACGTCGCCTTCGTCGTTGGGCCGACCACTGGAGCAGCGTTAACTTGTCGTCAGTGGTCGGCCCGACGGAATACCCCTAACTGGGGTACCCTCCCATCGACCGACGTCCCCCTCTCGGGGAGGACGTCGGTCTTTCCTCACGCGGTCGGCCTCTCGGCGGGTGACGGACTAATCCCCGGTCACGTCACCCGCGGCCTCGGCTAGGGCGGCATGAGGCGCAGATAGTTGCGCCTACGCCGCCCCAGTCGCCGGCGGCGGATCTCCTCATCGAGGCTGCGCTCCTCGCGCAGTCGATCCGCCGCCTCCTTCCGCGAGATCACCGTCTCGCAGAAGGCTGCGACCGCGTCCCAATTCCCGACGCTGTCGACCATCGCCCTAGCGATAGCCGGCAGCGTCAGGTCCGTACCGATGATTGCGACGAGTTCACAGCGCTGCACTGCCCAAGCCCCGCAGGCCTCGAGCGTATGGCGCGCCGTGTCCTCGTCGCAATTGCAGTGGTGGCAGGACGGTGTACTCTCCCTCCTAACGACCTTGTGCAGGTATTTGGCGAAGCACCCATGCCCCGTCAAAACCTGCACCAGTCGGAAGGAGAGCACCCCGTGCCGCCTTTCCAACCACTGCATCAGCACCGGCTGGAAGGCCTCCACGGTTCGCACCCCGAACCGAGGCCTCTCCAGCCGGACTGCCCAACGGGCGATGACGTCTCGGCGGGCGTCAACGTGCCAGGCGGTGAGATCCCTTAACGAGACCACACCGTCCTCCGCTCGCACCCCCGTCACCCGCCGATATAGTCCGGCGAGCATCTCCGCCTCCAGGTCCCACGGGGGAGTCCCGGCCAACAGGCACGCTGCCTCCGTCGCCACCGTGCGGTATCCGCGGATGGCCCTGACCGCCATGACCCTCTGTGGTCGCCACAGAAGGGCCTTAAGTCGGACGGTCATGGACCCCGCCCACACAGGTGCGCCGTACAGGGCCATCGACCGGATGACCCCCGCGTACAGCCGTCGGCACGCAGCGCTCGGTCCGCCCACGTTCGGCATAAGCCACGATAGGGTGGACGCCGCGCCGACGAGCCGTGGAGCGAGCCTGCGAAAATGCTCCCGGAACCACCATTGCCCGTCGAGCACCAGGCCCAAGTACCTCATATGGGCCCGGATGCTGATGTCGACCGAGTGGACGGTGATCGAGACGCCGATGGGAGGGCTCATAGTGCGCCCATAGAACAAGAGGGCCTCCGTCTTGTCCAGGGCGACCCTCAACCCCAGCGCCTCGATCCGCCTGACGACCTCCTCGGTACCAGAGGTCGCCAGGCTTACCGCCTCTTCTAGCGTCCCACAGCGGGCTGTGACGAGCGTGTCGTCGGCGTAACAAATCACGCCCAGCCCGGGCGGGAGGCTCTCTCTCAACGCCCAGTCGTAGCCGATGTTCCACAGGGTGGGTCCGAGGACAGTCCGCCGCGACGTATCCGACGCCCCTGTCCCTAAGGGTCAGAGACGACGAAGGCCACGACGTGGAGGCAACGATTGCCACGGTGCCATCGGTGCTACCCAACCAGTTAGTCCGGTCGGGCACCACGTACGGCTCCACGGCTACGGCTACTCCTATCAACCACTCCGCCATGGCTTGCAGGAACACGTCCTGCGCACTGGCGGAGTGGTTGAGATTGGCCTGGAGGAGACGAATGGATACGGGGTCCATTAACGGTCCGTATCCATCGTCACCTCCTCCGCGCTAACGGGCGATCGGGCCGCGCTCGGAGCGGGGACTGGCCCGGTCGATGGGCCGCCCCGCCCCTTTGGGGCCGATGCCAGGGGTCTGCAGTCCCCAGAGCCCATGCGGTGCTTGGCAGGCTTATTGCCCGCTGCACACGCGGGGCAGTGGGGCACCGCAGAGCACGATGCCGCCTGGTGTCCAGTTTGACCGCAACGGAAACATAGTCCGCTGCAGTCAAAGCAGTTCCTGCAAACATTCACTTATAACACCTCGCGGGCTGGGGCTCCAGTACGGTTACCCGCGCCGAACTCCAGCCCACGAGGAGCCTGCCTGAGTCGGCCAATTGCTTGACCGACTCCACTGGGCACTGCACCCAAACAGCACCGACGCCGCCCGGACCAGGGCGGATGGTGCCAATCCAGACGGTGTCTGAGACATACCCGGTACGCGCCATAATGGCCTCCCGGATGTCCTCCGCCGCCACGGAGTCGTCCAGACCCGTGAGGCGCATATCTGCGCACTTGACGGGCCTGGCGATTCGGACCCCATCCTCCGGCCCGAACAGCCCCCTCAGCATCGTGGCCAAACTATCGGCCGTCTTCGCGCCCTCGGCCCCAGGGAACTCGAGTATTCGAGCCCCTGTCCGGGCCTTGCGGGTCCTCGCCTCGACGCCCCCGATGTCGGAGACGTCCAGCTCCCGCCGGGCGCGTCTTGGGACGGCCTCATAGTTCAGGCCCCTCTCAGCCGCCTCAGGCAGTACGGTGCTTACCACCGCAGCCGTCTTCGGCGACTTGAGGCTCCTACGCGACCTTTTCCCCTTTCCGCCGGCTCCCGCCTGGGGAGCGGCGGCCACAGCGGCGCTCTTGGCCGCCGCTCTCCGCTTTTGGCCGCGTGCCTTCCTGCTACGCTCAGCCACCTGCCAGCCCTGTTCGAGCCTGGCAGCAGCGCTGAGCGCAACGATAATTCAATGATGAAAATTCAATTCAATTCATAAACAAATGCAATTATTAACTCGTTTCTTGTAACGTTATCACGCAAAATTGTCGTCCAGAAACCGACTTTATGTACAGTTTTTTTTGTCATTATAACTATGATTTTAGTCATTTTTTTAATTGCTTTAGGTCTCTTTATTTTATATTAGGTATTTAACCAGTTACTTTGGTTGAAATTTTGTTTTTTTTTTGTTCTAGGTTTACTTTTGAAGTATTGACATTCTTTGGTGATTTTATTTTTCAGTAAGTTACAAATGTATTTGTTATGATTATTGTATCATATTTCATCATTATTAGAAGCGGTTAGCGTCATGTCATAATTTCTTATGAAGAGTCAGCTGTGTCATACGCCCTGCTAAATAGGATATTTTTCTCTCGTCATTTTACTTTCTCTACACATAAAGAAGCGAAGAAAACGCTTATAATAATTATCTTTTTTTTTTATTTTATCTTATCTAGTTTTGCCATAAATATCCATTTAATGCAAATTAAATCTCTATAATGAAATAAATAAATAAAATAATTTCATAATATGTTTTTATCGTTTATTAATATAAATTTGATTTTTCCATGCTCACTTTATTACTCGGATTACAGAAAGAAGAGGTAAGGTATTTTTAAATTCAATATTATTATTTACTCATTTATGTCATTCTGGTTGTATGGCATTACAGATAATTATTATAAATTACTTTTTAAAGGCATCATTGTGCTCGGAGATGGCTTCTGAATTGAGGTCGGCATTGAAGTGTCCGGGCGGGGGCGGAGCAGGTGCTGGCGGTGCCCCGGGAGGCCCCCGTGACGGTGCAGGCTCACCATACTTGCATTATGGATTCAGTACAAAAAGTCAACTCCACTAGCGGCCGGAACCCGCCTCGCCACCCAGTGATGTGTAGCTAGGTGCAAGGCGGATGTCCTAAAAGTGCCCCTAAATACTCATGGGACGGTTCTCGCAAACTGTGAATGTTCAAACTAGCCAATGATATGTTGACAAAAATGGTAGCGTAGATGTTTACAATATATTATTGTACATAAATCCATATCTAATGTCTTTAGAATAAGTGCTATTGTAATATAAGCATTCTGAAATTAAGATATATACAATTATTTTAGAATAGTTTATTTGTAAATGAATTATGATTTGTAGGATATTTATTAATTGCCAAAGGATTATGTGCCAAATTTTAATCTCTAATAACCTTTCAATTACGTACACTTGATACGTAAATGGAAACCAGATTTTGTAATGAATTCTTAAAATATTAACTTGAAATGTCACACATTTGGTAGATATATCGATGTTTTATATTATAAATCTAGTAGGATAAATTGAAATTTCTATTAAAAATATTTATGAGAATGTTGATATTTGTGATCAAATAAATCTGTAAATTAATTATCAACACAAGGAAAGTCATTTCTAAAGTATTTAGAAATAATAAGCATATTTATTATTGCAAAAATAAATATACCAAATTTTACCCGTTTTATTACGATGATTAAATTAAAATGAAACAAATAAATATTATGATGGGAATGTGACAATTTGTTGATAAATCTTATATGATTTAGAGTATATAAATTTTATTATTAAATTTTATTATGAAAGAGTAATATTTGTGTCTACATGATCTTCTATTATTAATATACTTGACTGATATCTCAATTTCTGTACTATTTATGGCTCAATATGTGCCAATAATCAACGCTCACATACGGTATAACATTTAGTAAGTTTAAGGAGTTTTAAATAAATAAATCGTTTTATGAACATGATTTTTGTTACTGACAATACCTGAATAAAACATTTGATTTCGGCATTGAATTTTTAACTATACGGATGCCGTACTCTAAATAGCAATTGAATGTACTAAGTACCGTGGATTGAATTTTCACACAAGACAAATGTTTGTGGAATATTTTCATTATAAATATATAGCAAAAAATTAAAATGATTCAAGTTATAATGCAGACAATTCGATGTTAACAAATTATACCAATACCAATCTATACCAATAAATAAAATTGAAGTGTCTGTTTGTAATGTCAAAATAATAGGCTTTTTTCATGCTCACACGGTTATTTGCACGACACCTATGCCTAAAATAGCGATTAAAATTTTTTTGTCTGTCTGTCTGTTTGTTCCGGGTAATCTTCAAAACGGCTGGACCGATTTCAAAAATTCTTTCACCAATGGAAAGCTATAATATCAGGGCGTAAACTAGGCTATATTTTATCCCGGTATTCCCACGGGAACGGGAACTACGCGGGTAAAACGACTAAAACCGAAGCGAAGCGAGGGCGGGTTGCTTGTTCTTAAATAAAGTTCATCGCTTTTGACACAAATATATAACCTATGTTGCAATCCAAGATATAATACTTGCCACAAAGGAGTCAAGTATAACTGCAAAGAGTGAACTCGATTCAATTTTTCGATAGAGATGTTACTACTTCAGCGTGCTATTTCTTCAGCTTACTCATTACCACTACAACAACACGGTGCTAATTCTTATTACTATATCGGTTACATCCGTTATTCTACATTTCGACTTTTATCTCTCAGAGAAATCCCGAGCATAACATGGTAGTATTCGAAGCCGCTACCACACAGCACGGCTAACGGATAAATAACTAAAACTTATAACACCAATTGCGATTGGCAACTCGCCTAACAAGCGTGGTGATTTTTTCATTTTCCGCTTTGGGAAGGCCTGCGATAATATATTATGCTGACGGGAGAACCCATCAGCTCCCCACATGTTTCAAAATCACTCTATAAAAAAGACTGAATTCAATACAAGCTAGTCAGAATTCACTAAATTATTTCTCAATAAAATCAGTAAGTTATAGAACTATCAACTGTATATCAAGAGGTGTGAGTGTTATCAGTTTTAGTATCAGTACAAAACTTTCTTATCAATTATATTAAAAAGCAATAAACTTACTTATATGTTGAGATATGGAGTGTACTAATTCATATAGTGGGTATTAAGACACTTCGCATTATTTACCGGAATAAAGTCACAAAACTGTAAATCTTATAACTTTAAACGAGCAATTCTTGTAAATATATATATTTTCAGGATCTCGGCAAGGGCACCAACGATTTTGATGAAACTTGGCATACTAGAGGATTCGGGTCCAAAAAATCGATCTAGCTAGGTTTTATGTATAGAAAATGTTCTTTTGTCGGTGCTTTTAGCAAAACGTTACAATGACATTAGATTTTAAAAGAATATGAATTCAAATTTCGTTCTCAACGTCAAGAGTTACGGTAGCTCAGGTGAGACATTGACCGGTTTTAATTTTAGTTTTTGTGTGTCAAACAGCGTCGGATCGAATCTCGGTGTTATTATTATTCTCTTTTTGTATTTTTTTATATATTTTTCATTATTTATTTTTTATTAATATATCCCTAAATAAATTCTACAAAAATATTCCGAGCGAAGCTCGGTCAACCTGATATTAAATATTATATCCACTATATGAATTAGTATTGAAATAGTCGAGTAATATGATGAAATATAGAACACGACCTTCCTCCATAAAATGAGGGAAGTTAACACAGCATAACACGGTAGTTAGCTAGATATGGGATTAGACTCTAACTTAAAACAGAAAGATAAATACGAAGGAATTTCACATCGTTTGCTTCTCACTACGTCGTATAAAAACGATAGTATGTTTATATGCAGATAGATCTGCATGATATTACGCAAAAATCGCATCGCCAAACTACTACATATGTTTGTAGACATTCACAATTCTATCCACAATTATGGAATTGTCGCATCAATTTGAATATCTGCATCTGTATAAAGTAATAGGATGAAGATGTACCACTAAAACAAATTTAATCTTAATCTTGACTCATATGCGTCCCACCGCTGGGCTTGAGTTTCATCCATAATAAGGGGCATATTGACCTAATAAGTCAAAATGGCAAGATAGGGAGTGGCGAATTATATTCTTACTCCGTCACCACACGGGGCGCGCCCCCTCTCGCACGCGAATGTTGACCGGTGGACCGGTGAATCGGCGAATCGGCCTAGTCCCTCCGCAAACACATTACAATATCTGGAACTGAATACACTCAAATTGAATTCCTCGTCTGATATTTTATTAACACAAACCGATTTAACAGTTCGGCAACTGAACACCTAATTCAATTATCCATTGTCTACCGAGCAAGGCGGTTTTACCATTTTTTATTACGAATAATTCTAAGTCCTTAAGTTTATTTTTATACATTACGCGCGGTATTATAACACCTATCGGGTGTATTGACTCACCCGTATAATATCGTAGAACAATATTACATTTGTTAATCGCTAGACTACTAAATAATTTTTGATACATATCATAACTAATGCACGATACGGCACTGCCAGTATCACATTCCATATTAATTTCTTTATTATTTACTATTAATCATAAATGGTCTACACTACTTAATCTTAACAAATTAAAATTAATGTTTGTAATAAACATTAATTCTCTTCACTTTGATCACTTTCAATTCCTCCTATAGGTACTATCGGTTTCTGAAGCTTCTACCCAGTAGTGACGCGATAGGGTGGGGCACATACGTTGAAGATGACTCTCCTTGTTGCAATGTTGCATACGCGGCATACATAACGTGCAAATCTACACGTAGACGCAGCATTGCCCCCACCGCACACCCCACACCGTTGGTGTCGCGCGATCGGCTGTGCTTCCGCCATCGTCACCTCTGCAGCCGCTGCTCCCTGTGTGCGCGGCGACGTCGTCGCGCCTCGTGTGGTGTGTGTATATATATAATATATATACATATATCTCTTGCGTATACATACACAACATTAGTCACTATACACACCAAATAAATCGAATAGCACTGGTTTATTTTATATAAAGCATATGGATGAATAAATCTGCATTGGAATATAGAATATGAATACTATAATACCTCAGATATTTATCGCACAGTGAGTTCGGTGAAGCCGTTTTCCTGTAATGTAGCGCTACCTTTATACTTCCCAAAATTTATACGCAGCTCCCGCTCGTAAACTGTAACATCCATCAAACATTGCTTTATTATACTCGCAGTGTAAAGGTTTTTGCTATTTTGTATTATACATAAAACTATTATTGTCTTTCTTAAATGATTGCCACATCTAAAATGGTTATAATGATGCTCATAAATTTGTAAAAGATTACCATATTCCACTCTCCCTATCAGTTGTCAAGTCATTAAGGTAATGGGTACTTGATTTCAAACATGTCCAGTAGAATATCTCGTAGGCAGCTGTTAGCAACGCTCATACGTTTGCATTTAATTTAACCTTATAATTCTCAGTAAAAGGCACTTTTTGAATAGTACCCACATAATAAATAATTAATCTTTCTTACATTATATTTATCGACATTGTATATGAGTTTTTATAAAGACAGTCCGCACCGTGCTGTGATCGCTCGCGCAATGTCGCCACTGCATGTGTTTTATTTGTAATGCCAGCATCTCCTCTTTATGTAATATATACATAATTCTAGATAAAGCCTGTGTTATACTTGTTCAACTCACATCCATAACAGAAGCTTTAGCGATGATTTTTACCAATTATTAGTTCAAATGACACAAATCGTTTTGTCCTATTATCGTTTGGCGGTATTCAAAACTCAAAGCTATTTTATTTTACAGTTATATTACCACTTATGTCTATTTCTAAGAATATTTAATTGGAAAATCAAAAAAAGACCAGATTTTTTAAGTATTATCCTTGAATACCTATAAATTCTGGTATAAATCTCAATTTTTTAAATAGACTCTATTGTGCTTTACTCGCCAATCGGGATATTCAACAAAGTTTTAACATCGTGCTATACATATTCTATCAAATATGTTATTTCATCCTACATATAACACTCTCATAGTGACCTCTGTTGACCTTAATAAAATCCTTCAAATATTACAAGCAGTTGTCGATTAAAACACGAACTTTTCCGTTGGATAATTTACCTCTCCTAGTCCGAATGTTTTTGGGGCTCCACACTATCACAACGATTAGAGTATGTCATACTATTGAAACGAGACCTTATAACATGAACAAGTATATTAAATCTGGGCAAGACCTTTTTGAGTTGTGATAAATTTAATATTATTATGCTTTCCATGTGGTGACGAAGTAAGAATATAATTCACAACATCCTCTCTTGCCAGTGGGTGTCGTAAAAGATGACTAACAATAAAGCATTAAATATGCTCATAATATCTATGCAAATTGTCCGTATGGTGACGGAGTAATAATACAAATCACCTATCTTGCCGGTGGATGCCGTAAAAGTCACCTAAGGGATATATGCATATAACATCTATGCAAGAGAAGGAAGACTCGAAAGAAAACACTATACCAACCTGTCTGACCAGCATGGTATTGTAAGGTCAATTTCCCTCCAATTGCGAAGGAGGCTTGAGCCCATCAGTAGGACGTATATGAGCTAAAATAATAATGGTGATGATCTGTGCAAAAGAAGGAAAAATTTGAAAAGAAACCCTATATTAATACGTCTAATCAGCGTGTTTATAGTAAGTGAATTTGCCCTCCTATAGTGAAGGAGCCTCGAGCCAAACAGTGTGAAGTATACGAGCTGAAATAATGATGATGAAATGAACTTTAAGAGCGTCTTGAAGCAAGACTTGATAAAAATACAACCCATAATCCAAGACCATGGTTTATTAAGAGTAATTATCTTCTTAAGTATCATTTTAACCTAGACTGGTGCTTAAAAACTTTTCACAAATATATGTCCTAGTGAATCCTTAACCGCTAATAGTATACTAAACCATAAATAAAGTCTTATAATCTAAGTTTTAACCTATTGACTAATTGAAAAAAATATCTAGATTTAAGAACATAAAAGTCTTAAGTCATCATTTAAAATACATACTAAGGGTCTGGGTGACATATTCATTTTACGAGAAAATCTTATATTCTTGATAAAAATGTTTAGCCTCATCTCTTTAACAGTCTTGATTGCTTTTTGTGAGAATACTACATACAGAAAAAACCTTTTTTTTTTGTTATAAACAGAGGATTAAATATTATATCTAGCAATTAACCCGAAACGCAAAAATTGACTAATAAAAAATGATTGGAGAATATTAAAAACTACATAAAATTTGCCTCCATAATTTGTTTATGTAATGTTTTGTAATAACAACTCAGATTTCTTTTTCTTTCCACTTCATTTAAATATCACAAGAATATTATTTACACATACAATTGTGAATAATAAAGGAATCACAAATTTCGTATGAAAATTATAGTTTCCAAATAATAATAATTATAATTTTGTAATGACAGTAGCAACAACCGGTTGGTGTTAGGAGGTGTTTGTAAAAACATAATAAAAAAATACCTAAACTAAATTATTTGTCTATTCTATCCATCTGGTGACGGAATCAGAGACCACCACCACCGTCACCACCCGCGTTCTTACTCGTGGGTAAGAATTGATATACAGATAACATCACTGAGAGCAGTAAAACTTGAAATAAAACATTATACTATTCCATCTGACCAGCGAGGTACAGGTGGTTAATTCCTATCCTCGAGCCCATTAATGGAACGTATATGAATTGAGATGCTTTGTCTATTCATTTGTTTATTCAAATGATGGCGTTAAACTTATGAATTAGTATCTATGTGAATTTCGTTACTTATCAAGGCTCTTTGGATAAGCAATATAAAACATATTACGCTAATACGGAAATAATATTGGTCGAATTGGCGTAACACTCAATAGTCAGGTCTATAACGTAATTAGATGGAATACTCGAATGATCATTCCGTTCACAACACAGAATATTTTACTTCTTTTAACAACTGAACTAAAGACTCCTTCATAAAAAGTAAATTACTTACCAACTTTGTTGTTCGCAGGCAAATAAGTAGTAAAACCGAAACTTGTAATTTAACATATAAAACTTCTTCATAGACTTTCATTGGCTTTTGTCGGAAACGTTTCCGCAAAACATCACTTCTCTCTTATAAAGTACGCCATTAATGCGGCAACCAGCAAAATGTTCGTAATTTTTTATAACCAGTAAGGGGTCACATGGAGGTTACACATGGACCAACGTTGGTATTATGAGTATTATATACTCGAAAAGATGATGAGAAAAATGTTTAACAGCGTGTAAGACCCTACACATTCGATATGTGTTAGGATATAAAAAGAAAATAAACTATCTGCTGCTATGTTTCCCGAGCGCTATGACATGGCCTTCTTTAAACGAGGTTTAAGAAGAGTATTTTCTTCACGATAGGCAACGGCCTGGCTGTGCCCCTGGTATTGCAAAAGTCCATGTGCGGCAGGATCACTTACCATCAGGTGTGCTACTTGCTCGTTTGCCACCGTTGGCAATAAAAAAAAATAAAAAAAAAACTAGAGAACATTGAGTAAATAAACTGTTTTGGGCCGAATCACACCAAGGTAACACCTAGAGGCTAAGATATAGATTATCTTGGGTTCCCACAACTGGATTCGCGCGTCCTCTACAATAGGAGAGAATTTGGCCTTACTATACCAGGCTGGTCAAATAGGTTAGTTGTTTTTTTTTTTTTTTTTGGGTGGGCTATGGTAATCGCACGCGCGGCCCAGTCGTCCGAGGCGATGAAAGGACGGCGTGTGGGCCCATAACCCACCCGTACCCACGTCACCTCGTTGTTTGTTGGGCCGACCACCGGAGCAGATGTGACTTGTAATCAATGGTCGGCCCGACGGAATACCCTTTCGGGTAACCTCACGTCTCGACGTACTGGGACGCCGGTCGCCATCGCGCAGTCAGCCTCTCTGCGGGTGACGGACAATTCCCCGGTCCGATCACCCGCGGCCTCGGCTAGGGCGGCATTAGGCGCAGATACTCGCGCCTGCGCCACCCCAGTCGCCGGCGGCGGAACGTGTCGCCGAATAGGAGCTCTACTCGCACACGATCCGCCGCCTCCTTACATGAGATTACGGCCTCACAGAAGGCGGCGACCGCGTCCCAGTTCCTAACGCTGTCGAGCATCTCCCTGGCGATGGTCGGCAGCGCCAGGTCGGCACCGATAATCGCGACGAGTTCACGGCGCTCCCCCTCCCACGCAGCACACTCCTCGAGCGTGTGCTGCGCCGTGTCCTCGTCGCAACTGCAGTGGTAACAGGACAGTGTGCTCTCCCTCCTGACAATCTTGTGCAGGTACTTCCCAAAACACCCGTGCCCCGTCAGCACCTGCACCAGTCGGAAAGAAAGCACCCCGTGCGTCCGCTCCAACCACTCCATCAGCACCGGCCGGAAGGCCTCGACGGTCCTGACACCGTACCGAGGACTCTCCAGCCGGACTGCCCAACGGGCAATGACTCCTCGGCGGGCGTCGACCCGCCAGGCGGTGATCTCCTGCAAGGAGACCGTCGACACCCGCCGATAAATGTCGGCGAGTATCTCCGCCTCCAGGTCCCACGGGAGAGTTCCGGCCAGGAGGCACGCTGCCTCCGTCGCCACCGTGCGGTAACCCCGTATGGCCCTGGTCGCCATGACCCTCTGTGGTCGCCACAGGAAGGCCCTAAGACGGACGGTCAGGGACCCCGCTCACACCGGTGCGCCATACAGGGCCATGGACCGGATCACCCCCGTGTACAGCTGTCGGCACGTAGCACTGGGTCCACCCACATTCGGCATCAGCCGCGAAAGGGCGGACGCCGCGCCGACAAGCCGGGGAACAAGTCGATGGAGATGCTCCCGGAACCAAAAATACACGTCGAGCACCAGGCCCAAGTACTTCATGTGGGCCTGAATGCTGATGGTGACCGACTTCACGGTGATCGAAGCGCCAGCGGTACGGAGGCCATGGAACAAAAGGGCTTCCGTCTTTTCCAGGGCTACCCTCAACCCCAGCGCTTCGATCCGCCTGACAATCTCCTCGGTGCCGAGAGTTGCCAGGCGTGCCGCCTCCTCTAGCGTCCCACCCCGGGCTGTGACGAGTGTATCGTCGGCGTAGCAAATTACGCCCAGCCCGGGTGGGAGACTTCCTCTCAACGCCCAGTCATAGCCGATGTTCCACAGAGTCGGACCCAGAACCGACCCCTGTGGGATACCGCACGTCATGGGCGTTCGCACAACGTCCCCTACTCGGTCAACGTAGAGGACGCTGCGTGCCTCCAAGTGGTCTGCCACCAGCCGCCTGAGGTACACGGGCACCCCGTGATACCTCAGCCCCTCCCTGATGCAGCTGAATGGCAGACTGTTGAAGGCGTTGGCGATGTCTAGGGACACCGCCAACAGGACTCCTCCGCCGGTGACGGCCTCCGCTACCACGGCCTTCAGGCGCAGCAGGGCCGCGATCGTCGAACGCCCTCTTCGAAAACCAAACTGGGCGTCCGAGAGATCAGGCCCGACCCCGACGAGGTGCCGCTCGATGCGGGCAGCCAACACCCTCTCTAGCAGCTTGCCCGCATCATCGAGCAGCACGATGGGCCTGTAGGCCGAGGCCGACTCGGGAGACCGTCCCAGCTTCGGCAGGAGAACCAGCCTCCCCTCTTTCCAGCACCCAGGGAACTGCCCGGACGTCAAACAAGCGTCGAACAGTCCCCTGAGGCGTGGTCCCAGGTGCTCGAGGACCAGGGCCAGCACACGGTTCGGAATACCGTCGGGCCCGGGGGCGGTGGATTTGACTCGCATACGCGCCACCGCCGCTCCCATTTCCGGCTCCGTGATGAGTGGAGCACTTTTATCGTCGTCGGCCTCCCGGTCGCTGTCCGGCGAAGCCATGACCGGGGGCGTGTGCTCCGCTCGCCATGGAAAGAGGTCCTCGACAACTCTGGTGAGGAGGCTGGGCTGGAGAGTCTCGGTGAGGGGGGGGCCTCGCCCGCGGAGCTTGTTCAGCGCCGCGAGGTAGGGGCGACCCCAGGGGTCATGCTCGAGACTGTCCAGCATCTCCCGCTGACTAACGTCCTTGGCGGTACGGACGGCCAGCCTGAAGGCAGACCGCGCACTGCGGTAAGCCTCGTACAGCTGGCCCTCCCGCTCAACGTCGCGGTGACGCGCTCGGCTGCAAATAGGTTAATGTAGGGTTTTATTTAGATTGTTTCTTCGCTTGTATACATGTGATTAAGTATTACATACCTTAGTTGTCAAGACATTTATCACATTGAACTTGGCTCTCGTTTTACATTTATGTTTTTGATGTGCATTACTTTTTGTACTCAAATGATAAGTAGGTGCTTATTCATGATATAATTAATAACCATATGGTTTTTATTAATCTACTGTATTTTCCTACGTTTACGGGGTATAAATATATTTTTGTCTTAATTCCTATATTTTCTTGCATCTTTGAAATGTTCGAATGAATTGACCATTCAGTATCCGATTTTTCAAGCATTTTTTGTTTATACTCAATTTGGCCAAGTCGGGGCGGTATAACACGTGCAAGCGGTTATACTCTACAATAAAATTTTGTAGCGGCCGCAGACTCCCTTCACAGCTTAGCCCGGAATGTGGGTAAGCGCTGAGGGCTCTCAACCTGGTTAACTGGGCAACAAGACAGCGCTTGCGCTTATAAGTGCGACTGCCGCTCGCTTAGGGACGTTTGCGTCAACATTTCATCGCACCTCTCTTCTCCCCGCTACCTATCTGGATGCCAAATTTCAACTTTCTTTCATCTGGAACTGGGTTAGAATTTTGGACTATAGGTCAGTCAGTGATAAAAACTACGATTTTTGGATGTTAATATCTAAATAACTGTTTGAGGTGTGTTTATGAAATTTGGAGTACATATGTATCTCGTAAGTCTCAATATATGAGCCAATTTGAGATATTTATATGAAATACTTTTTGAGTTATGAGAAGGTAAAAAAAAAAAGAAAAAAAAAAATATTGCTCTAAATGGTTCGTGTAAAATTACACACTGTAGCGCTCGCCTTTCTATTAGCTTGAACTTGCCTTGAGACGCTACCGTGTGTCTAAATACTATTCGTCACCTCCTTTTTTGACTGTATATATCGTAAAAGATGACTAAGAGATTAAAATATGCATGCTACATCTATGTAATAGAAGGAGAAGTTGAAATTAAACTCGGCACCAATAGGTCTGACGAGCGGGACATAGTAGGTCAATTTCCCTCCCATTGTAGGGGAAGCTCGAGTTCAGCTATATATGAGTATATACCAGCGGAATATGAGATATGATGATTATAATTAGGTTCTGTATTTAAAAAATAGTATCTGAATTTTTAATATCAAGGATGTATTGAATATCAAGTAATATGTTAATTTAAATGTATTTCAACACTTAGTCAATTTGAACACAGGTTTTTTTTAATTTAATAATTTATAGGGGGTGGTTATTCACATAGACACGCCAACTCCATTGTATTATGGTGCATTACCTTACAGCTAACATTACAAATAAATAACATATGACTTAAAATCTAAAAAATAGGGCAAAAGTTGAAATACCCAAATTAAAAAACAGGTTGAAATACCCAAATAAAAAAAAAACAAAATCTTAAAACTAATTTTACTGATTTTATCGCCTATGTATTTGATATTTAAATGGACGACATTTCGAACACTTTTTTTTATATCACGAGTCACAAGTGTAATCTCCTCCTTCCTTAACAAGGCCCCTGACAACTGCACCCATTTAAGATTAATTAGTAAAACGAAATGGTCTGTCATTTTGCACGGGTAGGTGACGAGCGTGCATGCCTCGGATAACTTGTTATAATTCTGTTTATGCTGCGCAACGAACATCCCACGTTATGTATTAACAAAACACATGTGTTGCGTTTGTCGGTAATATTAACATTTTATACGTCGAGACAATGAGGACTCCTAAATAATTTTACTGACACACATTAATGACATAACATAAAATTTTGGTAAACTGCCTTATTTATATAGATTGATGTTTAGGAATAATACACTCTCATAATCTTATCTTAACTCATATACGTCCCACTGCTGGGCTGAAGTCGACCCCATTTTAAGGAGAGAATTTTTTATTTAAGATACCATGATAGTTAGGCGGGTTGTTATAGAGTTTTATTATGAGTTTTGCTTCTCTTGCATAGATGGGTGAATTGTATTTTTTCTGCATCACCATATGTAGTAAACCCTATTTATAAAGTATTCCAAGCTTTATAATTTACAGAAATGGATATTTATGAAAACAACGAAAACAATTTTAAAAGCTGAACTAGTAAAACACACACGCTTTCCAAATAACAATTTCTAACGATAAACCATAATATAAGGGTTTTCCGGTTTCCGGTTGAATGGTAAAGAGGAAAAGGGTTTTTGGTAAGGAAACTCTAGGGCTGATAATAATTCGGCTGGTGCTCTTTCCGCATCATTACATAGTAGGCACTATAAGTATTACGCAATTTATTTTTATAGGATGCACTTTTATTATCCTTAATAATACTTTCACCCTTTGATCTAGATCCTTTTCACATATAAATATATGTTATGATGTTATTTCTATAGTTAAAACAGATCTTAAAGGTAGAGGTTCTCGCGTTTTAAATTTTAACTCGACAGTTAAATATATAATCTAGCTTTTGTCCGCATCTTCGTCTGTGTAGAAAAAATGTGCAACGTTTAAATATATTTTTTATTATTTGTGTTATAGGGAGACAAGACAATTCAACCGTTATTTTATACCCATAGAGAATAATACATATATCTTATGATGAGTTAATTTCCAGATTATTCCTTTTTACTGAACTATTTTGTACTTATTAATGCCATTTTAATTCAATAAAAATTCAAATATTAATCACGCCGCAACATTTAATACTCTCCATACTCTGAAAATAAAAATTGATAATGAATAGTATTAGGTAGGTTGTATATATAGACACTATAATAAAATATATTGAGTAACGAAACACTTTTTCGATATAAAAATAAAACTTTTATACCTTTCCTAGAAGAAAAACAAAGCACTTATTGCCACAAAGCCGCCGATGCCAACGGCCTGATGGTAAGTGAAACTGTCGCACATGGACCTCTGCAATAACAGAGGCATAGATAGGTCGATGCTTACCGTGAAGAAAATGCTCTTAAACCTCGTTTAAAGAAAGACATATCATAGCCCACGGACGTGGGAAAAATAATCGCCATAACGTTTCCATGTGAAATGGATGAATCCTGCTACGGTGTCGAGTGGTACGTTGGTAAAAAGGTGATGGTGGTACCAAGTCAAACAATTCCTCAGTACACTCCCCATGTAAAGAGCCGGTAAAGTACATAGAGTGACTCAAAGTCTCGCCGCCACTCTAGCGACTAGCACTCTAGCGATTCGAATAGCACGCCTTTGCAGTGAGTCAAGTAGGTCTAGCTAATATTTGGGCGCGCCTGTCCAGAAATGTGAGCAGTACTCAACATGAGGACAAACTTGTGCTTTGTATAATATAAGGTGCTGTCTCGGTGTGTAGTACCGCCTGGCTCTGTTCAAGATGCCCAACTTTTGCTTGACAATTTGGCCCTTCAAATGACTCCCAAACTGGACTTTCCTTAATATTTCGACGCCGAGGATCCAAATACTATCGGCAATTTCGAGAGTTATGTAGTTGGACGTATATGAGCCGATTTCGGCTCATCTGATGAATGATGATGATTATAACTCTTTACCGACTTCATAAAAAGAAGAAGTTATCTCTTATATTTTTTATGGATCTTCAAGCGTAATTATCCTTGGAGGGTACCCCACGTAGGGGGTATTCCGTCGGGCCGACCACTGATGACAAGTAACCCTGCTCCGGTGGTCGGCCCAACGACGAAGGCGACGTGGTTTTCGGGTGGGTTGCGGGTGTTGCGTGCTTACGCCCCTCTGTCACCCCGGACGGAGTGGTGCGAGGAGCGCGCCGACCGCAGCCCACCCCAAAAAGAAAAAAAAGCGTAATTATCCTTACTAATATTATAAATGCGCAAATAAGTTCGTTTGTTACGCTCTCAGCTCAAACCACTAAACCAATTTAAAAATTATTTCAACAATGGAAAGCTATAATATTAGGGAGTAATATAAGCTATATTTTATCCTGGTATTCCGTGTAGTGACGCAGTAAGAATACAATTCACCACCCACTGTCTTACCCGTGGGTGATCGTACAAGACGATTAAGGGATATAAAACGCATATAACATCTATGTGAGAGAAGGAAAACTTGAAATAAAACACTATACCAACACGTCTGACCAGCGTGGTATAGTAGGTCAATTATCCTTCCATTATGGAGGAGGCCCGAGCCCAACAGTGGGGCGTATATGAGGTGAGATGATGGATGATGATGATGACGATGATTCCTACAGGAACGGGAGCTACGCAGGTAAGGCGACTGAAACCGAAGCGAAACTAGGGCTCGTTGCTAGTTTAGTTATAAACCGATTTAGATAATTTATTTTTCGGTTGGAATGGAGATGAATTGTGTTGGAATCATTTAAATTATAAATATTGGTATTAGTCCTTGGACAAAAAAAAATTGAGCGGAACATATGAAAATCAAATAAGAAATGTGTATTGGTAGATTTAACCCTTCTATGTAGTAGCACGTTTTTCGTTAAAATTTATTTTCTGAGTAGTGCCCCCTATAGTGATTTATTGTAATATCTATAACTACCATTATCTTTATTCAAATTACTAACTACTTTATAGATTTTTGAACATAAATCTTTATATATATATATATATATATATATATATATATATTTCTTGTGAACGTGTGCATGTCACTGAACTCCTCCTAAACAGCTTGACCGTTGTCCATGAATTTTTTGTGTGAATTCAAGGCAATTCGAGAATGGTTTAGATTCACAATTGGAACCGGTAGGTGGCGTTGCTGTCGATTTCTAGGAGAATTTCTTTTATTTTATTTGAACAGAATTACTCCGTAGGGACAACTAGTATAATATATAAAAAAAAAAATTAATTCAACCACCTAACGCGACCCTCTTTAGGTGTTGGTCTTGACTGTTATTATTACCACTCAATAAGAGCACAAATTATTCGTTGTTCTGAATTTATGATGGATGATAAACGAATTATTGCTATAGATATTCTTTAGGAGATGTACCGATATCTTTACACTCTAATGTAATTGTTGACTGAACATTTAGTTCATTAAAATCATTAGGAATCTGATTTATGATTGTTACTTATTGTTGTGAATTGTTACCTATATTTATTACTAGCGATCCGCCCTCGCTTCGCTTCAGTTGCAGTGGGTTTGCCCTGCAACATCCAATATCCCCTAAGATTATCGTACGCAACTTTAGTCTATAAGTCCTCAGATTCGATACTCGGACCGGGCAAAATTTTATTGGATTTTTCTGAAAGGGTAAATAGCCTAAGTTACTCCTTATATAGACAGCTACCTAGTAGAATAGCACAATTTCTGCGTGTAATACAATTCACCATTTCCTATCTTGCCCGTGGATATTGTAAAAGATGACTGCGGGGTATAATAGGCATATAATATTTATGCAAGAGAAGGAACCCAACCAACCTGTCTGACCAGCATGGTATAGTAAGGTCAATTTTCCTCCTATTACAGAGGAGGCTCAAGCCCAACAGTGGGTCGTTTATAAGCTGGGATGATGATGATAAAAATACATGTTTTTTAAATAATATAGGTATATTATTTAGACTTATTATATATATATATGTATATAATAAGTCTAGGTAATATGAGTGTCCTATAAGTGCTATAAAATACTTTTAATGGATAAATACGGTATCATTAAAATGGTTTGTTTCAGTAGATATTCATCAAGCGGTGGTTTAATTAAAACCAAAGTTCTGCGGTGACATGGATTGCATGAACTTTTTTATCCTTTGGGTCACAGCGTATAACGATTACAAGCTTCCCGTTAATGGCGCATTTAACATAAAATGCTAGCCGCCATTGCGCCATTATTTGTATAAATATCATGTTGTCCAAAGTAATAAAGACTGAATTTAAATGTACAATTTTTGTTTCCTTTCAAACCATTTTTTTGATTGCTTTGGATCGCAATGATAAAAAATTGTCTGTAAAGTTTTTAGAAGACAAAATGGAGTCCTTTATAACAGTACTCTTTACGATGGCGAATTATCATGATCTAAACAAATAAATAAAATTGGAGAGCTTGTTGGTAATGTCAAAATAGTATATATTTTTTATGCTCACACGGTAATTTGCTTGATATCTATGCCTAAGTGAATTGAATAGGCTCCGAAACTACTGGACCGATTTCAAAAATTCTTTCACCAACGGAAAGCTATAATATCAGGTAGTAATATTTTATCTCGGTATTCTTACAGGAACGGCAACTACGCGTGTAAGGCAACTGAAACCGAAGCGAAGCAGGGTTGCTAGTCTTCTATTTAATTTAATAGATTTCTTAGATTTTCTTATCTTGTTTTTTATCACTTAAAACTTACAATAAATTAACAATTATGATTAAAAAGTCCAAAGTGCATCGAAGTTTCTTTATATAACATATATTGATTAAGTGCAAATGAAATTTTGTGAAGTTCACAACACGAAAGGAATTCTAATATTGTAATGTATGAACATGATCGGGGGTTTTATATCTTTCCGATAACAACACACTCCCATCATATATTTTATATTCATGAATCATTTCAAGCATAGATTCATACAGGATATTATTATATCTGCTAGGATATTAACAATATAATATTGATGATGATTATGATGATCCAACTGATTTCGGCCATAGCGACTGCTTCAACTCCGCCGTAATTTTCGATCATGCGCTCGCATATAACTAAGGAAGGCAATCTTATTACAGAAGGACGTCGCACATTGCGGGCATGTAAGTACGTTATTGATGTATTTATATCTAATAGGGAATATGCACGAAACTCCAAAATGAACAAATTATTTTTATTTATAATCTTTATTGCTTTAAAAACGTACCTATCATTATTTAATAATTAAATTTAATTATCAAAAAGTGCCTTTTTTGAGTTTCGTGCGTATTATTACTAAAACGCAACGCATTGGTTGTTCAAAACGTGACATCATAGTCCTCCCGAGTCTTCTAGTTAGGGCTGTCGATATTTAAAAAAATATTTTCTCGATATATCGATATTTTAAATATATCAATATCGGAGTTCGATATAATGAAAAAAAATATCGATATTTCGATATATTCCCTATGACCACTCTTTAACTTCGTTCATTGCGGGGTTGCCGTGTCGAGCTTTTTTTTATCAAATTCTAGGAGTGAGTGACTGATCATGTAACTGATCATCAATTTCATGCCAGCGCTTTTACAGTAGATTAAGTTTACGGTGATTTTGAAGAATAAATACTTTACAAGAAAAGATAAAACACGAAATTTATTGAAATAAATATTGACCCTCGATACTTACTTTTTACTGTCGATATATCGTCCAAAAAAATATCAGTATTAAATATCGATATTTTTAAATAATAATATTGATATTTTGCCATATCGATATTTTATCAACAGCCCTCCTTCTCCTTCTGATATCAAGTTGTTGTTTGTATGTTTCTAGTGATTATTTTGTATTTTTACCCAGTTATTTCATAATAAGTTATTAGTTTTCTGTGTTCAAGTATTAATGTTTGTGAATAAAAGTCTTATTACAATGACTGAAACCGGTTTCGTCAAAGTACAGTCAGATAATCTTCCTAAAATAGACGTGTATATGATGACAACGTATTTCGCGTCTAATTCAGATTTAATGTCTGTTAAACTCGGAGGAATAAAAGCTGCAAGGTAAATAAGATATAATATATTTAATAATCGTAATGATAATAAAAATTTAAAAATTTCGCAAAGGAAAGCAACAGTGTTCAGTCACATAAACCTATTCCGTCACCGTGTTTGCACGAATTGCGTCCGATGCTGCCCTGGCCAAAGCCTCGGCAGGTCGAACTGGGAATAGCCCCACAGATTAAAATATGCATATTATGTTCCTTTATCGACTTTTACGATCAAGATGGTGATGAATTATATTCTTACTCCATCTCCACACAACATAGATCTGCTATATTTTAAAAGAAGAAGTAGTACAAAGATGAAATTAGTAATTAAAAAACGTAAATATTCTCACACTTTTTTTTTTCACACTAAATAGTATTTTATATTACAAATATATTTTGACACACATAAAAAAACTTCTTATAAATAAATAGTTTTGTATTTTTGGGATTTCATTTATATAAAAATATAAGATTTTCTCCTCAAAATTGTATTATATTCCAGTTCTTTCATCTCAAATAGCATTGAACGCTTTCGGAAACGACGTAAAACAATATACAAAGGAATTTGTTCGACTGTAAACATATTCCCTTTGTCTCTTCCATGTAAATTTCCGTTAGCGAATGTTTGAGAACGTAGACTATGTTATTTAGTCGTCACAACACCAATGATGTAGAGTTGTAAAGTGTGACGTAGGGGCTTTTGGCGGGCATCTGGAAGTGTCATGTGGTGCTCTTACATTATATATTATTCAATATCTTAGTGTTTTAACGTGTTATATTAAATATTTTTTATGACATTTTATATAACATGACACGGCAGAAGTGCTGTAGTGAACTGGTGTAGTGAATATAATATATAAATGCTATTCATACCTTTTTGTTTTCACCAAAATTCTCAGAGGATACCGTTAACAATGGCCATAATACTGTGGAAGGCGACACTTTGACTTACTGACGGACCATTACTGACATGAAGAAACTGAAAAGAAAATTAAAACTCGACATCGGTAAAAATGGCTCTTATTAGTAGCTGATTGCCAAGACAAAAAAGAAGAAGAAGAAGGAGTGTGACGTATTTATTATATATAAAAAATTCTTACATGCTAATATAAGTATGTTAGCATATAAGAAATTATACTTCTTTGATGTAACAAGATATTTGTAGTAGTATAATATATCCCACTGCTGGCCATCGGGGTCCTCCAGTTTACTTTCCAAGTTAGGGAAATTAGCCTACGATAGCACGCTTGTCAATCGGATATTTCAGTCTTTTTTTATATTATAGTAATAATTTCTGCGTTTCACGTGTCAAATTACAATATATTCACTCCGTTTTTTTTTTGGGGTTGGTTGCGGTCAAATAGGGGCTTTGGGGTACCCTCCCATCGACCGACATCCCTCCCTCGGGGAGGACGTCGGATTTTCCTCACGCGGTCGGCCTCTCGGCGGGTGACGGACTAATTCCCCGGTCACGTCGCCCGTGTCCTCGGCTAGGACGCTATGAGGCGTAGGTAATCGCGCCTACGCCCCCCCAGTCGCCGGCGGCGAATCGCCTCATCAAGGCTGCGCTCCTCTCGCGCGCGATCCGCCGCCTCATTCCGCGAGACTACTGCCTCGCAGAAGGCTGCGACCACGTCCCAGTTCCTGACGCTGTCAAGCATCGCCCTGGCAATGCTTGACAGCGATGCTTGCGACGAGTTCAGGAATGCACCGATGATTGCGACGAGTTCACGACTCTGCTCTGCCCAAAAGGCACAGACCTCGAGCGTATGCTGCGCCGTGTCCTCGTCGCAATCGCAGTGGTGGCAAGACGGTGTACTCTCCCTCCTAACGACCGTGTACAGGTATTTGGCGAAGCATCCATGCCCCGTCAACACCTGCACCGCTCGGAAGGAGAGCAGCCCGTGCCGTCGTTTCAACCACTGCATCAGCACCAGCCGGAAGGCCTCCACGGTCCGCACCCCGAACAGAGGCCTCTCCAGCTGGACTGCCCAACGGGCAATGACGTCTCGGCGGGCGTCGACGCGCCAGGCGGTGAGCTCGCTCAAAGAGATCACACCGCCCCCGCTCGCACCTCCGACGCCCGCCAAAACAAACCGGCGAGCATTTCCACCTCCAGGTCCCATGAGGGAGTCCCGGCTAACAGGGACGCTGCCTCCGTCGTTACCGTGCGGTATCCGCCATGGCCCTCTGTGGTCGCCACAGAAGAGCCCTAAGTCAGACGGTCAACGACCCCACACACACCGGTGCGCCGTACAGGGCCATCAACCTGATGACGATGATCGAGACACCGATGGAAGGGCCCATGCGGGGCCCATGGAACAAGAGGGCCTCCGTCTTGTCCAGGGCCACCCTCAACCCCAACGCCTCGATCCACCTGATGATCTCTTCGGTGCCTAGAGTCGCCAGGCTTGCCGCCTCTTCTAGCATCCCACCGCGGGCTGTGACGAGTGTGTCGTCGGCGTAACAAATCACGCCCAGCCCGGGCGGGAGGCTCCCCCTCAACGCCCAGTCGTAGCCGATGGTCCACAGGGTAGGTCCGAGGACCGACCCCTGTAGGACACCGCACGTCATGGGCGTTCGCACAACGTCCCCTGCTTGGTTGGTGCAGAGGATGCTGCGCCCCTCCAAATAGTTTGCCACTATCCGCCTCAGGTAAGCTGGCACCCCGTGATACCGGAGCACCTCCCTGATGCAGCTGAATGGCAGACTATTGAATGCGTTGGCGATGTCCAGGGACACCACCAACAGCACTCCCCGCCTATGACGGTCTCAGTCGCCACGGCCCTCAGGCACAAGAGAGCCGCGATCGTCGAACGACCCCTCGTAAACCCAAACTGGGCGTCCGACAGATCCGACCCTGTGCTGACGAGGTGTCGCTCGATGCAGGCCGCCAGCACCCTCTCTAGTAGCTTGCCCGCATCGTCGAGCAGCACTATGGGCCTGTAGGCCGAGGCCGACTGTGGAGACCGTCCTGACTTCGGCAGGAGCACCAGCCTCCCCTCCTTCCAGCACCCAGGGAACCGCCCGGACGCCAGACACGCGTCGAACAGCCCCCTGAGGCGGGACTCAGGTGATCGAGGATCAGGGCCAGCATACGGTTGGGAACACCATCGAGCCCGGGGGCGGTGGATTTTCCGCACATGCGCGCCACTGCCACCTCCATCTCGGGTTCCGTGATGGGCGGAACACTGTCATCGTCGGCCTCCCGGTCAGCGTCTGGCAGAGCCGTGATTGGGGGCGTGTGTTCCGCCCGTCGTGGGAACATATATTCACCCCGTACTTGCCCATGAAAGTTATAATAAATATAGTTTAAAAAAACTAAAAAAACACGCTTTCTTAGCATATCAAACTTAACATATAGTTAAAAAAAAAAGCGAATTATTGCATTGTCATCGGTCTTTGATAGATGTGCAAAATTTAAAGAAAATCTGATCGCTCAAAGTAGGGCAAAATGGACCTCAAAGGTGGACGTTACAAACAAACATACAGGTGAAGCTTAAAAAATCGTGTTAAAAAACCGGAAGGATGACCGACAGTACTTTTGAGCTATCAACGTAGCATAAAAATTATGACATTTGCCCCTCTTAAAGCCTCTGTCTAACAATTAATGCCTCCGACTGATGAATTTATAGGTGAATTTATTTGTGAACCTTGATCAATTCTTAAGAGACTCATGGGAAAGGAAGAGGTAGTGATTAGTGTATTTTTACTCCGTTACGTTAAAAAAACAATGATTGTGAGCTTCTGGTGGCAACAAACTTTGTTGGAACCACCATGTTCTTGGAGTTTTAAGATTATACTCGCAAGCACAGAGTTCGAAGTTAAGCCTGAATAACAACAATAAATTCAGCCTATATTATATGAAATTTAGAAACATATGTCAAAAGGTGTATGTTTTCAAAGTATTGCATTTAGAATAAATTAATTTAAAGGCATTATAAGGAAATAGTATACACTTATAAAGTCACTAGATACTGTAGGTATGTAACGTTTAAATCGAGGATTCATTTTGCAAGTCTAATTATTTACTACGTAATGTAAAATGACGCCCAAGAGTGTCTTATTTATAATTATAATTCATTTTTAATATAACCATAATTCACATACAAAAAATGTATACACTATTTCCCTTACAAATCTCGCAAAAGGAAAAAATCGGACATGAAACAAACATCACAGAACGTTACGTCACAATGCTTTTTTTAACATTACAACGAAAATTATATTTATCTGCCGTTGTCATGTAAATCATGAGTTACATTTGAAATACATTTGCATAATAGAAATGTATTTCAAACATGTTCGCGTCAAGAAGAAGAAAACATTGAGGAAAAAAGAAGAAAAATCAGATGCACATGCCTATGCACACCCAAACGCACACACAATTACACGCCCACGCAAACACGGACACACATACTAAATCGTCAAAATACGAATTATTCAAAGTCATTATTCCGATTTAATACTCCAATTTTTCAGCAAGGATTGTACTACGTGATAACATAACCCTATAATCTGAGGGGTTCAATTCCCACGCATAGTACTAATAAGTTTTCATAAATACTAACAGATGAAACACTAAATAAATAAAAAACAATCAATATAATTTTTCCAAATCAAAATTTATTTTCCGTGTGTGATAACGGAGTAAGAATACAATTCACCACTCCCTGTCTTGCCCGTGGATGTCGTAAAAGACGACTAAGGGATATAATAAGCATATAACATCTATGTAAGAGAATGAAAACTCGTAAGAATACCAACCTGTTTGATCAGCATGGTAAGGTCTGGTAAGGTCAATTTCTCTCTTATTGTGGAGAAGGCTCGAGCTCAACAGTGGGACGTATACGAGCGGATATGATAATGAATGATGATGAATTTTAGTTACGATTATAATGAGAATCTCTCATTATTTGCGGACATAAGCGTACGATTATAGACCACTAGCAGCGCCCTGCAGTTCTTCATCCCGTGCGAATATCGGGATAAATTATAGCCTAGCCTAACTTAGCCTATGTGTTATTCTGATAGGTAAGCCGTATTATTGTGAAGTTTCATCAAAATCCATTGGGTAGTTTTTGCGTGAAAGAGCAACAAACATCTTCACATCCTCAAATACTCACAAACTTTCGCGTTTATATTATTAGTAAGGATATATTAGTAAGGTCAATTGACCCAGACCACTGATGACAAGTAAGCTCCAGTGGTCGGCCCAACGACGAAGGCGACGTGGTGTTCGGGTGGGTTGCGGGAGTTGCGTGCTTAAGCTCCTCTGTCGCCCCGGACGGAGTGGTGCGGAGGCGCACCGACCGCAGCGAATCCCAAAAAAAAAAAAAAAATCTCAATTGACCCACTACATTGCGCTGTTCAGACAGATTGGTGTTTAATTTAGAGTTTCCTTCTGTTTCATAGATAGAGAGTAGTGAATTATATTCTTACTCCGTCACCACACCGAAAGTGCTCATGCACCAAAGGCACTTATACTTTCTCTAAAATATATCAAACAACTAGTACTGTCACAGAATAAAAAAAAATATGAGATAAATTGTTTCGATTTGACGAGTCAAGGGATAAGATCGAAATTGTCGACGCACAAAACGCCCCAGGGACCAAAATTCTACTCGCTGACAACTTTAGGCATGTGATTTCAGCCGAGATATTATATCGAGAAATAACTTGGATAATCCCTTCACAATCCTTCTAAACATTACAACAAAAAATAAAGAATTTATTCTGCCATTTATATTGGTTATTAACTATATTGAATTGGTTTTTGTCCGCTACCTTTTTATGTTATGTCTAATAACAAAAAGTGTGTGTACTTATGTAGGTAGGTACGTAAGAAGTTATACGTCTTTGGCGCAATAAGATAAAACTCTTTCTAGAAAAAAGTAAGCCGTCGCTCAGTACGTTTTGTGCAAGTATGTATGCATAAAAGAATAGATTACGAGAGAAACTAATACAGCATAATCTATACCAATAAATAAAATTGGAGTGTCTGTTTGTAATGTCAAAATAATAGGCTTTTTTCATGCTCACGTGGTTATTTGCACGACACCTATGCCTAAAATAGCGATTAAAAAAATTTTGTCTGTCTGTTTGTCTGTCTGTTTGTTCCGGGTAATCTTCAAAACGGCTGGACCGATTTCAAAAATTCTTTCACCAATGGAAAGCTATAATATCAGGGCGTAAATTAGGCTATATTTTATCCCGGTATTCCCACGGGAACGAGAACTACGCGGGTAAAACGACTATAACCGAAGCGAAGCGAGGGCGGGTTGCTAGTGTATAAATAAAATATTACGATTTTTTTTGCAGATAATGATGATTTTTATTCAATAAACATTTATTTT
Organism: Lymantria dispar; assembly: GCA_032191425.1. Lineage (NCBI taxonomy): Eukaryota > Metazoa > Arthropoda > Insecta > Lepidoptera > Erebidae > Lymantria > Lymantria dispar. The sequence goes on along the minus strand of CM063453.1, from coordinate 16,196,307 downwards.
CATTAAACACAAGATATAAAAATTGAAACATATTTCAAATTATGACAGTCCTATTCTTTTAATCAGTGATTTCTGTAATTTACGCGTATCTTTACGCCACGCGGAACTTTACGCCACGCGTAGCTTTACGCCACGCCAATGATCAGGTTACCCCTCGCCTATAAATGTTTCACATAAAAATTTATCATTCGTCTTAACCAACGTTTGTAGAAAACTAGCACTAATAATAGAGAAAAGGGTATTTAGTCCATTTAAACTTTTATTATAACGCATTATTTAGTTAACATTTGTGACGGTGTGCGCGCGCATCGTAAAAGGTTTATTCTTATCATATTTCCCTAACGCGCCAAAAGAAGTACCTATAACTACAATAATTTCATAGAATTAAAAATGTGTTAGAGTTTATTTAATACTAGCGATGTGCAATCCAGCGGCGTTTTTAATCCAGCTGGATTCTTGCTGGATTGACCTGAATCCAGCTGGGTCCAGCGCGCATCCAGCAAAATGTGGAACGAAAATAAAAAGACAACATTTTTAAGACTTTTTTTTATTAATTTGTTTTTCTTATCTATGAAATCTTGGGGCGGCGTAGGGGCCAATACCTGCGTACCTATAAAACTACTACTACCTTACCTGTAAAAAAGGACCGTAATAATAATACTAATTTAATCTTCAATAATTTTTTTGTATCAAAAGAAGCTCCGAAATAATCTTCTCTTCACTCGTTAATCGTTAATAATTAGGCAGTTTAAAATCTGACGATAAGAGACTGACTATTTCTTTGTTTGAGTTCTCTGAAAGTAAGACCTTAGAAAACAAATTTTATCTATAGTCTTATCTCCCAACCTGCTTCGCACAGAACTGCATATGTAGCCGGCTGCTGAGAATGCCCTTTCGGCCTCTACACTGGTCGGTTTTAGGGTCATTAAATACTCATAAACCATAGATAAATGTTCACCTCGCACTCCTTTGGTCTCATAAACGCTCATTTCTTTTTTCAGGACCTTTTTGTAATCTAATTGACCACTTGGCTTTTGTTTATTAAAGTTCTTCTTCTCTCTTTTAAGTTCCATCTCAAGTTCTTGCTCTAAAGTCATTCTCACGGGTTCTGCGTCATCATCTAGACCATTCTCACGGCACGTGCTATGCTATGGTGACAGAACGGCAACGTCGCCGCGTCGTTTTGAAAATGGCGGCAACTCAAAACTAAATAATAGAAATTGATACGTTTGCGGATCCGCATCGCTGGATCCAGCACTGTATGCTAGATACAGCATGTTTGAAAAGGCGCTGGATCCAGCTGGGTTGCTGTATACTGGATCCAGCAATTGCAATCCCCTGCTCTCGTTTCGTTTTAGTTTTAGCCGCTTTGAATCCGTATTTTATATCTCCAATAACTTCTAAGATATTCAAGGTATCGGGTTCGAGTCCCGGACCACTAAACATTTTCTTAGGGTTTTCTGAGACCAAAAATAACGTAATTACTCTTTATATACATAGATTGCTACCTCGTAGTAAAATATAAAAAAAATCGGTGCAATCATTTTGAAAATTACACGGAATGAACAAATAAACAGACAGATATTTTATGATAAAACTTATTGTTTTGCTGAAAATCATGATAGACCAATTTTTGTGACTTTTGACCGCGAGTAAATTTTTTTGCAGCTGTCGGATCGATGTGGACTATTCACATTTCGTTTAATAGTGTTTTGAACAATCCTACCAATATTCAGCCAAGTGTGAATTTTTGTAATCTATCGCGGTAGCGGTATCCAACGGCAAACTAGCTTTCTCACACCAAGCGCTTCATGTAAGATCTTCTGAATGGTTGTCTCTGAGATGCCTAATAGAGCCTCTATCTCTCAATACGTCACATGACGATCTTCGAGAATTAGTTGTCTCACAGCAATGATGCTATCTTCAGTGAAGGCGGATTTTGGCCGTACTTTGCGAGATTTGTCACTAATACTAGTATGTCCACGATGGATTTCTAAATACCAGCGTTCGACAGTCCGCAGACATGGGGCTTCATCACTGAATACAGATGTTAGCTCTTCAAAACACTGAAGCCGTGTCAGGCCTCTTCTGACGTTGTAGAAAATTATTGCACGAACATTTTCCTTAGAAAGATTCATTTTCGTACGTAACCTGACAGATTCCAATCGACGCTGTGACTAAATAATAGCATTAATCCTAATACTTTCAATTGTTTTGAGATTCAAAATTTAAACACATTCGAATATAGAACAATTCCAAATTCAAAATTACCGGGAAATATGGAAACGACAAAACTGAAAAGGCATGCCTCGTATTGTCTGTATTTAAAATACAGACAATACATAGATAAAATTACATTGTATGTATTTATATAAAAACTGAAAAAGTAGTAATAGCGAGTGTAAATTTGGCTTTAATATGTAAAGAGTATTTTCACGAAGTATTCTAAAGCAGTGCTAGGTCTAAACAATTGATACGACTTCGTATAATACTCAGCGAGTTGTGTATTTCCCACAGGATCCTACAAAAGCAGCTTCGTAAAAACTTGCACAATTTTGGATGATCTTTTATGTAGTGGCAAGTTAAGAATACAAATTGCCTGCGCTTATTTTACAACATGACGTCATCCGTAATCTGAAACAGCAATATCAGGAAAACACAAAACGACTTGTTGGTCTGACCAATATGGTATCGTGGCTAGATTCTCTCGTCTCCTTTCCGTTTCTTTCTTTCTTTTTTAAATGATAAATATATTGAAATCAAAACGGATGAAAATAACGAATAAAAAAAATTTCTATGTGTCTACTAGTGTTGCCCAAAAAAGTCTTGGTCTTGCGAGAAATGCGAGACCGAGACCAAGATCGATTAATTTTTGCAAGACCAAGACCAAGACTGCCCCTGCAAGAGATACTGCGTTCTAAACCTTTACCGTGAAGAAAATAAAGAGAAAGTGAATGCCCGCATGGGGTTCGGTGATACTAAAGGCATTCCCAAATGTTTCGCTCATCGAAAGAAGTGCAGTAACAATTTGCTACTACCCCAGACGGACTGGCCTTGGAATGTAGACACTAGTGTTTCCCAAATGTAAGACAAAGACGAGACTTGGACTAGTCTTGGTCTTGGTCTTGGTATTGTAGCAAGTCTCGCAAAGTCTTGCAAGTCTTGCAGTTGGAATAACGTAACATTTATCATGGCAAGGAAAAATCCAACTAAATTAATCAAATATCATCCTATCCTATCTATCCATCTGCTAGCCTATAGTCCACTATTGAATATAACTCTCACCACTGGGGAAAATTACTCTCCTATTCCCCTGGTGTTACATTAGACAGCGTTACTACTCCTATGGAAAATGAAGGAATTTTGACCCTATTTTTTTAAGACGTCATTACACGGGGCAGTTTATAGAATAAATTTCATGTCATTTTAAATAATTTTATTATAAATGGGAGTATTTATATTCCCCTTCAAGTTAACAATATCCACCATACCTAATAGTTGCCCTATAAAAAGGAAAATGTTAATGACGATTTTAATACCTATAATTCTACCTACCTGAAATGGTGATTTGACTTAAATGCAAGACACGAGACTCTTGCAGGCTCAGTCTTGGTCTTGCTCAAGTCTTGCTGGGGCAGTCTTGGTCTTGGTCTTGCAAAAATTAAGCGGTCTTGGTCTTGGTCTTGTGAGAAATGCGAGTTATATACCTATATATTATAGCCCTTAGTCATCTTTTACGACACTCACGGGTAAAATATGGGGTGATGAAATGAATTCTTACACCGACACGGCAAGTCAAATCAGTCTTGAGATATCCATCTATTGGCCAATCGATGCCCAATGTTGGTGTTGGCTTTTCAGAATTACTCTTTGGAAAGGATTAAAGACAAAAATACCATAATCGTCACCCTGTTAGCTAGTCTTGATAAGTTTCACACGAGAGCTCTTACCCATTATATTTATATATCCGTTTATTCATTAGCCCAACAACATCCACTGTTGGACATAGAAATATGCCTACAATTAATCTACATAAATAACACCCAGACTCGCAAAAAGAATTATTATGCGTAGATCGGTATGCGTACATAATGATCGTAATATAATAATGTGAAAGAGAAGTAAAACTACTAGAAATAAAATCCTATACCAACATGTCTGATCAGCGTGGTATAGTAGGTAAATTTTCTTCCTACTGGGAGGAAGATTAAGCCCAGCAGTGGCACTTTTATGAACTGAGACGATGACGAAGAATATCATACATTTGGTGACCCTCTTCATAGGTATATTATTAAAAACTATTATTATCTGTAAACTATTATTATCTATCTTGCTATTTTGTCAGAAAGTCTCTTTATCCAGTAAAGTTTTAGGCTCTAATACATAACACTGTGACATACAAATTGGTAAATTGATCCGGAGCAGTGTCTATAAAGGCCAACAAATCGGACAAAATTTTAAAGCTGTTAAGCGTAGTAGTCGTTGTTACGGCAACTATCTACTTAGATAACAAAAATCTCTCTCTCTCTGGTATGTTATGGATATTATAAATGGTGATATTGTTTTTAATGCAAGGGGGCGTTATGGTTATTTAAACGAAATAATAGCCTTATATGGTATAGGTAAGTCAAGCAGATGAAACTGTTGGAACAGCTAGTATTAAATATATCTAGAGGTAGGTAGCTAGAATTATAGGTACTAAAATCGTCATTAACATTTTCCTTTTTATAGTGCAACTATTAGGTATGGTGCTATTGTTAACTTGAAGGGGAATATAAATACTCCCATTTATTATAAAAATATTTAAAATGACATGAAATTTATTCTATCAACTGCCCCGTGTAGTGACGTCTTAAGAAAATAGGGACAAAATTCCTTCATTTTCCATAGGAGTAGTAACGCTGTCTAATGTAACACCAGGGGAATAGGAGAGTAATTTTCCCCAGTGGTGGCAGTTATATTCAATAGTGGACTATAGGCTAGCAGATGGATAGATAGGATAGGATGATATTTGATTAATTTAGTTGGATTTTTCCTTGCCATGATAAATGACTGTTACGTTATTCCAACTGCAAAACTTGCAAGACTTTGCGAGACTTGCTACAATACCAAGACCAAGACTAGAGTGTGCAATACCAAGACCAAGACGAGACCAGATGTGATGTTGCAAGACCAAGACCAAGACTAGTCCAAGTCTCGTCTTGGTCTTGCATTTGGGCAACACTAGTGTTTACATTCCAAGGCCAGTCCGTCTGGAGTAGTAGCAAATTGTTACTGCACCTCTTTCGATGAGCGAAACATTTGGGAATGCCTTTAGTATCACCGAACCCCATTCGGGCATTCACTCTCTCTTTATTTTCTTCACGGTAAAGGTTTAGAACGCAGTATCTCTTACTATCAGGTGTTCTATTCATTCATTTAACACCAAAAATAATAGAAAAAATCAATACCTTACAAAGACTGTCGAGCTAGTGAACTAAAAGTGGTTAAACGAACGAATTCTTGAGTTAATGATGTCATGTTTTTAAGTGAAGCCATACTGCTAAATGATCCGTTTCGCTTAATCGAGTCTCACTATGAAAGACTATTGCTATCAATCAAAAATCCAAACTCTGGTGGTTCTTACTAAAAACTCCCTGGTGGCAGTAACACTTTACTAGACCCATATCTTATCTCATAAATAAAAAGATGCTAGCATTACTATTTTACGTATTTTTTAATACTTATTTCACTAAATGTAAGTCGTTTTAGCTATATGGTTATACTAGCAACCCGCCCTCGCTTCGCTTCGGTTTCAGTCGCTTTACCCGCGGCGTAGTTCCCGTTCCTGTGGGAATACCGGGATAAAATATAGCCTATGTTACTCCCTGATATTATAGCTTTCCATTGGTGAAAGAATTTTTGAAATCGGTTCGGTGGTTTAAGCGTGAAAGCGTTACAAACAAACAAATAAACAAACAAACAAACAAACATCCTTACTTTCGCATTTATAATATTAGTATGGATTAGCTACTGACAGTGCACTGACGCATGCTAATTTATCGCTGGCAAAAGCCTTCACAAGCAAATGTGACATAACCGCTCGTTAACGCCTCTGCCGCAGTCCATTAACTAAGCACATAAATTATTTAACACACATAGAATCTTATCTGTTAAATTCACCGTTTATTTTCATAATAAATGTAACATTATCATTCTATTATATAACTTTCAGCCTATTAAGAAATATGACTAAAAACATTTTAAGTCATAACAAAGATTGCGATTAGAATGTAAACTTTTGCAAGTAACGCTGCTAATAGAAATATTCGTTTTAATAATAACATAATAACTGCACAGCTGTTGTACACAGGTTAGTTATTAACCTATCGTGTCAGTGACCTGGATTCAATTGCCATGCTAGACAGCACTTTGTGCGATCCTCAAATTGTCGCTCTGAGTCTGAGTGTAATTTATTTCTATTAATTATACGTTTGTAAAGTCCCCCGCAATTTCCTTAGTGCAGTTTGTAGTCTTTTTAAAAAGATGAAACAAAATAGACTGACAGATATTTTATATCTGATAGTCTAATTAATTACTTTATATGAATTTAAATTAATTTAAAATGTTCCACGCTTATACATGCCGATAAAAAATGGCTTTCAACAATACAGTTACGCAACTTACACAAAATCCGAAGTTTCATTATTAAACGTTTGTAAAAACATAAATATTTGTAAAAGATTTTATACTCAGTTAACTGCGTACTAAGAATTACCTCGAACTTAATTAAAATTGAGTACTTCTAAAGCGGTTGACTTGGAATTCTATTAAGCTACAGGATTGACTCGTAAAATGAATTCTTTACTTTCTATCATTGTTTGATCGGGGTGTTATAAACTATGTATGTACTGTTTATAATCATATGTCCCATTTTTGTATCTTGTGATAAATAATATCTACCTATCGCCTTATCTTTTAAAAACATTTTTTTTTTTCATATAAAATCATTTTCTTTTGGTACAGGCGATAAATTTGTATCAAAGTTTTGGGTCAGTATTTAATAACTAATTCTCTAGTGGGTTCATATAAGTCTCAGTAATAACAATGATATGAGACATCTTAGTCCTCCCGTGACCATGAACGTTGAAAAGTATTCGAAACGTTTAGTAATACCTATAGGACCACACTGTCGACACTCGTCGGGCCGGCCCGTCCTAGGTAGTACCACACTCTCGCAGAAAATCGACGTCAAAGTACCTAATTTGTTATTGCACTTCGTTTGGTAAACGAGAAAGCCAGAATCTCAACTTTTTGAGGGTGTTTGTGTGTGATGGGTTTTGGTGATTTCGCCTTTTGTATCTGCGACCCTCATCGCACGCATTCGTACTCTCTTCACTAGAAAAGGTGCATGAGCATCAGCATCACTTACCATCACGTGTGCTGTTTTATTCGTTTGTCAACAACAGCAATAAAAAAGAAATCAAAAATCAAATACAGAGCGATAAAATGCGTATTTTCAGATGTGTAATACACGCCTAAATGTTAGAAATCATTATGTACTATGCTGACTATAATGGTATCCTCATCATCATTCAGCCTATTGGGGCCTGATTATTGATATAATAGTAGGTTAATATTTCTCCTATTGTGGAGGAGGTTTAAGCTCAGTACTGAGATATATATGAGCTAAAATGATGATGATGATGATATATTCCTTTTGAGAAAAAAAAAGGTTAAAATTGTAACAAATTTATATTTTATAGCTACAGTAATGTCTCAGTAATCATAGTATATGGTAAGCAACTACGCAGAATATACGAAACGCGTATTGGATACTCGTGCTAATGATACTCTTCGTATATATATATATATTGTGGGTATAAACTGTAAGCGTAGGTAGATTCGCCTACCTATTATTTAACTATCTAGATACTAAAATATCATTAATAGTTTCGGGCTAGTATCTCGAGGGATCTTAAATATGTTTCATATCATACCCAAATTACTTCCAAAATTATTTAGAGATAATACAAATAATATTAAATACCGGTTTGTGAAGGGTTAATGGTATGATATAACGTATGTTGGGGTACTACGCTAGAAACCTCCGCGTGGTGTACCCTGGGCACGAGCGACAATTTCTTGGACTGCTCTCTGGAATTGTCGCTCGTGGCAAATATCTGGCCCGAGGGGGGGCCCAGTTTGTGGGATGCCCCAAATTCGCTTCACGCCCTCTAATTGTAGAGGATATTGGATGCGAAAATTCGACGGGCCCAGTCACTCATTCGTTTGAGGACTGGGCAGGCATTTGCCAACCGCGACAAATCGTAAACTCTATTCTTGCTTCGGGACACTCGTCTTGAGGCCTAGATTCAGGAGCGAGGGTCTTGGATTAACCGCCTGGATCGCGAGGAAGAAAACCTCTATAAAACAATCACCCAGAATCCTAAGTTCTGGCGCGCGGCGAGAGGATGCATGGCTGATGGGTTGTTCAGTCGTTAGCGCGCTCCCAGCCAGGGTACTTGCGGACCCCCTGTGTTGGGATACAAATGTACGCTTGCCCGGATACCGGGATCCCTGCCCGAGTCGACCTTTATTTCTCCCATACTCGTGCGAACCGCCGCTTACTGCGGACAGGCCGAAAGACGTGGCGTCAGCCCCTGCTGCGCTACCCTGCCAGGGCGGACGCGTAGGGAGCTACGCTGCGGCCGTTGCTGGGTCGAAGCCGAAGGGGCCCGCCGTCAAGAGGAAGGCACCGGCTCCTGACAAGAGGATCTAAGCCGCCGCCGGCAACTGCGCTGTCGGTGGCGGCCAGCCCAGCCGCGACCGCGACTGCTGCGCCTAGCAGTCCTGCTTCGCCCGAAGAGGGCTGGCAGACGGCTGAGCGCAGCCGAAAAAGTCGCGGTCAGAAGAGGAGAGCGGAGGCCAAAAGCGCCGCCAAAGCCTCCACTCCTCGTCCTCGCTCCACGTCGCACCCGGCGGGAGCTAAACGTCTCCAATATCGGAGGCATCAAAGCCAGGACCCGCAAGGCCCGGACAGGGGCTCGCATTTTGGAGTTCCCTGGGGCCGAGGGCGCCAAGACGGCCGATAGCATGGCGGCCAAGTCGCGGAATTTGTTCGCTGCGGAGGATGGCGTCAAGATCACCAGACCTGTCAAGTGTGCAGAACTGCCCGTCAAGGGTCTGGACGACTCCATGACGGTGGATGACATGCGGGAGTCCACCGCTTCGAAAACCGGGACACCGTTCGAATTGGCGCCATCCGCCCTGGTCCAGGCGGCGTCGGTGCTGCCTGGTTGCAGTGCCCGGTGGAGTCGGCCAAGCAATTAGCTGGCTCAGGCAGGCTCCTCGTGGGCTGGAGCTCGGCGCGGGTGACCTTGCTGGAGTCCCGGCCTGCGAGATGCCACAAGTGCATGGCGGTCGGACACACACGGCCGACATGTACTAACTGTTTTGACTGCAGCGATCTTTGTTTCCGCTGCGGTCATCCCGGGCACAGGGCGGCATCGTGCGCCGCCACTGCCCACTGCCCCGCGTGTGCGGCGGGCAATAGGCCTGCCAAACACCACGTGGGGGGCAGGGAGTGCAGACTCCCGGCTTCGGCCCCAAAGGGGCGGAGCGGCTCAACGACCCCGGCCGCTCCCGACCCTAGCGCGACCCGATCGCTTGCCAGCGCGGAGGAGGTGATGGATACGGCCCACTAATGGCGACCGAATCCATGCACCTCCTGCAGGCCAACCCTAACCACTACCCTGGTGCGCAGGACGTTTTCCAGCAAGCCATGGCGGAGTGGTTGATCGGTGTAACCGTAGCCGCGGTACCGTACGCGATGCCTGACCGGCCCAATTGGCTGGGCAGCACTGACGGCTCTGTGGCAATCGTCGCCTCCACATCGTGGCATTCCCCGCCCTTGTTGCTCAAGGACGGAGGCGATGGGTATGTCGCGGCGGAATGAGGAGTGGTTACGCTATTTGGTGTTTACTTCTCCCCTAACAGGAGCCAATAGCCCACCCACACAAAAAAAGAAAAAAAAATATAACGTTATAACGTATGTTAATTATGGAAGTACGTAATCGCTGATACAAAACTATCGTCAAGAAAATCAGTATAGATTTTCAAACGGCATACTTTGGTGGCATACTTTTTCACTACATACAGATTTTATTCAGTATTTTAGATATCAGTGTTAGTGATTCATGCATGCATGCATTAGTATTATCCATGTGGTGACGGAGTAAGAATGCAATTCACAAAACCCTCTCTTACCCGTGGGTATCGTAAAACGCGACTAAAAGATTAAATATGCATTCTCTTGCATAACATTTATGCAAGAGAATGAAAACACGAAATAAAAGCCTCTACCAATACGTTTGACCAGCGTGGCATCAGTGTTCCCCTTATTGTGGAGAAGGCTAGAGCTTAATAGTGGGACATATATGAGCTGAAATGCAAATGGTTAGCGATTGCCATAAATTCCACCATCTGAATTGCAGTTTTCTTACTAATAGTTTGTCTGAAATGCATTTAACTGTATCCATATATAGATTAAGAAAACGTTTCTCTCTTAATCCATTTAAATGTAATAACAGCAGTAAAGTATTGATTCGATTAAAATAATGGATTATAATAATATATAATAATAATAATATATAATAATAATAATATATAATAATATATTTACATTTTGATAGAAATGAAATACCTATGCCAATTGATACTTCACGTGATCAGATAGTTGGTCTATACTTATTATTGCCACATGATCAGAAAAGTAGCCTACAATTGGCTTAGAACTACTTAGTGTAATGTAGGGTACATGTAAAATGTTTGTGTCAGCTACTTTATGTTTGTGACATCAGTCGTATTATAACAAGTGTACCGCTACGACGTTGTTTCATTGCCTGTCCGCACCATATAGTTTACTTAGCTTAGATAAATGAACCCGAAGACTGCTGGATATAGACATCGGCACAAGAATGCCACTGAGAATGGTGCTATGCTATTTGCACCTCATGGATTCGGAGTAGGGCTGTGCTGCACTCTGTTATTCGATTCGTGCACTTTACTCAATAATTTTGTTCCCAAGAAATGTGAAGAATGAGTGCCATCACTTTAGGATGCTTTTCTTCAGTTAACATGAAGATGATGTCAAGAACATATATAGTCAATATATTGTTACATAAATGTTCTTCTACGGATTTTAAAATGCCTTATTCTAGTGATATCTGATGTTTACGCGAGCACTACACATTGTAAATAAAACTACTTTTACGGATTATATTGCGTTTGTATTTGATTTATGATTGCCCGACGTTTCGAACACTTTGCAGCACTCATGGTCACGGGCGGATTAAGGTGTCTCACGTCCAACAAGTCATCGTTATTACACCTTAGTCCGCCCGTAACCATGAATGTTGTGCACAAAAGTGTCGCTGTTAAACGCTCATGTCATTGCCGACCCTAATCGTTAATGCAATTCTCAAAGTTGTCGATCACTATGTTTACTTTGAACAAACGGTCCAGTTATGTAGATCCAATTTCAAAAAAGAGGTCAGCTGACGAATCTGATTCGGCTGTGTAGTGTTCGGGCAAATTAAGAGATTTTTTTTATTCAACGTACCTTAGTGCCTGAAACCACTGAAACACACACACATACACCCAACACAACCATATGGTTACGATCAGTGTATATTACCAGTAATGAGTTATGGCACGGTAACGTTGTCCCTAAATGTAGCCTTCATAACCAAGATCAAAAATGCTTAGCGTGCTATAAAACGGGCTATACTTTGGTTTTCGTTGCAAGATAGAATCCGATATACGACATGCGTAGAAAAACGGTTGTAACTGTCATAATATGAAGAATTAGCAAGTTAGTGGCAATGAGCAAGTCACAACGCTGGACGAACCGATAACCGTTAGAGAAGAAAGGTTCTCGAGTGACGAACACGTATCGGATGACATAGTATAGAGCGTCCTCCACCATGTGGACTGATGACTTGGAGGAAGTTGCTGATCTTTATTAGATCGAGGCGGCACAGAACCACATTTTGTGCTAAAAAATGAGGGATAACAGCGGGCTAGTCTATTGCTAGTAATCTTGCACAGCTCCAAAACTCGACCGCCAAAAATGTACCAAAAAAATGCTTGAAGATTAAAAAAATCTACAGAAACACCAACATTAAACTTTTCTTTAACCCATACAGGATTGAAACGCCACAAAGATTAATTTCTGTAAATGTGAAGTCTTCAGCCAAAGTGTATCAAAAGATTAACTTCGATCATGTTGTCAAACCTCTTAGTAATACCCTTATTAAAAATGTACCTTCCACTTCCCAACAAGACTACACCCGGTCATAAAGAACGAACTACGCAAGCTTTTCACGAAGTTCACGTTTCGCACTTTATAAGAGCTGAAGACCTAATCTTGCACAGATTTGAAACCCCTGCAAACTACAAATTATAATCAGTTATAAAATACATGGTCTTCTCTAAACAATACATTGACATACATTCGCTTAGAAAATCTCTTTAATAAACATTGACTAAATTGTCCATAGAAGCAGTATCATAACTGCACCATGATCCTCAGATTCGTGGCTAAACAGATTAAAGGTCTGATTTAAAGCCAAAGGTATATCGAGCAAAATTCATTTTTATTTATTGTAGAGACCTCAATAAATAAATACACATAAACATCATAAAAATCACGCCATCAAAAAATTTATGCAATTTTGTTTGTAACAAAACTTGAGGCCAAACTAAGAATAATGAGACTTCCTGACAGAACAAGTTATAGAAAACTTATGTAGGCTAAACATAATATTAGTTTGAACAGCTCTGCACATGAACTTATTTTTCAAGTAAACTCTTTGGTAACTGACATGATTCCAACTTATAATTGTTATATAGTTTATAGCTGAGAATAAGTAGACTACTAGTAACAAATAAAACTTGGTTAGTTACTAGTTGAACTTCTATTTAGGTATTGTAACATAGTGAGTGGTGGTAAAGGATACAAAAGTATTAAAAGCTCTAAATACTTCGCATCTTTAGTAGAGGATTTGTTGCGTATAAAACTGTAACCTGTAACCATAGATGTGCACTTTGATAAATATACATTCTTATATGTTGGAATACGATCTTGACACGCGGTAGTATGTCAAGCCAAGTTCAAGCTAACAGAATGACGAGTGCTACAGTGTGTAAGCGCTATGCTATACGTGTTAACCATTTGGAGCCACTTTTGACTCCCTCATAACTTAAAAACTATTTTACATAAACATGCAAAATTTGGCTCATATAATGAAACTTGCGAGGTTCATATGTACTCCAAATTTCATAATCACACCTCACAACACTTATTTAGATATTAACGTCCAAAAATCGTCATTTTTATCAGTGACTGACCTATATTCCAAAATTTTAACCCAGTTTTAGATGACCTAGAAAGTTGAAATTTCGCATCCAGATAAGTAGTTAAGTGAATATAAAGGAATAATTCAAAAAGCAGTAAATGTTTAACATGTTATTATGATTTTTCAATTAACTGATTTAATTCGAACAATTATTTATAGTGGTTCTAATGTAAAGTGACCATTGAACTTAGCACCCATTTAGATCTCACTTCTTTTGTCCTTGAAATCAACAACCATGGCATATATGAATATTGAACTTGGTTCTCATTTTATGTTAATGTTTTGGGTGGGATCAACCTTTAAAATGTACATTTTTTTGAGTGAAAACTTCTATAAGTAGGTTTCAATGAGGATTAAATTCATGAGAGTCGTCATTGACTTGGTCAAGTGACGATCTATGTAACTATACCTGTACAGATAGATATCAAAATCAGATAAATGTACAAAAATATTTACAAATTTTAATATAGAATTATACAAATAATATATTCAATATCCAAAAATGACAACTGCTTGTTCATATATTAATTTTTCGCTTTTATCATGACTGCTGTGTGTGTTTAATGGAAACATTAATTTTGAGAAAATTATATATTTTACGTTGTTAGAGGGGATGATTTCAAAATGGCGTAAATATTAATAATATAATTCAGTTTAAATGAGGAATTTTCCGTACCGACAAAAATCACCATACATATATACATGTATACATACGTGTGTTTGTGTGTGTGTGAGAGAGATAGCCATGTGATGATAAATCGGCTAGAGCGCTGTGCAGTGATAGTCGATATTGAGAAGGCTGAATCAATACTTATCTCAGGAGATTGTTAATAATACAAATCATTAATTGTGCCTAGTTTTGCTACCCAGTCCTAACGAAATACTATGTTGGATATATGTAACCAACGCAGATATTCCGTTAACACGAACAGTGACGCACTTATGGAAATAAGTGCAGTTACGTACTGCACTTATATTTTGTATTAAATATAGACAACCAATGGATTGCTCTCCATTAACCCTAGACTACTAATCATATTTTAAGAAAGTAAATACTAATCATGAGTCATTTTGACTACATACGAATAAGTTCATAAATTGAACAGCAAATACTATTTTATGTATACATTTTTATTTAGTATAGGTATGGGCTATATTGACACAGATATTAAAAAAAAACAGTTTATATATATAGCAAACATTTATTACCAAAAAAAAGTTTTATTCTCATAGGGCATTTTTGAGATCATAATGTTAGATGTTAAGCATAGTTACGTTATCGCGACCACATCATCATCATCATCTTGCTCTTATCCCAATTACTTGGGGTCGACGCAATATGTCATCTATTTTGACATATTGCAAAAAGTTTCGGCAATGACTTTTATGACCGGCCGCCTGCCTGACGTCAACCCTCCTTGGGAATGTAATCGTTGACCCAAATGGTACCAGATGGAGTTGGTCCGGGTCAATCTAGGGCTCTTAGTCGTCTTTTACGACACCCACGAGCAAAGCAAGGGTTGGTAGTATTCGAAGCCGCTACCACACAGCACGCGACCACATGCTAGTAGATATCTCACGATTAATATCAGTTTTATGTTTACCGGAAATTAGCAATCATATTTCTTATAGTGCAGTTTTAAAAACGAAAGATATTATAAATATTCTTTATTTATTAAATAAATTATAATAACTGATTCACATCATAAGCAATTTCATTTGACAGTTATTCGATTACTTTTGATCGTGAAAGCGAACCGATGAATACTAGCATGTCAGTCGCGAGAGCATTCAACTACCCGCAACGAAGAAGGCAAAACGTCTAACGATTGAAAACGTGTAATTAAACAAGTATATGAATATAAGTGATCTACAAAGACTGCGTCTTATTTTTCTACACCTACAATTATTGTTAATAATAATCATCAGTCTTACTTAAAAAATAAAAAATATAACAAAAATGACAAAATCTACTTCTTCTAAACTTTATTATGATAAAATAAGAACTAAAAATATAATACACACAAACAAAAAAATATATTAATTTGTCACAATTAACACATATTTCAATATTATGTTCCCCGCAGATGAGTTTATCGCACTTCATCTAACTTTGGTCATACGTTGCCATGCGGTCTTCGAAATTAACAGGTCATTTTGCATAGAATGAACTAGCAGATATTACCTCCAATGAATCTTCGTCTTTATCAGTTTGTTCTGAATCTTCGACCTCCAAATGGTCCTCAGTTTCACTGCCATCAGTTTCTCCATCGCTGTCAATATTAATACTATCATTGTTTAGATATCTGGCCAATTATTCATCCGTGATGTACCGCGCTAGGACATTTTTAATCTAAAAACGTCTAAAATAGAAATAAAAATATGAAATAAGCTAGCATGTTGCTGTTCAAAAAGTTACACAAAGACTAATCATGAGTCATTTCGACTCGGAAATACATCGTATTTACAAAATGGTGGCACTTACCTACACAACGCAATCGCTCTCGTAAACATCTAACTGGCGGAGACTAAGTTGGCATAAAGAATCACGATGATTCAGGATTTCCTTAGAGAGAAATAGCAAAAAATATGCGCGGTGCGAGTCAAAATGACTCAGATTAGTATTCTAGGGTTAAAGTAAAAATATTAAATTTAGGAGGCAATTTACAGGCTCATTATAAATAATCAAAAAGATAAATTAATTCATCATCTCATCACCTTTTGGGCTCATATATATCCCACTGCTGGGCTCGAGCCTACTCCACAATAGGAAAGAAATGAACCTTACTATATCATGCTGATCAAACAGATTATGATAGGGTTTTGCTTGGAGTTTTTATTCTCTGGCATAAATGTTATATGCGTACTTTAATCGTCTTTTACGACATCTACCTACCAGCAAGATCGGGAGTGGTGAAGTGCATTTTCATTCTGTCACTACACGGACTTAAATAGTTTTTAATTAGCCAATAATATTTAAAAGTCAAATAGTTAATTCTATAACAATTATTTATTAATATTTATTTACTAATGTTTCAGAAAGCACTAGTTTCAATTTTTAAATGATGAATGTTAACAAAAAACTGGTATATTTATTTTTAAATTGTGCCATAAACTGCATTTAAAGTTACAATACGTTTGGTAAACAAAATAAAGATGTAGTTAATACTTACTGTAATTTCCACATGAGGGTACGAAACTTTATCAACATAATTTTATTAACATCCTCCCAAAGATGACATTTTGTCACATTAGATGAACAATACATTCTTCCATCACATGGATAAAATGATACCAATAATGGAACATCATACATATAAATAGAAGTTCATTGCTACTAGAAAGCGTTGTCTGTCATCTTGCACAACAATACAAGCCAACGTTATTAGAAATACCTTTTCCTCATCCAGACAGGCGACAAGGGTAGAAATTCAATAGAAATGTTCAAATAACAACACTTGAAATAACTTATATAAACAAATATCTACCTAGTAATAATACAAACTATTCGGTGTGGTGACTGATTAAGAATACAATTCATCACCCCCGCTTTTTTACGCGTGGTTTTCGTAAAAGACGGTTAAAGGGTGTTATATCATCATCTGACCATTATCTGAGCCCATATACGTCCCATTGTTGGGCTCGAGCCCCCTCCATTGTGGGAGGGAAATTAACCTACTATACCATGCTGGTCAGACGTGTTGGTGGCATAGGGTTTTATTTCGACTTTCTTGAATAGATGTTATGTGCATATCATATCCCTTAGTCGACTTTTAGGACACCCACGGGGAAGAGAGGGGGGTGGTGAATTGTATTCTTACTCCGTCACCACACAGAAAAGTGTGTAGTCATCATCATCATCATCATCATCTCAGCCCATATACGTCCCACTGTTGGGCTCGGGCCTCCTCCATAATGGAAGGGTCATTGACCTACTATACCACGCTGGTCAGACGTGTTGGTATAGGGTTTTATTTCGAATTTTCCTTCTCTCGCATAGATGTTATATGCATTTTATATCCCTTAGTCGTCTCGTACGATCACCCACGGGTAAGTTAGGGGGTGGTGAATTGTATTCTTACTCCGTCACCACACGGAAAATGTGTAGTATGCCTATGAAATATATACAAGAGAAGGAAAACTCGAAAACCTAGTACCAACCCGTTTGATCAGTATAATCATCATCGTATACGTCCCACTGTTAGGGCTCGGGCCTACTACAAGCATATTGGAAGGGCAATTGACTTGTAATGTCATACTGGTTAGACAGGTTGATATAGGGTTTTATTTCTAGTTTTGCTTCTAGTTCATAAATATATACCTCCATATTATAATACGTATATACGTATTTTAATATGGTGCTCGTCGAACTGACAACCGTTGGAGAAGAAAGGTTCTTGAGTGGCGACCACAAATCGGACGACGCAGTGTAGGATGACCCCCCACTAGGTGGACTGACGACATTCTCAAAGTCGCAGGGAACCGTTGGATGCAAGTGACGCAGGGCCGTTCCGAGTGGCATTCTCGTGGGGAGGCCTATGTCCAGCAGTGAACGTCTGCAGGCTGATGGATAGATGGATACATATTATAATATGGAGGTATATATCGATATCGATGACTAAGAGCTTTATCCCTTTCTCCTTCGTCTATTACAATCCCCATCGGCAAAAGGCGATGAATTGTATTTTTACTTCGTCACCACAAGGAAACCACCTGCGCGGTACAATAGATCATTTGTCAACCTATTATGGAGGAGGCTTGAGGGCAGCAGAGGGACATATGTCGGCTATAATATATATAAAATAACTATATAACATGACTTCTGTCATTTGGCAGCATAAATTATTAAAGGACATTAATATTGTATCCTCCAGAATTCTACATATTCTTTAATCAGCCAGCGAGCCCTTAGACCTTAATCATTCTGTTCAGACGATTGTTCTTAGAAGTAGTTCGAATTTTCCTTAATATGTAGGTATTGTATGGTATTCTCTCCCTAAATCCATTAGTTGTCTTTTTGCAGTCGCAAGAAAGTTTATTTGTTTGGTCACCGCGAGGAACGACAATTAATTAGTCAATTACATTAAAATCCTACATTAAAGTTGGCATAAAAGCCCGCATCGAAATGTTCGATAGTCTCTTTTAGTAAAATAAATAAATTCCAAGTAATGCTACTTCAAGTATGTTTGTGAAAGACATGAAACTCACTTATTTTCCCTCGAGAGACAAGTTTAGCACCATTATTTAATACTCTTGAAACAATATGCCCAACAATAAATACACTTATCAAGTTTTGCTACGAAATTGTTCCTTGTTTTAACCGAATTTTAAAAAGGAGGAGGTTCTCAATTCATACGGTTGAATTTGTTTGTTTTTTATGTATGTTATGCGGTCATTCTGTCAATTATGATTCGATTTGGATGAAAGATGTTTTTGTTTGTACGTACTACAGAGGTGATCGCATATAAATTTTATCTAAACCGATCTAGCGCTTTCTGAGAAAACCAGCAAATAATATAAGGTACCCCGATAGTATTTTAGTTTGCCGTTTCATTCAGCTATTTTTTAATGAGGACAATCTTTGCTTTAACTGTCACTTATAGTATGTTGTAACCACCGAAATAAACGATTGAGGGACTAACGTTATAAATAATGAAGTATGTATTACAGAAGTTTTATGAGATCAATAGAATTTGTAGAGTGAGGTCATGTAGAGTTAGAAACTCGGCTCTACTTTATCGAACCGTGCAAGCTGTATGGTTTTTTTTTTTCTTGCCGGCCGTGGTCAGCTGACACGGCGTCCATTCCATCCGGGGCGACCCAAGGGCAGTGCGCGGCCCTATAATCCATCGTACTGCCTCCTCTTTGCCATTCAGCCGCCTAGTGGTACCAAATCCTAGATGTTCGTGACCAAATCGATAAAACGGTCTCGCTTTGGCTACATTTTACTTGAAAATGGTTTTGATGGGATACTTTTATACCTTTAAAGTAAATCAAATAATCATTTACCTAAAATAATATTTAGATAAAGCTTCATCTTCTTATTCTGGTAGAATAAATAAACCAAGTAAGGAGTAATTTTTATAACACTTTAGAAGCTTCTCATTGCGATTTCATTTAAATAAGGATGAAGTCGCAGATTTCTTTCAACCATTTTGTAAGTCTTGATTATTATTCCACAAGAATGATTTAATAAATGGGTTTTCAACGAAGGGACAAAATTTTAATGATTATTATACAAATTTTATTTTAAGAGAATCTGTTATCCATTTAAGACGAATATTAACTTAATACTAACAGTAGATTTGGTTTCCAAGTAAAATTATCCGATTTTATTTTTCAATACGAAACTTTTATTATGTTAAAACGGATGTATTAATAACAAACATAATTAACTAATATATAAAATTTTATTTTCATTGAAAACAAATAAAGTTTTTTATTCAATTCCTTTTACTGTATTTTCTTTATCTCCCTTTTACATATATGACATATATTTATCATCTCAGCACACATACGTCGCACTGTTGGGCTCGAGCCTCCTCGACGAGAAATTTTGACTTAGTATACCACGCTGATCAAACGTGTTATTAAAGGGTTCGAATCACGCCAAAATCGAAGCCATGGTTAAAGAAAATATCTAATCCTATAAGAATAATAGAACAAATTGTTTAATATTATACACCAAAAAACATCTTGTAAAATGTCCCACTAAGTCGATTTTTAAACTATATCAAACAAAAGCATAAAAAAAATCGGTATTATATCCAAAGACTTTTTAAAAACATTACTATGATGCTATTCTGAACCGCCAAAGCTGTGTTGCAAAAAACTTCGAGGTCATCAACATATCTTAATCAAAATAACTAACTGTCTTTCATTATGGTAACTTTGATTAGAGAACTTAATGTGATCTTAATGCATCATTATTATTTCATGGTTTGCGAATACACATAAATATACATAATTTAAACATAACATCGTTAACTGAAGAAAATTCATGTCTGAAGCACTACTCGTAACTCGGTTGCTTGCCGAATCATAAACATTTACCGATATCGATAAGCCCAGCATCGCTAAACAACTGTTTTGAACGTTCTGGTTTTAAAAAACAATCAGAAAATCTAAACAATTCTATTGTTGCAAATAATACTCTGAATATATAAACAATCTATCCTGTCATTCATTTATTTAACAAAAGTATGCCGTTATTTAATAAAAGCCGCAAAATGCCCTAGCAACTTTCACAAGATGGTCGATCCACTTAGTGGTTCCTACACTGCGTCGTCAAATACATGATCGCCACTCAAGAACCTTTCTTCTCCAGCGCTTGTCGGTTCGTCGGGTGATATGGTCTACTCATTGCCACTTCAGCGTGCTAATTCTTCATGCAAACTCAGTTATACTCGTCTTTCTACGAATTTCTTAATTTCGGATTCCATCTCGCAGAGAAATTCCGAGCATAGCGCGCTCCATAGTACGCTGAACGACTTTGAGTTTGCCACACATTTGGCCCACATATAGGGACCACGTTGTCTTTCCTTTAGATATTTAAAAACTAAAAATAGTATGCAAAAAAAAACAGTTTAATAACTATAAATAATATATAAATACTTAATGAAATATTAGAATTTTTCTTACTTCCCTCTACTTTGCTTCTTTCCACCTCGGACTTTTTCGTAAGACTATAAAAAAATAAAACATTCTCAGTAACAACGGCTCATCTGTGACATAACATCTGTAAACTTATCTATATGACTTTTCCCCGAAGCGTTCTCAGTGCGTCGTCACTGTCGAACCTTACCGTCTGGCTCCTGAATTTATTCAAGATTGAGTAATATTTTGTTACTGTTACATCTCTAGGGTGATTTAGAGCTTTTTACTGTATTACTAATTATCTCTTTCTTTTTTACAACTTTATACACAAATATACATACACAGCGTCCTGCAGAATATAATGAAAATTGCTCTATCCTTCTGAACTGATAGTTTTCCTTCGCGTACAATCATACCATCTGCTTTCATTACATAAATCTTCTTAATTGCGCAATAATTTTAGTTATAGTTCAAGCCTGAAACACTTCAATTTTATGTATATTTGAAGTGAAAACAAATACCGTTGTCTTAAGTTCGGTGGTCCGCATTTTAATAGTATCGCCGCTACTTAACATCCGACCTACAGTCAGAGTATCTTTTTAGATATTACCTGGACATATTCATAATTACGTTAATAATGCTAATTTACACACTTATATAAATTTATAATTAATACAATTTGCTTCATTCAAATTATTCGGAATGGACAATAATAACTGAAATAGGAAAACTTAAATTTCCTTTTAAATTACTACCAAAAAGTCCACTATGCATAATCTTTAGTGTATACTCCATCCATCCATCCATCAGCCTACAGACGTCCACTGCTGGACATAGGCCTCCCCACGAGAATGCCACTCGGAACAGTCCTGCGCCACTTCCATCCAACGGTTCCCTGCGACTTTGAAATGTCGTCAGTCCACCTAGTGGTGGGTTATCCTACGCTGCGCCGTTCAATTCGTGGTCGCCACTCAAGAACCTTTCTTCCCTTTCGTCGGTTCGACGAGCGATGTAACCTGCCCATTGCCATTTCAACGTGCTAATTCTGCGGGCTATGTCGGTTACACCCGTTCTTCTACGGATTTCCGTGTTCCGGATTTCATCACGTAGAGAAATACCGAGCATAGCCCTCTCCATAGCACGCTAAGCGACTTTAAGCTTTTTAAGTAAGTCATCGCTGGTAACACACACTGGTTATAAACCTTTGTTTTCAGACACTACGGAATATTGGACGAGAAGGTCCTCTTAAGTTTCCCGAACGCTGCCCACCCGAGTTGGTTTCGTCGGCTGAGCTCTTTCTCAAAATTGGAGCTACCTAACTGGACTGCTTGTCCTAAGTAAATATCATAGTAGTAAACAACATAGATCTACAACTTTGAGAATTGCATTCCCGGCGAGGAGATGTATGACTGGTGGGTTAAGAAGCGCGCGAGCGTCCAGTCGTTAGAGTGGTAGTCAAGGCGAGACTTAAAAATGACCAAACACCATGGCAGGAGTTGAAACGAGCGTAGCTACTCCAGAGGGTCCCGGCCACGCCGGGGAATCCCTCACTGTGCTGATTTCTGAGTGCGAGAGGCGCACAGTCACCAGCACAGTCAGTCTCCACACGTATGGGAGGGAGACAACAACTGCACTGAGAGCCGAGAGCCCGGCACACCATCAAAAGGCTCACCGGGGGGAGGGGATAGAAGAAGTAAAGGAGAAGAGGAAGAAGAAGAAGAAAATCACGGCTATGGGGCGAGTCCGTGCCCAAGCGCTCCGTGACAAAAAGAAGCGGGAGCGGAAGTTGGCAGCCGCCATTGCTGCGCGCGACGAGGGTGGCAGCACTGCTGCTGCAGGGCCATCGCAGAACGGGGGTGGCGTTCCTGGCCAGCCATCAGAGGAGGAGACTGGGTCGACCACAGAGCTGTCGCTAGACGAGAGCGTCAGCGTCGACTGCAGCAGCGGACCCGAGGACGAGGGCGGCATTGCCGCAGAGCCGTCGCAGGATGAGGGCGGCAATGCCGCAGGGCCATCCGAAGGTCTGGAGTTGGACACGGCTTCAGAGATGGTCCTAACGGACGTGGGCGGAAGTGCCGCAGAGTCGTCCGCCGATGAAGACGGCGCTGAATGGACGCAGGTCGGCCGGAGTAGGGACGAGGGCGGTGGATGCGCCGCAGGTCCGTCCAGTAGGAGTAGGGGGACGATAGGCAGGCCGTCACTTGGGGGTGTAGGTAGGCCGTCGTCGAAGAGGAAGGCTGCCGAGGAGGAGACCATCGCCACCACGGTAGATACGAAGGAGAGGGAGGAGGCCCTCCCCCCGAGCGTCCGGAAGCGCACCCTCAAGGAGAGCAGCTCGAACACCTACTCGGAGGGGAGCACCATCATGCCTCCTCCCAAAGTCCCGACCATGCCCCGTGGGCGCAGAGGTCGTGGATCGGCGAGGCCGGGGACTCCGGTTCTGGCAGGCCACAGTGGCGAGGTGGCGGCCCTACGGGCCGCGAATGCCCGCCTCAGTGAGGAGGTCTCCGGCTTGCGGGAACGCAACCGCAAGCTGGAGACGGAGTTGGAGGCGGTGCGGAGAGAGAACCGCGGGTTGGCTAAAGACATGGCCGACCTGCGGTCTCAATTCGAGCGCCTGGTGCCGGCTGCGTCGCCGGCGCCGGCCCCACCGTCTAAGCGGGCCGCGCCAGCGAGGGCGGGCCCGTCGTCTGCGCCCGTGGCGCCGGCTGCGCCCGTCGCGGCTGCTGTGCCGGCTGCGCCCGTCGTGGCTTCTCCACTGCCTCCCCTTGTCGTGGTCCCTCCGCCGGCTCGTGGCCGCGGTAGACCTCGGAAGGGGGAGGAGCCGCCGCCCGACGAGGTGCATGGCGTGTCGGAGTCGGCGATACGCGTCATCCTAGCCCGAGTAGGGCTAATGATGGATGCGCGTATCGAAGCCGTAGCGGCCAGGCTCCCGCCTGAGCCGCCCCTCCGACCGCCGCTCGCCGCGGACAAGACGAGGCGGCCGCAAGTGTCGGCTCCCACCCCGCTACCCTGTCAGGGTGGCCGCGTGGTGAGCTACGCTGCGGCCGCGGCGGGACCCAAAGGGGCCAAGAAGGCCGGCAAGGCGCCGGCTCCCGCCAAGGCCGGGCCGCGGCCGGCGCCAGCGATTGCACCGCAGGCGCCGGCCGGCGAACCCGCGACTGCGCCTGCTACGCTCAGCGCTGCTGCCAGGCTCGAACAGGGCTGGCAGGTGGCTGAGCGTAGCAGGAAGGCACGCGGCCAAAAGCGGAGAGCGGCGGCCAAGAGTGCCGCTGTGACCGCCGCTCCCCAGGCGGGAGCCGGCGGAAAGGGGAAAAGGTCGCGTAGGGGCCTCAAGTCGCCGAAGACGGCTGCGGTGGTAATCACCGTACTGCCTGAGGCGGCTGAGAGGGGCCTGAATTATGAGGCCGTCCTAAGACGCGCCCGGCGGGAGCTGGACGTCTCCGACATCGGGGGCGTCGAGGCGAGGACCCGCAAGGCCCGGACAGGGGCTCGAATACTCGAGTTCCCTGGGGCCGAGGGCGCGAAGACGGCCGATAGTTTGGCCACGATGCTGAGGGGGCTGTTCGGGCCGAAGGATGGTGTCCGAATCGCCAGGCCCGTCAAGTGCGCAGATATGCGCCTCACGGGTCTGGACGACTCCGTGGCGGTGGAGGACATCCGGGAGGCCATTATGGCGCGTACCGGGTGTGCCTCGGACACCGTCCGGATTGGCACCATCCGCCCTGGTCCGGGCGGCGTCGGTGCTGTCTGGGTGCAGTGCCCAGTGGAGTCGGTCAAGCAATTGGCCGACTCAGGCAGGCTCCTCGTGGGCTGGAGTTCGGCGCGGGTAACCGTGCTGGAGCCCCGGCCTGCGAGGTGTTATAAATGCATGGCGGTCGGGCATACCCGACCGACATGCAGAAACTGCTTTGACTGCAGCGGGCTATGTTTCCGTTGCGGTCAGGCTGGACACCAGGCGGCATCGTGCTCTGCGGTGCCCCACTGCCCCGCGTGTGCGGCGGGCAATAGGCCTGCCAAACACCGCATGGGCTCTGGGGACTGCAGACCCCCGGCATCGGCCCCGAAGGGGCGGGGCGGCCCATCGACTGGGCCAGGCCCCGCTCCGAGCGCGGCCCGATCGCCCGTTAGCGCGGAGGAGGTGACGATGGATACGGACCGTTAATGGACCCCGTATCCATTCGTCTCCTCCAGGCCAATCTCAACCACTCCGCCGGTGCGCAGGACGTGTTCCTGCAAGCCATGGCGGAGTGGTTGATAGGAGTAGCCGTAGTCGCGGAGCCGTACGTGGTGCCCGACCGGATTAACTGGTTGGGTAGCGCCGATGGCACCGTGGCAATCGTCGCCTCCACGTCGTGGCCTTCGTCGTCTCTGACCCTTAGGGACAGGGGCGTCGGATACGTCGCGGCGGACTGGGGGGAGATTACGCTCTTCGGAGTTTATCTCTCCCCTAACTGGAGTGTGACCGATTTCGAGGCCTTCCTCACCATCATGGAGGCCTCGTTACGGCGACTGGCATCGCGCCAGGTCTTCGTCCTGGGGGACTTTAACGCCAAGTCCGTGGCGTGGGGGTCCTCTAGGACGGATGACCGAGGACGGGCGATCGAGGAGTGGGCGGCGGCACTGGGCCTCTGTTTGCTGAACAGGGGCTCGGTGCATACGTGCGTGCGACAACGGGGCGGGTCGATAGTGGACCTTTCGTTCGCTAGCCCCGAGGTCGCCGCACGCGTGGGGAGCTGGCGCGTCGTGGAGGAGGTGGAGACCTTGTCGGACCACCGGTATATCCGGATGGAGGTCTTCCCTGCAATCCCAACGCCCAGCAGGGGTCACGGGGCGGATGGGCGTCCTGCGTTCCCGCGATGGGCTGTGGGTCGCTTAGACCGGGACCAGCTGGTGGAGACAGCCATCGTATACTCGTGGCTGTCCTCTGCCCACCAGTCGGACGGGGTGGACGCCGAGGCTGGCCGCATCCGCAGTGCGTTGACGCAGATCTGCGATGCGGCCATGCCCCGGGTACGGCGTCTGCCCCCGAGGAGGGGTGTCCACTGGTGGTCCCGGGAGCTGGCGGATCTCCGGGCTGCGTGTATCCGCGCTCGGAGGGCCTACACCCGCAGCCGGCGGCGCCATCGCGACGCGGAGCAGGAGGCCGTGCTTTACGAGGGCTACCGCAATGCGCGGTCGGCCTTCAGGCTGGCCGTCCGCTCCGCCAAGGACGTCAGTCGGCAGGAGATGCTGGACGGTCTCGACCGTGACCCCTGGGGACGCCCCTATCGCGCGGTGCTGAATAGGCTACGCGCGCGGGGCCCTCCCCTCACCGAGACTCTCCAGCCCGGCCTTCTCACCCGGGTCATCGAGGACCTGTTCCCGCGGCGGGCGGAACACACGCCCCCGGTCATGGCTCCGCCAGACACTGACCGGGAGGCCGACGACGACAGTGTTCCGCCCATCACGGAACCCGAGATGGGGGTGGCGGTGACGCGCATGCGCGCAAAGTCTGCCGCCCCCGGGCCCGACGGTGTTCCTAACCGCGTGCTGGCCCTGGTCCTCGAACACCTGGGACCCCGCCTCAGGGAGCTGTTCGACGCGTGTTTAGCGTCCGGACGGTTCCCTGGGTGCTGGAAGGAGGGAAGGCTGGTGCTCCTGCCGAAGCCGGGACGGTCTCCGGAGTCGCCTTCGGCCTACAGGCCTATCGTGCTGCTCGATGACACGGGCAAGCTACTGGAGAGGGTGGTAGCTGCCCGCATCCAGCGGCACCTCGTCGGCACGGGGCCCGATCTGTCGGACGCCCAGTTTGGGTTTAGGAGGGGTCGTTCGACGATCGCGGCTCTGTTGCGCCTGAGGGCCGTGGCGACTGAGGCCGTCACCGGCGGGGGAGTGCTGTTGGTGGTGTCCCTAGACATCGCCAACGCATTCAATAGTCTGCCATTCAGCTGCATCAGGGAGGCGCTCCGGTATCACGGGGTGCCAGTTTACCTGAGGCGGCTAGTGGCGGACTATTTGGAGGGGCGCAGCGTCCTCTGCACCGACCGAGCAGGGGACGTTGTGCGGACGCCCATGACGTGCGGTGTCCCACAGGGGTCGGTCCTCGGACCCACCCTGTGGAACATCGGCTACGACTGGGCGTTGAGGGGGAGCCTCCCACCCTGATTTGTTACGCCGACGACACGCTCGTCACAGCCCGCGGTGGGACGCTAGAAGAGGCGGTAAGCCTGGCGACCTCGGGTACCGAGGAGGTCGTCAGACGGATCGAGGCGCTGGGGTTGAGGGTCGCCCTGGCCAAGACAAGACAAGACAAGACGGAGGCCCTCTTGTTCCATGGGCGCACTATGAGCCCTCCCATCGGCGTCTCGATCACCGTCCACTCGGTCGACATCAGCATCCGGGCCCATATGAGGTACTTGGGCCTGGTGCTCGACGGGCGATGGTGGTTCCGGGAGCATTTCCGTAGGCTCGCTCCGCGGCTCGTCGGCACGGCGTCCGCCCTATCGTGGCTTATACCGAACGTGGGCGGACCGAGCGCTGCGTGCCGACGGCTGTACGCGGGGGTCATCCGTTCGATGGCCCTGTACGGCGCACCGGTGTGGGCGGGGTCCATGACCGCCCGACTTAGGGCCCTTCTGTGGCGACCACAGAGGGTCATGGCGGTCAGGGCCATCCGCGGATACCGCACGGTGGCGACGGAGGCAGCGTGCCTATTGGCCGGGACTCCTCCGTGGGACCTGGAGGCGGAGATGCTCGCCGGACTATATCGGCGGGTGACGGGGGTGCGAGCGGGGGGCGGTGTGGTCTCGTTAAGGGATCTCACCGCCTGGCGCGTCGACGCCCGCCGAGACGTCATCGCCCGTTGGGCAGTCCGGCTGGAGAGGCCTCGGTTCGGGGTGCGAACCGTGGAGGCCTTCCGGCCGGTGCTGATGCAGTGGTTGGAGAGGCGGCACGGGGTGCTCTCCTTCCGACTGGTGCAGGTTTTGACGGGGCATGGGTGCTTCGCCAAATACCTGCACAAGGTCGTTAGGAGGGAGAGTACACCGTCCTGCCACCACTGCGATTGCGACGAGGACACGGCGCGCCATACGCTCGAGGCCTGCGGGGCTTGGGCAGTGCAGCGCTGTGAACTCGTCGCAATCATCGGTACGGACCTGACGCTACCGGCTATCGCTAGGGCGATGGTCGACAGCGTCGGGAATTGGGGCGCGGTCGCAGCCTTCTGCGAGACAGTGATCTCGCGGAAGGAGGCGGCGGATCGCCTGCGCGAGGAGCACAGCCTCGATGAGGAGATCCGCCGCCGGCGACTGGGGCAGGCGCAACTATCTGCGCCTCATGCCGCCTTAGCCGAGGCCGCGGGTGACGTGACCGGGGATTAGTCCGTCACCCGCCGAGAGGCCGACCGCGTGAGGAAAGACCGACGTCCTCCCCGAGGGGGAGGAACGACGAAGGCGACGTGGTTTTCGGGTGGGTCGCGGGAGTTGCGTGCTTAAGCCCCTCTGTCGCCCCGGACGGAGTGGTGCGGAGGCGCGCCGACCGCGGCCCACCCACAAAAAAAAAAAAAACTAGGACCGGTACAGGAATGACATGGACATTAGACATGACTTTCGTCTTGTCCATGTTCATTTTCAGACCCACTAAAGTCTAACTTTTTATTAGCTGCAGTAAAATGCGTTTCTAAATGTCATTCCGTAAAATAATGTTGACAGCCTAATCTCAATAGGGATGTGATTCAGTTCACAAAAGTTTACAGAATATCTAATCGTTCCATAGCTGACTCATAATGATCATACTAAATTCTATTTAATATTAATGTAAATAAAAGGCTGTATAAACGTTGATCCTTTTAGACATATACACGGTAACACTCAAGAAAACGCTCTCTCAAGTTGGTAGTACTGGTTTTTGGTTACGGTGCTACGATGACGCTTGACCGCCATTTTGTTTCGGTTGTCATTCGCTCATTCGGCTTCATACTTCTGTTTTGAGTGCATGAATAACTTTGATTTGCCCACTGCGCGTTGTTTTTGTTATCATTATTGTTAAACTTATGTTACGTTGTGTTTGTTTTCATTACCTGTTTTCGTTAATCGTGTTAGTTTTTTTTTGTTTGATACATTGAAGACATGGATGCTCTGCCGAGCACATCGCAAGATGGAGACACATTTTTATCTCCTAAGAAAAAAAGGCCACGTGTAGCTGTAAGTGCAACTGAAAAACTTTGGGTCCAAAACGTTTACAAATATGTGTTTGAAGTGAAATCTTCAGAATCAAACATTGAAGTTCCAAAAACAAGTGAATGCGTTAACAAGGTGGCTGAAGTCTTGGGAATATCCGTCCGCACAGTTTATTCCGTTTTAAAGGAGCACAAGGAGAACGACAGCGAATCACCAAAACCTCCCGAAAAAACGGGCCCAAAACTTACATTTAAAGATAAACTTGATGATTTCACATTCACTGCTGTTAGACGAATTGTACATCAGTTCTTTCATAGAAATGAAATACCCACCATCGCAAAAGTTAGTTTACACATGTCGTCACTCATCTTTTTATTATACGTTATGTATGTTTTCTCCCATCCCATGTGTAATCTTAACCAATTAGGTAATAACTTTAATCATTTTTAGGTGCTGCAAGTTGTAAATGATGACCCAGGATTGCCCAACTTCTCGAAAGAGACATTGAGAAAAATTATGAAGCATCTTAATTTCGAATTCGCTACTCGATCACGCAAGAGTGTGCTTATTGATAGACAAGATATCATATCATAGCGCCAGCGCTACCTGCGTTTAATTAAACAATATCGTAGGGAGGGAAAATACATATATTGTCAAGACGAGACCTGGGTCAACGCTGGTACGTGTCAACTCTTAGTTTCTTCTATTTGTTCCCTTTTTGTTTTGATGTCGAAACTTATGATTCTTTTTTGTTCTTTTCAGGTCATACTACAAAAAAAAACCTGGATTGACGGAAGTATTAAATCTTCTCGACAGGCATTTTTAGACGGCCTGACTATGGGATTAAAAAATCCCACAGGAAAGGGCAAACGACTCATAATTAGTCACATAGGCGGAGAAGAAGGCTTCCTAGTCGACGGACTTCTTATGTTTGAAGCAAAGAAAGGTACAGAAGACTACCATGATGAAATGAACGCGGAGTGTTTCGAGGATTGGTTCATCGGTATTCTACCTAAACTCAAGCCGAATGCAGTAGTCGTAATGGACAATGCGCCCTATCACTCTCGGCAGATCGAAACAATCCCGAAGATGTCGTGGACGAAAGCACGAATTCAAGAGTGGCTGACTACTAAAAATATTGCGTTTGAACCAAATATGGTCAAGGCCACTCTCATAGATATTGTGAAACAACAAAATCATACTGAGAAATATGCCGTAGACGAGATGGCTGCACAAAAAGGTATCACACTTTTAAGACTGCCCCCTTATCACTGTGAATTGAACCCCATTGAGTTGGTATGGGCGCAGGTAAAGAGTTACGTCGCAAACAATAATAAGACGTATAAAATGCAAGAAGTGAAAACTTTATTCCAAGAAGGAATCAAGAAAGTGACACCGGCTAAGTGGAGTTACTGTGTGTCTCACACTATTAAAGAGGAAGATAAAATGTGCCACCTCGATCATATTATAGATGAAGTGACAGATAGATTTGTTATTAGTGTGACCGAAAGCGACAGCGACAGTGAAGTCGTCGTCGTCAGTTTCGAAAAAGATTAATTAAATAACATTATTATGACGTTTTTGTTTCATTTTGAATGTACCTCCCTATACTTCCACTAAAAAAGATCAATCCTCTAGTATAGTAATAATAATAGGTTAAAAAAATACATTACAACTTAATATTAAATCTCAAAAAAAAAACCAAACTGATTATTCATTTATGATTCACTCATTTAGCTACATCCCTATTTATTTTTCTACAAAAACCGGCAACCCACAAAACGTCATTTTACTGCAGCTAATAAAAAGTTAGACTTTAGTTGAGATACCCTGCTGAGGTCATTGAGCATAATGCCAAGGTCCTCCATGGATTCTGCCATGACTACGATATCATTAGCAAATCGAAGGTGAGTGATGTATTCGCCGTTGATGTTGATGCCGAGTCCAGTCCAGTCTAAGAGCTTGAAGACATCTTCCAGCGCAGTGGTGAACAGTTTCGGAGAGATGACGTCTCCCTGTCTCACACCTCTCTGCAACTGGATTGGTTTCGTACTCTTATTCTGGATGCGGACTGACATAGTGGCGTTTCTATACAGACAGTTTAGCACTTTGATGTATCGATAGTCAATTTGGCACCGCTGAAGGGACTGCAGCACTGCCCAAGTTTCGACAGAATCAAAGGCTTTCTCATAGTCCACAAATGCTAGACACAGAGGCCCATTATATTCCTAGGTCTTCTGTATAATCTAGCGTAGCGTATGGATATGGTCTATGGTACTATAACCTCCTCGGAAGCCGGCTTGTTCGGGTGGCTGAAAGTCGTCGAGCTTGCATGCGAGTCGGTTCGTAATGAGAACAATTCTTGAGAACAATTTGTAGACGTGACTCAAGAGTGAGATGAGTCTGTAATTCCTTAAGAGCGTTTTATCACCCTTCTTGAAAAACAGCACCACCACACTCCTGGTCCACGACTCTGGAACATCGTCCCTGAGAATGACAGAACTAAACAACTTCTATAGTGCTTTTAGAACTGGCTTGCCGCCTCAGGAGTTCTGTGGTAATGCCGTCATCTCCCGGTGCCTTCCCGTTCTTTAATTCTTTCAGAGCTAGTGCATATTAGTAGAAGCCTAGTGCATATTACTTTGTTTTAAAATCCGTGATATTATAATAAGCACGTTATGCACCTCTTCTTATACTCAAGACGTACTATGTCAAAAGGGAAAAATGGCAGACAACATTGACTTTAACTTCATCATCATCATTATAGCTCAATTAGTCTACAGTGTTATCACACCAAACGGCAGGGCAAAAGATAGTCAAAACGTATCTTCCCTATAAAAAATTGCTGAGAAGATGAAATTAACCATATAGTATGAGCAAACTACTTAGTACAGTTATAATCTATCCTAGAAAAGTACCAAGTTAGCCAAAAAGGGGACAAATTCCATCTATATTTTTAACATTAACTACTACGCTATGTACATGTGAACAAAGTTGAGTATAAATCTAGTGTGTAAATATACACGCTTGGAACTATGCCCTAGGGCTTACATCTCTCCACTCCGACTGGGAAACTGTGTTAGTACTTGGAAATGGAGTTGAATCGATTTTCGACAACTAACTGGAAAGCATTTGTATTTACTTGTAATGTATGCATAAAATAACGCTTACAGGATGCCGGGTAAAGGATAAACTACGATAATATAACAACTACGTTTACATTAGTTCTTGTTTACTTATATTATTCATCATCATTTCAGCTCATATACGTCCCCCTGTTGGGCTCGAGCCTCCTCCACAATAGGAGGGACATTGACTTTATTATACCATACTGGTCAGACAGCTTGGCATAGGGCTTTACTTCGAGGTTTCCTTCACTTGCATAGATGTTATATACGTATTATATCCCTTAGTCGTCTTTTATGACGTCCACGGGCAAGATAGGGAGTGGTGATTTGTATTGTTGCTCCTTCACCACATGGAAATGCTACTTATGTAATCTCACTCAATTATAAAAGTCATATTTCAAAAACTACAAGGAAGACAGAAATATATTATGACTGTAGCACAAGGAAACCTCAAAACCATTAGGTTTACGTTCTTACCGTAATGCCGGGGGAATGGGACGTCTATGAGTTTATATGGAATGGATATGTTAGTAACTACGATCGCCAACCCACCTGCCAAGCATGGTGATTACTCCTTTTTGGGAAACCTATATCCAGCGGTGGTAGTTAATATCTACCAGAGATGGACGCAATATATATGTAATAATATAATTTTTTTTATGTGTGCGCTATGGTCAGCGCACACGCCGTCCATTCCGTCCGGGGCGCACGGGACCATAAATCCTACCGTTACCACGTTGCCTTCGTCGTTGGGCTGACCATCAGTGCCGAGTTCCTTGTTCTCAGTAATCGGCCCGACGGAATACCCTTTCGGGTACCCTCATCTCTCGACGTCCCTGCCCCGGGAAGTCGGTCGCCGTTGCGAGGTCTACCTCTCCACGGGTGACGGACTAAAGTCCCCGGTTCGGTCACCAGCGGTAATAATAACCTACAATAACAAACTTGAAGTAAGATAAAATCTCATAAGCGGAACAAAGACAACAAACTCTTATATAAAGAGATCACTTTCATTTGATGTTAATTCATTTAATCATTTCTTTTGAAAAGTTTAGTAAATTAATTTAACTTCAGTCTTAATGCTTTCAGTTTAATTTATCTATGAAGGGCGAACGACAGCTTAATTTTGTGAGTGAAAGCAATTTTTCTTCTTTGTGGCATTAATCCTTGCAATTACATTAATAGATCGATAACTTGCTAGCGATAGATAAAGAACCGGGTATTTTTTCTACATTTTCTTCAGAATGAATTTTTCCTTGAATAAAATTTTAGGGTAGCTTCGAATGTAAATGCAAGTTGCCTAAACGGATCTTAGAAAATGCGTTTCAAATATCTCTTTAACTGCTTTTTGCACGACAAAAATAATAGAGATCATGTTCATAGAGAATATACCACATTTCCTATCACTTTTATTCGAAACTTTTTCTGTATATGTATTACCATCAAAAGTAAAACTTGTAAAAAAACCAAGCCTCGCAAATAAGCTCTTCTACAACAAAAAGTTGTGAAATCCATCTTATACCAAGTCAGTTAACTCATTCAGTCCCTGCTTAAGAGACCTATCTTCTTCTTCTCTTACTGCCGTGCCCCCCAGATGTTTTCATTTATATCGCTACAAATTTATTCAATACTAGCAACCCGCCCTCGCTTCGCTTCGGTTATAGGTTATAGTAGTTTTACCCGCGTAGTTCCCGTTCCCGTGGGAATACCGGGATAAAATATAGCCTAGTTTACGCCCTGATATTATAGCTTTCCATTGGTGAAAGAATTTTTGAAATCGGTCCAGCCGTTTCGAGGATTACCCGGAACAAACAGACAGACAGACAGACAAAAATTTTTTAATTGCTATTTTAGGCATAGGTGTCGTGCAAGTGTGAGCATGAAAAAAGCCTATTATTTTGACATTACAAACAGACACACCAATTTTATTTATTGGTATAGATGGTTACGTCAGACGGGTTGATATTAGAGAGTGCAAACCGGTCCCCTTTTAAACTCCCACCGGGCCCGGCCGCTTTTATTGGGCCAGTCACCGGACCCGGTAAGAATGGCCAGCTTTTTAAGATCATTCTTTCAGACTGAAAAATAGTTGTTTTGCCTTATGCAAATTAAAATATACTTTTTGTTTTGTTATAATATACTTATTTACGTAACGTAACTAATTTTACGTTACATTTTTTTGTTAGTTAAGACTGTACAAGTTTAGTTGTAGCTGAACAGAGCCAGGCGGTACTTCACACCGAGACAGCGTCTTGTGCTATACAAAGCACAAGTTCGTCCTCATGTGGAGTACTGCTCACATCTCTGGGCAGGTGCGCCCAAATATCAGCTAGACCCACTTGACTCCCTGCAAAGACGGGCTGTTCGAATCATCGGGGATCCCAATCTTACGGACAGATTGGAGTCGCTGGAGCAGCGGAGAGACTTTGGGTCACTCTGTGTACTCTACCGACTCTTTCACGGGGAATGCTCCGAGGAACTGTTTGACTTGGTACCACCGTCACCATTCTACCAACGTACCACTCGACATCGCAGCAGGGTTCATCCATTTCATCTGGAAACGTTATGGTCTTCAACTGTACGTTTCCAGCGATCATTTCTCCCACGTACGTGCAAGCTCTGGAATGAACTACCTGCTGCTGTGTTTCCCAAGCGCTATGACATGTCCTTCTTTAAACGAGGTTTAAGAAAAGTATTTCCTTCACGGTAGGCAGCGGCCTGGCTATGCCCCTGGTATTGCAAAGGTCCATGTGCAGCAGTTTCACTTACCATCAGGTGTGCTGCTTGCTCGTTTGCCACCGTTGGCAATAAAAAAAAAAAAAAAAAAGTTGTTTACAGTTAAAATACAGCCTAGCCTATTTGATTTCGCTATTTGCTCAATTAGTAAAAGTAACACTCACTAGTCTTAACGAAAGTTTAAGAAAAAACGTAATACTTTACTTTTAGCAGATAGGAATTTGTTTTGTTTATATCAAAGCTACCTAAGTTTATCTATCTATCTAATATAAGTTGTTATGCCACGTTTAGTACTTTAAGCTGCGTTATTAGTTTCTTATTTTAATACTATATTTTCAAATAGACACTATAAGGAGTAAAGAGACAGACCTGCTTGTTTAAACTTATAAAAATGAATAATTACTAATACTAATGTTACTTTTCCGTCCATAAGTGAAAGTAATCAATTGTGTATTAAGTGTGATTTTGAGACTTGACAGATTATTGTGATAACTGTTCATAAGCCAGTTTGAAATAAATATTAACCTTGATTCATTGTCCTTTTCCACTTATATATAGAAAATTTTCATAAAATACTTTAAAGGTTTCATAGCTAATACAACCCGGCCTGGCGGACCCGGCCGGGTTGGCGACAATTGCAACCGGGCCCAGCCGGGTTGAGAAACATCCGGTATGTTGCAATTTCTAATTGATATAGGGTTTTATTTCGAGTTTGCTTTCTCTCGCATCAATGTTATATGCATATTATATTAGTCGTCGTTTAGAACACCCATAGGTAAAAGAGAGTGCGGTGAATAGCATACGTAC
Organism: Lymantria dispar; assembly: GCA_032191425.1. Lineage (NCBI taxonomy): Eukaryota > Metazoa > Arthropoda > Insecta > Lepidoptera > Erebidae > Lymantria > Lymantria dispar. The sequence continues at coordinate 16,160,484 of CM063453.1, read as the reverse complement.
TCCATCACCACACGGTTTTAATAGCCATAATTGGAAAGTATAAGAAAACGTTTAAGCCTCGTAACGTAGGAAAGTCTGAAATTTGCGTCAGTAATAGAGAAGGCAAGGAGTGAGCGCTTAAAGAAGTATGCACGATGACGGAAAGAAAGTAATGTCGTGAGGTAAGTTTAAGTATAAATGTCAAAGGATTTACGGGTAAGGGAAGACTAAAGAAAGGATGGTTGAACTGCGTGAAGCATGACATGGATAGACTGGTAAGGATAGTATGGAAGGTGAGAACATATTTCGTCGAAACTATGTAGTTGGGATAAGAGCAGTATGATTATGATGGTATTATAATAAGCCATATTTGGCAGGCAAATGGGTTATCGCAATTGGTGTCATGTTTCCGAGAAGAGTACCTACTGGTGATCATTCTTCCGTGGTAATGCCGCGACCATACGCAGTACAACTTATATAATTTCATTCATTTTCATCTCGGCTCATATACATCCCGCTGCTGGACTCGAGCCTCCTGCGTGGTATAAGGATACAACGCTAAATACCACGCTGGTCAGACGGGTTTATTTCAAGTTTTCCTTCTTTTGCACAGACGTTACATACTCATATCTCTCAGTCGTCTTTTATGACATTCACGGGAAAGATAGGGCGTGGTGAATTATTTTCTTGCTTGGTCAACGCATGGACAACTTATATAATCAGTTATAATCAAAACCACACCCTTAGCTATGTATCACAGTTCCTACAAATATAAAAATGTGAGTGCATTCACGTGTTCAAAGGAAAACGAATTCGGATATCGAATTAAGAAGACATGCATGTGTGCTCAGTCTTACAGGGCTATTCTCTCCAGTCAGTGTTTCAGAATATTGGGATTTTTTTTTAAACAGATTTTTTTTTAATTTACTGCACTTTGTATTCATTGATTGTACATTAAGATCTCCAAAAAAAATATAATGCACAAGATATCCTTACCAAAATCATTATTTTAAAAAATGATATAAAAATAAACGTTTAAGTTTAGTAAACGAGTAAAATTTAGATTATGATAAAGTTTGCCAGTTTTACTGGCAAACTTTATCATAATCTAAATTTATCTACCTGATTTATTAATACATAAAATCATACATTTGAAAAAAACTACGGATTTTATCGCGTTTGTATTTGATTTTTGATCGCCCGACGTTTCGAACACTTTGCAGCGTTCATGGTCACGTGCGGACTATGAACGCTTTTTTTTCAGGGGGTGGGCCGTGGTCAGCGCACCCGCTGACGCCAGTGACGGCCTTTGTCACCACGGCCCTCAGGCGTAGCAGAGCTGCGATCGTCGAACGACCCCTCCTGAACCCAAACTGAGCGTCCAACAGATCAGGCCCGGTGCCGACAAGGTGCCACTCGATGCGGGCAGCCAGCACCCTCTCCAGCAGCTTGCCCGCATCAAAATCATACCATGAACACTGGAAAGTGTTCGAAAAGTGAGGCAATCAAAAATCAAATACAAACGCTATAAAATCCGTAGTTTTATTTAAAACTAGCAACCCGCCCTCGCTTCGCTTCGATTTTAGTCGTTTTACCCGCGTTGTTCCCGTCCCCGTGAGAATACTGGGCTAAAATATAGCCTAGTTTACGCCCTAATATTATAGCTTTCCATTGGTGAAAGAATTTTTGAAATCGGTCCAGCCGTTTTGAAGATTACCCGGAACAAACTGACAGACAGACAAAAAATTTTCAAACTGTATTTTAGGCATAGGTGTCGTGCAAATAACCGTATGAGCATGAAAAAAGCCTATTATTTTGACATTACAAACAGACACTCCAATTTTATTTATTGGTATAGATGTGTAATACTCGTGTAAATATTAGAAATCATTACATACATTTGAGCTAAATTATAGTTAATAGGAGCACGAGATCTCACCTCGCCCTATGTTTTGTAAATTATGTCTTTTTTGTTCAAAATAAGGATTTTTTGGCCTTTGAAATGAGGAACGAATGATGTAGAAAATAAACAAAATAAGGAACAAAGAATTAGATCTTGTTTGAAATTTAAAAATTTGGAATTTTTGCCAGTGGCTGGAAAATTGATAAAACATCTATAGATTTTGAATTGAGAATATATGCTAGCAACTAACAGATGCTTATCGTACTATCAAGTGATTCAATATAGATTCATGCATCGAAAACCATGAAAGAAATGGTCAGCCAAGCATGATTAAATAACCAATAGTCATCAAAGAAAGAAATGGTAGAAAACGGTAGAAATATCAACGAAATCCTTTGCGCATTTATAATTTGTGCACAGTGAAAATTGACAGTTGGAGTTAAGTAAAACTACGGTCAAAAGCACGCCAAATAAAGACTACTAGGAGATTTTCTTAATGATCGTCTGCCTCAATGGTACCTTTCCTGCGATCATTTCTCCTACTTACGCGCAGACTCGGGCATGAACTACCTACTGTTGTGTTTCCCGAGCGCTATGACATGTTCTTTATTAAACATGGTTTAAGAAGAGTATTTTCTTTACGGTAAGCAATGGCCTGGCTGTGCTCCTGGTATTGGAAAGGTCCAACTGCGGCAGTATCACTTACCATCAGGTGTGTTGCTTGCCTGTTTGCCACCCATAACCCTCCTTGTCACATGCCTTTCAACGCACCTCATCACATGCTCATACGAAGACAATCTCGCGTTCCTAATCTTCTCTACCACTGGTGCACTTTCAGACTTTCCCTAATATACTCATTTCTAATTTTTCCAACCTTGTAACTCCTCACATCCACTAACCTTGACTGTACCTTCAACTGCTGACTAAAATTTATGAAAGAGAAAATAAATTACACCAACATTAAGTAATTTCCAATTAAGAGTAGGATAGTGATTGAGCCGTGGGTGACTGGACCGGGGAATTAGTACTTCACCCGCCGAGAGGCCAACCGCGCGAGGAAACCGTAGTCCTCCCCGAGGAGGGTACGTCGGTCGATGGGAGGGTACTCCTCAAGGGGTATTCCATCGGACCGACCACTGACGTCAAGTCACCCTGCTCCGGTGGTCGGTCCAACGACGAAGGCGACGTGTCACGGATGGGTTACGGGTGTGCGTGCTTACGCACCTCTGTCGCCCCGGACAGAGTGGTGCGAGGAGTGCGCCGACCGTAACGCACCGCAAAAAAAAAGAATAGTGATTGTCAATGTTATCTCGGAAGTGATTTTTTTTTAGTAAACATCATTAAAAATATTCAAATAGAGTACTAGGGTAAGCCAGACGGAAGCAGTATTGAAAGTAGAAATAAATACATTGGATCATCCATTATTCAACAGGTAAGATTTGATTGGAAGCTGGGCAGTTGAAGGTACTCGTATATTGCAGATAGATTTCGATCGCTCTCTTGAAACATATCGAGCAATGGCAAAATGCCAGCTAGACACCAATAACGTATTTGGTCGCATTTGGTATCCAACATTTTAAAAGAGATCTTTCTGAAATGTGTAGTAGGTTTTTCTATGTGTGGTTTAAGAACAAGTACAATGTTTTTACCTTTTACTTACCTATAGCATTCAGAAAAATATTAATGATCTAGAATAAGTCATGTGACCAAACGTCCCGTACTTAACAGAAATAGGACAATCCCGTTGTCAGGTAGTCTATTTCGTTATTCCTAGCCCGTAACAAAATGACCCATTTTTGCAAACAAACCACAAAAATAATCATTTTATTTCTTAGCTTTTAAATTCATATTTTACCTGTGCAAGTGTCTCATTCTGGTACAAAATTATGGTCCCGTTATGCCAGCGGCACGTAGATAAGTGTTTTTCTTCATTTTTAAATAATTAAAATGCCTTTGCTTTAAAAACTCTTTATTTTGTATCTCGGTATTAATCCTTATCAAAATAAATTACTTCATATTCAAATTCAAATTCAAATTATTTTATTATGCATAAACCCTGAGAGGGCACTTACATATTGTCAGGTTTACAATTTCCAAAAAAAATATACTACCACCGGATCGGAACGCGACCGCTACTGAGAAGATCCGGCAAGAAACTCAGCGGGCTTGTCATTATTTTTAATTTTTTTATTTTTCTTCTTACTAGTTATACAATTGTGTACATGTTTTGTAAGAACAAGCTCCAGTGTGATGCCCTTCGAACCGCAAGACACTTAATATAATTTAAACGATTATGGCTGGACCAGATCCCACAAGCGGCACCCGATCACGAGTTAACTACTAGAGCAGCCATCACTCCCCTCAACCACTATGGAGGGAAGGGAGAGACCCGCTCCACGCAGCTACCGCAAGTAGATCCCTATGTGAGCATGACCAACACCACAATATGTTACAAACCCTGAAAATACAAAAATTCGTTAGGCAAAACACGCTACACTTTACAATAAAAGTTAAAAGTACATTTACAAACAGTATATTTAAAATAACAAGGAAATTGCTGAATGAGGAGCTGCTCACAACCAATCTGTATTATCATCTACATAATCCGAGATTTTATAATAAGCTTTTTTACAAAGTCTATTCTTGATGGCTTTTTTAAACTTTTTCATAGGCTGGTCTCGGATATCTTTAGGTAATCTATTGTAAAAGCGTATACATTGCCCCATGAATGATTTGTTAACTTTTTGGAGACGAGTAGTGTGTACAACTAATCTGTCCTTATTACGAGTATTCATTTCATGAATGTCACAATATCTCTTAAAGTTAGCGATATTTTTTTTGACATATAGTATATTTTCGTATATATATTGTGATACAGCAGTTAGAATATTTATTTCTTTGAATTTCTCCCGAAGTGAGATTCTTGGGCCTAGATTATAAATTGCACGGACAGCCCTTTTTTGGAGAACAAAGATTCTATTAAAGTCCGCGGAGCATCCCCACAGTAATATACCGTAAGACATAAGACTATGGAAATAAGCGAAATAAACCATTCTAGCTGTTTCAGTATCTGTTAACATTCTTATTTTTTTTACTGCATAAGCCGCTGAGCTAAGCCTACTCGACAACTTTTCAATATGAGGTCCCCACTGAAGTTTAGCATCTATGGTGATACCTAAAAAGACTGTTGACTCCACAAGGTCTAGAGCCACACCATTCATTTGGACATTGGTTTCCACTTGCCTCACATTAGGAGTAGTAAATTTGATACATTTAGTTTTTTTCTCATTGAGAACCAAATTATTAGTGTTAAACCAATGAACAACGTTAGACAGTGCATTGTTCACATCGTCATAATTCAACATTTGTCTTTTAATTTTAAATAACAAAGAAGTGTCATCTGCGAATAACACAATGTCCAGATTGTCCCCTATATGGTAGGGTAGGTCATTAATATATACAAGAAACAGAAATGGCCCCAGAATGGACCCTTGTGGAACGCCCATTTTTATAATAGAACCAGATGATCGTGCACCATTAACATCAACCCTCTGGATTCTGTTGCTTAAATAAGAAGTTACAAGTTCAAGAGCGTTATTCCTGATCCCATAGTGGTATAGTTTTCTGATGAGTGTTTCATGTTGTACACAATTCAAGATGGATTCATTACCTTTCTATAAATTTTTGAATTATTAAATTCGGATATTTCATTCAAAAGATATCGCGATATTAAAAATGTAAGTATTAGTGTTGTAGCCATATAATTAATAAGTACTAGCTGGCCCGGCTAACTTCGTACCGCCTTTTCTTCGTAATTATTTTGTTTTAGTATTTATCAGTTTAGTTTTAGTATTATCCGTGCGGTGACGAAGGCAGTCCGTGAGGTGAAGAAGTATCCATGTGTCGTAAAAGACGACTAAGTGATATAGTATGCATATAATATCTATGCAAGAAAAGGAAAACTCGGAACAAAACCCTACATCAATACGTCTGACCAGTGTGGTATAGTAGGTCAATTTCCCTCCCATAGTGGCGGAGGCCCGAGCCCAACAGTAGGACGTGTATGGGTTGAGACTATGATGATGATTTATCAGCCTCCTACAAATGGCGTCAAGTTGCAGATTAAGGAAATATAACACTCCGTAAATTCAATCCAGTCGTCGAGTCACTCGTCGAGTAAATAGGGTACCACGCGACCAGGGTATTCTGTCGGGCTGACCACTGAAGACAAGTTATCCTGTTGTTTTTAGTATTTTACTCGAAATTTTGCCACATTTTCTCACCGTATAAACCTTCCCTGGACTTCCACAAATAATTCAAGACCAAAATTGGTCAAGTCGGTCCAGCCGTTCTTGAGTTTTAGCGAGACTAACGAACAGTAATTCATTTTTATACATGTATACAGGTTGACTGGTAAAACCTGACCTGTATATATAGATAGATAGATGGCGCGCGCATGTATGATGTGGCGGGCGGTCATGAGGGACGAGGGGGCGGTAGCCTCTGTGAAATGCCTAGAAAGTGACCTCAACTTTCTCAACAGTCTGCCACTGCAAAATGACTGCGACTTATGCGCAGCAATTAGACAGAGGATGAAAATAAGCAGAGGTTGGCTACTCAACGAGAAATCGCTGAATGAAACCGCACTAGATAAACAAGATACACACGTTGAACAAACACAACGTTTGGCTTCACAAACAACTCGAACTTCGTCTAATCGACAACGGGAATCAAGTGCTGAACATTCTCAACGTTTGGCTACAGAAGTTTTAAAATAAATAAATAAATCCTGAAAGTCACTATACCCTCCAAAGTCACTATTCCACGTAGACGAAGTCGCGGGCACTGCTAGTAATTAATAAGTGAATTGACAACGGGCAGGCCACATAGCTCAATGAACGGACAACCGCTGGGGAAAAAGGTTCTCGAGTGGCGAAAACGTATAACCACGCAGTGTAGGATGCCCTCCCTCTAGATGCACCGAAGACCTGGTGAAAGTTGTTGAGCGTCATTGGATGCAGACGGCATAAGATCGCGTTTTGTGGTGAAACATAGGGAAGGCCTACGTCGAGAGGATGAGGATGCCGATAGACTGAATGATGAATGATAGTAATGATGATGATAATTAATAATTCAAAACTTTGAAAACTACGTTTAATTTACCATTGCCTGAAATAAGAGAGCTAATGCAGGCATCATTTAAAAAACGTTTTCATGCGATTTCTTTTCACATTATACAAAATTGTAAATCTATATGTAGCTATTATACGCACGATGCTATCCTTTTAATGAGAGAGCCTTTATTTATCTAAAGCCATGAGGAATGTTCAACGACATAGAAACTGTTCCATGTATACAAACATTGAATATACAATGTAACAAAAAAAACCTTCATTAAGCTATATTGCCAGTATTCTCGTTTATGGTGTTTTTTTTTTTCTAAATAGAAATAGTATAAAAAAATTAAATTCATAAAATATACGGCTGAGCTAAGAAAATTATTTGTTTACTATTTTCCATTACAGTTATTAGCCATATACAGTATGAACTTGTCCTTCATTACAAACCTCGCTGGTCTTTTGTTTTAGCCACTACAGAATTTTGTAACGTATGTTGAATTTCAAACGCAATCCAGTCCAGTTGAATTCGTTTTATAAAATTACTAGCAACCCACCCTCGTTTCGCTTCGGTTTCAGTTGCTTTACCCGCATAGTTTCCGTTTCCGTAAGAATACCGTGATAAAATTTAGCCTATGTTACTCCCTGATATTATAGCTTTCGATGAGTGAAAATATATTTGAATTCTTTGGTTTAAGCGTAAAAGCGTAACAAACAAACCAACTTACTTTCACATTTATAATATTAAGTAAGGGTTTATGAACTATTTATCATTATTATACTCTAATATCCAAAAATTATTGACTGGATTGATGAATGACCGATACTATTAAATTATTTTCATTTAATATTTTTTTATTGCAAACGGAGACAAACGAGCAAACAGTATACCTGATGGTAAATGTTGGTGCCGCTCATGGACTTTTGTAAGGCCGCTGCCTACCGCGAAGAAAGTGAGGGAAGTGTGAATTCGTGCAATGAGGTTCGATGATTCTAAAGGCATCAATAAACCCCATCACACAGAAACACCTTTAGAAAGTTAGGTCTATATAATATGCATAATACCAATAGAAATAATTGATGAAGTTTAAGTGCACTAGTGTAATGAAATTACAATGATTCCGTTATCAGTTCATATACGTCTCACTACTAGACCCGTATCTCCTCCATAATAGGAGAGAAATTGACTTACTATACGAAGCTGAACAGACCGGCTGCTTTAGGGTTGACTTTTCGAGTTTTCCCTCTCTTACATAGATGTTACTAGCAACCCGCCCTCGCTTCGCTTCGGTTTCAGTCACCTTACCCAACTAATTCCCTTAGAAGGTAAAAATTGACAAATGCTCTTTATTCATTTTTACTGAAGAGTATTTTCCGTGTGATGACGGAATAAGAATACAATTCACCACCCCCTTTTCTACCCGTGGCTGTCGTAGGAGACGACTAAGGAATTATAATATGCATACAACATCTATGCAAAAGAAGAAAAGCTCGAAACTAAAACTTATGGCAACACGGTTGACCAGCGTGGTATAGGTCATTTTCGCTGTCATAATGGAGGAGGCTCGAGCCCAACAGTGGGATGTATAAGGGTTGAAATGATGAAATAAATGATGAACGAAAAGTATTTAAGCAAAAATTAAAGAAAATCGATGACGAATTTTATCTCCTCATACAAATTTTGCTATTGTGGTCACCTCTTAGGGGTTGAATGCCAAAATATCCTTTCTTAATGGGTCCCTACGTCACAATATAAAATTACGGTTAAAATTGCATGTTTCTAGCTTCAGTAGTTTCAGCTCGGCGTTAATGAGTTAGTCGACCAACTTCTTCATACCTATTTACAGGGGGAAAATTAAGAAAATAAATGCTGAAACTCGTGTTTATTTATTTTTATTGAATAGTATTTGTGGAGAATTTGATGAAAATCGATGAAGATTTTTTTCTCCCCTTACAAACTTTGCTGCTGGATCTTACTCCTTAGGGGTTGAATTCCAGAAAATACTTTCCTAGTGGGTCCCTATGTCACAAAATAAAATTGTGTTTCAAATTGCATGTTTCCAGCTTTAGTAGTTTTAGCTCGGCGTTGATAAATCAGAGAACCAAATTTTTTATTAATACATATTTACACCCTTAGAGGGTGAAAATAAAAAGATGTTGAAATACGTGTTTATTTATTTTACTAACGAGTATTTTTGGAGAATTTGAAGAAAATCGATGCAGATTTTTTTTCTCTTTATACAAACTTTGTTACTGCGGTTTACCTCCCTAGGGGTTGAATTTGACGTCGGTCGATGGGAGGGTACCCCGAGTAGGGGGTATTCCGTCGGGCCGACCACTGATGACAAATAACCCTGCTCCGGTGGTCGGCCCAACGACGAAGGCGACGTGCATCGTGGGTGGGTTGCGGGAGTTGCGTGCTTACGCCCCTCTGTCACCCCGGACGGAGTGGTGCGAGGAGCGTTACACAAAGAAACTACTGTCAAAAGTTCATGTTTCTGGCTTCAGTAGTTTCGGCTCTGTGATAAGTCAGTAAACTGACATCTTTCTACCTATTTTACACCCTTAGGGGATGAAAATGTACAAACATTAAAACACGTGTTTATTTATTTTTATTAAAGAATATTTGTGCTTAATTTGAAGACAGTAGCTAAAGATTTTTTTCTTTCCATGCAGACTTTACTGCTGCGTTTCATCCCCTTAGGGGTGGAATTTCAAGAATTGTTTTCTTAGTGGGCGCCCACGTCACGAAATGAAAGTACGATCCAAATTTCATTTTTCTAGCTTCAGCAGCTTCGGCTCACCCTGTTCCTTTATATGTATATTATTGTTAACGCCCCCGCAACGCCCCTTGCAGGTGGAATTTCGTAAAAGCCATCTTAGCTGACCTCTACTCGACAAAAGGAATATACCTGCCAAATTTCAAGTCTGTGCGCCTTATGGTTCCAGAGATATGGTGATGAGTCAATATAATATATTGCTCGCAAAACTCTCCTCTCCTATATATATATATATATATATATATATATATATATATATATATATATATATATATATATATATATATATATATATATATATATATACAGTAGAACCCGTTTAATACGATCACGCTTAATACGATTTCCCGCATAATACGCCATTTTGCGTCGGTCCCAGCAATTTGAGACATGTTTTCATACATTTCTTAACGCTTAATACGATCGTCATCCCGTTTAATACGCCAACACGTGCCACACAAATACACACATTACCCCTTGCGGCAGCGGCCAGCGACTGTCGAGCGACCCTAAATGATATTGACCAAGAAGAAGATGAGTCAACTCAGATTTTGTCACACGCCCAGGCATTATCAGCAATTAATGATTTAAGACGCTATGTAACTTCTTTGAATCAAAGCAAAGACTCGCTGCGAAAATTAAATTAAGTTGAAAATCTTGTAATTACTAATGCCTCAAAATCTTTTTGTCAATCTAAAATAGGTGATTACTTTAAGTAACGCGATAATAACAAACAACATTTTTTTATATTTTTAGATATTTTTTTATTTTTTAATGTTTAAAAATGTATCTGGTAGTAAGTATATTAAATAAAAAATTGAAGTAACATGGTTGTCTGTAAAGTCGGTTTACGGACGATAGCTTAACGTGACAACGTCATAACAAAACATTGATGAAATTACTGCATACTTTTATGAATAAAATTGAATCAGCGTTACCAGTATCCATTGTTATAAGCTATTGAAATTAAATCGGGTCGGCAATTACCGTAAGTCTCGATAGATGGCGCTGTTTTTAGCTGAATCGCATTGTACTAAATGAATATATTTGAAATCCTTTCGCATCGATAGATGGCGCGCTTTAGTACAGCTGAATCACATACTACTTAATAATAAAACAATGAGGGTAGCGTGACACTTTTTCGTGCATGCAGCCAACGTTCATCGATTTATTAGACGTTGTCACGTCAAAAAATAAACAACATTATATTTAGGTAATTTTTAAATGTTAAATTCAATACGTAGGTATTCAAAATAATAAAATAGTATAATAAAAAATAATGGCAGGGTTTTTCCTTCCCCGCTTAATACGCTTTCTCGCCTAAGACGCGTTTTTGGTCAGGTCCCTACGAAATCGTCTTAAGCGGGTTTTACTGTATATAGATATGCACATAATATCCCTTAGTCGCCTTTTACGAGGAATGTGGCCTACCCATTGTCACTTTAGCGTGCTTATTTCATCACTGAGCTAAGTTACGAGGCCTGCATTTAGGGACTTGGTTTCTATGCCGTAAATCGTCACTGGTCGTACACACTGGTCGTAAACCTGTGTTTTCAGATACTAAGGTATGTTGGATGAGAAGATTCTCTTACGTTTCTCGAACGCTGCCCTGCCGAATTGGGTTCGTCGGCTGACCTATGTCTCGAAATTCGATCTACCTAACTGAACTGTTTGTCCTAAACATAATAGCTATACCCACAAGCAAATTAGGGGGGTAATCAATTTTATTCTTACTCCGTCACTACGCGGAATGCCTCGGTGACTATTTTAATCAGAAACATTATTTTATATTATAGGAGTTCTATATTATAAGAGTTTTATGTCATTAAGTATTTTTTATTTGTTTTGAATTTACGCTTGGAGGCATCAAACGGGATCATCATAAAACTTGTCAAACATACAGTTGGTGGCCATGAAAATAGATCTCGTAAAAATTTACGACAAATAAAAAACTCGTTACCATGTATCAACTCTGGACACGGTTGGTCTTTCAATATTTCAGTAGCAAATAACAGGTTGTTATTCATTTAGTTTATAGGTGCTTTTTATTAGACCCTTTAAGATGTCGGATTTGTTTTTACAGTGTTTAGAATAGTATAATGTTCTGTCGCGAACATTATTTCATTCACTTCACTGCGCTGCGCCTTGGATTTCATTTTAAAAATTACCTTTACCGCTTTCGTTAGCCATGTAACGGTGATATAAGAATACAAAATGAAACCATCATTTACTTTTCTATAAAAGTCTTGAAAATATGTATAATTAATTTAATTTAAAAGTAAATGCACAATATAAAGTGATTGCGTTCTTCTGCAGCTTTCCGTAATACGGAAATCTGCACAAGAACGATTGTAACCGATATCGCTCGACGAACCGACAACCGCTGGGGAAGAAAGGTTCTCAAGTGGCGACCACGTATCGGACGTCGCAGTGTAGGACCAACTAGGTGGACCGACGACCTGGTGAAAGTTGCTGGGCTTGTCGGATACAGGCGGCACAGGACTGCACTTTTTGGCGTAACATGAGCGAGGCCTACGTCCAGCAGTGGACGGCGGTAGGCTGAAATGATGATGATGAGACATAATATATGATATCTGTAACATAGTTCAAATTTCAATAATTAACTAATTTTAAAACAAAAACCAAGCTATATTCCACTATTTATTTCATTTATTCATTCTTTCATTCATCACAGTTCATATACGTCCTATTGCTGGGCTCAAGCCTCCTCCGCAAGCAGAGGAAAATTAACCTACTACACAGGTTAGACGGGCTAGTCGGTACGGCCGGTAGTCGTCGTACGGTCTAGTATCTAATATAAATAGGATTTTATTTCGAGTTTTCCTTTTCTTGCATAGATATTTTATCCATATTATATCCGTTAGTCATCTTTTACGATACCCACGGACAAGAGGTAGTGAATATTTTATTTTATTTTATTTTTATTTATTCGGAAAACTTACAGCTAATACATGCTTAACAATATATACTAAATAACAAAGGCCAATTACAAGTTTTCACATATAGCTTACAATGACTAGTAGAATAATGAAAGTCTGTAAATGATAAATTATAACTAAAGGATGTGCAATATGCTTAAAAGTTATCTAAACAAAATATGTAATTACTTATATGAATTAATTACTTAACTTACTGTATTTCACAAAACAAATCGTTGGCTAAAACATTCTTAACTTGAGAGACACTGGTATTAAAAAGATCGAAGTCAAACTTAGCGGGAATTTCATTAAAGGTTCTAGAGGCACGTATAATAAAACTATTGAGCCTATAAGTAGTTCTCGCAAATGGCGTATGCAATAATGCTGGTTGTCTAAGTGTCATGGGTCGTGTGATAAGTCCAATTTTGCCTAGAAGCTCAGGACAATCCACTTTGCCCGATGCTATCTTAAATAGGTAGCATAAGTCAGCTATACGTCTACGCTCGCGTAGAGGTAATAAATGAAACAGTTTACAACGCCGAATATAGTCTGAGGAATACCTGCGCGTTTTGAATTGTAAAAAACGTAAAAATCGCTTCTGGATACTTTCAATCCTATCAATATATATGTTATATATTGGATTCCATACCTGTGAAGCATATTCCAAATGGCTGCGAACAAAAGCACAATAAAGAATTTTGTATGTTTTGATATTCTTAAAATCAGACGATAATCTTAATACAAAACCAAGGGCCTTGTTAGCTTTCTTTATAACATTATCAATGTGAGCATCAAATATTAATTTGGAGTCAAAAGTAACACCCAGATCCTTGATCACGTTAGTTTTCTTTATGGCTAAATTGTGCAGCTTGTAAGTGAATGAGATTGGTTTGGGCTTGCGTGAATACGTTACAGCAAAACACTTAGAGACGTTCAAGTCAAGTCTATTAAGATGGCAGTAGTTTTGAAGTTCATCTAAATCTTTTTGGAGGTTGTAGCAATTGAATATATTTGAGATGGGCGATAAGATCTTCATATCATCCGCATAAAGAATTATTTTATTATATGGTAGTGAATTGTATTCTTACTCCGTCACCACACGGAGTTATTTTCTTATAGTTTAACAATATGCGTATGACTTCGTTTATTATTTAGACCAAACACACGCTTGTATATCAGCCCAGTTCAGAAAAGAAAAGGGCAACACGCGAGCCAAGGTGTATATTTACACAAACTATTTCGGCTCACTTTCAACGCCCTCATTACTATAATAGACTAACTCTTATAGACCTAAATACTTGTAATATTTCTAGGTTTAATAGAATTTCTTGGTACTGGAATCATATTAGTTTTTATGAATATCCTAACTAATATTATAAATGCGAATATGAGTTTCTTTGTAATACTTTCGCGTTTAAACCATAAAAATGACTTTAAAAATTCTTTCACCGACGTAACTACATTATCAGCAAGTAACATATATTTTATTTTCCTTATTTCACGAGAATGGAACCTATACTGTCAAAACTACGGTCATCTATACCAATAAATAAAATTGGAGTGTCTGTTTGTAATGTCAAAATAATAGGCTTTTTTCATGCTCACACGGTTATTTGCACGACACCTATGCCTAAAATAGCAATTAAAAAATTTTTATATAAAAGTATATTAATATAACTAGCAACCCGCCCTCGCTTCGCTTCGGTTATAGGTTATAGTCGTTTTACCCGCGTAGTTCCCGTTCCCGTGGGAATACTGGGATAAAATATAGCCTAGTTTACGCCCTGATATTATAGCTTTCCATTGGTGAAAGAATTTTTGAAATCGGTCCAGCCGTTTTGAAGATTACCCGGAACAAACAGACAGACAGATAGACAGACAGACAAAAATTTTTTTCAAAATAGCGGTGGGTCCTTGTTTCATTTTAAAATAATAATGAATTGCCGCCATGTATTGCCTAATTCGATCAAGTATGCCTTTTTTCCTGATATTTAGAGCAGTTATATATTTATAAAATATTAATGTTTTTTTACGAATTTTATAACCTTTCTATTTAATATTATTTACCCAATGCTGTAATGAAGGAGAGAATATGATGATAATGATAAGAATGCTTGTAATACGGATGAATTCACTGACAATACACTGATGATACACTTCGTCTTTTACCCATTTTAGTTTTCATTTCCTTGTTTTTGGTTTTGCCATGGTGCATCACTCACGGTCTAGGGCGACCGAGAGACCAGCGGGCGAGCCTGTAATCCGCCTGGTGGGTAATTCCCATAACCTCTCTCAAGCGCCAAGTGGGCGAGCTACCGGTACTCGAACTTGTCATCAGTGGCCTATCCAGACCCGTGTTTCACCCGTAATAATTTATATGCTGAATTTTATGATGATTGGTAGAATAGTTAAATAAAACGAAGCGCAACAACACGAATTGTTTGTTAAAATTAATTCAGAAAAATAACAAAACTGCCACTCGATCCTGTCAATGTGTACGATGACAGTCTGTTCGACGGCTGGATTCGCGCCAAATAATTACGTGACCATGGCACATTTGGCTCACCAGCGTAACATTTGAAACTCAGATGCAGGCGACTGATAAAATTCTTAAATATTTAATTAATTTATTCCATTCGTACAATTACACTTTAAAACTTTAACAATTAAAATCAAATATTACAATTCAAATTCACGCGTTAAATTAATGTGTTTGGTAAACAATTAACAATAAAATGTCGTACCACACTATCAGTCTTTTTCAGTACACTTTTAGTAACCATTCTATCATATAATGCTTATCGTTATACATTAAGATACGTTTATGTTATTCGAAATTTGAACCTTTATATGCTCTAACTTCCATTGTTTTCAAATACATACTAGAAAGAATTTTATTCCAGCACTAGCTTTTATCATCCACCAATTATTATCTGGTCTCGACCATTGAAAGGTATAAGGATAATTTAAAAGCATGCGAGTGAAAATGAACAAAAATACAAAGTATTTCGTAAAACCGCTTTTTCCCCTGAGAAAATGCCATATCTGACGATTGAAAAACTGTATCCCTCCTGTAACAAATTGAACCAAATTTTATAGGCAAAATCACCTAACCCAGCAGGGCATAGAGTTATAGAAAAAACTGGTACTAATTTTGTGTTTTAATAAATATTTATATAAGTACATCGTCTAATGTGGTGGCGGAGTAAGCATACAATTCACCACTCCCTATCCTTGGCCACGGATATCGCAAAAGACTGACGGATATAATATTTATGCATTTAACGTCTATGCAAGAGAAAGAAAGCTCGAAATAATACCCTATAATACTCGGGCCAAACGGACAATACAGAAATTTTTGGGAGGGCCTCTTACAAAATGTATAACTAAGAGATATGATATCTGTCAGATTATTTTTTAAGTAATAACATTTGTTAAAACAAAATGGATGTTGTCTATTAACGAATTTTAATGCTTAATAAATATAGCTATACCAACCCACGTGACCAGCGTGGCATAGTAGGTCAATATTTTTAATATGCCTCTTATTATAAAGCAGCTTAAACCTAGGAGAGACATATATGAGCCGAGATAATGATGATAGAGACAGAATCGGCACAGACTAGTAGAGAAAACTGATATTATTTATGTATTTCAATAAAAATTTACATAAATAAATTACACACAAGTCTAAATTTGAGTAGTCTCACGCCTTTAGTGGATTGAGTCCAACTATAAAGTAAGATCTATGATTATCACAGCCATAACGTACTCATATTTTACTTGTGTTACTTTTTATAAGTCAACAGATTAGGATATTATAAAATCTTTAGGTATAGTACATATATATCACGTATATATCGCTCGAAACATACAACACATTGTAAATAACTATTGTTATATAATACCACTTCTTTGCATCCAGTCGGTTAGATTTATTTTATAATTATGCACATCATTACACTTACATCGTTTACAATAGACCTAACTAATAATAGTATCTAAATTCAACTGGCCAATCAGCTGTGATAAAGCACATATCAAAAACGTTTTGTGCGTTGCATCTAGTGTACGATCTCTACCAAGGCACATTAGTGAAATTCTTTGCCTTTTAAAATCCTTATTTGGAGCTAGTCTGTAAAGTCTGGCCAAACTTTAAAAACCAGGTGAAACAAACATTTAATTTTAAAGTTGGCCACATATTAAGTCATTTTGTCTCTAGTTATTTTACAAATGCTGCGAGAGAAGGGTATGTATTTAAAAAATCTCTCTAATACCTAACCATCTTAATAACTGCTTTTAATTCTTATAATATTTATATTAGTGTCAATTCTATTAATACTTAACATAATAATAAACAGCTATAGCGATAGACTGCTTTTAGTTATATGTACCATCATCTCACAACTTACATACGTATCTCTACCAAGTACGAGCCTCCTCCACAATAGGAAGGACATTAACCTACTGTACCATGGTCATCAGACGGGTTAGTATAGTGCTTTATCTCAAGTTTTACATCTTTTGCGTTATAATTATGCTATATGCATACTCTCCCTTAGTTGACTTTTAAAATACCAACGGACAAAATCGGAGCTTTCTATGTATAAAAACAGTAAAAATACAATTTATTACCAACCCCGCTCTTGCCTGTGGGTATCTGTAAAGACGACTAAGGGATATATGCAGATAACGGCATTTTTTTTTTTTTTTTTTTGTGTGTGTACAGCTGTTGGCCGCAGATGGCCTTGACAGCTTGACGCGGACTATGGGTGAGCGCTGAGGGCTCTCAACCCGGCTTCAGATAACGGCAAGAAGAAAACCTCTATATATATATATATTTTTTTTTTTTTTTTATAGGTGGGCTATGGTAAGCGCACGCGCGGTCCAATCCGTCCGGGGCGATGAAAGGACGGCGCGCGGGCCCATAACCCACCCGTACCCACATCACCTCGTTGTTGGGCCGACCACCGGAGCAGATGTGACTTGTCGTCAGTGGTCGGCCCGACGGAATACCCTTTCGGGTATCCTCACCTCTCGACGTACTGGGACGTCAGTCGCCGTCGCGCGGTCAGCCTCTCCGCGGGTGACGGACAATTCCCCGGTCCGATCACCCGCGGCCTCGGCTAGGGCGGCATTAGGCGCAGATACTCGCGCCTGCGCCGCCCGAGTCGCCGGCGGCAGAACGTGTCGCCGAATAGGAGCTCTACTCGCACACGATCCGCCGCCTCCTTCCGTGAGATTACGGCCTCACAGAAGGCGGCGACCGCGTCCCAGTTCCTGACGCTGACGAGCATCTCCCTGGCGATGGTCAGCAGTGCCAGGTCGGCACCGATAATTGCGACGAGTTCACGGCGATCCCCCTCCCATGCAGCACACTCCTCGAGCGTGTGCTGCGCCGTATCCTCGTCGCAACTGCAGTGGTGGCAGAACGGTGTGCTCTCCCTCCTGACAATCTTGTGCAGGTACTTCCCGAAGCAACCGTGCCCCGTCAGCACCTGCACCAGTCGGAAGGAAAGCACCCCGTGCGTCCGCTCCAACCACTCCATCAGCACCGGCCGGAGGGCCTCGACAGTCCTGACACCGTACCGAGGACTCTCCAGCCGGACTGCCCAACGGGCAATTACTTCTCGGCGGGCGTCGACCCGCCAGGCGGTGATCTCATTGATGGAGACCATGCTGCCGCGGGCGCGCGTCTCCGACACCCGCCGATAAATGTCGGCGAGCATCTCCGCCTCCAGGTCCCACGGGGGGGTTCCGAAACCTCTATATATAGCATTTTCTTTATTTTTCTCGCGTAGGAAAATGCAATTTTTACTCATGCCCATCTTTAATAGATGGGGTATGCCGGCCTTAACGTCGATTTATTATCAGCGCCACTACCGCCTAAAAACCACACGCTGTTCCTGTCCCTCGGCTACGATGCAGACATGGGACCGTTTTCACATGCATCACAACTCCGCCGGATATAATACCCTAGTTTAACACATTTGACTAGCGTTATATATACTCTCCTATTGTTGAGGTTTTTTTTTTTGTTTTGTGTGTGTACAGCTGTTGGCCGCAGATGGCCTTGACAGCTTGACTCGGACTATGGGTGAGCGCTGAGGGCTCTCAACCCGGAGGAAAGTATGCTAAGCGACATCGCCCAAGGGCTCCCCCTGTGGGGAACGGACCTCGGCTTGGGGCGTCGCTGGAGGCAAAGTGGGCGTGCCCACGTTTTTAGTCGTGACTTTTGCGCGGCGCGGTTTCACACCTCGACGGCGAGTGCGGAACCGCGGATATTTATTTGTTAAGGCCTCGCGGGCCGTGTAGGCTCTTTGTTGAGCGAGTGTGATATTATCGTCCTCTTCGTCGAGGACGTGACGAGGACGTGGGATGGATATTGTTGAGGTGGTCCGAGCTTAAAATATATATATGGGTGGTGAATTGTATTCTTAGTCGATCACCACACGAAAATTTTGTGAAGAAAAAGTTATACCTGTATGTATTACATCCTAAATTGTTAAATACCGTTTGCTTTAGTATGAAGAGAAATTTTATAAAAAAACGTACCTAGCAACGATTTCCAAAATAAATATCTTCTCATAAAAACTTATAAATCGCCTCTGAGAGCTCGTCTTAAGTCGTACACAATCAAAACCGATTTGCTTAAAAAGTCCATTCAAATACGATTGGGAATAACAAAGACTCTTAAGACATTATTTTATTAATATAAAGTATTACTGTTATAGGTATATGCATGATACTTCTAATAACTACATTATTGGTCGGCAATGTGGCAGCTATATTTCGAAAACATGAAGCCCAGAAAACAACTATTAACATCGGTGAGTTGGTTTGTGATATTAAGGTTTAGGTTTGTTAAAACTGCATGCAAAGACAATACAAAGAATATTAATGAGTAATTACACATTGTAATCACCCACTTCATTATTTTTCCTAGGGAATTACAAAAGTCGACCTAGCACCAGATAAGTCCTCTCATGACCGTGAACCCTGTAAAATATTCAAAAGGTCGGATAATTATAAGTTAAATACAATCGTGATAAAATAATTTTATTTCAAATTTTAATACTCACGTAAATATCAGAAATCATAAATCAATACTTTATAAAAAAAACTTAGAAGCACGCTTTTCTAGGTAAATTACAGTAATGGCTGCGATTTCCATCGCGCCTAATGATTACATCGTAATGTTTGACACATTACGATCTAATCATTATCTTCTAATAAGCCAGAATTATTAATATCTGCCTTGTAGTAGATGCTACTCGTCTACGAATACCACTTACGCTAACATGACCGCTGCTTGTTGTAAATAGGCTACTAAAAGTTCTCTACCTACCTAAACCTGGAGCAGTTATAACCAACGAATCTTCTTGAGTAAGTTTGTAATTTGAGCAGGCTGAATCAAAACTATAAGCAATATATTTCACTAGTCTTGCACCTGTGTTAGATATAAAAGAGTGCCTGCGCCGACCACGTGTAAATTGAGATAAAAAAAGTGATGCTTTCAGTTTATCCACTGTAGGAGGGTAATTAACCTGAATCACATTTGTCAGATGAGTCGTTGTATGGTTTTATTTCGAGTTTTTCATCCCGTGCATAAATGTTAAATGCATATTTAATCCCTTAGTCGTCTTATACAACAAGACAGGCGAGTGACGAGTTAAATTCTTATTCCATCACCGCGTAGAAAAGAAGCGAAAAATTGATAACTGTGGAGTATTAATGTATTATATTGATTTCATAGGAGCAATATTTCCTCCGAATACAGTAACAGAAATAGCCTTTGCTTCTACACTTGCAAGAGCTACGATTGATAGCGAACGTTATCATTTTATAATGAAGCCTGTATATGCACCATACGGTGACAGTTTTGCTGCATCTAAAGCCGGTAAGCAAACACATTAACAAACACCCTAAATAATATTAAAATTTTACACATATTAGGAAACTAAACATATAGAAAAAGATAAGATACATTCAAAAAAGTACCTGCTGTTCTCTTTTTTTGGCAGAAGAACATAGTGGTTGTGCGCCGTCCGACCCGTTTAGGGCGATGAGAGGCGAACAAGCCCACAGGTCACCGGGTGCGTACCTCTTTCAAGCGCCAAGTGAGCGGATCTTCGGTACCTAACTTTGTCATCAGTGGCCCGTTCAGAATAGTTATCCTTTCGGGTACCACTTCCAGTCGACGCCCCTGCGGTGCTTCTATATGTACCATCGAGGCGTCGACCACATTTAATTGGTTCTCTGCTGAAAACCGAGCTACTCCCCGGTCTACTCGCCCTGATGTTCTCTAGGCATAAAGTTTTAACTTTTAAAAGATTTTCCAGCATAATTTTAAACGTTTGAACCCGAGCCTTCGCCGCGTGTGAGGATCGATTAACAATTCACCGCTTTTTCTTCCTATAGAATTCGCAAGAACCAACTAAGGGTCCATCCCGTGAATGGGAAGCAGTACTCTTCTAATAAGAGCTGCGATTCCTAGCTAGTCAGATAAACG
Source organism: Lymantria dispar (assembly GCA_032191425.1). NCBI lineage: Eukaryota > Metazoa > Arthropoda > Insecta > Lepidoptera > Erebidae > Lymantria > Lymantria dispar. The sequence continues at coordinate 16,139,254 of CM063453.1, read as the reverse complement.
TGGCCATTGCGGCTCTATCTTCACTCGTAGAAAGATTTATTTCCAGCATTGGATATCAACAGTCTGCTGTATGGGTGGATGGTGTATCGTATCTAGTTAATTATATTTAGGAACGAAGTTCTTTATCGCACATTACGGGCTCGGCGGACGAAGGTCAAGCGGAAAAAGGTGTAATATTTTTCCGTCATGTCACATCTATATCGTGTATGTTATTGGCTGGGCCCAGTCAAAGGCAAGACAGCCAATAAGTTCGATGGAGAATTGTACTGACGTTTTTTCTTCGCAATAACAATAACTAGGTAGCTGTCTATATAAGGAGTGACTTAGGCTATATTTTCAATAGTACCTATTCCCACGAAAACAGGAACTAAGCGGGTGTAACCGGGTGAATTTATTAATCAGTAATAATATACTACGAAAAGAACTTCGTTCTAACAGAGTACTCTGCGACACTCGCGCATTCCTTTTTTTACCTTAAATTTCTCCCTTTAGTACTAAAATACACCGGCGAAATTGAATACAATTTGCACAAAATTGCAACTATTTATTATTAATATTGTTCAAATATAAATAATAACGATACCGACAATTAGGTTGTGAATACACAAATAAAACGAATTGAGTATGTCGCTGATAACTAACCACTAACTAAACAAATTGATTTACATCACGCTTAATAGATTATTTATGTTACAAATTGCATATTGTACTGCGATTTGTGAGCCTCATATTTGAATACTCTTCAGTGTTTACTATAATGCCAAATACTAAAACATTGCCTCATCATCAATCAGCTCATCGACGTCCACTGTTGCACTCAGATTTCCTCAAGTGAGAATAATACCATGAGCACTACACATACTAAGTCGTTTGCCGTCGTTAAGCGCTTCCTGGAAGAGGGCCCCGAGGGCCTTGAGTAATATAATTATTCAAAGAAAAGTTGAGCCATGTACAATTTTAACAAAAATAAAAACCAACTTCAAATTGTAATGGGACCACATGGTGAGCACCAGCTTCAAAATAAAAGAAAATCATCAAAATCGGTTCACCCACTCAAAAGTTCTGAGGTAACAAACATAATAAATAACATATAATCGAATTGAGAACCTCCCCTGTTTTTAAAGCTAGTTAATTAAAGTGCAGTAATACCATCAAACTTTTGGCATCTAATGCAATTTCTTCTGTTCCCAGTATGCGAATTAATATCGGAAGGCGTAATCGCAGTATTTGGGCCAACTGACCCTGTCTCTGCATTAGCCGTAGAAGCGCATTGTCGGACAGCCAAATTACCACACATACAAGTATGTGGAATATAATTGTTCGTAAAACTAACGAAAGTATTGCTTAAATGCAATAAAAGATTGTTTCATTTTCAGGCTATGTGGAAACCACCACCGGTTAGAGGATTAGAACAGCTTACACCACCTGGTTTAAACTTGTATCCCGAAGCAGTAGCACTCTCAAAAACTATTGCAGTATTTATTAAAGATAGTAATTGGCGATCGTATACTTTATTGTATGATGATGATTATGGTAAATTGCTATTATTTATTTTTTACACACCTACTGCTATTAAGTCTCACTAAATAATTTTCATTTGTAAATGTTGCCGGGAGTCGTTGGTTGCGAATTGCGTAGGCCCGCGTTTTATCTATATCTGGTCTACGTCCAGCAGTAGACAGCAAAGAGTTAACCGATGATGGTAATAACAATTTATAGTGTACATTTATGTAATAAAAAATCAAACAATTATCCTGTATGAGAATGTATTGGAAGAGTCTCTCTTATATCAATTTCATTTTGTTTATTTCTAGGTTTGATTCGATTACAAGAGATATTAAAACGTACTGATCCAGAAACAAAATGGTTAGTACGTAGACTCACACCAGGAGAAGATAATCGTCCATTATTAAAATCTCTTAGGTCCATTGGTGAGACGCACGTTATTTTAGATTGTCCAGCCGATAGAGTACTAGAATATTTACGACAAGCCCATGAAGTTAATTTTTTTGAGGATTATATGGTAATTAATTGTTGTTGTTTTTTTTTATAAAATTACTAAACTTACTTAATTGTAAATAGGAAACTATGAGGCCCTAAAAAGAATACAGATCTAGGATTAGTTATAAATACAATTATATTATATTTTTGTGATGTATATAATCGTTATTAAACGTTATTACTTCTCCAGAGTTATGTTTTGATGTCACTAGATGCCCATACTTTGGATTTGGAAGAATTACGATATGGACTATCGAATGTGACCTGTTTAAGAATTTTCGACCATTCAGATTCAAGAACGAGATCTTATTTATCAGATTGGAAAGTGAAAGAAACACCAGAGGTTAAAATACCTCGACAAACACGGGAAATTACCGTAAGTGCTTATTTTTTTTGGCGATTATATTTTACTAAATGAAAGCAAACACGCTGTATTTTAAATCATGAATCCTCCACTATATAATATTGTATAGGTACTATATTCAGGGTATAGACTACTTAAGTAGTTAAATATATAATCAGCTGCCGCCGATAGATCCCATGATCTTCTAACAAAAGTCTTTTGCATAATATTTTACTAACCATTATTATTCTGGTAGCAAGCATCACAATAAGAAACAACTATTCATTTCTAAATCAATTATTAAAGTTTGAATATGAATCTGACAGGTAACATTCCATATTATGTCACGATTGTTCTTTCTAACACGTGAACATAATCATACTCTGATGAACCTATGGCACAGCTCTCCCTAAGCTGTTATTTTTTTATTTTTAATTGCTGTGACAAATGAGCAAATAGCATACCTAACACAACGTAGTATCATAATCAATATTGGAATTTTAACCTATTTAAGGTTGAAGCTGCGTTAGCTAGTGATGCTGCACGACTGATAACAGATGCAGTTGAAAAGGCTCCTGATGATTTTAAATTAGAAGCAATGAAGATAGAATGTGATTCGGAAGATGTTTGGGAAGTTGGAGAAGAATTTACTCAACATTTATTAACGGTATTTATTTAAATTTCAGGTATTAACATAAAATAGGTAGATGAGAAATAAAAATTATACTATATTGAGAGGAAAATGATTACCATTTTATTATCCGAAATTAATAAAGTCATATATATATATATATATATATATATGACTTTATTAATTTCGGATAATAATTTCTTTATAAATTTTAAATATATATATATATATATATCGAGGATTGGTTGGACCATGCACCAGCAACAACGACCGATCGCTCTCGTGTCTCGCACTCCACTGAGTATTCAACGGATTGCTCTCAATAACGAAAGCTCGATAATATTTCAAACGTTAACGGTCCAACGACAAACATCAAAAATCATTGCCAACGTTGTATCGAAAACACTCAAGTATAATCCTTGACGTTGCCGTAATGAGCTTCAATCTGATTATGGTAACACCATTATGGTGTTACCATCATCAGATTGAAGCTCACTTTAGTGGATAACATGAGATTTCCAATAGAAACCAACTAGTTAGCAGACATTTAGATCGCTAAGCCTTGTTTAAGAACCTCACAAGTAATAGTCAGTCAAAACGTCAACAAGAATTTCTAAGGTAATATCATCGATGTCAACCATTACTAAAATCTGTATTGTAGAATGCATAGAAGTCCAACCTATTCTAACCACAAGCAACACGGTTGTTAAACCTTTTGCCACTAAGCTTAGCAGCAACCGATTCCGAATCAAAGAGTACATGACATCAGAACCCCAATGAAATGAGAACTGCTCACCGTTATGCCGTAGTATTCCTCTAGGCAATTCACGATGCACAAGTCAACTCGTTACTCTTTCGCTGCACCTCTACTGTTGCTCCCGTCATGGTAGCTTCGTTGCGCAAGTTGAATGCGTAGTGACCCTGGCCTCGACAGCGGAAGCAGGTGGTTGCCGGTTTCGGTGCAGGCGATGTCTTCGTCGTCGAGTGGTTGTTAGGTTGTGAACTCGAAGGCTCGTCCGGTCGCCTACAGGCATGGCGCTTGGAGAGACAATCTGTAAACTCGTGACCCAGTTGGTCACAGTAAAAAGACTTTAGAGAAGAACGATTATCATGAATACACATTTTCTTCATACCATATGTTCACTAACAAGGGATTTTCGTTTGAGAAATGAAACAGCTTTGAACTCCTACTGTAACTGATTGCGGGTAGTCATTTCAATTGTAAATGACAGTCTTTGTAGAAGACAATCAAAACCGGAAACATGCGCTAACACGGTAGCAATAGCAAGCTGTTCAGTTGATAAGCCCTTCCATCTCAACATAATAGAGGTCTGAACCCTGCTGGGGTATCGAATGGTACGTTGGTAAAACGTTGTCGGTGGTACCAAAACAAACAGTTCCCCAGAGCACTCCCTATGATGTAGCTAGGCACTCATTATCTTTAGGCTTGCTTTCGCTTACGTTTATCAAAAAAAGAGGCAGTAGTCTCAGGATAATCGTACCTTGTTATAAACCGCTCCTTAAATTTGCTCCAGATCATCCCAGGAAAAGACACTTGACAGCCACATAGACGCTTGTCCGTTTAAAGCACGGCTTAAAGCAACCATAAGCTGCGAGCCATGTCGATTTTTATCACCAATACACAGCGTCGCCGTTGAAATTCATGCACGTGCGTTCACATCCGAGCGATCGGATCGGGTAGTCGCAAATCCGTCGACGAAGATGGCGTGTTCATAACACAAAGAAGCATCATAAAATTTTCACTCTGATGTTCTAATAGCCGCATCCACTTTTCATCACTGACGTCACTATTCGAAACGTGTGGCGTGGTATTTCACATCCCAATTCTGATATCGATGGGTTGCGGGGGCGCCGTGCTGTATCACTATCAGGTCGGTCACACATCGCGATGTAATAAAATAATACTTCGGATGGCTACTTTTAAACTGTATTCAACAATTAGCGTTAACACTTTTCTATTATAACCACAATTACACGGATACTGACAGCTAACTTACAAGTTAGGGAAACGCGGTGAATTTGATACAACACGGCAGCAACAACGACCGATCGCTTTCGTGTCTCGCTCACTGAGTATTCAATGGACCGCTCTCAATAAAGAAAGCTCGGTAATATTTCAAACGTTAACGGTCAAAAGACAACATCAAAAATCATTGCCAACGCTGTATCAAAAACACCCAAGTATAATACTTGACGTTTCCGTAATCGATTGATTCTTAAAAACTATCAAGATATGGCGACAGAGGTAGTGACGCTGCGGCATATATATATATATATATATATATATATATATATATATATATAATTGTTATTAACATTTTCAGAATCCCATTATTGGCATAACAAACAAAATTATGTTAGGTAACGTCACTGGTGAACGAACAAATTTCAACGTGGAAATAATGGAATTATCAAATAGTGGCTTTAATAGCATAGCTACATGGAATCCCGAATCTGGTTTTGAATATCAACGTTCAGATTCAGATACCTCAGATCGTTTAGCTGAAAAATGGCAAAACAAAACTTTTAAAGTAGTTTCTCGCATTGGAGCTCCATATTTGGTTGACGTTAAAGCTAAAGAGGGAGAAACATTAGAAGGTAATGATCGATATGAAGGATATTCAAAAGATTTAATACATGAAATATTAAAAGAAACACTACATTTAAATTACGAAATTGAAATTGTACCCGGCAATGGATATGGATCATATAATAAGGAGACGAAAAAATGGGATGGACTTGTAGGGCATCTCCTAGAAAGGGTTAGTGTATTATTTATGTTACCTTGTATTTTTTAGTAACTCCTTTGCTTATTTCTTTAATTATTATTATATTTTATTGAGACAATTTACATTTCAGAAAGCTGATTTAGCCATATGTGATTTGACTATTACTCATGAACGTCGTTCTTCTGTAGATTTTACGACACCTTTTATGACATTGGGTATTAGTATTTTATACTTAAAGCCGACTGCACCAGAACCAGAGTTGTTTTCATTTCTAAAACCATTTTCTGTCGATGTGTGGGTGTACATGGCAGCAGCTTATTTAATGGTATCATTACTACTTCATATTTTAGCAAGGTATGTATTTAGGTCTATCCATTTTTTTTTAATTAAAAATGAGTAGATATTATTTTACACAAAATAATGCTTTTATTGTTTTTTATTCATATAACATTATTATAACTAATAGGATTGCAATTTTCTCGGTTGCAATGATTTTAGAAAAGAATGCTCTTGAGGCTCCCTGTAGAAGTTTTAATTTTAAAGCGAACTAAAAATTTCTAAGAACAAGCTCGAAATTTGAATCCGTGTCCCTGTACAAACAACTCGCAAATAATTTATATGAAATTAACATAGTGTTGTAAAATATGATTATGTATTCACTTCTTTTTATTTCTGCGAAGAGAAAGTAGTGCGAAAATAAGGTTTTTAGATATATTATATGAACCACACGTAAGCTTAATTTTGGTACTTCAATAATATGTAGATACACACACTGAAAAATATAATATTTATTATTTCCGATCCTCTTTTAAGACTTGCACCAAACGATTGGGAAAATCCACATCCCTGTGACAAATCACCCGAAGAATTGGAGAACATTTGGCACATTAAAAATTCTTGCTGGCTTACAATGGGCTCAATCATGACACAAGGTTCCGATATTTTACCAAAGTAAGTTATTTTTAATATAAAATTAATTATTCTGTAATTATCATAAATTTAAATTCCTTTTCTTTTTTAGAGGTTATTCAACAAGATGGGTTTGCGGCATGTGGTGGTTTTTCGCTTTGATTATGTGTTCATCCTATACAGCAAATCTTGCTGCTTTTTTAACTAATGCAGCCATGGACGATTCCATTAAAAGTGCTGAAGATTTGGCTACGCAAACGAAAATTAAGTTTGGTACCGTAATAGGTGGATCTACGTATTCCTTTTTCAAGGTAGATATATTTGTACGTAGCAACAATACTTTCTTTCCATAGCTATGCAAGTATATGTACGTAGATATTATTTTTACAGAAATCCAATGTATCCACTTATCAAAGAATGTGGGGAGCCATGGAATCAGCACGACCTTCCGTATTCGTTAAAAATAATGATGAAGGCCTAGACAGGGTTCTAAAAAGTAAAAGGGCTTATGCTTTCTTTATGGAATCAACTGCTATTGAATACCAAATGGAAAGGCACTGCGATCTTATACAAGTTGGTGGTTTACTTGATTCCAAGGGTTATGGAATAGCTATGCCATTTGGTGAGTATATAACTTATACCTTTGTTTATAAGTTTTGCACGTAATACTCTTCAGAGAAACGTTCCTTTTCTTAATTATATAACAATTTAGAAAAAAAAAAAAAATACTTTTAAATTATCTTAATGTGTCTATCAACCTTATAACTAGTTTACGGGTGAAGGATGTTATGTGTGACGAACTCTCATTCTCCAATGAGAAGGCCAACTGAGAAATCAACTCCCAACCTATCTACCAAACATGGTGTTGACTTCGTAGGCCTATGTCCATGTAGGCGTTGATAGATTGTAGGATTTATAGTTTTCATAATTAAATTACGCATTTTTTATATATATTATTTTTATATAAACTACCCGTATGCTAGTTGGTAAATAAAAATGTTCTATTTACCATATTAGATGGAATACTTGAATTTCTAGTGATACAGTGAAAGAAGTATAATTTAACTTTAGCTTTGTTAAATAATACAGCAATAAATAAATTTGCCTAAATAATGCTTTTGGGGACATATTGGTTGATGCCACATTTAGTCTGTTAAATATTTATCCAACCCCACCGTCACTATCGAAGCCAAACAAGACGTGACATAACAAACACACAGATAGACGATTCATTATTGGGCCTCTAGCCAAGATTCAATTTAGTTTTCCAAGTCATTCTGAAACTTGGGATATAATTCTTCTTTGACATAATCAAGGAGGAAAGGTTAAGGATTAGGCACAGCACTCCTAGACACAATTCTCTATACTAATACTAATTGCATGGCATGAAATGTTAATACTTCCTATTATTAATCTTACTCGACGCTGCGCATCGCGCTTCTATCGGCTCAGACGAATTGGGGCGGGTCCAGACCATAGTTTTCCACAAAGAAAAAGGAAAAATATTTTACAGTAATATAAGTAGCGAATTTCATTCTAACTCGAGGGCTCAATGCCCGCCATCCACGCCGTCTCAGGATTCAATGTAAGTTAACTCCAAAGGTGTGTTATTCAGGGTTTTTCTGTGGCGACCACAAAGGGCCGTGGTGGTCAGGGCCATACGCGGATACCGCACGGTGGCGACGAAGGCAGCGTGTCTGTTGGCCGGGACTCCCCCGTGGGACTTGGAGGCGGAAATGTTCGCTGGTTTGTATCGGCAGGTGTCGGGGATGCGAGCAGAGGGCACTATAGTCTCGGTGAGGGAGCTTGATGCCGCCCTAGCTGAAGCCGCGAGTGACTGGACCGGGGAGTTAGTCCGTCACCCGCTGAGAGGCCGACCGCACGACGACCGACCGACGACCCCCGGAACGTCGGTCGGGGAGAGGGTACTCCTCAAGGGGTATTTTGTCGGGCCAACCACTGACAACAAGTCACCCTGTACCAGTGGTCGGCCCAACGACGAAAGTAACGTGTCACGGGTGGGTTACGGGTGTGCGTGCTTACGGCCCTCTGTCGCCCCGGACGGAGCCGGGTGACGGGTGCGCCGACCGTAGACCACCCCCCAAAAAAAAAGAAAGAGGTGTGTTATTGTTTAGAAAAAATGTATTTAAAATTGTATAATTTCCCTACTTATTTTTGTTTAAACCTCTTATAATAATTTGCAGATTCTTCGTACAGAACTGCTGTTGACAACGCATTATTAAAATTAGCGGAGAGTGGGAAATTAGTTGAAATAAAAAACCGTTGGTGGAGATCTCCGGCAGATCAAGCTTGTGTGGTAAGTTATTGGTATACGTAACACTTATTAGGCTTTTAAGTAAACAAATTCGGGAAAATACGAATTGTTTGAAGTGTGTTTAAACCTGCTACACACTTTTATACCTTTTTCGAATGGTTAAATTTTGTTTATTGCTTCATAGCGAAAAAGAGCATTATCCTAACATAATTGCCATAGGTATGCCACAGGAAAGTTAGCTATCGTAGTTGCTATTACGTTAGTTAAGTTTCAAATGTACTGCTGCTCATTCTTCTGATATAGTTAAGTATAGTATAGTTTAGTGTTAAGCCACTACTATAATACATAATTTCAATCAAATACAATTATTTTTCAAGGATAGTTGACGTCAAATAGGAGCTGTTTTTAAGACTTAACTAGGTTTTTAAACATTATAGCCTTATAAATTGTATTTTCCTTCCTTAACCAACATCTAAGAAACAGGGCACCTATGCTACGATACGAAATAATATATATTTAATTTAAAGAAAAAGAATTAACCAATAAAAAAGTCTAATATGTACAAAGACAATGGAAATTAACAAACATTTCTTTAAACATTGTTTCGTAATTCCAGGCTGAAGAAGCAACTGAGGATGGGGCAAGCGCTGTAGAATTAGGTGTTGATAATGTTGGTGGCGTGTTCGTTGTATTAGGCATAGGATGTGGCATAGCCGCTGGAATGGGTGTGTTTGAATTCCTTTGGAATGTTAGAGAGGTCGCCATTCAGCAGAAGGTAGAGATTTTTGTATATTCAATTAATAAAATATGTATAACAAAATATATACAATGCATGGCTATGCATTAAAGGCTTTTAACAAAATATATATAGCTATAGATATATAATGCATAGTAATCGATTTGACTAGCATGCTGTAGTAGGTCAATTTCTCTTTGATTGCAGAGAAGTTAAGATTATTTTATGGTTTTCAGTATTTGACAAATGAACAAAATTTCTATTAAATTTGATTGTTTACAATAACTTAAGTAGCTCAAAATTAAGTTCAAAGTGACAAATACAAGGATGTAGGTAGATGTAATTATTAAAAAGAAAATATATAATAAAGCCGTCTTAATGTAAAATAAATCATCATCTTAATTTTCTCAGCCCACCGTTGATCAAAAAAAAATGTGTTGGCATAGGGTTTTATGTCAAATTTTCCTTATCTTGTGTTGAACATCCATTTGCATAAAATATTTCTTAACCATTTTTTACGACACCATCGGGCAAGATAGGGGTTGGTGAATTGTATTCTATTCCATGTGGAGACAGAGTAAGAATACAGTTCATCACCCTCTCTCTTACCCTTGTTTGTCGTAAAAGACGACTAAGAGATATGATATGCAAATAATACCTATGCAAAAGAAGGAAACCTCGACATAAAAGCCTATAGCAACATGTCTGACCAGCGCGGTGTAGTAGGTCGATTTCCTTTCCATGGAGGCCAGAGCTGTAGGACTTATATGAACTGAGATGTTGATGAAGAATGAAATGTATTCTTACTCCATCACCACTCGGATAAAAAAAAGTTTGTCAAAAAGAAATTCAGTTCAATAATCTTTTTGCCATAAAAAAATTTTTAGCCGCCTCTGGTCCCTTTGCTTAATTATTCTATATTTGCTTACCCACAGCATGCGGGTACTATTTTATTAAAGTCAAACCAGCCATTTACTGTTTGAAAATCGTAAGCCCTGTTTTGGCAGACATAAAATTCACGGTACCATATTATTGCATTGTCACCGAAGTTACGTAAGTAAAACAAATTTCAACCTAATCTAACGACAGGAAGTGGTTCTAATTTAACTCGCAAGATTTGTCCCATACAAACAGGGCAAGTTAAATAAAAGCTTTTAATAATCACGCCAATGTATCATCAATCATGATACACACCAACAGGCACCAACAGATGGGCCTATTTATGACTGCTGGAGAAAAAAATAGAAAAAGATTCTACCCTTATTTCTTTTTTCATTACGAAAAAAAGTGAAATCTTTAAAAAATGGACACCCTTTATTATATTTTTAAATGCCATTGCTACAATTTTACAAATAATTCCGTGATTTTTTTTTGTATTAGCAACGTAAGTAGCACTGTTGCTATCGATCACAACCATTAAAAATCCCAGAATGTCTATAGTTTCTACGCAGAAATTAACCAAAACTGTGTTTTTCCATAAATTTTGTAAGATTTTGACTTTAAGCTCACTTTCACTCATCGTTTCAAAAAGTATTACTTTTATATATACTTTTACAACACCCATGGGCAAAATATGGGGTGGTAAATGCAATTATTAATCCGTTACATCACGGAAAAAATACACGTTGTTCCAATAAAAGTATTTCTTGTATTAATACTGTAATTAGTTAAGGGTGAATTTTTCTCCCGCCGGGAGGGTCACCGTAGACAAAGGCTTTATATTAATACTCCGCTTAAATAATAGGTACTGTACTGCTATGGGCTTGTACACCGTCTCTTCTGCCATACTGGGCAATTATGATAGGGTTTCAGAAGACCAGAATCTGTCTCAAATAAGGTGAATTTGCGTACAATTGCAGAGTTTCAATAATAATAACAATGAATTCATATTTGCTATATAATTGTTTAGTATAGAACTTTTTTCCATGTGTTGACGCTGTAAGAATACAATTCTCCACCCCCTTTCTTACCGATGCGTGTCGTAAAAGACGACTAATGGATATAATATAGCAAATAACAACTATCCAAGAATAGAAAATTGAAAATAAAACCTTGTCCGACTAGTGTGGTATAGTAGGTCAATGTTACTTCTATTATTGAGGAGTCTCGACCCCAGCTGTAGGACGTATATGAGCTTAAATAATGACGAACTAATTATAACTGATTATAAATAAACTAATCCGTGTGATGACGGAGTAAGAATACAATCACAATTCCCTGTCGTACCCAAGGATGTCGTAAAAGACGACAATGGGATATAATATGGACATAATATCTATGCAAGAGAAGCAAAACTCGAAATAAAACTCTATACCAACATGTCTGACCAGCATGATGGTATGGGAGGGAATCTGACCTACTATAGGTCAGATTCCCTCCCATTGTGGAGGAGACCCGAGCCCAACAGTGAGACGTATGTGGGCTGCGATGTTGATGATGATAAATAAACTAACAAATAATGAAACGACTTTCTTGTAGATGACACCATCAGAAGCATTTTGGGCAGAACTTGCATTTGCTCTAAGCTTTTGGGAAACAGAAAAACCTGTAAAACATTCGCGTCCGTCTTCCACAGCTTCAGGTTCAAACAACGCTTCCAGAGCCTCATCTGTACTAAGGTCTGCTGTGGATCTATTTCGTCTCAATATACCAAATCTTAATTAAATTAATAAAATTAATGTAATATGTCAAAATATTTAATTAGTAAATAATTTATTTATAATATAGTACTTAAAAAAAATTACAAGTTAGTCCAAAATTGTAATAGCAATAGTTTGTTATTTACACAATTTATTTTAAATACAATTTTTATCATGACAAAAACTATTATTATAATAAAGGCTAGTAAATCTCTTTAAAATTGATAAGCGATGTCGCAGCTCTGAGTACTGATACCGCTCGTGATTGTGATCGTTCGCGTCTGGATGGTGAAGGGCTACCGGAAGGTGGAGCTGATCGTGGAGGTGCGGCTAACTTATGCAATTGTCGCGGATCAAGAGAAGCGCGCCACTCACTCGCCAATGCCTCATAAAATGTCACCTTAAATGATAAAAATAATATTTTTATTGAGTCACACTTTCTTATTCATACTTATTTTTTACAAAATTATTAATTTAGAAGTAGTAGTAGTCAAGTTCAATATTATAATAATTATAGCGTGATAGGCAAAAGTCTTGTGATCTAAATGAATGGATGGATGAAAATTATTTATTAGAGAAACATTCTTAGGCATATTTAAAACATATTTTATTGTTTCTTTTCTATTACAAAAAAAAATTAGCTATTTACAAAAATGATTTTTAAATTCCTATAGTATAAATAATTACATAAAGCAAGTAACTCTCGCTCTAATCGATGACCGTTACATGTATATGTATATATATGACGGAGTGAGACGGCCGGATTTTATCTCTTAAAAAGGGTCAGGCAAGTTAAACACCAACAGCACCAGTAGTCTACCCATATGGGAAGCTGTAAACAGATACATGGAGACAGTCGACAATCTGCGCCTATGGCGATATGCGACGATGGCGAGCGATCCCACCAATCAGTCTCAGTCCTCGTCATATATATACACACATATATATATATATATATATATATATATATATATATATATATATATATATATACCCTAATCCGGTTTCATTAGAAAAGCAATGATGCAAAGATAGTTTTTACGTCTAAGAGAATGGATTGGGATCCAGTAGCTGGTGCTGCTATCGATTGCAAGGAATTATATTTTTATTTTATTTTTAAATGTATGCAGAAACTAGCAACCCGCCCTCGCTTCGCTTCGGTTTCAGTCGCTTTACCCGCATAGTGCCCGTTCCTGTGGGAATACCGGGATAAAATATAGCCTATGTTACTCCCTGATATTATAGCTTTCCATTGGTGAAAGAATTTTTGAAATCGGTTCGGTGTATATCGCATGAAAGCGTAACAAACAAACAAACATCCTTACTTTCGCATTTATAATATTAGTAAGGATGCATTATTTAAGTCGTCTAGTATACGATAATACGTTACGTTTGTTATTTTATTGCTATTAATTTGCTAACCCTAATTGCTAATCGGATATTCATAATAATCTGCATATCTGTAATTTAGAATACTTTCTCAACAGTTAAAGTAAAAATGGATATAGGTACGGCTAAATCTTTCGACTATATTATGGGAATAGAAGTAGTATGAAATAATAATCAGTAAGTATAGAACACACAGGCAAAGTCAATATCGAAATTTAAGAAAAAACATACCCCTTCCTTAACACTTATTTGTCTTGCATGTAACATGAAATCCGCAACGGCAACAAATAAACCTATAATGCCTCCTGTACCGAGTACTAAGAATATGCCACTGGTGTTTTTCATTTTCAGAGAGCCGTTATCATCTTCTTCGTTTGCTATTGCCTGAAAATCAATAATAATATAATTTTTATTTGTATAGTGACAGTTTATTTCAATACAAAGTATCATCGAGCTGTCAATAAAAAATCTCAATACAAAACACGGCATTTATCTAAAAGTCAAACATCAACCTAGGACTGGCTAGGACCAGCAGTCATTGACAATTTCACTGGATCAATTTACCAAACATTATAATATGCAGACTGCAGAGATAGCGCAGATATAAAGATACCGACCTACTGTCCAAGATGACGTAACTTCGTTTCCCATGCAGCAGAATACTTTGTTATAAAAAGTCTGTGCATAATTTGTGTTCATTAATCAAATATTTTTAAAGTCCCACGTATTGCAAGTATTATTTCCTCTGTTCAAAGAGTTGGCTAAAAAAAATATTGTAATAAATAGAAACATTTATATGTGGTAGAAACACACTGTCGACCACACTGTAGAAGCACACTGTTGACCCCGAAGCTTGACGCATCGGACCACGCAATATTGCCCACCACCAATGCTTCTCCGTGAAATGTTGGTGTCGTAGACCCATTTTATGCGGTTCTTTTTATTATTTGCCATAAATCACGGAATCTTTTTTGCTTTACACCCCTTTATGCGGGTTGCATCTGCAAGTCTTCTTCTTGTTGGAAGGTCGTAATGCTGTCCACGTATACTTGTCTATGATATCACTATATCTATCACTTCTTACCCTTGAAGTACTAATAAGATCTTCGGTTAAAACGGCAGCGTACTTAAAAGAATCTTTTTGCGATCCTTCAGAGACTAGCGGATAAGTTTTTTGCCTTGATGCTCAGTAGTCACTCGGTTCCTATCAGTCCATATTTTGTTTGTGTGGAGATGAGTCTCAACAAACCGTATAATAGTGGATTGCACTGTGAATCGCAAACATTACACGAGTACGACAACTTCTCCTTGGGACTTTGCTTTGTTCATGTTAACTGGATTTTAATTCGTTCACACAATTCATTTTTTAAACATATTTAATATTGTTCACCGCTGAATCACACTAAGAATAATTTAAAAAAGAGTAATCGGTTTGAAGAATAATTGCACTATAAATAACAAATGAACACTAGTAATATTTACGTTATTTTTTCGAAAATACTTCATGTATTTTGCTAGCTCATAAGTTGCTTTATTTAATGGTTCACAGAAATATGTTTTCTGTTGTTTTTAGCCGTTAATGACATGAGTTTGACATTTGTTAAAAACATTTGATATTTTTTTATCTAAATACATTTTTAGATATTTATATTTTAGAGGGGTCCTAATACTTTTGACCAAAAACCATAGCTTATACCATAAAGAAAGAAAGCAATAATGGTATTATATTCAAGCGTAAAATCACAGGAATATTGTAAACGTTATAATATTGTACCTCGCAATTGCTGTCGTTGTCTTCCTCTTCCCACCATTTCTTTTTCAATTCTTCAAGCGTACCATCCTCTTGAAGCGATAATATCGCATTATCTACTTGACCTTTACGTATATAATCTGAAATGAGACGAATTTATTTAATTTATTAAAATGGAATTAATATTTATCATCCTACTCTTATTTCATTTAATATTTATTCATAGAGTTATATATATAGAGAAGCTATCCCGAATAAATATTTTATTCCATTTTGATAACAGTTATAAATTACACTAAAGTTCGCTGCAGCGCTGAAACAATAAATAGTAGTCTAACCCAAACATTGAAGCACACAGCGCTAGATTGCTTTAAGGGTGTAGATCGTGAAAATCACCGAAAAGAGTGTTACGATTTTTCATATTTAACCTATTTACATATGATTGATATCAATGATAATTTGTATATATTACAATCAAAGACCAATAAGTATGTTCATGCTTATATTAAACTCTTAAACCTAATAGTTGTTATATAATAAACGTCAACAAACGCACAAAATTGAGTAAAAATGCAAAAACATGACTTCGTATTTTTCAGATTTAACCCCATAAATCAACACAAATTGATAAAAAGAAACACTTTTTGAACACTGAAGAAACCAATAAGTATAGCTGTATACTTCTTTTTATACCTTTACAAACAAAGACTTCCTCTTTTAAAGCCCTAAAATCTAGATATATTTTAAGGTAAATTTTTCATACAAAAATGTATGGGTAAAACGTTCGTCTCATTCGTGCAATCTCGGTGGTCAAAAGCGGCAGTTCCTTTCTGTAAGTGAACGCGACACCACGCTTGTCGGCTGCAGACAGCAGAATTACGTATTGTGAATTTGTGTTTTTTGTAAAAAATTGTAAGTATAACATTTTTATAATTAATTTATTTTCAGTTATTAGAAAGTATCGATATAACAACATTCAGTCTGAAAGAAAACCATGATGGAACTAGATATAAATCGTAAAAAATACAATATCTACACTAATAGGTATTATAAAGAGGAAAGATTTGGATTTTTGTATGTAACGAATAAACTCAAAAAGTACTGGACCGATTTTAATAATTCTTTTATCATTCGAAAGCTACATTATCACTGAGTAACATAGGCTATTTTTTTCGCAGGACTGATTGAATTTGAGTGTCATGCCAGGGAAAAGAAAGTTTTGTACGCATTATAAAAATATGAAAGCCAAAAGATCTCGGAATAAAATGTAAGTTCCTCCCTACTTATTTATTATCGCATTTGAACAGGGTACATTACAAAGCTAATACAATATGTCATATGATTTAGATCGCCCGATTCAGACATATACCTACAATAACATGTAAATATTGGTTTGTATTATCTATATCTATACTGATAAATAAAATTGAAGTATCTGTATGTAATATCAAAATAATAGGATTTTTAAAAAAAAAAAAGGCGATACGGAGTTCGCCGGGTCGGCTAGTATTGTCTAAATATCAAAATGTGAAAGTAGGTAGGCGACAGCGCAACTTGGTCGACATACCTATACCGCCAAACAGACGCGAGGCGCCTAGCGTCTGCCTTAGGGTTGTACAAAATAAATAAAAAGTGGATAATATTGATGAATAATATTTCCAGTATTGAAAATAAAGAAAACCTTGGGGCCGAGACTGAGCAACAATGCTACGCGCTGTATAGAGGTAAGTTGTTATACGTAATTCTTGTAGACTTGTTACATAAATAAACAAACTACTTAGTTAGTGATGGGCGAAGACAAAATCTCAATACCTACCTATAGATTTTTTCTTGCAATATTTATTATTTTCATCGAGAGACAAACACCTTAGTACCGAAATACTTCTCAATTACTTTCTCAAAAGAAAATTTACGTTCAAATAGGTGACGTCATAAAAAAACAATACCTAATGCGTAAAGAAATTATAATTTCTATTCATCAGGAACCTAATATTGTATTAAATTCTTTTGCATTTTTTTAAATTTTTAATTATTTTTTATAAAAAAAATCAAGCCATTATCTTTCTTTACAGGAACTAGTTATTGAAAACGACCAAGAGGGAAAGGTGGATGAAATGGAAGTTGGGCGTAGAGTTGTAGACGTTTCTTTTTTTTTTAAAGCTCTTCAGGCCATAGGGGACCACGGTCCAATGGATTGTAAGTTAAGTTACCTCAGTATAATAGGTGAAGTAAAAGTTGGTCTGGACTCAAAACTCATCATGAAATGTAGTATGTGTAGTATGAAATTTACTGTGTGTTTGATTGAAAAGAAAGAAGATAGAATGGAAGTGAATCATCAAATTGTATCTGGTATCATATCATCTGGTGGGAGCTACTATCAGTTAAAAACATTAACTGCCGCAGTAGCCCTACCAATCATGTCACCTTCATTATACAATGAAATTAATAATACGGTTTGCGATTGGTGGGAAAAGACAGCAGCATGCGATTGGTGGGAAAAGACAGCAGCACATTCCATGGCAGAAGCTGTCAAGGAAGAAGCGGAGTACGCAGTGTCTATAGGTAGTGTTGATAAAAATGGTACACCATTAATATCTGTTGCTGTTGACGGTTGTTGGAGCAAGAGATCTTATGGTAAGAATTTTTCCGCCTTGTCCGGCGCAGCTGCGATAATTGGCATTAAAACTAATAAAGTATTGTTTTTTGGAGTTAAAAATAAATACTGCGTAGTTTGTGCACGAGCCGCAAAGAACGACAGTCAGCCCTCGGAACACCGTTGTTTCAAGAATTATTCGGGATCATCTACCGGTATGGAATCGACCATAATAGTTGAGGGGTTTAAACGTTCCATTGTTGATCACGGTGTAATTTATAATAAATTTGTAGCAGACGGCGATTCCAGTACTTATAAAAAAATATTAGATTCGCGACCGTACGGTAATTTAACAGTAGAGAAAATTGAATGCAAAAATCATCTTTTACGAAACTACTGCAATAGCTTGGAGAAACTGTCGAAAGACACTAAGTATCCTTGCGAATTGCGGAAATTCCTAAAAGAAAGGTATTTGCGTTTAAGAACGGGTGTAAAATGCGCTATTAAATATTGGGGCGATCAAAATCAGTCACTCGAAGAAAAAATAAAAAATCTTAGTGAAGATATCCTAAATGGTCCACAACACGTATTTGGTAATCACCAATATTGCAAAGAGTATTTCTGTAGACCTGATACTCGTCGAATAGAACCTGTTGGGTTGCTTCCAGCAATTGTTGGATGCGGATTAATGGACGCGGTACACATTTTAAGTAAAAGACTGTCATATCATTCTAGAAGTTTAATTCATAATTGTACAAGTAATATAGTTGAAAGTTTTAACGCAGTGATTGCCAAATTAGTAGGGGGTAAGCGTGTAAATTATTCTTCCCGTGGTTCTTATGCGGGCCGATGCGCAGCTGCTGTTGTGTCTTTTAATACAGGATCGATTCATAGTAAAACTCATGAAGTAATATTTAAATCTAGTCCTAATCCTTTGATCGCGAAAGTGGAAAATTGTAATCGTAGAATCCGTTTAATTGCTAAACCTAAATTAAGATTGAAAAAGAGCCACAGCGCTATATCGAAAGACGCTCACTATGGACCAAACTGCGAAAAACCTGATCTGAGTCCAGAATTATATGAGAAAGCCAAGTCATCTTTTTTAGCCGATTTAAAGTTGTCTTGTGCTGAAAGAGAGGAGCTTGAAAGGTCGACCCATTTGCAAAGAAGTAGTTCTGAGTGGATGAGTACAAGGAGAAAATTACTAACCTCATCATCGTTCGGGGAAGTTTGTAAAAAACGAGAGAGCACAAGTTGTGCTGTTCTTGTTCGTAAAATCGTTTATGGTAGTAATATCTCCAGTTTGCCTGCTGTACGGTACGGTATCGAAAACGAAGAAACCGCAATTAAACAGTTAGAAATTCAAGAGAATATTAGTATACAAGGTTGCGGTTTGTTCGTCGACGATCAATATGAATTTCTTGGTACTACACCAGATGGCATTTATGCAAACGGTTTAATTGAAATTAAGTGCCCACATTCTTTAGCTGGCATGACTCTTGATGAAGCAATGGCCAAACATACCTTTTGGGTTAAGGACAAGGCTTCCAAGGGTTATGTCATAAATAAAAATCATAACTGGTATTTCCAAATTCAGGGACAGGTACATATTACTAAAAGAAACGTTTGCATGCTTGGCATCTGGTTTGGTGCTACTGTACCTATGAAAGTTTATATTATAGAAAAGGACGACATATTTTGGGAGGAGAAAATGGAGATGAAATTAGTTAGGTTTTATTACGATTGCCTACTTCCAGAATTAGTTGATCCTCGGCAGTCACGAAGCATGCCCATTCGTGACGCGCCCAGTATCATAGAGGCTATGAAAGAGAGGAAAGAAAGAGCTTTACATGTTATGAAAGAGAAGAACGCCTAATGATTTTGAAAGATACAGGTAACTTAACTACCCAGCCAGTCGATTCACGTAAACACGCCAGTCCAAAAGTCGTTTTAACTTAGGAATTTAGAAATCGCCTTTTGGTTTTCTGTTTTAAACGCACTTACTTATCTAGTCTTGGATTGTCATAAATCTTCCAATAGCTCAATTACTATACAATTTCTGAGTTACCTGGTGTAAAGAATCATAAAAATTGGTTCAAAAATACAGCGAATTGAGAATTCTCCTTTTTTTAAGTCGGTTAAAAGGGCTAAATTTGCACAAAACGAAGTGACGTCACTGCGCTACGGTTTTTATTACTTACGTGAATCGGGCAGCTGGTAACGTTTTCATTCTGATAGGTTTTGTGATAGCCATTGATTTTATCATCAAATTAGCAGAAATCAGAACTTGATCCGTAATCGAATGAAAAACCATTAGAATTTTGAACTCATATTTCGTTATTGTTTAATTACATACTTTTAATTAGTATATTAATAATTTACAAACTTCTGTTAAAATTAGTAAATAAATGAATTATTTACTAATTTTTGTACAACCCTAGCACGCTTTTAGGATAGCGAGTAATGGCGACTCATATTTGTTATTGTGTAGTAAATAAATCATTTTTATACTTGTATTTCATTTATTGACATTTTTTTTAAAACCCTAGGATTTTTTTTTAGATATCGACGAGGTGATCGTAAACAAAAAGTAAGTATTTGAGTTTACGCAATAGGCACATTTCCTTGCGTAGAGATAAACACACTTCCTACTGAATTTGCAATTATTTTATTGAATGAATATTTTACGAATTAGAATAAACTTTGGTAGTGAAATTACAAATAAATAAATAGTTGGAATTTTAGGTAAGTAGAATACAAAAATGTCAGTCCGGACCTACTCTTGATTGTATATTATATTATAAACTAGTAACCCGCCCTCGCTATCTTCGCTATCTTCGGCAATATTCACTTCACATTACATACTATAAAAAGCATATTGATCTATAATAAATGCACAATTTATTTAAGGTACTTAATTGGATAAGGATTAATGCTGTATTGTATAAAATCACTTAGTAAATAATCATTTTTTAGTAGAGGATAAAAAATGGTTATGGTGGGTTATCCCTAAGAGATAGACATATGCCATCGTGGACTTTTTTGTTGAACTTTTTAAGATGGATAGTACTGTAGTACATTATTTTGGTCTATCTCGTAGGGTTCAGCCAACGTTTGCAATATAAGCGCAAAAACGTGCTTATTTACGACATCACATTAGAAACCTCTAAATTAATCAGCGTTTCTCTACTATATTATGCATGTATTATACATATAAACCTTCCTTAAGAATCATTCTATTTATTAAAAAAAACTCCATCAAAATCCGTTGCGTAGTTTTAAAGATCTAAGCATACATAGGGACAGACAGACGGCGGATAGCGACTTTGTTTTATACTATGTAATGTAATGATAGAAAAACATAAAAATTGTGTCTCAACTACTCTTATTAATCTATTAAAAAGAATCAACAGCTAGTTTCCAAAAATTCAACGTTATTGTTATGCTGTAAATATTCAAGTTCAATAACAATTTCTCAACGTGGAACGTTTGTTGCAAAACATTTTGAAAATCGCGCTCTCTAGGTCATTCATCCGCCCCGTCGGATGTTACATTAAACTTTGGCGCTGCGGTCGCTCGAAATCGAGAACTCAGGCCAACAATCTACACCCTTAAGGTTGTGTAACGTGTGGTTACTATAGTAACCACACGTTACACAACGATTTTACACTACAGAAGTGACAATGTTTGTACCTACATTCATAAAAAAACACATACTCTATTCCAATGGGGCACGTCGTCGTTATTTCTGACCTTTGACAAATAAGTATTATACTCGTTCCAACCATTTATTTTACTTTTGGCAGGTCAAATTCTGATCAATTAGTGTTGTACCAATGTATTACGGATACTATGTTTTGTAATAATCGATTTTAGTCAGGAAGAACTTTTAATCGATTTAACACGGATATTTTATTTTTGCTTAAATACATATTTCATATTATTTAAAAACTTCACTTCTGTAAATATATTTGTTATTTGGGCACATTAATTTTTGCATACCCACTAATTCAGTCCTCCCAAAATATTTTACTTTGTACTTTGCAACATAAAAAATAACTACTTTATGAAGCATTTTTCCATTAAGCGGGATCCGCTGCTCCAAACTTTACTTAAAGACAATGGCGCCCTCGTCTGCGGTAGTAAATCACTAATTTTCTCATCCAGCCTACCCCTTTTTTTAAGCCGAATTGGCAACACTGAACGGCGCGCCGGCGACGCCATTTTGTTGTGTTGTCTATCACTCGCAACAAGACTCCCGTGCTAGTCACATTTCTGTTCGCTGAGTGCTCTTTCATATTTTTCATACGCTGTGTTGAGTATTTATATTCCACCGTATTGATTTCATTGTTCTTACTTTGATTGAGTTGAGCGTATCGTTCCTCCCAGTAAAATTTTACTTGCAAAATGCCGAAAGGTATGGTGCTTAAAGGACAATCCAGAGAGTTAGTGCTGCGGCTTCGTGAATTTTTTGAAAATAAAGCCGCAATGGCGGATTCCTTATACCAGTAACCCAAGTTAGAGACCGTGTTGCAGCAGCATTAGGTATTAGTGCTCCAACGGTGGCGAAAATCACTAAAGAAGCCTATGGTAGTAGTAGTATTGAACAGAACAAGCTATCTACGCCTAAGAAAAAACGTCAGCCCCGTAAAGTGACAGCAATTGATAGTTTTGATACTGATGCTATTCGTCGTCATATATACAATTATTACACAAGCAAAGAGATTCCTACTTTGAAAAAATTAGTAGCGTCTCTACGAAATTGTGGCTTGTTTCGTGGTCAAAAATCTTCTTTGTCAAAGGTGCTGCACCAAATCGGGTTCTTGTATAAGAAATCCGACAAAAGAAAAATTTTAATGGAACGTCGTGATATAGCCTTGTCTCGCTGTGAATTTTTAAGACAAGCGAAGAAAGTAGAAGACTGGTCGAATGTCGTTTTCACAGATGAAACTTGGCTCAATGCCAATCATTCCATACCAAAAGGTTGGACTGACGATACTGCTGCTTCTACTTCTGCAGTGCCAATGGGGAAAGGTGAACGCTTCATCATTTGCCATGCGGGAACTACAAAGGGATTTGTACCAGACGCTCTGTTAGCGTTCAAATAAAAAAAAACAGGAGACTATCATGAGGAGATGAATGCGGACGTGTATGAAAAGTGGTTCAGAGAAATGCTTACATCACTTGAAGAGCCATCAACAATATTTATTGATAATGCACCCTATCACTCTCGCCAAATTAATAAAATGCCAACACAGGCCAACAAAAAACACGAGATTATAAACTGGCTTCGTGATAATGGGGAAGATGTGGACGAATCCCTACTAAAAGTAGAATTACTTAAAATATTAAAAAGTAAAAAGCAGCCAAAACGATATGTCATCGACGAAATGGCAGCAGAATATGGGCATGTTGTAATCAAAATTCCTCCGTACCACTGTCAATATAATCCAATTGAAATGATCTGGGCACAAGTCAAAGGACACGTCGCAAGAAACAATATAACTCCTCCTTTCACAGCAAATAAAATGCTTGAACTTTTAAAAATCGCATGTGCTAGTGTGACGCCTGAAAACTGGGCGAGTGTCGTCAACAAGACAAAAAATATAATATTCTCTGATTGGGATCGGGAAATTGAATTTGACAACATACCTACACAAGAGTTTATTAATAAACACTGCAGATGATTCAAGCGACGATTCGAAGTCGTATGAAGAATCCGACGATTCGTTATAATAAAATAATATTAAAATATTTTGGTTGTTTTATTTCATGTTATAGGTATGATGAGATGATTTTATATCTCCCTGATACAATTTTAACGTGTTGTCTATTACAACAATTCAAAACTCAGTTGTCAGCTGACTTAACTGCAAATAAGTGTAATCGATTATTTGCGATTCATTAGTTTGCACCGAATACTTTTGATCCTGTCACTAGATGCGATAGAACGTAACTTTTTTTATAACGGAAATGAATTATCACTTAAATTTTATGAATAGAGCTATTTACGACATATTAATGTATTTAGTGGGTAATAATTAAGATATATAAATATTATTGGGCAGTTTATATATTTCTCTGTTCACTCGTTTCAAAGTTAATAATTGCGTATAATGAAACAGTTACGTCGTAAAGCATGTGTCAAAAGTAAAATAAATGGTTGGAACGAGTATAATTGATAATATATACTATAGAAAAAAGAATATAAGCAATCAAAATAGTTTCGTGAAACATCATGTTAAGTCTATTTTAGTCATATATATTTTTACCTCAACGAGTTGTGGAATTATCTGCGGGTTTTAGTCTATGATCAAAGATGGTGTGATATTTAAATGTATTATATTTGAATTTTTTTTTATTGTGTTATTTCGATATAATTACCTGTTTATTCACTTTAACAACAAAACATTTTACTTAAATGACTAAAGAATTTTTATTCATATCCAGGTTCACATTTGGACTCGAATTATCCGAGTTTTCGTATTAATACCGCTGTTCTGTATGCATCCACACTATATTGAGGTCGTAGGCACACTAAAGTAAGGTGTACGGATTGCAGTACAGTTCAGTCGAACAAAGCAAGTGTTCGGATCGTGAAATCTAGTACATAATACATATATATCGATGTATTTATTAAAAATGGTAGTCTATCACCATATAAATAATCAACATGATCAGCCTGCCCTTATCCCAATTGTTTGGGGTCGATGCAATATGTCCACTATTCTTACATTGTACATATTGCAAAAGGTGACTGAGCGGTTGCCTGACGTCAACCCTCATTTGAAATAAAGTTGTTGACCAGAAAGCATCAGACTAGAGTTCAATCAGTTCGATGTAAAGTTTTAGTCATGCTTTATAGCGCATGGCAATACGAGGATTAGTAGTATTCGTAGTCGCGACCACATAAGACCTCACACTCAAAGAGAATACTATATTATTAAAAACGTGAATTGTAAAAACGTGACTATTACTAAGACATCGCTGTATGTCCGTCCGTCTGTCTGTTATCAGGCTGTAACTCAAGAACCGCGATAGCCAGATACATATTTCTGTTGCTGCTATAACAACAAATACTAAAAACAAAATAAAATAAATATTTATTTGGATTCCCATACAACAAACTCTATTTTTATAGATAATGGTACGGAGCCCTACATGAACGACTCCAACTCGCACGTAGCCAGTTTTCTATTATTAGTTTAGTTTTTTCTACATACTGGCGAAGGATAAAATTTTTGGAAAGATTTTTATCTTGTTACGCCAAAGAAGTATAACTTCTTACGTGCGTACATAAGTACACACACACATACATCTTTTTTATTCAAACAGCCAGTATAATAGTAAAAAATATAAACAAACTCTTCCATATTACAATAGCAATTTTTCAGCTACAATATTAATCTTATATTTAAATTTCTAGCGTACGTGTGTATGTCACTGAACTGCTGCTAAACGGCTGGACCGATGTTGACGAAATTTTTTGTGTGTATTCAAGGGGATTCGAGGATGGTTTAGATTCACAAGTGGACCCGGTAGATGGCGCTGTTCGGGCAGGACAATAACATAACTTGAGAACGACTTTACCGATTTCGTCCATCTTTTTTTTTAAGTTAATACTTTGAAAATGACTTTTACAGAAAAAAAAATTAAGGAAGTTGCGCAGAAAATTAGAAAATTTAAGAAAACTTAACGACTATATATGCTGGATGGATTTATGAATGCATTCAAGTGGGGGCCGGGATCATTTAGATTCACAAATTAGCCCGGCAGATGGCGTTGCAGTCGGTCAGTCCCTATTACTGCTGTCGATTTCAAGGAGAATTTTGTTTATTTTATTTGAATAGAACAACGTCTGTTGGGTCAGCTAGTATCTTACATAGTTATAATATCAGGTTGACCGAGCTTTGCTTGGTATATTTTTGTTGTATATTGCAGAACTTATCTAGATATATATTAATAAAAAATAAAATAATGAAAACAATATCAAAAATTACAAAAAGAGAATAATAATAACACCGAGATTCGATCCCACGCCGTTTGAATGCCAAAACAAAAAGAAAACTGTACAACTTCCCAACTGAGCTATTATAACTCTTGACGTTGACGGCAAAATTTGAATTCATATTCTTTTAAAATTTAATGTCGTTGTTTTGCTAAAAACACCGACAAAACAACATTTTCTATAAATAAAACCTAGCTAGATGGATTTTTGGCCCCAAAATATGCTAAGTTTCATCAAAATCGTTGGAGCCGTTTCCGAGATCCTGAATATATATATATACATATAATTCTTGTATATATATATATATATATATATATACAAGAATTGCTCGTTTAAAGATATAAGATCTGTAGTTATATAATCAAGGTAACCCTTATTCGTAAATATACAAAAAGCACTTAAGTAATTTGGTAAAACGGTACTACTTACTTTTTGGCATAGCGATACCATATTCCTTAGAATCCAATTTGGACCCGACCATCTTAAGATCACAGTCCCTATTCTTAAAATATTCAATAGCAGTTGATTCCATAAAAAATGCGTACTTTCCTTTACTTCTAACAACACGATCCTTGCCCTCATAGTTATTTTTTGTAAAAACTGAAGGTTTCGTTGAGATCATTGTAGTCCAAATTTTGGTGTAGACAGAGTCGTTTGAATCCTGAAAAATTAAAGAAATAATAAATGAAATTGTATAATGTGTTTAAATTATAATAAATACGTTGGTGATTTTTTTTTTGCTACGTAAAAACGCAAACGGTGTCATAATTATTGTCTTTTATTGCTGTAGGCGGTAAACGGACAAATAGTACACTTGATGATAAGTGAAACTGCCACTCAAGGACCTTTGCTATGCAGCTGCCTACCTTGAAGAAAGTGAAGGTTATGTGAATGCAAGGAGATTCCGTGACACTAAAAGCATCACTAAACCCACCACACACAAACACCCTCAGAAAGTTGGGTTTCCGGCATTTTGGCTCACCGAACGAAGTACAATACCAAATCGCTTCTATTCTATACGTCAATTTTCTGCGAGAGTGTGGTACTAAACCGGATGGCCTGACTCGCGATTATACACAAAAGACTTTTTTTTGTGAGACTTAGTTGTTAGCCTGAGATGGCTGTGACAACTTTACCCGGACTGGTGGGTGAACGCTGAGGGCTCTCAACACGTTAACTCATAAGTACACAAAAGACTGTGTAAATCTACTTATATAAAGACCAAACTTGTGTTATCAAATACTATTTCCGGCCTCACATGTACGGCTAATTTGGGTACATCTTAGTTATTGACAGACTTGATTATAGTTTTATAATTTAACTGGTAATTTTATAATTGGGAATATTTCCGTAAGTTAATATAATTCTCATACAATGGGCGCCTGCCGCTTATTCAGCTTTCGGCGCGACTAACTAAATATTGCATATTGTTATAAACCTCTGCATTCTCTTACATTCTGTTAATTAATCAATCCTAAGATCATTTTGATTTATTATGTATAATATAATGATTAAGTTATTAGATTCTTATTTCACTGATTTATGATTGCATCATACTGATCTCTGCATGTCAACTGCCGGCATAAATCTTTAATGTTACATAAACCTGTATAATATTTACATATAAATAACTATTAGAATAATTAAGATATTTTACATTTAATATCATCTATTAAGTTGTGTATTTAATATTAGCTCACGCCGCGTGTACCTATAAATACCGCCATCTTGAATAATTTAATTAATTCGTCTTGTAACCGCTGTAAGGTAAATTACAAATGGCAAAGTGTGTCTTAATTATCTTCGTCGTCACCCATGCCGCCTTCGTTTTACACTTGTAACCAATTGAACACCTACGGCTCGTGACGCGATATCTATATTGAATCACTGTTTGCTATGATATTATTTCATCATTCAATACCGCATTTCTTAATAACGTTATGCGTAATGTACATATATCAGTATGACAGCTTTGATATAAGCTATCGCACATATCACGAGCAACGTTAAGTGCTCATTTGTTCATAATGAACACGGGCCCAGAGCCTAAGAACAAAGATGATTTATTATTTTCCATGCAGTAATATAATAATATAAATAAAATAAAACAACAAACAAATATAAAAATAACCATTTTTTACGGATATCTTACATATTTATCATTAAGAAGACAGAAAAGCAAGTGATGAGAATAGTCATTTTAAAGTAGTTTAATCATGTACACCCGCTCTACAACGTGTATACTCTTTACAGTTAAACACGAACCTCCTTCATAATAAAAATAACATTACATGTGGTGACGGAGTAATAATACAATTCACCACTGATACAATTCAACTCACACCCTTCCTTGCCCGTGGGTGTCGTAAAAGACGACAAATCCATATAATATGGATATAATATGCATATAATATCGTTGCAAGAGAAGGAACGCGCAAAACAAAATCTATACCAGCACGTCCGACCAGCGTGGTACAGTAGGTCAGTTTCTCTCCCATAGTGGAGAAGGCCCGAACCCAACTGTGGGACATGTATGGGCTAAGATTATTGTGAACAGATTTTTGCTCGCGCAAGAGACCACGGTAGTCTCTTACGACATTGTATCGTGTTCTTGGCCCGTTTGTAAATCATCACCATCCGATAAATTAATTTAAAAAAATAATAATAACAATGAACTGAAATGAAAATAAGTATCTCAAAATAAATATAAATATATTATTTTAGCATATACATCAGATACCTTAAAAAATTTGTAGGTAGATCCATTGAATAGAGTGCCGTACGAGATTTCATTTTGATCCGCAAGATCATTAACGTTTTTGATTTCCGTACTACGACGACTGGCTCTAAGGAAAGCAGACATGTTGGCAGTATAGGAAGCAGTTACGATCATAGCAAAAAACCACCATATGCCTGTCATCCATCGCGAACCGGCTGCCCTGTAAAATTTAAGTATATTAATCACAACAGATTTAGGCGTGAAAGATTAGCGATGAGACATTTGCTAAAATACGATTTTAAATACGAAAGGGTTCAGATAAGATATGCTAGTGTTGTAATGTAATGTATGCAATGTAACACTGTGTAATCTTTATATTTATACATTTCTTGTGTATGTGTGTATGTCACTGAACTCCTCCTAAACGGCTGAACCGATGTTGATGAATTTTTTTGTGTGTGTTCAAGGGGATTTGAGAATGGTTTAAATTCACAATTGGTCAGCTAATTTTATATAGTAAGAGACGGCAAATGTTACGTGTAAATTTTATTTTTAATCATTTTTAAATAAATTTTCACGATTTTTGAGAAGAACAGCAAGATAAAAAAAAATTATCTTGCTGTTCTTCTGTCCCGAATCCATATGTTTCTTCGAAAATCTGTGATCATCCATATTATTTTCATTCACAATGAAATTTCCACAATACAAACAACTATATAGATATCGGCAATAAAACCGTAATGCTATTATTCCTTATCCTTGGTTTTCAAACAGCCATTAGTAAAAACACCTTACCTTGGCAATATATCACATCCTTGTGTCATAATAGAACCCATGGTAAGCCACGTACAATTATAAAGGCTCCATATATTTTGCAAACTGTCCGGATTCTGATTACATGGATGAGGATTTACCCAATCATCTTCACACATCCTGTGAAATTATAACATTATATTCATAAAACAATCACGTTTAGGACTTATGATATAATTTTAAGTCCTTTTTTAAAAACTGTAGTGTTTTTAATACTATCCAGATATACTGATAAATTGGGTTTAATGTGTCACATTGTTCGAGGTCTAAGACGAACAAGTTATTTCTTGTTAAATACTACAATCATATGCCCTTTAGTAAAAAAAAATTTTGAAAACCGTGATGCGCATTATGATTTTAAATTACTATATCTTTATATATACTTAATTGATATTATCATTTATGTACTTAATTTATATTATCAAATCAAACATTTATTCTACATAAGCCCATTGGGGCACTTACATATTTTTAAATCTACACACCGTTTGAAATAAACCAATAATCTTCCACCGAATCGGAACGCGGCCACAAGCTGAAGGTGCAGCAAGAAACTTAGCGGGCTGTCTTTAAATATTTTCTTTTAATTGAAATTGTATAATACAACATATAGTTATTAGCTCCAGTGTGATACCCTTCGAATTAAGATTAAAACAAAAACTATTACAAATGATAAAACTAAGAAAATATAATTGGACCAAATCCCACAAATAGCACCCGATCACAAGTTAACTATTAGTGGATCAAACATATTATAACAGTGACTCTACTAACTTACGAGTACTTCAATACTCACCTAGCACATATTAGTAACATAAACGATGCTATTATATATGCAGTTGCTAGATATAACCATACGTCCAAACCCAATGGTTTTAGAAATGAAAACATGTCGGGATCCTCTGGTTTAGGTTCCTTATATAGCATACTTATACCGAGAGTCATAAATGGTATTGAAAAGTCTACTACAGCATTCCTTTCTGCAGTTATTGTTAGGTCACAGATGCCTAGTGCCGCTTTCTGAAATACAATACCACTTGGTGTACACAGGTTGAACTATATATATTAAAAAAGAAACATGCACAGATGACGTCACAGGTTAAGCATAGTTATCCCGTGCCAAATGAATGCGATTCCCTTAGAGATTCGTGGTTACTAAATATATATTTCTAAAGTACTTATTTTATAATTTTGCAACAAAATAAAACCGTAAACAGTCATTAGAAACGCTGCACGAATGTAAAATAAGATTTATTGATTTAATTTATAAAATTAAATATCTGTATTGATTCAGTTCAGCTCATATCCCAGATTCCACTGCTTGGCTCCAGCATCCTCCACAGTGCACTTACAGCATGCAAATGCACTTACTGTACAACGCTGTTCAGACGTGTTGCAATAGGTTTTATTTTGGGTTTTACTTCTCTTATATAGATGTTATATGCATATTTGATCGCGTTGTCCTTTACGTCATCCACGGGCAGTACCACCATCTCGATAGTAAATTGTATTCTTACTCCGTTACCATATAGAAAAATTGTATAATTATTAAAAGAGAATCACGAATTGTTAATTAACTAAAAGACATATGCCCATGACATTATTCCGAACAAATGTAAATTCTTATGCAAAACCTTGATTTCAGTTTTTTATGCCAAACAAAAAGAAATTCTCTGCTTTTTTGAAGGCACTTATTGAACCTCATATAAAATCAACAGAAAATATAATTAAAACTCACATGTTCAATCAGTTCACCAATCACACCATTCCATTTCTTGGTACCAGCTATTGGATTACCATAATGATTACCAGGAACTGGATAAATTTCAAATTGTAAATCTAATTTATTATCTCGGTTTATGCGTTCGAAAATAGCTGCAATTAGATCTTTAGCGTAACCTTTATATGTACCGTTTCCTGATTCAGTTTTATAGAAATATGGTTTCTCAAATCTTGTTGCTATCTAAAACATGAAATTTGTGAAATGCGACAAATAATGTTTTATTATATCTTTATGAAAATATAAAACTTTCTGTTATCCACGGAAGAACGGGTGTAACCGACATAGCACGAAGAATCAATCGCTGAAGTGTGAATGGGTAGGCCACATCGCTCGACGAACCGACAACCGCTGGGGAATAAAGGTTCTCCAGTGGCGATCACGTATCGGACGACACAGTGAAGGACGCCCCAAGACTAGGTGGACCAACGACCTGGTGAAAGTTGCTGGGCGTCGTTGCATGCAGGTGGCACTGGCGTAACGGCCTACGTCCAACAGTGGACGGCAATAGGTAGAAATGATGATAGTGATGATATCTTTATGATGGAATTATTAAAATTGTATGAAGGCTGTTGTTTAAATTATAAGACAGACTTACTATGAAACATAGACAAAATCTTTACACACAATTCTATTCAGTATTCATCATCATCATAATCCTGCAAGAGCAGGGTTAGGGATAAGAATCCCAATTACTTGAGGTCGACTCAATATGTACTCTTCACTCATAGCACATATTTTAAAAGTTATTGACAATAGTTTTATGATCGACCGCCTTCATGACGTCAACTCTCCTTGGGAATGTAATTGTTGACGTTAGTCATCTTTTACAACATCCGCTAACATTCTTTTCTGTATTCCTTTATACCTAAAATAAGAATATCTACAGCACTATTGTGTATATATTGGAAAATAGGCGAGGCAATGAAAATTACTCTTACGCAAAATTATTAACAACTAACCATTGTTTTCGTATTCAAATTTGAAGCAGTAGAACGATCATCAACCATATTTTGAATTGTAATAATATTAGTATTTGAGTCCCAATCACCATCGTAAACAAATTCGCTGTCCCTGTTTAATTTTGAAAGATGTAATTTGAAATTTTTTCTAGTACCATATTGTTCATCAAATTCTATAAATCCAGTAAAACCTGTAATAGTTGTCTGAAAGGTATTGCCCAAATATATTAGTATCATGTATTATTCCGCGTATCCAAAAAAATAATTGCCGATTTTTATACCTTTGAAAGTGCACTTCGAAGTTGAGCTCCTAAAGGCCATATATAATTGTCATACTCAGATTTGGAGTCTCTAATGCATAATGACGGTGGATCAGTTAAATCTCTCAAACCTTCAAGCTGTTTACTTCTCATCGCTTTCTCGATATGAGTTAAAGCGTCAGCTACTAATGCAGTCTCTAACTGAAATATATATAATGATTTCTGATGTTTACGCGAATATTTATTCGCCCAATTTGGGAGTAATTAAAAATCAAATACACAAGCGATAAAATCCGTAAAAATAGTTACTTGATTTACAATGAACTATTTATTTAATACTTTTCTGTATTATTTTTTATTGTTTGCTTTTTCAGACTTCGTACTTCAAAAACTTTAATATCTAATATCTTCTGTATAAATGTTATCTAGCTAAGACTATTATTACATATATTCACTTTCAACAAATATATTATCTATACATATATTCGTTGTCAAAGATTTAGACGGGAGTGTGGAGCCCCTTGGAAACCAAGGAATTATGGACAAGGCGAGTAAGGATTCTCCAGTAGAGGTTGCAAAAACTGCCTGCAGGTTTACCAGACAATTGAGCGGCAGCATTCTCCAAGGAAACGTATAACACCTTACTGCGATCACGAACCGGCTTGTGAAGTGCAGCAATTGTGATAATAAATCCACCAAGAATGACCGCACCAGGGACATTCCATAAAGTGTGACGTCTCAGAAATGTAACGTCCAGATGTGGACGGCGAAAGAATAAATGCTTTAAATAATGATGATGCTTATCAACGTCCTGTTCTAATCAAATATTTTAATTTTAATAAAAGATACCTGTAATGGTTCATTAGTGTTCATTCCCATATCTATCCATTGGTGGTCGTTAGATGTAGTCAAATGTAGCGTAGATATGTTTGCCATAAGCAAGGGAATAGTTTTTAAATCATACGCATATGCATCCAAATTGGTTAGTATAAAACTCTGTAAAACAAATGTTTTTTATTTCTTTTTGTTACTTTTGGTGGTAAACGAACAAATAGTTCACGTGAGGACAAGTGATACTGCCGCGCGTAGACATTTGCTAGGCCTACTGTGAGGAAAGCGAAGGAAATCTAAATGCGTGCAATGAGGTTTGGTGAAACTAAAGGCATTGCCAAAACTCTCCACACGCAAACACCCTCAGAAAGTTGGGCTTCCGGTTCACTCGCTCACTGAACGAAGTCCAGTAACAAATTGTTACTATTCTGACGTCAATTTTCTGTGAGTGTGGACTACCTACTACTACCTTGGACGGACCGACCCGCGACTGCAGACAAATAGATGACTATCGACAGTGAGATCCTACCACATATTAAATTGCCTTTAAGATTTAGATAGATACATTTTAGGCGATTTAAATACATACGCCGATGTCTAATTATTATTTCAAAATATTTATAGAAACAATATGTTTTATTTACAATCCTTACTAATATTATAAATGCGAAAGTGAGGATGTTTGTTTGTTTGTTAGCCTTTCACGCTTAAACCACCGAACCGATTTCAAAAATTCTTTCACCAATGGAAAGCTATAATATTAGGGAGTAACATAGGCTATATTTTATCCCGGTATTGCCACGGGAACGGGAACTACGCCGCGGGTAAGGTGACTGAAACCGAAGCGAAGCGAGGGCGGGTTGCTAGTAAAGAATATATGTGAAATTCTTCAAGATAATGTGATAAAAATTATTGCAAAACGAATTTCGTGTTAAATGTTTTTAAGATGACTGGTTCACTGGTTAAATTAAATTTAAAACTTGCTGGTCATAATATAAATTAGAATTAGAAATTAGAAAATAACTAGAATCAGATTAGGAAGTACATTCAAACGATAGATTTCGTAATCAAATCCCGTAGCTTAAAAACACCTGAAATTTAAAAATAAATGTTTAATTTTTTTTTATTGTAAACTCGCAACCCGCCCTCGCTTCGCTTCGGTTATAGGTTATAGACGTTTTACCCGCGTAGTTCCCGTTCCCGTCGGAATACCGGGATAAAATATAGCCAAGTTTACGCCCTGATATTATAGCTTTCCATTAGTGAAAGAATTTTTGAAATTGGTCCAGCCGTTTTGAAGATTACCCGGAACAAACAGACAGACAGACAAAAATTTTTTAATTGCTATTTTAGGCATAGGTGTCGTGCAAATAACCGTGTGAGCATGAAAAAAGCCTATTATTTTGACAAATAAATATTATTTTGACATTACAAACAGACACTCCAATTTTATTTATTGGTATAGATGGTGGCAAACGAGCAAACATTACACCTGATGATAAGTGTTGCTGCCGCTCATGGACCTTTACAAGGCCGCTGCCTACCGCGAAGAAAGTGAAGGGAGCGTGAATGTGTGCATAGAGGCTCGGTAATACCAAGGTCACCACCAAAACCCACCACACGCAAACACCCTCAGAAAGTTGGACTTGCGGCTCTCTCGCTCACCGAACGAAGCGGAGTAACAAATCGTTACTACTCAGACATCGATTTCCTGCGAGAGTTTGGTACTACCCCGGACGAACCGGCCCGCGGCTGTAGACAGATAACTGTCGACAGTGTGGTCCTACCACCCATACCATTTTTGATATTTATGCGTATTCTAGGTATGAAATAAAAATATTTTTAGGAGAGGGGTCTGCCCATGGTCATAGACGCTGAAAAATCTATTTGAATTATTTGAAAACACACACCTAAATAATATATTCACCATTCTAAATGTATTCATTTCGTATGGTGATGAAATAAGAATACGATCCACCTCCTATCTTACCCATGTGTGTCATAAAAGACGACTAAGGGATTAAATCTATACCAATAAATAAAATTGGAGTGTCTGTTTGTAATGTCAAAATAATAGGCTTTTTTTATGCTCACACGGTTATTTGCACGACACCTATGCCTAAAATAGCAATTAAAAAATTTTTGTCTGTCTGTCTGTCTGTTTGTTCCGGATAATCTTCAAAACGGCTGGACCGATTTCAAAAATTCTTTCACCAATGGAAAGCTGTAATGTCAGGGCGTAAACTAGGCTATATTTTATCCCGGTATTCCCACGGGAACGAGAACTATGCGGGTAAAACGACTATAACTTATAACCGAAGCGAAGCGAGGGCGGGTTGCTAGTATGGAAATATATGTGCAAGAGAAGGAAACCTGAAATACTATGTCAACACGTCTAACCAACGTGGTATAATCAATTTCCCTCCTATTGTGGAGAAGGCGCGAGCCTAACAGTGGCAGATGTATGAGCTCAATTGAGGATACTATTCTACCGCTAACTCAATACAACTGCAAGTTAGTCTCAATGTTTATTTAACTTACTTGATATTCTGTTGAATTATCCACTTGTACAATTTGCTCCATATATTTTCGAATATTATTAACATGACAATCTAATACATGATAATTTATATGTGCCACTTTTAAAACATACTTAAATGTTTCACGATTATCTTCATCTGGATTCAGTTTTCTAAATAAAATTGGCTCCATTGGATTTGACCAAGAGTTTATTATTTCCTGTAGCCTTATAAAACCTGAAATAGATATACATATGTATTTTGGAATTAATGATGATGCGATCCGAGGAATTCGCCCATGACTGCCGCTTCGGCTCCCTTATGGTGTTCATTTGGGACGACGTTACGCTGCGGACCATCGCTAAAACGATGCTCGACGATATCAGGACGCTGGCCTTCTACGAGGTAGTAGCACCATGGAGAGAGGCGGTGGAGTGGATCAAGGCTGAGTCAACCACGTTGATACACTCCGCCACCAGCCCACGGGGCGGTGCGAATGGGCACACCTGCACCTCATGCAACCATAGCGGAGCCGCGGGTGGCTGAATTAGGAAATAGTCTGTCACCTGCAAAGAGACCGATTTCGTGAGGGTGACAGCCCGGGGACCGCCAGGGAAGAATATTACCCAAAAGTGTAATCCACCGGGTTGGCCACAAACGTCAAGGATACTGGTTCCTACCAGTGGTCGGCCCAATGACGATAGCAAGGCCATGCGGTGGATTATAGAGCCGCGCGCCATTCTTTCGTCGCCACAGACAGATCGGATGGTGTAGGTCCAGACCATAGGCCACCCGAAAATAATGGTGTATTCTCATGCGCTCGCATGTAGCTAAAGAAAATATGGAAATATTTAAACTTTATTTTTATTATATTACTGATATACTTACTGGAGTCATCTTCATACAGTATTGTAAACTTGTCCCATTTTAAATGTTTTATAAGAGCTGCATAGGCTGTTGAAATTAATTGTGGAGATGGGTGATAATAAAATGTAAACAAATCTTCTGCAAAAGTTTCGGCATGCTCCCAATCCACGGATAAATGCGTTATCTGAAACGAAATTAATGTTTGACAAGAATATATCTCCAGCCTGTTTCGACTAGTAGCTACTAGACACTAAACCAATTATAATCAATGGCATCTTAACCCATATAACTGCCTCTGCCGGGCTCCAGCCTGCTATGGAGGAAATTGAATTTACTAATCCACGTAGATCAAACGTGTTGAAATAGGTTTTCATATCAAGTTTTCTTTGTATTTTACCGATGTTACATGCGTATATAATCGTCTTTTACAATACCTCGGGGTTTCTCTTGAGAGGGGGTGGCTAATTATATTCGAAACTACACGGAAGGTGCTTACTAGTAATAACCTCCTAAAAATTCAACGGAAATGAAGCAGCTGTGGGCTTTTATAGCATTTATTATTGTTTTAAAACTATGAGTTCATTTTATCACATTAACATTTGAGTACAATCGGAATAAGCAAATTTAAGTAATGAATTTATATCTACCAATAAATAAAATTGGAGTGTCTGTTTGTAATGTCAAAATAATAGGCTTTTTTCATGCTCACACGGTTATTTGCACGACACCTATGCCTAAAATAGCAATTAAAAAATTTTTGTCTGTCTGTCTGTCTGTCTGTCTGTCTGTCTGTTTGTTCCGGGTAATCTTCAAAACGGCTGGACCGATTTTAAAAATTCTTTCACCAATGGAAAGCTATAATATCAGGGCGTAAACTAGGCTATATTTTATCCCGGTATTCCCACAGGAACGGGAACTACGCGGGTAAAACGACTATAACCTATAACCTATAACCGAAGCGAAATGAGGGCGGATTGCTAGTAACTAAATATAATTACTATTTATAATCTAATTTCTAATAGTTACTTCATCACAGCCCACATACGAGTAAGTCCTATTGGACTCGGGTCTCCTCCACAATGGGAGAGATATTGACTTACTTACTCGTACCTCCGTATGGTGGTGGTGGTGATGACGGAGTAAGAAAATAATTTACCCTATCTTGCTCGTGGATGTCGTAAAAGACGACTAAAGGATATATATACATAACATCTGTCTAAGAGAAGGAAAACTCGAAATGACACCCTATACCAACACGTCTGACCCTTGTGGTATAGTAGGTCGATTTCCCTCCCATAGTGGAGGAGGCCCGAGCCCAACTGTGAGATGTATGTGGACTGTGATGATGATGATACCGCGCTGGTCAAAGGTGTTGATATAGTGTGTTATGTCGAGTTGCCCATCTCTTGCATAGATGTTAACTGTATATCAAATCCCTTAGTCTTCTTTTGCAACACAAACGGGCAAGATAGAGGATAGTGAATTGTATTCTTGCTCCGTCAGTAGTAATATCTATAAATCTTAATTTAGCGCACAGTTTTGTAACTATTCGTTAGAAGAGCTTCCAATAAATACCTACAAAGCTTAGAGAACTTCTTGAAGTCCCAAAGAATACAAGATACGAAATAAATTTAAAAATAATATTTTTGTAAATTAAAACTGCAGCTGTAAAATAGTTAAGTACTTACATTTAACCTATTGCAAAGAAGACAAGTCATATCACAGATACCGTTAGTAGGGCGTACGTCTAATAACGCTGCAATACCTCTGGTGTCTGAAGTAAACGGGCATACTGCAAAAGTGAGAGAAAATAAGCTAAAACATATTACTTATCTGATTTCAGGACTTTAGGTCCCTGACCTACCATAGTGGTTAGTTTCGTGGATTTGATCCCCCACACAAGACAATTCTTTATATTTTTCTACAAATGATTGTTCTGAGTCTGGGTATTAATTGTGTCCATTATTTTTGTTCGAAAAAAAATTCACTTGTGCTTAATAATATGGGAAGTATCTCTGTATGGTGACGGAATACAATACAGCATCACATTGGGTTTCTTACTTTCCCGTGAAAGTCATAAAAGCCGGTTGAAGAAGCATTAGGGTTATGGGTAGTAGCGCTCTCCTATAAAGCTCATAAGACCTACTACTTTTGATTACGCTATTATCTCTCATGTGTGTCAGTGGACATCTATAGAATTCACTTACTTTCCCGGATCAGTCAGTCACAAAAACCCGACTGAGAGATCACCCAGAAATGTGACAGCAGCACTCTTCTGGAAAGGTTATGTAAGGTTATGATTGTGGCCCTTTAGACTAGTCATCGATTGACTGACGGATGGAGACGATGAGACAGGAGGAAGAAATAAAAGCGATAACTCTTAAAAATACAAGTCTATTTTACTTACATTCTAAAGAAGTGGAATAGCTATCGACCACCTTTGCAAACAAAGTCCGAGCACTATACGTTCCTTTCATTCTCTTAGCTTGCTTATCAAATACTTCTTCTGATTGACCCAAACTTAGTCGATTGAATAGACCCCCTGAAAATATTAACATAATATTCGCTATTGTATATTCTACTTAGTGACTATTTTGATATAATATCGTACTGAAACGTACCTAAGGGGTAAACAGCCGTGCGAAACGCATGAGTATCCTGTATATAGATAGTAGCCGTAATAATAATGAGAACTTTAATCATTGTTAATATTATTATTGCTTTATAAACTCAAAATTTTGTATAAATACGAATGCGGCGTGGCGGCCGCCTCCAAACCGTCTGAATTATTTTTGGAAAACAGTATTAGACCACGTCACGTGTGCGAGCCGTCGCATGCTACGATTAAAACACATCTTAGCACATACGTGACCGACACACACCTACTTCGCTTCGAAACTGTAACAATATTGTCTAAAAAAATGTTTATACATGACCACAGATATATAAATTTCGGCGCTAAATTATAATTATTATTCTAAAAATTGTTTGTTCCCTTAATTTTATATGACAAACTATATTGTCATACAATATACATACATACAAATAACAATGACTAATAAAATGGTGCCGCGTCTATTTCTTACAAATTCTATGGCAAGTTAATTTTATTTAAGAGCGGCTAACCAGACGTTCATTCGCAAATCGGCGTGCTCACAAATTATAGTGCCATAGTTAACTCAGATAAATTTAAATATGCATTTGTTATAATATTTTGCGTCATGTGGAATTTTCTATTATTTTTGCTTTGTGTACAAAGGTGTACTTCGCAATTTCAGTATTATGAAACTACCGAAGTTTCGTATCAAGTGGGTAAGTATCACATTAACAACTGAAGATCTAACACAACTAACATAATAATTAAATATTTTCCTATATCTTTTTAACTTTAACATTTTAAAGATGAAGAATGTAATTATTTATTTTAACGTGTGTTAAAAGATAAAAGAAAAGATTTTAGCGCACATGGCCTAAATCATAATATTCTGACCCATTAGAGAGACGCAGTAATCATAAATGTCAACAAATTCAGCTAAATGAATCGTCATACTGGTACTAATACATCCTCTAAAATAAAAAATCTATTCGTTTGTAAACGAATAGAATATTTTAGGGTTTGTAAAAACTTGGAGGCAACTAGAGATATCATAAATTTAAAGACTTCGTACTTACACACATACACAATTTAACATGGAGATTTAATAAATCAGTATTTAATGACGATATAAAAACTATAAAATTAAGTTAGATACTGTTTAAAAAAGTTCGTCATTTCAGCTCAAATACGTCCATGCTGTTGGTTTCGAACCTCTTCTGCAATAGAAAGGATACTGACTTACTACATGGTGTAGTAGATCAGTATCCTCCTAATCAAATCCTCATATTGATATGGGGTTTTAGCTGGAGTTTGTATGTATGTTATATGCACTTTAATCCCTTAGTCGAATTTTACGACACGCAGCCAGGTGGAGCATTATAATTCTTACAATTTAATTTGAAATATATTTTGTAAAGCATATTCCAAGTAGGTATATATACTACCGAAAAATATGAAGTTTCCGTGCGGTGAGTTAAGAATAAAATGTGATACCACCGTTTTTTTTTTGGGGTGGGCTGCGGTCGGCGCGCTCCTCGCACCACTCAGTCCGGGGCGACAGAGGGGCGTATAGCACGCAACACCCGAAACCCACCCGAACACCACGTCGCCTTCGTCGTTGGGCCGACCACCGAAGCAGGGTTACGGACGTCCCTCCCTCGGGGAGGACGTCGGTCTTTCCTCACGCGGTCGGCCTCGTGATACTACCCTTATCACTCTTTTTGGAGTGGGATCTGAGGGATCACCAAAAGATGCATCACTAGCACTCTCCTAAAACTTTTCCACAA
The DNA here is from genome assembly GCA_032191425.1 of Lymantria dispar. NCBI lineage: Eukaryota > Metazoa > Arthropoda > Insecta > Lepidoptera > Erebidae > Lymantria > Lymantria dispar. The sequence continues at coordinate 16,098,096 of CM063453.1, read as the reverse complement.
AATTGATGTTGGTAGGTGTTATACCTACCGCGATTTGCTACATCCCTAATTTTAATGGCATATTACTGACCTGCCATAATCAGCAATTAAGGTCAATACAAATAAACAGATCAGCAATTACAGACTAATTTACAATTTGCTAAATATTACGCAGAATATAATTTTCTAGTTAATTGGTGCTGACCTAATTTCTGCCTACCGATCTAGCTTAAAGAATGGACACTAGAATCTCTGAATCGTTCATTATTAGAGTAGCAATCGCAAGTGCTAGCAAATGTAATGATAGTTTGTGGCAAATATTTCATTTTATTTTTTTATAATAAAAAACCTACTTTTGGCATTGCATTACCTATTAGTGTACCCCAAAAGAATTTTGCTAAAATTGCAAGTTGTGCGATCTTACAGATGGCCATCCCGTCTACCTGTGGACCTTGATAGGCCTTGACTAGGGCCTTAGGATGGATGATTAGATAAAATAATGATTAGTAATCTAATTACGAATAAGATACTTTCTTTTTGTTATGCTTTACCTATTTGTCTTTCAGTTGGTTTATTTAGTAGAGATGCCGTTATCCAAGAGTCAGCGTTCAACGAAACTTTCAATCATGTCAATTTTAAGGGAATAAAAATAAAACCTGTAATTTTAAAGCCGCTAAGAACAGATAGCTACTCCGTATGGAGAGAACGTAAGTATTTTTAACAAATCAAAAAACAATATAATTATTTGTTTTCCTAAGTTTCTATAAAAAATATATGATTTCAGTGTGTTCAAATGACATCCTAAAACCAATTGCAATATTCGGTCCACAAACACCCATTTCAGATGGGACAATACGAGATCAATGTGCAAAAGCAAATATACCACATATTCAAGCCGCTTGGCAACCTTTGGATCCCGATTTAGAACTTAATAAGGAGGATGAAGAGGAGGAAATAAAGACTGAAGAGAAGTCAGAACAACAAGTAGAATCAGAAGCTGTTGAAAAACCAGACGATGAAAAGGCAGAAATGAATGAGGACGAAAATAAAGAATTTAAACATATTTCAATTAATTTTCACCCCAACGCTGAAGAAATTGCTTTAGCATATGGGAAACTTCTCAAGTATTATAGATGGGAAAGATTTGCAGCATTGTATGAGGATAACTTTGGTAAATACTTTATCACTGAATTAAGTATGTCCACAGCCTCACTAAATCGTTATGTCAGACTACCATTTAAAAGCAAAATACGCAAAATTTCATAAGGATGGGTTTTATAATTCGCATGTATATTTGTAACGAACAAACTCGCATTCGCATTTATAATATAAGTTAAGATTGATATCATCATCTCAACCCACATAAGTCCCACTGTTGGGCTTGGAACTCCTCCACAATGGGAGAGAAATAGTCCTAATATAGCGCCCTGGCCAGACCTGTTGACATAGAGTTTCATGTCAAGTTTTCCTTCCCTTGCATAGATATTATCTGCATATCATATTTCTTAGTCGTCTTTTACGACAGTCATGGACAAGAAAGGGGTAAATTGTATTTTTACTCTATCACCACACAGAGGACAGATATAAAGATTGATATGAAGCCTAATAAAGATATTGAAAAGAATATTTAAACTGTTCATACAAACTAAACCACCTTTAACATACACATAATGTATTACTAGTTTAATTTTTTGATATATTATTTTCTATAGTTCGTCAATTCATTCAAACTACATAATTCATTAGTATAGTGCCAAAAATATAACTTTTAGTTTTATTTGTTTCATAATACAATACTTGAATTTAGTTGTTTGTTCTTAAGCTATTATAAATATTAATGTATGTTATTTATTTGTTAATGTAGATCACCAAATATCTCTTTCAGGATTATTGAGAGTACAGAAAATTTTAGCTGAAGTCACTGTGAATTCACGTGTTTCTTTATTTAAACTTGATCCTGAAGGCGACAATCGTAAGGTAAAGATATATTTTCATCTTTTAACCCTAGACATATTTTACAAACGTATCATATTTTATTTATTTAACAAAATTTTAAATTTTATTTAACAAAACATATTTTATTTAACAAAATCATATTTTACAAACGTATATACTAATCATGAGTCATTTTGACTACACACTATATAAGTTCATAAATTGAACATAAAATGCTATTTTATGTAATAATTTAATGTATATTTAATATAGGTATTCGCTATATCGACACATGTAATAAAGAAAAAGAAGTTTAAATATAGTTTTTTTTTTTTTGGGAGTTGGGTTGCGGTCGGCGCGCTCCTCGCACCACTCCGTCCGGGGCGACAGAGGGGCGTAAGCAAGCACACCCGCAACCCACCCACGTGCACGTCGCCTTCGTCGTTGGGCCGACCACCGGAGCAGGGTTACTTGTCATCAGTGGTCGGCCCGATGGAGTTCCCCCTATTTAGGGTACCCTCCCATCGACCGACGTCCCCCCCTCGGTGAAGACGTCGGTCTTTCCTCACGCGGTCGGCCTCTCGGCGGGTGACGGACTAATCCCCGGTCACGTCACCCGCGGCCTCGGCTAGGGCGGCATGAGTCGCAAGTACTCGCGCCTACGCCGCCCCAGTCGCCAAGTTTATATATAGTAAACATTTATTACCAAAAAAAAGTTTTTTCTTACAGTACATTTTTTGAGATCATAATCAGTCTTACGTAAAAAAAGAAAAATATAACGAAAATGATAAAATCTTCTTCTTTTAAACTTTATTATAATAAAATAAGAACTAATCTACTAAAAAAAAAAAAAAAAAATTTGGCACAAATAACACATATTTCAAACTTATGTTCCCCGCAGATATTTTTTTCGCACTTTAGACATCTAACTTTGGTCATGAGATGTCGAAATTAACAGACTCAGAATTAACACTCAGAAATGAACACCACCTCCCCTATCTTACCCGTGGGTGATCGTACGAGACGACTAAGGGATATAAAACGCATATAACATCTATGCGAGAGAAGGAAAACTCGAAATAAAACCCTATACCAACACGTCTGACCAGCGTGGTATAGTAGGTCAATTACCCTTCCATTATGGAGGAAGCCCGAGCCCTACACTGGGACGTATGTGGGCTGAGATGATGACTCTTTATGAGTACTTGTACCTAAATTGTTAATATTAATTTGAAGCATGTCAGTAAAGAGTTTTCCTCTTTGACCTGCTGAGCCGCCTTCTTTTGCGTGATAGCTGCTTTGCAGAAAACGTCAACTAAAACTTCAGATAGTCCTTGTCGTAGGTCCTTAAGACCGGTAGTTTCATGCCTGTACTACCAGTGGTATTGATAGATCAACAAAGCCATTGCCTTGGTGATCCAGTTCATACCACATTATGTTAATAAAATGTTACTATTGTATGTATGAAAGTTTTCCTTGTGGTGACGGAGTAAGAATGTAATGTATCATTTCCTCTCTTGCCCGTGGATGTTGTATAAGATGAATAAGGGATATGATATGCAGATAACATCCATGCAAGAGAAGGAAAACTCGACATTAAACCCTATACCTGTCTGACCAGCACGGTATAGTAGGTCAATTTTTCTCCTATCGTGTCAGAGGCCCGAGTCCAACAGTAGAACTTACCTGAGTTGAGATGATGATGATATGTAAAATGAACTGTCAATATTTCTACCATTTCAGATTTTTAAAGAACTAGTCAAAAATCAAGAAAGTCGCTTTCTTATAGACTGTCACGTTGATCGCATTTTGAAGTATATAGAGGAAGCCGATGAATTAAAGATTGTCAAAGATTACCAGGTACTGTTACCATTATCGCTTTACTTACCAGAATTATCTATCTTACATATTAATTTTATTGAAAATCTTTCAATATGACGTTTATCAGAATGTGCTTAGAATTTTATTTCTAGTGTTCTTCCGCTTTGTTATATTACATTCCATTACTGACTTATAAGAAGACATTAGATTATAAGAAGACACATAAAATGAATAAATTACATTACACATGTACATAAAACCACCCCTTCGTCACCGCATCGACGTTTACATTTATTTTTTTGGATGAGCTATGGTCTGGTCACATATCTTTTTCGTCTGAGGTGACGCAAGAACGACGCCCAGCCATATTGCCCCAATCGCCATAGGGCCGACCACTGGTATCGACTCCTTGTCGTCCATGGCTAGCCCGGCAGGTTACCCTTTCCGGTAACCCTTCCCTCATCCGATCAGCCTCCCTGCAGTTGACGGACAATTTTCCGGTCCAGTCACCTGCGCTCTCGGCTAGAACGGCATCAGTCGCAAATATTGCCGCATATGCCACGCCAGGCGCCAGCGGCAGTGCGTGCTAGTATGGCCATCGCCGTCCACTGCTGGATCTATATCAAGCCTATCTATAGCCAGCATAGGCCTACGCCTATCTACAAGAAAGGATGATGTCATATTTGCCACGATTAGTACAACTTAGTCACATTAAGCGTAAGTGCACATAAGTTTCCCAGCGGAGCACTGCTGCCCACTGCCCTCACCGCTGCCTGAGCCGCTTTTTACGACTCCCAGGGAAAAGTAAGGGATGGTGACATATAGTATTTTTATTGCGCATGGAGATAGAAAGACTATACACAACAACCAAATGAAATACCTTGTGGTACTTTTAATATGAAATATCACTGAAATACTAATAATTTTCAGCACTACATTATAGTAGCAATGGATGCTTCAATAGTAGCTGAAAAGCTTTTAAAGTTACCATCTAACACTACGTGGCTCAGCCTCACAAACTATGATAATCTCAATGACGCGAATCATTATTTAGCACCAAGAGTCGGCAAGTGGAATACTCTATTGAAGTACCAATCAGTTAGTCAGTTTAAGGTAACAACCGTATTTTTTCTTCTTCCCTTCGCTATTCTTTCTTTAACTTTCATAGATATCACATCCTGGTTACGAGCGTATAAATCAAAAGAAAAAAATTAACAGTAATCAGACAAGTTGAAATGAAACCCCATTTCAACTCGTCTGGTTACTGTTAATTTTTTTCTGAATTTATTTTCTCTTGCGTTGACGTTATTGGCTATAGCCCAGTCGGGTTAGACTTTAACCTGGAATTAATTCTAGTCAGAATTTTTTTTGCGCCAATGTTTAACTAACTTTTACTTAACATACAACAGGTATAATAGCATCTGCCGATGACGTTACCGCCCAGGCTACCTGGTCGCTTGGATTCCGGTACATTTTATGGTAAATGACGTAAGAACTTAAACATTAATTTTTGAAAAAAATCATAAGAATCAAAGCTGTAGGCAATTTAATGATCTACAACTTTGATTCTATAATTCTTTTTGCTAAATTCGATAATAATCGAGATACGGGCGAATTATACATTAACCTCATTTTTGCAATTATTTGCAATTATTTCCGTAAATATTGATTGAACGATGAAAATTATGAGAACCAAAGTTGTAGAGAATCAAATTTGCAACAATTTTGATTCTTATCATTTTTGCAAAAATAAATAAAAAATAAAGGAGATATAGCTAAAAAAGGTTTGATCTTCAAACCAATATGGCGGCTAACGCACCGGTCGGATTTGGTCGAGTTTTTGGTTTTAAGCTATTTATGAACCCTCTAAACATTGGCGCAAAAAAAATTTTGACTATAATTAATTCCAGGTTACCCCCTATTTTTAAGCTAACCCGACTGGGCTATTAAGTTAAAAAGCCTTTATATAAAACGCCCATAGGGAAAGTTCGTAACTATTGTGTTCCCATCCATCATTAAATAGTGGGTAATATCTATATATATATAAGGTAATATCTACATATATGAGATAATGCATATCTACATTATTTCCATATCTAACAAGAACATGCTACCAAGTACTAAATTAGTTAATTTTCATAATATTTACGATACCAAGCGATACGATACCAATTAGCAATACCAAGCACTCCACCTCTTTCTCCCACTGAACAATCCTCCGACCTATGTACGGTTGCATGATAAATACTCTAAGAAGCAACGCTCTGCCACTATAAGTTGTTTGGTTTATATGTATGTATGTAGGTTCAAACTTGTAATATATAAAAAGACAAAAAGAACCTTCAGTGTGGTGATGAAATAAGGACCCAATTCACCACTCCCTCTCTTGCCTGTGGGTTTCATAAAAGATAACTAAAGGTTCATTTCCGTACATCGCTCGCGGCTGACGCGACAGTCGTATGCGATCGATCGCGCGCGGCCGATGCGACAATAGTCAAGGTATGAAAATGTATGCGCGACAGTCGCAATCGATTGATCGCGCGCGGCCGCGATCGGCCGCGATGTATGGAAATGAACCTTGAGATATGATATGCGGATAATATCTATGCAAGAGAAGGAAAATTCGACATTAAACCCTATAAGAACACGTCTGACTTGCGCGGTATAGTAGATCCATTTCCCTCCTATTGTGAAAGAGGCCCAAGACCGATAGTGGGACTTACCTACGTGGGCTGAGATGATGACAAAAGAACACTATTTTTATGAAGTCCCCGGTAATATAAAGATAATTTCCTTATTGTAAGATCTTCTCAAAAATATATCATTATCACCATTTCAGCTCATGTACGTCCCACTATTGGGCTCGAACCTCCTTCACAATAGAAGGAAAATTGACCTTAAGGTCAGGCAGGTCGGTATAGGGTTTCATTTCAAGTTTTCCTTCTCTTGCATAAACGTTATATGCATATTGCGTATTCCTTAGTCGCCTTTTACGACATCCACGTGTAAGATGCGGAATGGCGAATGGTATTCATACTCCGTCACCACACGGAACCAAAAAATATATATACTCCTAAAAATCATTTGTTTTAATATTATATCAAATACTTCTTTCTTTTTGGGTATATTATGGTCAGAGCACCCGCCGCCCGGTTCGTTCAGGGTGACAAAGGGGCGGCGTGCGACCCCATAACCCACCCGTAAGACGTCGCCTTCGACGTTGGGCCGACCACCGATGCCCAGTTCCTTGTCGTCAGTGGTCGGCCCGACGGAATACCCTATATCAAATTTTTGCAGTTATTTCACAATCGTAATACACATTATAATTTTCGTATATTTTTTTATCAACAGATTGAAGCTTTATTAATGGACGATATCACTAATCACATGGTAAAGGCACTAAAAGCCATAGAAGATTTTTCCCCACCAGACGTCTTTGATTGCTCCAGTGAAGAACCGTGGCCATTGGGAGCTACACTACAAAATAAAATTTTACAGGTATTTCTGTTTCTCTTTATTTTTATGTTTATATTTTTATATAATCTGTGTTTCAAAAGTTTTATTTCTCATACAAACTTACAGTTCACTTATAATGAGATACAAACTATACTACTAACTATACTACTCATACTACTACTACTACTACTAACTTTTATATAATTTTCTTTTTTATTTATTTATTTAAAACTTCTGCACACAAAAAAGGTACATGGCGGACTTAATGCCTCAGGCATTTTTTACCAGTTAACCTTGGGTGGAGCAGAAATAAATTAGGCAGGTGCAATACAATGTGAGCAATGAATTCAGAAATTATTATCTTTTTTCATAAAGTAAAGAAGCCTTTGCGGACGGTGAAAAAATCATCATCTCAGCTCACTGACGTCCCACTGTTGGGCTCGGGCCAATTCTCTGAGGGAATTTGACCTACTCTACCACAGTGTTTAGACAGGTCGGTATAGGGTTTTTTTTTCGAGGTTTCCCTCTCTTGCTTAGATGTTCTATGCATATTTATTCCCTTAATCGTCTTTTACGATACCCATGGCCAAGTTAGGGGGTGGTGAATTCTATTCTTACTTCGTCACCGCACAGAGATAAAACAGTTGGGTGCAAAGATAAAATAGTAGGGTAAAAGAATAATTCTTGCATATTTTGCAATTAGAACAGAAATTTAAAGATACTGATGACGCATATCAACCATAGACTAATTGTTCACGACCTCTTGGATAGATCTCACACACACACAGCTTGTAAAAAGTTAACTGCAAGAAAAGAAAATAAAGTATTGTAACTAAATAGCATTGTCGTAAGGTTTTATTCTATAAAATTTTAGTAAACTTTGGGAGAGTAGCTTCTTTTCCATCATAGAGAAGACCCATACTCAAAAAAAAAGAAAGTTTAGGAGGCAAAGAAGATGGAATATATTGATTGATAATTTATTTGCAGAATATGGGTTAACAATAAAGATAATAATGTCAATAATACAATAAGTTCCATGCCATATCTAACCGTCATCGGTGTGCATATTACATAGTCCATTAGACATGTCAAAATAAGGTAAATAAAATTTAATGAAGTGATTATGAATTTCTATTGATTAAATATATAAATGTCCGTGAAGTTAGAATTCATTATGCCAATAATTAAATTATTTTGATGAAATTGTCAAATGGATTAATAATGATCAATAACATTCTTGTAAATTATAATAAAGTATCATTTAAAAATCATTTAAAGAATAATAACATTTTGAACATAATATTTCCTGAACGCACTTTTTGAAGCGGTTGATGTTTTCAATATCTCTAATCTGTTTTGGAATTTTATTATAAATATTAATGGCCATACAGAATATACTTTTACTCATTAAAGTCGTCCTACTTTTGACTACAGCTAGCTTCTCAGTGTGACGAATCATTTGTCTTTTCTTAAATAACTTCATATTTTGCTTGACAAATACAGTGCTTTCATAAATATAAATGCATGGAAAAGGCAGTAGGCTGAATTTTTTGAAGAAAGGCTTACAGGAGTAATTTTACTTTAATTTAAAAATCGCTCTAATACAACGTTTCTGTGCTTTAAACACTGCTAGCCAATTCGTTGAATTGCTCCAAAATATAACACCATAGCGTAACGCAGAGACTACACAACCATGATATGAAGTAATGATTGTATCAATATTTGCTTTATCTCTGAGATTATACAAGGCATATGCTGCTTGGCTCAATTTTGTACAAACATGTTCTACATGTGCTTTCCACGTCATACCTTTATCTAACTCCAAACCAAGGAAACAAGTGACTTTATTTTCTTCTATTTTCTGTCCCATGTAATTTATGTTTAAGTTAGAGAGTTCATCTTATTTCCTCTGCCTAAAATTCAGAAATGTAGTTTTTTTATAGTTAATTTGTAGATTATTTAATTCTAGCCATTCGATTACAGATTTTGAAGAGTTATTTATATCTAACTCAAGTATTCCATATTTTGTCCAACATAGAGGATAGTGCTATCATCTGCAAATAGGGCCATATTAAAGTTTGTCGTTGTAGGTAAGTCATTTATGTATAACATGAAGAGTAAGGGTCTGAGAGCACTACCTTGTGGAACTCCAAATTCTACTATTTTGATATTTGACTGATAAAGTTTCTCATGATATATTCGAAAGCATAGACTCGTTATTTCTGTAATTTTCTCTCTCGCAGATAAATATGATATTATAAGTTGATAAACATTCCCTCTTACATCATAACGGTATAACTTTTCTAAGAGCATATCATGTTTTACATGGTCAAAAGCCTTCGTCATATCCATGAACAAACCTACGGCTGAATGACCTCTGTCAAAGCCAAATTAATATTGTTGTTTTTTCTAAACCCATACTGCTGTGCTGCAAGAACATTTTCTTTTTCGAAGAAATCATACAGTCTATTGAAAATTACTCTTTCAATTATTTTTGCAAATACTGGTATTAATGCTATAAATCTAATTTCCAACATTCAATCTATCACCCTTTTTATACATTGGTTTTATGATAATCTCTTTTAATTTTGAGGGAAACTGGCCTTGTTCAATGCATAAATTAATTATGTGACACAATATAGGCGATATAATTTCTGCAACATCTTTCACTATCGCCGTTATGATATCATCATAACTTGTGCTATATGTGTTTTTCAATTGCTTAATTATATTGTTTACTATTTCTGGTGTTACCGGTGTTAGAAATATCGAATTGCTACTAGTATTTATATTTTCATTGTCATATTTATTAATAGTCTTATCAGTTACCATATCAATATAATAAATAGTCATTAAAATTATTACATATAATGTCTGGGTTTATAATTATTTTATCTCCTATCTTTATTTTTGTTATTCCCCTTTTAGCATCTTATACTTAGCTCCATTTATTACAGTTCACATCGCTTTGTTTTTATTCACCGATGAAGATATATAAAAATCATTTTTTGATTTTTGCGTCAACTTTATTATTTTTTTCAGTCGTCGAGAATAGTCTTTATATTTATTTTTATTATGTATTGTTGGTGTTTTTCTATATTGCCATAACATATTTCGTTTTCTTAAACTGCATAATTTTAAGCCCCGTGTTATCCATTTGGTCTTGCTGCTAGTAAATAATTTAATTCTTTTCAATGGGAAACACAGATCGTAAATTAATTTAAATATTTCAAAGAAATTGTCATATACCTCGTTTGCATTTATTTCTTTGAAAATGCTATATGAAGTGTTTATTTGTGTTAAATATTTTTCTTATAATATTAATGATATTAATAATTACTTTGAACATAATTTACTAGACGACATCCATGGGAGTTACTGGAAATATCCAATTTAACGAACGTGGCCAAAGAATCAATTATGTATTATACGTTAATGAAATACATACTCAAAAGAGGTTAACAGTTGGACGATGGGAGTCTTCCAATGGTTCAGACATTATTGACACTAGATCCGACACAAACGAATTTGGAAAATCACAGTCAAGCAAAGAATTTATTGTAAGTATCGTCATCACAGCTCGTATACGTCCCACTGCTGGGCTGGAGCTTCTCCCCGACAGAAAATTGATCTACTATACCTTCTCCGTTCAGTGACGGAGTAAGAATACAATTCACCACTCCCGCTCTTACCCGTGAATGTCGTAAAAGACCACTAAGGCCCATAATATGCATATAATACGCATATAACATATGTACAAGAGAAGGAAAATTCGAAACAAAACCCTATACCAACCTGTCTGACCACCATGGTAAAGTAAGATAATTTTCCCTCCTATTGTGGAGGAGGCTCGAACCGAACAGTGGGAGGTATATGAGTTGAAATTGAATTGAATTTGAATTGAATACCATGCTGGTCAGACGTGTTGGTATAGGGTTTTATTTCAAGTTTTCCTTCATTTGTGTGGATGTTATATGCATGTTGTATACCTTAGTCGTTTTACGACACCCACGAGCAAGAAAGGGTGTGACGAACTGTATACTTACTCTGCCCATCACATGTAGAAAGTAAGTATACTTGAATAAAAACACTTCAAAATGTCCATACATTCAGACGTTTTTCCTATTTTTACTATTCTAATTAGTCTTAAAGTTAACATATATGCTTCATTAACTATGTCACATGTAGTACTTTATCTATGTCGTAGCTGTATTTCCTCTTACGTATTGGCTGACCAGGCTATTTGCGTCCTATCTCCCACATTATATAAGAGGAGAATGTGAAACAATTTTCAACATATCCTATTTCTCATCTTTACTTAAATGTGTTGCGGGTGAAATATTGATTTTGATCTATGGAAACAATTGTGGATACTGAACTTACGATGGCGGCAATGTGGAAACGTCAATTAAAACGTATCTTCAATTACTCTATTTCAATTACTTTTTATTGTAAAATTTTTTTATAACGTATATGCCTATTGAAACTCTTAGTTTCAAGTAAATTGGAATAACTAATTCACATTTTTGTACAGGTCTTCACTAAGTAAAAAATAGCTGTATAAAATTTGCCATCAGTAGAACGCTTTATATAAAGTAAGAAGTTTATGCGCATTTTTACTATACTATTGTGACTTTGCCTAGTCAGGTATTTTCAATAAACCGGTCAAATTCAAATCGATACAATTACTAACGTTTTAACAAGTGTTCCACATTTTATCACTTCTTGGATTTTCCAATTCCAAAAGCATCAATGGAATTTTCTTTACCTCTTTTATAGCTTAGCAGTCCACATTAGTCCAGCGTGGAAAGCTAGAGTCTAAAACCATTCTTTAAAAAGGTTCTATACTAAAAAAGGCTGTTACTGGTCTATTTTCACGCCGATAGCATGTTGATAGTTAAAATCTGAAAAGCTGTGCGTATAAACGCGCATGCGTATAAAATGGATAACCGTGGATATTTAGTATGATGAATACGATATTTATCTCTTAAATAGATAAAATTATTAAGAAACGTAAGCAGATATAATCAGTGCTTGAGAAGGAAACTCGAAATAAATCCTTGGGCAAAACCATCAGTCAATGTCCTTACAATAATATATCCTTGATAATTGTTCTTAACATCATATGGTTTTTTGATGCGCATCTCGGATTTCGCAAAGGTCCACTAATTAAGTTATACAGCTCATAATCATAACTCCAATTTAATTTCAATCCAGGTAATATCAAGAAGAGCAAAACCCTACTTTTATGAGAAGGAAAAATGTTCAGGCGATGATTGTGAATGGGAAGGATTTTCTGTTGATTTAGTTGAAAAAATATTCGAAATCTTAAGAGAAGAGAAATTTAACTATACTTACAAGTTCGTATACAAAAAAGATCATTCATATGGGAAATTGAACGAAGAAACCAAGAAATGGGACGGTTTAATTGGCGAATTACTAGACAAGGTCAGAATTATTCAAAATTGTATATGGAAGTAAATTTTCAAAGTGTTTATAACAAAGCTAATGGAGATACCTATATAATTATTATCTTTATTTACTTACAGTCCGCTGACTTAGCTGTATGCGATCTAACGATCACGGAAGAACGGAAGAAAGTAGTTGACTTTTCAGTGCCTTTCATGAGTTTGGGAATTAGTATTTTGTATACAAAGGAACGTAAAGTACCACCAGGCACATTCTCTTTTCTTAACCCTTATAGTGTTGATGTATGGATGTATACAGCTACTGCATACTGTATTGTGTCTCTTATACTTTTTGTATGTGCCAGGTAATTTAATTTATTTCTTAAAATTAATGTATTTTTTTTAACTGCAAACGATGGCAAAATAGCAAACAGTACACCTGATTGTAAATGTTGCTTCCGCTCATGGATCTTTGCGAGGCCGCTGTCTACCGCGAAGAAAGTGAAAGGCGTGAAATGAGGTTCGGTGATACTAAAGGCATCACTAAAGCACCAAAATCCACTACACGCAAACACCCTCAGGATGTTGGGATTCCGGTTCTTTCGCTCACCGAACGAAGCGCAGTAACACATTGCTACTACTCAGACGTCGTTTTACTGCGAGAGTGTGGGACTACCCCGGACGGACCAGCCTGTGGCTGTAGACAGACAACTGTCAACAGTATGATCCTACCACTACCAAAATACCCCTAATATTTTTTATGTACTGTAGCAACGGGTCGCTGCTCGAAATTAGTAAGATTTTAATAAATAGACCTTTTTAATCAAAACGTTTTTAGTTTTACTGTATATTAGCTATATGATGATGTACGGCTTGCGACTCGGTATCTATAGGCGCTGCGAGATGGTGCGTAGGTGATATTTTTTTTAACTTCACTTTCACTGATATTGCCTAAATATTTAGCCAAATTTTAAGTAGATAAAGAGGAAATTACATTTATAAATATAATCTCCACTAATTACAAAAATAAAATAAATTAATAAAATAAATTAATAAATAAAAATAATTTTTTTTAACTTCACTTTCACTGATATCGCGTCACTTTTTAAGTAGATAAAGAGGAAATTACATTTATAAATATCATCCACATTGTATCCTTGCAGTCCAGGGGCAGCCGCAGATTGCGACAGATTCAGTCTTCTTATACCGGGCCTCAAGATAGTTGACCGTAAGTCATTGCAGTTGTTGGGTGCTCCTGTTTTCCCCGACGGTGTGCAGGAGTGTCTGTGGACAAAAACTGAAACTCTGGCGTCACTAGCTGGCCATTTCAGGCACCTACCGGCTCACGTTTCTCTGACTCTTTTGAGAAACTGTTTCGCTATGCCAAAATTGACCTACATGGTGCGAACGGCTCCTTCATGGCAGTTTCCGGAAAAGGTAGATCGTTTCGACTGTGCTATTAAACGTCTACTTGAAGAGACTATTAACGTGAGTCTTAATGAGTCGTAATGGTGCCAAGCGAGTTTGCCTATTCGGCACGGTGGTCTGGGTGTCCGGCGGTTGCGGGAGACTGGTCCGGCCGCTTTTTTGGCCTCTTCTTTTGGGTCTGCGGAGCTTGTCACTCAAATACTCTCACCTAACGGTGACGCGATCTGCATACCTTTCCAGTCTGAGGTCTTGAGTGGCTGGTCGGCTCTTTACCCAGGAGTTAACTTGCCAGAGAGGCCGGGATGCCAACGTGGCTAGGACGAAGGTACTTCGAGGTACTTATTCTCTAAAATGCGAGGAAACAGCTCGGGGGTTGAGTTGGCGCGTCTCACTGCCGCCTCGAGGCCGGAGTCAGGGGCCTGGTTGCATGCCTTACCTTCTCCCAATATGGGCACGCTTCTAGATGATAACTCCCTTAGGGTGGCAGTGGGTTTACGTTTGGGGTGCGGAGTTTATGAACCCCATGTTTGCATATGCGGTACGCATGTTGATGCGTCCGGTCTGCACGGCTTGAGTTGTGTGCGATGTGCGGGACGAAGGCCCCGTCATCACGCTATTAACGAGATAATTCGGCGGGCTTTCGTTTCCGCCGAGGTTCCATGCGTTTTGGAGCCCCCGGGTCTTTCTCGTTCGGACGGCAAACGGCCGGATGGCCTTACGCTGATTCCGTGGCGGAAGGGTCGGTGTCTCATCTGGGATGCCACATGTGTTAGTACTTTTGCGGCTTGTCATCTCTCCACCACCCAACAGTGCGCTGGGGGTGGCGCCGAGATGGCCGCAAGAGTGAAACACTCCAAATACGCTTGCCTGGAGTCGGCGTATGATTTTGTCCCTTTTGCTGTGGAGACGGCTGGACCGTGGGGCTCTGAAGCTAAGACACTGGTGCAGGAGCTTGGGAGGCGCCTCCGGGGAAAGGGGCGGGATCCGCGCTCTGGGTGGTTTATTGTCCAACAGATCTCGCTGGCAATCCAGCGCGGTAACACAGCCAGTTTAATGGGTACTTTTGGGGCGGGGTCCGTACGTGGGGTCATTTAGTTTTTAAGTTTGACTCGTGGCTTCCTTGTCATTTAATATTAATTGACTTGTAACATTTATTATATACTATATAAACTAATTCGAAGACATGTAATACAATATGACAATAAACTATAATCTCCACTAATATATTTGTGGATTTTCTTACGGCACTACACAAAAAAATATAAATTTTATGTTAATTATGACCCCGAAGTTTCATGTAGTGACGGAATAAGAATACAATTCACCATCCACTCTCTTCCCCGTGGATAGCATAAAAGACGATTAAAGGATTAAATATGTATATAACATGTATGTAAGAGATGGGAAACTCTAAATAAAACCCTATAGCAACACGTCTGACCAGTGTGGTACAGTAGGCCAATTACTCTCCTATTGTGGAGAAGGCTCTAGCCTAACAGTGTGACGTATTTGAGCTGAATGATGACCCTGAAACAATTGATTTCGAAAGTATGACAATTATTACCGTCGGTTTTTTAAAGATCTTTATCTGTGTGTCTTATACATTTAATACACCATTTTAACATACTATGTATGCGCTAACATCTAAAATAATATATTTCTAATAATGTATGATTCTTTATTAACTGTAAACACTTATATATTTTACATATAAATCATCTGAATACTAAATGTATTGCATTTTTAAATGTATTAAAATTATTTGCTATTTATGTTACAGAATATCACCAGCTGACTGGGAAAATCCAGAACCATGTGATCACGATCCCGAAGAATTAGAAAATATATGGACACTTAAGAACTGCGCCTGGCTTACAATGGGTTCAATCATGACGCAAGGATGTGATATTTTGCCAAAGTAATGTTATTATGTCTTTTACGTGCTGGTTTTATTACTAGTTCAAGAATATTGTCTTTCTCTTGACAATTTATTGATTTATCCATATCCCTGCAAGTTGATAACTTAACTTACTTAGCTAGGCTTAACTAAGTGTAATGATTTCTGACGTTTAAACCTACAGAATACTTTTATTTCTGATAATATTGGCTTTTAATTTTGCTTTTATTATCCCTGTTTTTCGAATACTTTTAGTATTCATGATCGCGATTTGTATTATTATTTTCAGAGCATTTGGCACTCGATGGGTTTGTGGAATGTGGTGGTTTTTCGCTGTTATTGTATGTCAAACATATATCGCTCAATTGTCTGCATCTATGACATCGGCTTTAGAAAATGAACCAATAAATAGCGTCGATGATTTGGCTACACAAACTAAAGTGAAATACGGTGCTATTTATGGCGGTTCTACGTTCCTATTTTTTAAGGTAATCAATTATATACAAACTTTTTTAAATAAACTAAATAATACATTCCTGTATATATGTATATTGAGTATTATTTTGTGAAATAAAATTGGCTTTAACACATCGGAAAATGCTATTAAATATAAGAGGATGTTAGGTAAACTAATTGTACATCAAAAGTTCGTTCACACCTCCACCAATCCGTTTAGACTAGCAATTCCTTACAAAATTGTTATAATGGCAATAACATTATTGCCATTATAACAATTTTGTAAGGAAATGTCGATGAGCTATGAATTTGCAAAAAAATTTGTTCTCCGAGCTAGTCATAAGAGCTAACTTGCTGACGAGATATATTTAATTTCATGAGTGCGTTTTTCTTAAACTTGCCGATAAATCATAGTTCAAGGTAAATGTAAACTGAGCCACAGTACTTTTCTTGTGTACGATGAGTCTTTTAAAAGATTGGAAGCGAAAACAAAGGTTTATAATAAAGATCCTAAATCAGTCTTAAGTAAGTAAAAGGATTACATTTTGATAAAACTTTTTTAATCTCCCTCTAGTGCAAACCATTATTTAGTCGAATATCCCGCCGAATGCGCAATTGGCGGAACACCCGTGGGATTATAAAACGGAGATTCTAGGCGAGCTCTGATGGCCCTAATGCCAGGGGTCACCCAGCGAGTTGGCCAAAAGATGGCCGTCCATCAGGACATCTATTGGGCAGTCCAACTGTAGAGATGTTGATTCAGTTTTCTGACTATCGAGGCCATTCAGCCGGTGCTGGTTGAATAAATGGGGGAGGCAATACGAAGCCGCTCTGGCTCGTACAGGTTTTATCGGAACTCAATTACTTCGGTAAATACCTGTACACCATCGCAGTCAGATAAACAACTATGCCACTATAACCCTTGCAGCAAGGATATAGTACAGAATACGTTCGAGGTCTGCGTGGCCTGCGCGGGGAAGCGTCAACATTACCTCATCGATGTTTACGAACTGGGACGCAGTCGCCGCCTTCTGCGAAGCCTTTGTCTTACAGAAGAAGGCGGTGGAGCGAATGCTACAATGCTCCGTCACTTATGTTTCAGTCGGCAAAGACGCAAGTACCTAATAACCTGATCACACCATGGCCGAGGCTTCGAGTGACTAGACTGGGGATTAGTCAACCACCTCTATAGCGCCTGAACTAAAGCGACGTCCCGACCCATTGTTTATTAGGTTATTCCTTCTGCCGCGTCGAGCGGTTTGGGTGGTGTATGATTCTAATCCCTGTCCAACCAATTCCAAAAAAATGCAAGCTATTATCTCTTTGCTCTTCGTTATCATTAAAGACTTTCTAGATTGTACGTTTTTAACATGTTTATATTTTATAGTACTTATATAAACGATTTTTAAATTATGTATCCTTTATATTAAGAGAAAGTTATTAAATTATTATGATCATATAAGTGTTGGTATTCGATATTCAGGTGACTCCCAAAAAGTTAGTGTAAAATAACTTGAATAACTTCGTTGCAAAGACAATTAGGCTTAAATTGTTAGAATTTTGGTAAAAAACACCACCTTACTATTCTAGTGTCTAATAATATTTTACCGTAGCCGGCTGCGCAATGGGAGCGAAATTTACCCACGCTGGTCAAGCGGGCTTGTATAGGGTTTTGTCTAGTGTTTTCCTTCATAGATTTTTTATGTATGTAACCTTTAGTCGGCTTTTACGACATCTACGGGTAAGATAGAGGATGGTATACTGTATTCTTACTCCGGTCCCACACAGAGAATATTTATTTTATGCTAATTGTATTGTGGCCAAATTAAACTGTAAATTGTACAAGAACATGCCTTAGCATTTATATTTTTTTCTTTTTTCAGTCCTCTAAATACAAAACATATCAGCGTATATACGAGAATATGATGGCAAATCCAGTGGTTTTAGTAAAGACCAATGAGGAAGGCGAGAGTAGAGTTTTAAAAAGTAACCATAAATATGCATTCTTTATGGAATCCTGTACTATTGAATATAAATTAAAACGTGAATGTAAACTAAGCAAAGTCGGTGGTGAATTGGACAGTAAGGATTATGGAATTGCAATGCCAGCTAGTAAGTATTACTTAAAACCATACATAAAAGCTGTCGCCTAGTTTATAGAAAAAAAACATAACATTCATTTAAATTATGCCAAATGATTGATTAAATTTCCTTTACCAGATTCTCCATATAGAACTCATATAAATAGAGCCATTTTAAAAATGAAAGAGCACACATTATTGGATCAAATAAAAAACAAATGGTGGGACCATAAATATGGAGCAAAAGAATGTAAAGTAAGTATTACATTGCTTAACATTAAGAAAAAGTTTTAAAAATTACAACGTAAGTAGGTATTATCTATACCAATAAATAAAATTGGAGTGTCTGTTTATAATGTCAAAATAATAGACTTTTTTCATGCTCACACGGTTATTTGCACGACGCTTATGCCTAAAATAGCAATTAAAAAATTTTTGTCTGTCTGTTTGTCTGTCTGTCTGTTTGTTCCGGGTAATCTTCAAAACGGCTGGACCGATTTCAAAAATTCTTTCACCAGTGGAAAGCTATAATATCAGGGCGTAAACTAGGCTATATTTTATCCCGGTATTCCCACGGGAACGGGAACTACGCGGGTAAAACGACTATAACCTATAACCTATAACCGAAGCGAAGCGAGGGCGGATTGCTAGTAATATCTAAAACGGCAAAAACACTCACGTGCTGAGATCGATTACGTCAACCCGGGTTTCGAGCATGTCCGATGCTCATCATCAGGGCGAGTGCGCAGCGACGTCTGCGAGGCCCCGGCGTGCACTGCACTGTAAGTAGGTATCTTTAAATGACTTATGTCACTTTTATATCTGATGATTGATGATTCAATAAAGAGTCATTGGTAAACTACAAGAAATAGATAGGTATTTAGTAATTTATTAGATAAATTAATCTTCTGTCGGAAATAAATTGGTATTTCCTGTAGTAAATTAACTACATTCATTTGGAGGAGATTCGTACGAAATAGGAAAAGAAACAAGGAAATTTCTTTCAGAAACACATATTAAGTGTACGACATTCATTTAAATAAATACGTAGCTATTTATGGCAGAAACTAATTTAAAAAAAATTGTGACTTTTTTTATTTAAACACTAGCAACCCGCCCTCGCTTCGCTTCGGTTATAGGTTATAGTCGTTTTACCCGCGTAATTCCTGTTCCCGTGGGAATACCGGGATAAAATATAGCCTAGTTTACGCCCTGATATTATAGCTTTCCATTGGTGAAAGAATTTTTGAAATCGGTCCAGCCCTTTTGAAGATTACCCGGAACAAACAGACAGACAGACAAAAATTTTTTAATTGCTATTTTAGGCATAGGTCGTCATCGTGCAAATAACCGTGTGAGCATGAAAAAAGCCTATTATTTTGACATTACAAACAGACACTCCAATTTTATTTATTGGTATAGATTTCACATTATTTATTGTTATATTACATTGTTAAATTTCTTTTCCATCCACGTTTATTCATTAGAATTTTGATGTTCATTATTCGTTTTCGCGAGCGGTGATAGTATCATTATCAAAACGCTTAGCAGGCAAGTTTGCGACTATAGTTGATATTACAAATTTTCTAGGAGAATACCATTCTAAGATAATACAGGCCTAAATAAAGGCCTGACTAACAGTGATTGATGAACAGACAAACTTGAAGTAATAAGGATTCACTTAGATTTGTAACTCTGACATATGGCGACTTATGATATTCCTGTTGGGGTACTAAACCACTATATAATGAACCTCAATAGGCTGAATGAATGATATCTAATGAAATAAAATTGAACAGAAATTGAATAGTTTCGTCACTAGAATTCAAAATTTTAATTTAACTACACGGTTTGTTTCATGTGATAACGGAATAAGAATATAATTGACCACCCCCTTTCTTAGCCGTGGCTGTCGTAAAAGACGACTAAATTTATGCAAAAGGACTCGAAATAAAACTCTATACCAACACGTCTAACCAGCGTGGTAGAGTGGGTCAATTTCGCTTCCATTATAGAAGAGGCTCAAGCACAGCAGTGGAACGTATATGAAAACGTATGTGATGATGATGATAAGTACACAGATTGTTTGTTATTTTATTAATATAAAAACATATTATCAAATTATACAGGATACAACAGATGAAAACGACTTGGAAGGCGATCTTGAATTGGACAATTTGATTGGAGCTTTCTATGTATTAATTGGCGGTCTGGGAGTAAGCATTATAGTAACTGCTATTGAATTCACAAACGAAGTTCGTAATATCGTCGTCCGTGAACAGGTTTGTTGATTGTTTATGGGTTTATAACTTTTCATTTCACTTAAAATAATATATAGACATATATTCCGTGTGGTGACGGAATAAGAATACAATTCACCACTCCCTATCTTGCCAAAGGATGTAGTACGCATATAACATCTATTCAAGAGAAGGAAAACTCGAAACAAAACCCTATACCAAATGATATAGTAAGGTCAATTTCCCTCCTACTGTGGGGGAGGCTCGAGCCCAGCAGTGGGACGTTTATGAGCCGAGATGATGAAGATGATGAAGTCTATATTTAGCTATATCTCTTCTGATACAAATAGGTACTGTATGGTAGCGGCTACGAATTCTACCAACCCTGCTCATGGGTGTTGTAAAAGACGACCAAAGGCTTTACATCGTCCTGGCCAAATCCATCTGGTCAACAATTACATGCCCAAGGAAGGTTAACATCAAGCAGGCGGCTAGCCATACAGCTATTGCTTTAAAAACTATATACTACTAGCTGACCCAACAGACATTGATCTGTTCAAATAAAATAAAAGGAATTCTCCTTGAAATCGACAGCAACGACACCTACAGGGTCCAATTACGAATCTAAACCATTCTCGAATCCCCTTCAATAGACACAAAAAAATTCATCAACATCAATGCAGCCGTTTGGGAGAAGCTCAATGACATACCCACATACACAAGAAATATATGTATAAAGATAAAAGTGGAGTATATATTCTGTCGACTCCAAATAATTGGAATAAGAACAGAATGATGATCTCTTTTAATAGAAAGTAGCAATATAATGCTTAGTTGGTGAAATGTACTAATTCTGCAAAATCTCGAAGACTACTTACTAGTTAATAGAAAAGTGAATTATATTTAGCAGGAAACAATGACGCTAGCAAATCGTTTTATTACGGTTCCGTACCCAAAGGGTAACAACGGGACCCTATTGCTAAGACTTCGCTATCTGTCCGTCCGTGTATCTGTCACCAAGCTGTATCTCAAGAACCGCAATAGATTAAATAGTTGAAAATTTCACAAATTATGTGTTTGTGTTGCCACTATAACGACAAATACTAAAAATATAATATATATTTAAATGCTCCCATACAAAAAACGCAATTTTTTGCCTATTTTTATAGATAATGGTACGGAACCCTTCGTGCCTGACTCTGACTCGCACTTAGCCGGTTTTTACTTTAACGTGTGCATTATAAAAGACTAGCAACTCGCCCTCGCTACGCTTCGGTTTCAGTCGCTTTACCCGTCCCGTTCCTGTGGGAATACCGGGATAAAATATAGCCCATGTTACTCCCTGATATTATAGCTTTCTATTGGTGAAAGAATTTTTGAAATCGGTTCGGTGGTTTAAGCGTGAAAGCGTTACAAACAAACAAACAAACAAACATCCTTACTTTCGCATTTATAATATTAGTATGGATGACGCAAAATCTGTAGTTCCGACAAATAAGAGTGGTAGGACCACACTGTCGACAGTTATCTGTCTACAGCCGCGGGCCGGTCCGTCCGGTGTAGTACCACAGTCTCGCAGAAAATCGACATCTGAGTAGTAGCAATTTGTTACTACGCTTCGCTCGGTGAGCGAGAGAGCCGGAAGCCCAACTTTCTGAGGGTGTTTGTGTGTGGAGGGTTTTGGCGGTGCCCTTGGTATCACCGAGCCTCAATGCACGCATTCACACTCCCTTCACTTTCTTCGCGGTAGGCAGCGACCCTGTAAAGGTCCATGAGCGGCAGCAACACTTACCATCAGGTGTACTGTTTGCTCGTTTACCACCGTTTGCAATAGAAAAAAAATAAAAAAAAATAGTAAATGTCAATTACACAGCAACAAAAGTCTGCCATTTTATAGTCCAGTATAGTATTAAATTATTTTAATTTCTTCCTAGGATAATGGACCAATATCCCTTTATTTTCCTACGGGTTTCGTTCAAAGCTATTACACCTTCTTGAACTAGGTGATATATGTATACATACATGTGTTCAGTACTTGCATAATGTGGTTTGCAATTTCCTAATATTGCCTACCATTCGTAACATTTTACCATTGCATTTTATTTTCATCCAACCTACACAAACTGAGTACTTACAGAAAATTAGGCTCCACGATAATAATAAGAGAATTGTCTAACTGTATCTTGCTGGGTTTTCATAAATATTTGTTTAAAGATTTGCCTCTTCAATGAAGTTATCAACTTTGGAAATAAAATGCATGATTTTTCAATTTCGAATCCATAATTATATTTATTTATATATTATTTCCAATCAACAGGTAACACATAAAGAAGCATTCATCACAGAGCTGAGGGCTTCGTTAAATTTTTTCAAACTGCAGAAACCTGTACTTCGTAATCCAAGTCGAGCACCATCTATTGCTAATTCAGATAGCAATGATGAACGTCAGCAAAAAATCACAATAAATG
Source organism: Lymantria dispar (assembly GCA_032191425.1). Lineage (NCBI taxonomy): Eukaryota > Metazoa > Arthropoda > Insecta > Lepidoptera > Erebidae > Lymantria > Lymantria dispar. The sequence goes on along the minus strand of CM063453.1, from coordinate 16,074,927 downwards.
CTATTGATAACTTTTTAGACCAAGAAAAAGAACAAAATTAACATAAAAAAAATTAACGTACTAAAACGGTCGAAAGAAAGATATATCTAGTCCATTGATATTTTTATAAGACCATAGATATTGTGTAACCATAGTATTGTATAAGAATTACAGTAGAAAGTCGATTATCCGGCCCTCGGTTATCCGGATTCACTATTATCCGGACTACCAACCACAACTTTATTGTACCTACAAATCGAATTTATGTAAGCATGAACGTGTCTGAAATAGAATTTTCTGCCCACGCCCCGCGGGATCGCTGCCCCACGCGTTTCATTATTGTTTTAGTAACGCATAAAATTATGTACATACTACATTTGCATAAAGCCGAAGGAAGTTTTTCATACATTCGATTATCCGGATTTTCGATTATCCGAATGCCTACCGAAAACAATTAGGCCGGTTAATCGAGTTTCTACTGTAATAGAAAATATCTTTATAATGTAAATGTATTAAATAGTTACCAGTAACTAACATAGTTTGAGATAGGATTCTAGAAATTCATTTATTTCAGCTTATATAAGCCTCACTGTTGGGCTCAGAGCTCCTCTACAATGTGAGGAAACTAGACCTACAATTTCATGCTGGTCAGACGTACTGTTATAGGGTTTTATTATCGAGTTTCCGTTCTTTTGCATTGATTTTAGTTACATATATCCCTTAATCGTCTTTTACGGTACCCACGGGTACGAGAGGGAGTGGTTAATTATATTCATACTCCGTAACCACATGAACCTTAAAAAATAATATTATTTATCTTGTCTATTAATACCGTAATAGATGACTAAGTATCCTTTACGACACCCACGGGTACGATAGGGTGTCGTTAATTGTATTCGTACTCCGTAACCACACGAATGTTCTAGAAATTAATAATTATAAATAAAAAATATATTATTTATTAATTTCCATATGGTCAAGTAGTAAGAGACCAACAGTAAAACTTATTTAGGCTGAGATGTTAATAGTAAATTAAATTTCATTACATGATAAGATGTATAAAAGTAATTAGGCATTTGAGTCTCGTTATTCACTTCTGTACTATATTAAAAAATATGCAGCACACTTTTATACCATTTTTACCACGAATATTTATAACACACGAGTATATGTTAAGGGCAACCTCTCGGGAATTTAGTCCGTCGCCCGCAAAGAGGCTGACCGCGCGTCGGCGGCCGACGTCCTGGGAAGGTGACGTCGAGGGGAGAGCATACTCCCTCGGGGTATTCCGTCGAGTCGACCACTGAAGACAAGGAACTTGAATCCTGTGGTCGGCCCAACGACGAAAGCGACGTGCTATGGGTGGGTTACGCCCCGGATGGAGCCGGGCAGCGGGTGCGCAGGCCGTAGCCCAAAAAAAGGACAACCTCTAATTAGTAGAAAACTCATTCAAACAACTATCGATTAATACACATAAATATAACATAGTTACATAACATTAACATAACAAAGTTGTATCACGTTGCATGTAAGTACACTAATTAAAATATTTTATATAAAAATATTAAATGAATTTATTAACGCTAAACTTTTTTCATTTATCATCTGTTCAGCGAATAAATGAAAAAAATCGTCAAAAATTTATTAAAAACACTTTTATATTTGCCGTGTGTAGTAAGAATACAACTCACCACCCCTTCTCTTACTCGTGAATGTCGTAAGAGACAACTATAAGATTATAAATTTACATATAACATCTATAAAAGAGATGGAAAACTTCAAATGAAAGAAAGAAAGAAAGAAAAACATTTATTTTGTTCTCAGCCATTTCATATATAACACAGCAAAAATACACAAAAAAAATGAAGCTAAGTTAACTTGTGCAAAAATAAATCTTCATCCATCCAACCATCCATCAGCCTACAGACGTCCACTACTGGACATAGGCCTCCCCACGAGAATGCCACTCGGAACGGTCCTGCGCCACTTGGATCCAACGGTTTCCTGCGACTTTGAGAATGTCGTCAGTCCACCTGGTGGGGGGTCGTCCTACGCTGCGCCGTCCGATTCGTGGTCGCCACTCAAGAACCTTTCTTCCCCAACGGTTGTCGGTTCGACGAGCGATGTGGCCTGCCCATTGCCATTTCAACGCGCTAATTCTGCGGGCTACGTCGGTTACACCCGTTCTTCTACGGATTTCCGTGTTCCGGATAAATAAGGCTTAAAACTAATATATGCTGAGAGACAAAACAGCATCTTAGCTCAACTAGTGTTACTTCATTGTGTTAAAGTAACGCTGATATTCTGCTAAGACCTAGAGTGGAATCACGGACACCCTATACCGATATGTCTGACCAGCGTGGTATAATAGCAATTTCCTTCCCATTGCAAAGGAGGCTTGAGCCCAATAATGGAGCGTATATGAGCTGAAATGATGATAATGACGATTTATCCATCCTGACTTCAAACTGACATCTCTTGAACAAAGACGAGAATGGCAGATAAAACAGACCCGCGCCTGAATTCTGAGGTTCCTTCTGATGTTTAAAATGTCTTTCGTCTTGCTGGTAGGTCCTACATTACATGGTCCATTAATTAATCGTTACTAAATATCTAGCTAATCCAACAATTGTCGCTTCATGGAACAATACGGCCTAGCTATTGGCACTTCTATGTGTTGGTCCTCCTTAAATACCAGGCACTTATTTTAGATAGCTGAAAATGTCGGGTCATAGAATAGTTTTCAGCCGTTAATGCCAATAATACTAAAATTGTGTTCTTTAAGCTCCGTGAAAATATAATGTACACCTACACATATTGTGGTGTTGGTCATGCTCACATAAGGATCTACTTGCGGTAGCTGCGTGGAGCGGGTCTCTCCCTTCCCTCCATAGTGGTTGAGGGGAGTGATGGCTGCTCTAGTAGTTAACTCGTGATCGGGTGCCGCTTGTGGGATCTGGTCCAGCCATAATCGTTTAAATTATATTAAGTGTCTTGCGGTTCGAAGGGCATCACACTGGAGCTTGTTCTTACAAAACATGTACACAATTGTATAACTAGTAAGAAGAAAAAAAAAATTAAAAATAATGACAAGCCCGCTGAGTTTCTTGCCGGATCTTCTCAGTAGCGGTCGCGTTCCGATCCGGTGGTAGTATATTTTTTTTGGAAATTGTAAACCTGACAATATGTAAGTGCCCTCTCAGGGTTTATGCATAATAAATTAATTTGAATTTGAATTTAATAAAATTCTCATAATACAATTACATGGTCACTGATGTGTAATTGATAATAAGGATAAAAAATAAATTTGGTACGGATTAATCAACGATCACTAATAATACAGTAGAAGGAAGAATTAATAAGAATATCAGAAGGCCAATGTCGTCATGGGCTTTCCCGCAGTGATGTTGAAGTGTCAACGTGACAAGTAAGATTGAGAAATTTCATTATCAACAATGGCAGTGGTTGATAGTTGATATGATAAGGCAACTTTTATAATAGACTAGCAACCCGCCCTCGATTCGCTTCGCTTTCAGTCGCCTTACCCACGTTGTTCCCAATCCTGGGAATACCGGGATAAAATATAGCCTGTGATACTCCTATGTATGGTGACAAAGTTACAATTCACCACCCTCTATCTTACCCGTGGGTATCGTAAAGGTGACTAAGGGATTATTGCAAATGATATCTATTCAAGAGAAAGAAATCTCGCAATAAAACTCTATACTAACTCGTCTGACCAGCGTGGTTTATAGTAGGTCAATTTCCTTCCTATTGTGGAGTAGGCTCAAGCCCATCAATGGAACGTATGTGAGCTGTAATGATGATGATGAATGTGAAAAAATGGTATAGACCACTAAAATCTCATCTACCGGATCATAATGTAATGATCCGGTAGATGACGCTACGATCAATATTAAGGAATACCACTTTTAACCCCTTTTTTTTTAGATCATGGTCTGGACACACCCTGCCCAATATATCCGGAGCGACGGACGGACGGCGTGTGGCCCCATAATTTACCGTATTCACTCGTCATCGCCATTGGGCCAAACACTGGTACCAATTCCTTGTCATTAGTGGAAGTTTTTAACCCTTTACGCAAAAAGAGAGGTTTTATAAGGGTGCCATGTTTGTATATCTATATGTATAGCGTGGTAATTCATAAGCTATCAATTTTTTTATTCCAAACGGTGGCAAACGAGCAAACAGTACACTTGATGGTAAGTGATACTGCCGCTCATGGCCCTTTACTAGGCCGCTGCCTTCCGCAAAGGGATTCCGGCTATCTCGCTCACCGAACGAAACGCAGTAACAAATTGCTAGTACTCAGATGTCGATTTTCTGCGAGACTGTGGTATTACCCCAGACGAACCGGCCCACGGCCGTAGACAGACAACTGTTCACAGTGTGGTCCTACCATTATTCATATTTTTCATGTCTATACATTTTTGTATTGTCATTATTTATCGAACTTTATTTATCATGCACAGGTGTACATAAGACAAGCTATACCAGTCAGATGATTGGATAAGAATATTATCTATATGACGCCAGTTGTTTATAATAAACTACCAAATAGCATTAAAAGGGCAATTAATGATAACATTTAAAAAACAATTAACACCTGTAATAAAAATAAAATATTATTATTATTCTATTACAGATTTCTTAGCAGAAAAGTTGAAGTCTATTGACTTTTATGTATTATTGCCTTTTAAGTATTAAAAGTTTTAAGTATTAAATGCACTTTTAAGTATTATTTTATTATTTTGTAATAACATAATTTCAACAAGATATGAAATTGATGTAATGGATAAATTATTTAACCACCAGTATAATTTATATTATAATTTTGCGGGCCTTATACATATGTAGCATGTACATTCACATAAAACTGTAATAATTACATTCTTAACAAATAAATCAATTTCATTCTACTTCAACCTATTCCATTCTAACCCATCCTATTTTATACCATGCCATTCTATTCCGTTTATTTCATTACATTTTATTCCATCTATTCTATTTCATTCCATTCCATTGTAATACAAACCATTTCTTTTACATTGTCATATTTTGCGGTGAAATCTATCCAAGAAAAGGAAACTCGAAATAAAACCCTCTTTTTTTTTTTTTGGGGTGGGCTGCGGTCGGCGCGCTCCTCGCATCACTACGTCCGGGGCGACAGAGGGGCGTAAGCACGCAACACCCGCAACCCACCCCAAAACCACGTTGCCTTCGTCGTTGGGCCGACCACCGGAGCAGGGTTACTTGACATCAGTGGTCGGCCCGACGGAATACCCCCTATTGGGGTACCCTCCCATCTACCGACGTCTCTCCATCGGGGAGGACGTTGGTCCTCACGCGGTTGGCCTCTCGGCGGGTGATGGACTAATCCCCGGTCACGTCACCCGCGGCCTCGGCTAAAATAAAACCCTCTACCAAAATGTTTAACCAGCGTGGTATATTAGGTGATTGGATTGTGATATATTGCGGAGAAGGCTAGAGCCCAGTAGTTTTTTTTATTGCGAACGGTGGCAAACGAGCAAATAGTACACCTGATGGTAAGTGTTGATGCCGCTCAGGGACCTTTGCAAGACCGCTGTCTACCGCGAAGAAAGTGAAGGGAATGTGAATGGGTGCAATGAACTTCGGTGATACTGAAGACATCACTAAAACCCACCACATGCAAACACCCTCAGATAGTTGGGCTTCCGGCTCTCTCGCTTACCGAACGAAACGCAGTAACAAATTGTTACTACTCGGACGTCGATTTTCTGTGAGAGTGTGGTACTACTCCGGACGGACCGGCCCGCGGCTGTAGACAAACAACTGTCAACAGTGTGGTTCTACCACTAGTGGGATGTATATGAGCTGAGATGACGATGACGAACGTTAAAAGGAATTTAAATTTAATAAGAACTGCTGATATGTCACTACATATGGCGCACATAGCGCGTATCGTTGATGATAAATCACAACATTTTTAATATTTAAAATTCACCTCACATACCTATAGAATTTTATTATTATAAATTACTAATATAGACGAAGCGAGGGCGGGTTGCTAGTACTTATATATTACTAGCAACCCACCCTCGCTTCGCTTCGATTTCAGTCGCCTTACCCGCGTAGTTCCCATTTCCGTGGGAATACCGGGATAAAATATAGCCTATGTTACTCCCGGATATTATAGCTTTCCGTTGGTGAAATAATTTTTGAAATCGGTTCGGTGGTTTAAGCATGAAAGCGTAACAAACAAACAAATAAACAAATAAACAAACAAACTTACTTTCGCATATATAATATTAGTAAGGATAGGTTTTTGATATGAACTAAATAGCGCGTTTGATTCAATACTCTAAAAGTTTAAGAAGATTATGTTGAATTTATTTCAATCAATGAATAAAATCTCTTTTAGAACTGTTTGTAAGCTGATCAGCGACATCCGGGGCTTGCACGTGCTAACTAGACGGTAACGTGAATGTCGGTGACCGTCTGTATGGCGCTATTTATACGGATTTATCCGCATTTATTCAGATTTTCAAGTTGTCTACATACCTTTAATAGTTTAAGGTTTTAACGTAATACCTTGGTAAAAATTTGAGCGTAAATAACGAGCAAATTAATGATTTAAAGTTTTTTTTAATGAGCAGGTGGGATACCTGATAGAAGGTGGCTAACTCCCGCTCATAGACCTCAGCCATACTAGAGGATAATCAATTCACTACCATGCATTTTGGGCCCCCGGCTCTTTTGCTTATTGAACGAAGAGCAGTAGCAAATTGCAACTATTCAAAAGTTGATTATCTATCTTTCTACTATCCGGAATGATCCAACCATTTATGACCACAGACAGAAAACTGTTAGAAGCTTGGCTCCACAACTAAAGAGATTAAATAATAAACACGAACATTAAAAGTGATAAAACGAAACAATTTGATAAATTGGCACGAACGTCTCGCAACAGTGTACACTTGAATGCTGGTAAATCGGACGTGAAAAGGCACCTTGTTGTCTTTTTAGTAAATGTATTAATTATTGAACTTTATACTATCAATATACTATTCATCATCATCGCAGCCCACGTATGTCCCACTGCTGGACTCCGGCCACCTGCACAATGGACGGAAATTTGACCTACTATACCATGCTGGTCAGACATGTTGGTATAGGGTTTCGTTTCGAGTTTTCCTTCTCTTGCACAGATGTTATGTGATATTATATCCCTTAGTCGTCTCTTACGACATCTACGGGCACGATAGGGAGGTGTGAATTGTTCACCACTTATTTTTAACTTAATCCGTAATCCTTAATTATCTGCCACAAGATACAAAAGAAATTGCATTCAAAAAAATTACACTTGAACCGTGTGTTATATGCACATTTATTTTTTTAATAAGGTTACTAACCTTATACCTTTTTATTGGACGACCTATGATCAGCACACAGGCTGTTCAAAAGTCTGCTCCGTTCGGGGTGAGAAATAGGCGGTGCGCGGCCCCGTAACCCACGGTATTCCCTTCCCTTCGCCAATAGGCCCATCATATCCCACCACTGGTACGGTGTCCTTAATGTACATAACCAGCTCAGAAGGTTACTAACCCCACCTAAGCTTGCCTATCTATGTATACTCTATCGTCAGTCATAAAATAATAATATTTGCACTCATTACGCAACTTTTTTTGACAGATTATATTCTGGCCATTCTGACTTGTCGTCAGTGGTCGGCCCGACGGAATACCCTTTCAGGTACCCTCACCTCCCGACATCCTGGGACGTCGGTCGCCATCGCGCGGTTAGCCACACTGCGGGTGACGGACAATTCCCCGGTCCGATCACCCGCGGCCTCGCCTAGAGTACCACATAAAGGATACGACGTATCATCAAAATGAACTTTTCTACGGGTGAATAGTAGGAGTGGTAGGACCACACTGTCGACAGTTATCTGTCTACAGCCGCGGGCCGGTCCGTCCGGGGCAGTACCATGCTCTCGCAGAAAATCGACGTCTGAGCAGTAGCAATTTGTTACTGCGCTTCGTTCGGTGAGCGAGAGAGCCGGAAACCCAACTTTCTGAGGGTGATTGCGTGTGGAGGGTTTTGGTGGTGCCCTTGGTATCACCGAGCCTCAATGCACGCATTCACACTCCCTTCGCTTTCTTGCGGTAGGCAACGGCCTTGTAAAGGTCCATGAGCGGCAGCAACACTTACCATCAGGTGTACTGTTTGCTCGTTTGCCACCGTTTGCAATAAAAAAAAAAAGAACTAAGAAACAGATCATTACAAGACAACGTAAGTCGACAAATCGGTGGCCAGCTAGTCTCGTCAACGTGTTATAAGTACATTAACTCTTCACCCATTGTAAAGGAGATTTATACCGTAATATCATTAAATATCATCCTTCTCAATGGAGGAGAAATTGACTTCCTATAACACGCCAGTCAATCGTGTTGGTATACGGTTTTATTTCGAGATTTCCTTCTTTTAGATTTATACGCATATTAAGTATATCCCTAAGTCGTCTTTTACGATACCCACCGGCAAGAAAAGGGATGGTGAATTGTATTCTTACTTTGTCACCACACGGAGATCGTGAACTATCCTTACCAATATTATAAAAGAGAAAGTAAGTTTGTTTGTTTGTTTGTTACACTTTCACGCTTAAATCACAGAACCGATTTCAAAAATTCTTTCACCAATGGAAAGCTATAATATCAGGGAGTAACATCGGCTATATTTTGTCCCGGTATTCCCACGGGAACGGGAACTACGCGGGTAAAGCGACGTTTCGGGTTGCTAGTAATACTGTAAATTAAAGGTTCTTCTCGCTGTCAGTCCAATACGTTTAGTTCTTTTAAATTACGCAACGAATATTGCTGTAATTGTCACTATCGCTTATATAATTTCTACCGAAATTTTATAGCATCATATATTCATGTTACATTTACAGAAAACATAAAAGGCAATGTTTCGTAAACACGTCATTTTGGGCGCTTTTTTTACTAACGCTGACACGGCTTTACGAGATATATCAAAATTATGTATTACTGAATCATGTGTATAAAAAATATCTACAAAAAAGTTGATGACATATGTTTATATGTTACAAATAACCCTATCTACATTCACTGGCGGAATTAAAGAATAACTTCATCACCTGCACAGACGACATAGAGGTTAAGATACCGACTGACAGTACCAGTGTCCTCTATTCAAAACCCACGCAGGACAATGCTTTGTGCGATCCAAAAATTGTTGTTCTGAGAGTGGATGTAGTTTGTGTCCGTTAATTGCGAAACATTATAATAATTGTCTAAGCTATATTTTTATATTTTTAGTCATCTCACACTGGGCAGCTCTTGACATAATTACGTGTAAAATACTTCGACATGGTTATAAGTAAAAGATTCATCGTACTGTATAGAAATAAATCTAGCTATAATTCGTAAACGGAATACAGTAATACCCGGACTTACACGATAGCTGGGATCGAGCAATAATCGCGTAAATATGTACAAAAATTAGTATTTATTTGAAACTGGTTCAAAAAAGACAATAATTTAAAATAATATGATTAATAAAATATTTGATAAAAAATAATTATCCTTATCGTGACCGAGTAAGAATACAATTCACCACTCCCTATCTTTCCCGTGGAAGTCGTAAAAGACGACTGAGGGATATGATGATATACATATAACGTCTATGCAAGAGAAGGAAAACTCTAAACAAACCCCTATACGTCTGACCAGCGTGGTAGAGTAGTTCAATATCCCTTCTATTATGGAGGAGGCTCGAGCCCAACAATAGGACATATATACGCCGAAATGATGAATTTTATGAATAAAAAAACCCTAAGGGTCTTAACGCTCAAACAGAAAACCGCGTATCTTTGAATTCGCGTAAAACGGGTTAGCGTAAGTCGGAGTAATACTCCGATATTATTATAGTAACTACAGTTAGTGATAGTATTAATGCATCATAACTCTTGCGCAGTAATCAATTGTTGCAAAAGAATGCCAAATCTATGCGAAGTTCATTACTTCAGTGGCGCGAGAGTTGCGCAGTAAGATGGCTGTGTCGTGGTACGCCGTCCTTGCGCTTGCAGTAACAGCACTTGGAGCGTCCATCTCACGTGAGTTTCTTTCAAAACAAACGGCGTATATCGTTGACAGTGCTTTTAATTTCAAACAATAATAAAAACAAATTAATTCTGAGGAATGTGATTTTTGGTTAAAAAGTTAATATCTCTTTTATAGTAATTGTTTTCTCAATATTATTGATTTCGATAAAATATTTATCAATTTGCTGTGATAATAGTGTGAATAAACACAACTAAATAGATGTGTTTATTGAAAATAGTTTATATATAGTGGTGGTAATTAAATAATTGATTAATAAAACATTTAATGTTATCGATTATACTCCAATTTTTCTATTTTGTAAAACTCGAGCAGTGATTATTCAGATAGAGCGCATACAGGTTCATTATAAATTTAAATTCAACATTATAAAATTATATTTTTAAAACAATATAATAATAAACCCGTGATAATATTATAATTTAAGTAATAAATTTTAAAAACAAAACGAAACAGCATTGTTACCAATGAATTCAAAAATAAGATTAATTGAGATTCTATGCAAAAATCGTTTATTACGTCAGTACGTCCAAATAAATGTATTCTTATCGTTGCATTCAACAAAATAAAATCGACTTTCATTACATAATACGACATTATTTCCTACTCATTTATATAAGAATATAGATTAAGTTAACAATAAAATATACGGTAGATTTTATTAGATTTGTAGTCTGTGCAATACATTCGTAAATATAAATTACTCTCAACTTAATTTCTGCTTACTTTGACCAATTTATTTGACAGTCATATTTAAGATACTAGTAGGGCAACCATCTATTGTCGGGCCGACCACGGAGGACCAGGAACTCGGTACCAGTGGTCGGCCCAACGACGAAGGCGACGTGCTACGGTGGGTTATAGGGCCGCGAGCTGCCCCTCTGTCGCCCCGGACGGAGCCGGGCGGTAGGTGTGGTGACCATAGTCCACCCCAAACAAAAAAGGAAACCATCTATAAGATTTCATTTTTATCATTTCTTTATCTTGGCTTATAGTCTTGAGGCCTGAATCCGACACTGAGTGAGAACGCTTAGTGTGAATAAAAAAAGCGAGAAAAATCAAAAAAGGTATGTTGAGGTGGTTTAAACTTGTAGAAAAAATTTGTGAAGGGAGATTGACGAAGCAAGTATACAAAGCAAGGGGAAGACCACGCCGTACGTTTCTGGAACAAATTCGAGATGTGTTGGTGAAAAGTCTTGTTAAGAGTATTACACATGAAGACTTTAATGAGTATTAGCGAAGCGATGGAAGTATGTCAGGATCATGGTTTGTGGCAACCCGTAACCTTTGCCGACCCCTCTGGGAAGCAGGAGCGAAATCAGGCCATAACACTTCATTCACAATTCTTGTTATCTCGCAGTCGTCATGACAACGGCAGCTATAAAGAATTAGTGCTATTGCTCTATTGTGTTCCATCTAGTAATATATATGTACATTACTCCACTCCTATTTGTATGGACCAGTACGAACTTGTCGCTGCCAGATCTCATTAGAGCAATAGTTAGCAATGTCAGAAAGCAGCCATGAGGCAGTTGTCACACAAAAGGTGGCAGCGGTGCGGGGCAAGGAAAAGAGTTGACCTGCTATATCACGCACATAGGGCGGCCCAGGCGCAAATACCTGCGTCTGAAGCCGTACTCTACGATGTTGCTGGAAGTCGAACCAGAGATAAGTCCACTAACTGTAGAGGCCAAACACTTCTACGAGGATTTTGCTTACTCTTCAACGTCTCTTTGAAAATTTTTATTGCCTAAAAATATTATTGTTAGTTTAGAAACTGTTTCGCTATTTTTACTCTACATCATAATCATCCCAACACGGAAGTCCCTTATGATGTTGAAGATTATGATGTAGAATAGGATGTTTTACCAATAAATTGTTGATGATGATGACGATCTCCGTGTGGTGACGGAGTAAGAATACAATTCACCATTCCCTATCTTGCCCTTGGATGTCGTATAAGACGACTATGGCATATAATATGCACATAACATCTGTGCAAGAGAAGGAAAGCTCGAAATGAAACTCTATACCAACGTGTCTGACCAGCATGGTATAGTAGGTCAAATTCCCTCCCATTGTGGAAGAGGCCTGAGGCCAACATTGGGACGTATGTGGGTTGCGATGATGATGATGATCTTAGCCTACATATGTCCCACTGCTGGGCTCGAGGCTCCTTTTCAATGGAAGTGTAACCCACCTACTATACCCATGCTTATTAGATAGGTTGTATAGGGTTTATTTACAAGATTGTCTTCTGTTGCATGTTATCTACATATGAAATCTATTAGTCGAATTTTACGCTACCCATAGACAGCATATAGGGCGTTGAGGGAAATGTATTCTTACACCGTTATCACACGGTAAAACTGCATCATAATTCCTGATAATCTAGTAAAACAGATAAAATATTTTATTTAATCCGAAAAAATCAATTAATCTCAATGACGTATGCATATAAGATTTAACACATGTATTTAATTATTATCATTATGCTCTTGTCAATGTATAATCACTTAATTAATCATATTTATCAATTAATTAGCCAAGCGGCTATTATAAATTATCAATAAACAAACATCAGCTGATTATATATTTGCATACTAATATCCCATGTTCATGTGTGGTAACGGATTATATAATCTATCATATAATATCATCATCATCACTTCAGCTCATATACGTACCACTGTTGGGCTCGAGCCTCCTCAACAATATAAGGTAAATAACCTTAGGTACTATACCATGCTGGTCAAACAGGTTGATATATGGTTTTATTTCGAGTTCTCCTTCTCTTACATAGATGTTATATGCGTATTATATCCCTTAGTCGTCTTTTCCAACATTCACGGGCAAGATAGGGAGTGGTGAATTGTATTCTTACTCCGTCACCACACGGAAACTACAAACCGCTACTGCACTTACGAAGAATGTAAAGGTTGGTAGTACCACATAGCACAATTCAAATCTATACCAATAAATAAAATTGGAGTGTCTGTTTGTAATGTCAAAATAATAGGCTTTTTTCATGCTCACACGGTTATTTGCACGACACTTATGCCTAAAATACACTTTATATTTGTTTTGTCTGTCTGTCTGTCAGTTTGTTCCGGGTAATCTTCAAAATGGCTGGAGAGATTTCAAAAATTCTTTCACCAATGAAAAGCTGTAATATCAGGGAGTAAACTAGGCTATATTTCATCCCGGTATGCCCACGGGAACGGGCACTACGCAGAAAAGACTGAAACCGAAGCGAAGCGAGGATGGGATGCTAGTTTTAAAGATAAATGAAAGCAAATTACAAATTTGAATGTAAACGAAATTTATTTTCATTTTTTAATTATACAAATATATTTGTAACTAATTACAAATAAGTAGCTGTTAGTAGTAATTTATTATTAACTAAAATATAGACTTTTATTTTATAACTACGCTTCGTTTTGGTTTTAGTCGCTTTGTCATATTACGGTACGTGACTGCAGTCCATCAGGCATCGGGTTCGATTCCCGAACCGACCAAAATTTTGTAAGGTTTCGCCGCGAGAAAAAGTAGCATAAATTACTGCTTATATAGGTAGCTACCTGGTTGAAAAATATTATCAAAATCGGTTCAGCCGTTTTGAAGGTTATCCGTAACAAACAGACATACAGACAGACAAAAAAAAATAAACTAGATTTTAGGCATAGGTGTCGTCGGCGTAGCACACACTCGAGGTGTGTACCGCGTGGGCTGAGCAGTCCCGTGATCTCGTCGCAATCATCGGTGCCGACGTGACGCTGCCGAACATCGCTAGGGAGATACTCGGCAGCATTAGGAACTGGGGCGCGGTCGCCGCCTTCTGCGAGGCAAGCGCGGGTATCTGCGCCTAATACCGCCCTAGCCGAGGCCGCGGGTAACTGGACCGGGGATTTAGTCCGTCACCCGCAGACAGGCTGACCGCCCGACGGAAGTCGCGTCCCCGAGGGGGAACGTCGAGAGGAGAGGGTACCCCGCGACCGGAGTATTCTGCCGACAGAGTCGGGCGGCGGGTGCGCTGACCATGGCCCACCCTTAAAAAAAAAGTCATAGATATTAAAAGTCATATGTAGTCATATATTTTAGAATGAAGGAATAAAATATTAATAGCGTAGTATTTTAGCATGTTAGCGCATAAACCCGATTGCTTAGAAAGCGCTCATACCTACGAGTATGTACTCTATATGCACTAGCTCCTAAACTATTAGAGATACCATTTTATTTTAATTGAAGGTAAAAATATAAAAATTAAAAGTGTCGAAGTTACTGAAATATTGATTTGAATTTTTCACTTCCGGTTTACTATACATAACAAAAATCAAATTTAGAATTCAACAAAAAAATTAAAAACTTCGTCTATTTAACTATAAGAAACAGTCATTTTTAGATTTTTTTTTTTACAAATTAATTGATACAGATAATAAGCATCCAAAAATTCGTGACTTCATTCTTAGTCACTTTTCAAAAGCTCATAACTCAGCAATAAAGCAACATACGAAAAGAAAAATGTGTGTACACATCCAGGTCTACTAGAAGTATAACAGACCAGAGTATAAATAAAATTTATGATCTCACTTTTTTTGATAGTCCGCTTGACGTGAAATGCCCCAGGTACTCGTGTGAGCATGAAAAAAACTTACTCTTTTGATATTACAAATATACAATTAAATTTTTTTGTTTATATAGATGTTAGTTCTTATGGTGACAGATGAAGAATACAATTCACCACTCCCTATCTTGCCCGTGTTTATCGTAAAAGACGACTAAGGAATATGTTATGCAGAGAAGAAAAACTCAATATAAAAGGTAATGCCAACACGTTGGCCCTGCGTAATATAGTAGGTCAATTTCCCTCCCATTATAAAGGAAGCTCGAGCCCAGTAATGGGATTTATACGGGCTGAGATCTTAATCATCATCAAGGTATCGGTTACAAGTCCTAATACCTCCCTTCCATGAGGTGACAAAGTGAACTATATGCACCACCCTCCTTTCTTGGCTGTAGGTGTTGTAAAAGGCGACTAAGGGATATGATATAGAGATACCATTTATGTAAAAGAAGGAGATCTTAACATATAACCCTATCACAATACACCTAAACACCGTCTTAAAGTAGGTTAATTTCTCTCTTATTGCGAAGGACTGCCGAACCTAATATAATATATAAATAGGAACATATATCGCTGGTTTGCGACAATAGCGACGCAAATAAAAATTAATGATTTTAGAGAAGGGTATTTTTATTTTATTTTATAAGTAATCGTTTTAGTGCATACGATAATATTTAAATAATTTATTGAGGGGGTGTGACTGTACTGATTAAAGGAAAATTTCTCTGTTCACGATAAATTATCAAGGATTTTACACATCAATGATCATTTAGCATACAATATTCAATTTGACATAATTTGAATTACTTTGATATTTTCGCAAACCAGCAATATGACCTAAAAATATGTAAAATTTGTCGCGTCCAAATAAACACCTTGACCACCTTAGAGTATCTGGGTGGAAACGATATGGTCTGACCGAATTATATGTATGGTTATTCATATCAAATAAGGTGCGACTGGTTCATCAATATTGGCCCATATCGGTAAACTTCGAACATAACATCTCTGTGATATACAAACACTAATAACGTTTACTTCTCGAATCTTCCTTCATGGTGAAATCAAGTTATAATACATAATATTTATAACTAGCAAATTCCCGCGTTTTCACCCGCGTACTGCAAGTTCCCATACAAATACCCGGATAAAATATAGCCTAAGTTACTCCTTATACAGACAACTGTCTGTAACCCTGTCTGTAACCTGGTAGTAAAATATAATCAAAATCAATCCAGCCGCAGCTCAAGTCTCCACGACTATGGTTGGGCAATACTACTATACCGAGTTGGTCAGACGTATTGGCATAGAGTTTTGTTTTGAGTTTTCTTCTCTTGCATAGAGGTTATCTGCATATTATTTCGCTAAGTAGTCTTATACAACGTCCACGGGCGAGAGAGAGGGTGGTGAATTGTATTCTTACATCGTCACCAAACTGATGATTACCTGGAACGAATAGATAGACAGACAAAAATATTTAACCTGTCTTTTAGGCACTGGCATCGCAAATAACCGTATGAGCATGAAAAATTATTATTATGACATTACAAACAGACACTAAAATTTTATTTATTTGTATAGATTACATAATTACATATATGCGTACCATGGACTAGAAATCACAATCGTGTGACAGAATATAGGTAGCGTAATGTAAACACTAAATAATCGCTAAAACTTTTACAACTAATTCTCGACTCTGCGAAATACGCAATTATCCATTGCGTCAATCCTTCGTAAACCACAGCGCGGAGCAAAAACCTTACATAATATAAGTAGCATCCGTAAAAGGTTGCACACGCGGTCGATTTACTAAACACATAATTAAATATGCTTCGTTACACATCGATGCGATGTGTCATTAGCATCGTGTTACTTAACTGCACCTGTCTGGAACCTGTATTCGTGCCATATACACATAAATACTGATATCTTCTACTTCAGTAAACACTTCAGGCATATGAATGTATCGATAAAATCAAGTTCAAAGTTTTGCCTTACACAGGCAGATAATAAACTCGACGTAGACATATATTTTTATACTCTCACTTTTTATTTCCAATGGGATGACTAAAGCTAACATATTTTTTTACGTCAAAATGGGACGCTTACAATAAGGTGACCGTTATTTTGTGTCAAAACGGGATAGTTGCTGAAATAGGCAAAAATAATGAAAAAAATGTAAAACAAGAACTTATGAAACGTCCTGCAGAAACAAATTAAAATATGAATTTAAAATCTAAAAAAATACGTCAATTTGCAAAAACGGTTACTTATTTGTTACGGCCCTGGTTACAAAGGGGTGAAACAGCCTGAAAACGAGACTATCCTATTGAGAATAAAACGTATGGCCTCGTTAGTTATGACCCACCCATTTTTTGCCAAATAACTGTATATTATAACAGAAGATCTCAAAGAAGAAGAAGAACCTTAAGTGTAAATTAATTACAAGAAACCCATAAATTATTCCAGATTATCTATAATAAATATAAATAACATTTTCTTCAGGGAATACTCCAATAATGTTCAACACATTATTGAACACGGAGCTATTGAAGGCGGTATTTGCATTCTTACATCAACAAATAAAGCCAGTGGGATTCTACATCCTTTTTTAACATTATACCCCAAGCAGTCGTTAATTTTATTATATAATGTATCTACATCGTACGTAAAAATATTTTATGTGCGACATTTTAATATGTATGTTACATTTACAGTTTCACTGATGCCGCGAAAAACACTGCCGGTGTCCGAGCCGATCGTAAAACCCAGTCGCTTATTACGGACTCTTATACGTGTATGTACGTAAAGTACGGCTTCCACGAACCGCAATTATGGTGGCTGGTCACACTTTGTAAATAGCAAAATTTATGTGTTTTTATAATATCGCGCTTTTATTCCTACAAAAGTAAAATGATACGTTCTCGTTTTGAAGTAACTGTGTCGCTGCTACTGCAAATTTACTAAAAGAAAATAAACGCTAGACCCAGCTTCCAATATGAAACTTAACAGTCAATTAATTGCATGCTTATATGTTCACCAACAAAGATTATATATTAATATGTAAATAAATCAATGCACCTTTTATATATCTGTATATACCTACCCTGTATATACGGATGTATGTATACATATATTTCTCCATATGGTGACAGAGTAAGGATATATTTCACCACCTCCATTCTTGCCCGTAAGTCTCGTAAAAGATGACTAAGAGATATAATATGCATATAACAATTATGCAAGACAAGGAAAACTCTAAGTAAAACGCTATATTAATACGTCTGATTAGCGTGATATAGTAGGTAATTTCCCTCGCATTTTGAAGGAGGCCCAAACCTAGCAGTGGGACGTATATGGGCCGTGATGATGATGATAATAATGACGACATACATATGCCTTTACATGGATTAACATTCATTTGACTCGGCTGTCGACATGATCATCTTAATCCGTCTAAGTCCCACTTTTGGGTTCGAATCTCCTCTATAAAGGGAGAGAATTTGACCTACCACTGGACGTTTTGGCTATATATAATAAACTTTATTTCGAGTTTGCCTTCTCTTGCATCACTTAGTAGAATTGTATTCTTACTGCGTCACTACATAGACCACAAATCTCAGCTTTAATAAGTTCCTATTCATATTTTTATATAAAGAATTATATTTCATTAAATATTAAAATTCCAGTCACGAAGTTCCTATATCTCCCAATGTTATCCTATGACCTACTAACCTATTACTAACATGCGATAATTTGGATATTATAATTCGGCTATTGCACTACATTGTAGTTACACGAATGAAGTCATAAAAATTTAAGAAACTAAAATTATTACTTTGTAAATACTATTTGTATTATATATACCGATGGAATACAGGAAATTTTAT
The DNA here is from genome assembly GCA_032191425.1 of Lymantria dispar. NCBI lineage: Eukaryota > Metazoa > Arthropoda > Insecta > Lepidoptera > Erebidae > Lymantria > Lymantria dispar. The sequence continues at coordinate 16,056,286 of CM063453.1, read as the reverse complement.
CATCGTTTATATAAAGTAAGTTCGAAATTGTAAAATATGGGCAAGTTCAAAGTTTAAAAAAGTGATTTATTAATCTATTTCTCTCTTAACCTTTAGTCATGTAGATGCTATAGTTAATTTTTTTTTTTTACAAACATATTGTCTATATAAGTCCCACTGCTGGAATCGAGCCTCCTGGATGAGAGGTATATAATATGCAATTTTGTTTTCTGTTCTCCAGAATTCGAACCTACTCTACCACGCTAGTTAGACGGGTAAGTACATGATTTTATATCGAGTTTTCCTTCCTTTTATAGATGTTATATGTATGTCATCCCTTGGCCTTCTTATGGCAACCACAGGAGAATTAGGGAATGCTGAATTGCATTCTTACTCTGTTTTACTACACAGAAATCTAAAGATGTCGTAATCGAAATGTTTAACATAATTTAAAAATGTTAAATATTTTTTAATGGAAGAGCCTACACGCACATTCTTAAAGTATTTTTTAAAAAACGTGATGTGGGAATTAATTAGACATAACGGATCAATTACGTAAGTATATAGTTAGGTTACCAGAATCTAATTAAGTAACGCTTTCATTAAAAAAATATTTACTGCTTTCTTCAAGAAAGAGTTTATAAATACGTTAATGAATGAATCGACAACAATCTTGAAATATCATCAGACCATATAAGTCCCACTGTTCAACTAGGGCTGCCTCCAAAATGAAAGGGAAATTTATCAACTATACTATGCTGGTCAGACGTGTTGGCATAGGGTCGAGTTTTCCTTCTCTTGCATAGATATTTTCTCCTCACATCCCTTAGTCGTCTTTTACGACCTCCACTGGTAAAAGATGAGGTGGTAAACGGTATTCTTACTTCGTCATCACATGGAAAAAAATTACATGGTCATCATTCTTAAATTTCAAGCATATTATCTTTTTAACAGCGTGAAGCATCTCGCTGATTCTATGATCAATAAAGACAATAGTACCCATTAGTGCTGGCTACTAGGTACTTTTCATTAAAAGTAATACTAACACCAATCACTGTAAATAATGTTTTGCATAAAATATTTATTTATTTATGTGTAGTATTTGAAAATATGTTTTTATATCATTCCAGCCTCAGAGAAACATGAAATAAAGAGTTTAACATGTGGCAGAGTGTGGCTGACAGTACATTCGCCAGAGATTAGATTGTCCCTCGCCAATCGTATACTAGATGCCCTAGAGTTAAATTGGGACTTCAGCGGATGTTCCTTTGTATCCAGACATATAAGAGTAAGTGTCCTTAGACTAAATTTATTTTATTTTTACTCTACCGGCCTGTTGGCAGAGTTATATTAAAATTATATGCAAAAGAATAGTCACGGCATCCCGCTTCACAAGAGAAATAAAATATTTTATAGACTAGCAACCCGCCCTCGCTTCGCTTCGGTTTCAGTGGCCTTACCCGCGTAGTTCCCAATCCCGTGGGAATACCGGGATAAAATATAGCCTAAGTTACTCCCTGATATAATATCATTTCCTTCCATTGGTGAAAGAATTTTGAAATCGGTCCAGCCGTTTTGAAGATTACCCGAAACAAACAGACAGACAGATAGACAGACAAAAAAATATATAAAATGATTTTTAGGCATAATTATGTATAGTACAAATAACCGTGTGAGAATGAAACAAGTCTATTATTTTGACATTACAAACAGACACTCCAGTTTTACTTATTGGTATAGATGTAATTTTATTAATATTAGATAGGTTTCATTCATGTACACTAGTGTTGCCCAAATGCAAGACCAAGACGAGACTTGGACCAGTCTTGGTCTTGGTCTTGCAACAGCACACCTGGTCTCGTCTTGGTCTTGGTATTGCACACTCGAGTCTTGGTCTTGGTCTTGGTATTGCAGCAAGAGTCTCGCAAAGTCTTGCAAGTCTTGCAGTTTGAATAACGTAACAGTCATTTATCATGGCAATGAAAAATCCAACTACATTAATCAAATATCATCCTATCCTATCTATCCATCTCCTAGCCTATAGTCCACTATACCTTACCACTGGGGAAAATTACTTTCATATTCCCCTGGTGTTACATTAGACAGAGTTACTACTCATATGACGAAGGAAGGAATTTCGACCCTGTTTTCTTAAGACGTCACCACACGGGGCAGTTGATATAAAATTTTATGTCATTTAACATTCCCCCATACCAACAAAAAAGATTTTTTCAATTTGATTGGCAAGCGACGGAGTTATTTGACCACTGACGAGAAGTCACCCTGCTCTGGTGGTCGGCCCAACAACGAGGCGACGTGGGTACGGGTGGGTTATGGGCCCGCGCGCCGTCCTTTCATCGCCCCGGACGGAATGGACTGCGCGTGTGCTTACCATAGCCCACTCATAAAAAAAAAATAATGGCTTCCTAACACCATTGCTTCGGTCTACGGTACTCTGTCCCTACACGGACATTTATGTAGATTAATTGTAGGCATATTTCTATGTCCAACTGTGAACGTCGTTAGGCTAATGAATAAACGGATATATAAATATGTATAATGGGCAAGAGCACTCTCGTGATTACGGTATTTTTGTCCTTAAGCCTTTCCGAAGAGTAATTCTGAAAAGCCAACATCAACATTGGGAATTGATTGGGCAATAGATGTATATGTCAAGACTGATTTGACTTGCCGTGTAGTGATGGAGTAAGAATACAATTCATCACCCCCCTATTTCACCCGCGAGTGCGAACCCACGACTAAGGGCTATAATATATAACATCGGTGCAAGAGAAGGAAAACTTGACATGAAACCCTGTAACAACACGACCGATCACCGTGGCGATTCCTCTCCGGCCACGGCCGATTTCCCTCCTATTATATAGAAGACACGAGCTCCACCGTATATAAGCTGGAATGGTAATTTGAATTAAATGCAAGACCGCGAGACTCTTGCAGGCTCAGTCTTGGTCTTGCTCAAGTCTTGCAGGGCCAGTCTTGGTCTTGGTCTTGCCAAAATTAAGCAGTCTTGGTCTTGGTCTCGGTCTCGCATTTCTCGCAAGACGAAGACCAAGACCGCAAGACCAAGACTTTTTTGGGCAACACTAATGTACACACACATGCATGCGCTCACACACACACACACATACACACGCGCAAATACACTCGCGCAAATATATACATACACGTACGCATTAAAAGCCGCGCACATAACTAAATCTTTAATTATCATATAATTTATTGCTGAGTTATAAATAAGAAAATAATTAGAGATTACTAGTGTTTGTGTACATAATTAATCAACTTTTTTTTATTACAAGTTATTAATATACAACAAGATAATCTATTATGATTTAAAAAATAGTTCCTAGTTCACCAGCTTAGAGTGACGTCTTACTCAGGTGGCATTAGGCAAAATGTTATATAAGAAACACATTTTCTAACTGTGTATAGCAGCTCTGCTTATCGACCCAATGTCAAAAGTACATAAATTATAGGCAAAAGAATATAAATATATGAACATAAGAATCTATTTATTCTAATCTCAGCCTGTCTATATTGCCAAAACTTAATTTAATTAATTTTGATTATTAAATTTTGAATTTGAATTCGAATTTGAATTATATATCAAGCCTATGCCGGTAAAGTCACATACACACATAATTATCATAACATTGAACTTGACTGCCATTTTCATATTCTTGATGGAATTAATTGTCAGTAGACGAAACTTATGTATGCGTAGTAATACTTGAATTGGTGAACATTAACCATATCTATGATTGTAGACACGGTTGCCAAGTCCGTCTTAAAAAAAACTCGATCAACACCATGAGGCTCGCGTTAGGTCAATCTGACGTAAACGGTGTGGTCACATCACATATCTTAAGGATACAAATTGCTTTTTATATGGTAATCTATTAAATTTACAACATTAATATAATTATATGTTATAGCATAAAAATTATCCTCATCTGAATCTTGTCCTACCGTGAGTTTATAAAAAAAGGCTCTGAATCTTTATTCTTCCCAATCTGTGGTCGTTTTTCTAACATTTGGTAGAATATTAATTTACCACGAAAGGTCTGCTATCTGAACTTTGCAATATTCTATGATAAAAACAGATTTTGGCATATTGGAGTCAGTATAGGGTCTCAATATTAACTATCAAAGGTGTTCGTTTGCTTGCTCTCCGAAGCACAGAGTTCACACGGCTATGAAATAGGACTAGACTAGGACTCACAAATATTTGAGTTACTTACAATATTGTTCCTCACGACTAAAGCAAACATTAATCAAAACAATAGTTCTGAGAAATCAGTGTGTGATGCAGGGTTCAAAACTAAGACCTCAATAACAGTTAATAACTCTCGAACTCTCTGCTTTATCTTAAAATGAGTTCAAATAATTATATATGTATTGATTTCTGATGTTGACGCAAGTATTTCATTTCTAATTTCATAGTTGATGATGACCGTAGTTGCAGTTCCGCAAAACCGCGACCTACTATAGTAATTTTAACCATCACAATTGAATATCATTAGAAGACGAATAAATCATTTACCTTTCACTGATATTATAATACGCTTCAAACTAACGTGCTTACAAAAACGCGTTCCTCACAATATGTAGGTACCTTCTTTATTATCCCTTTTAACTGCCCACGACAATTTTATTACAAGCAATAAACCAGATTCTTCATCAAGCACATTGAATCTTTTGTGGCATTCATGACTCATTTTGGCAACTCTTTATTCATTGACTTTCTTTTACATCTACTTGTCAGTCGTTACAAATTTTGCTCTTGATTTTAAAATAACAACCAGATAAGTTAGCTAACACTTTAAAACAATTTGTTCGAATGTTGCAAAATTTATGAAAAGGCAATAATGTGATACAATCTTGCTGTTCTAATATAATAATATGTTTATTGACATACATTATCATCAACAAAGTTTGCGTCATAAAATATGACGTAATTAGGATCTTAACAAAATTAATAAGCTATTTAAAGAGTGCTAGATGCAATTTGGAATAAAAAAGCGACGTAAATATTCAAACTATAATAATAATAACATGGAACACTTAAACTTTAAATCACATCATATAATAAGCTAAAGAAATAAAAAGAATAAATGAGTTTATGATGATGGAGTTAAATAACTTATACAATTTATTTATTAAATACTTTATGGAGCTGAATGATGGAATTATGTAACGAAACTCATGAAAGGTTATTATTCTCATCAAATTTAAATTTGTTTAATTATGGTAAAGTATTATATTATCTATAACGACAAAACATTCACCCAGGCCACGGTAATATTATCAACCAGTAATCCAACTTCATACAAACGGATGAAACGCGAGCTATACCTACGCGCCTCGATCCCGGCATGCGCTCGGCATGCAGACAGTCGCGACTGTGCTGCAGTGACGAGCGAACGGTGTGTTGTTTTTTTAACAATAACTGCGCGAATTTTTCACTAAAATTCATAATAATACACATATTTAATATGACAAGTAGGGTATATTGTGCTGTTTTTGGTTGCATGAATTCGTCAATAACGAATCCAGAGATAACTTTATTTTAGATTACCTGTAAACTCTGAAATCTTACCTATTATAAAATAATTTTACTTACTATTAGGTAGGTACATACATAATGTGTGTCGTTTTAATGTATAAGTATTTCCTTTATTCTCCCGAAAAAAAGTTGTCTGGATTAATAAATAAAGTGAATAAAGTGATTGACATGAGTGAAATAGGTAGTTATAGGCGGTTCATAAATCATGTTACGGTAGGTACGCTTGTGTTAAAACTCATAATGTGTTTTGTTTTGTTAGTTTATATAATTCAAAGTAAAGACGTGGTATTTTATTATTAATAATAACAGATGTCTATTGTACTGTGTGTATGAATAGTACTAGAAAAAAATAATTTAACCGTCTGTCTGTTACTAGATTTTGTTATTTAACCCTAGAAAGATAACCTACGCCGCAGAGGCGCCCATGCCACAATAATATTGTTGTCTCTTCTCATTCTGCGCGTGTATTAACTTGTCCTTCTCAGCCAACTCAGTCATCGGCCAGGCCTATCGCGGGAGGGCTAGTTCTAAGCGGTGAGTACTATATTTTTGAAGTTATGAGTTTTTATGCGCTCGCGAGGAGTATGGTTATCTTTTATGTAACTTTTAGTGTTGTTTGGTACTTTTAATTTATGGATATGAAAACTTATTTATACATGTTTTATTTTTGTTTACAGCAAACATTATTAGCGTAGACCATGACAAGTAGAAGGGCACTTGCAGAGGACGAAATAGGCCTATTATTGGCCCAAGAAGATGAGAATGGTGATACTCAAGAAAGTGATAGCGAGATAGATCATGAGAGCGAAGATGATGTTCAGAGTGATGTCGAAGATGAGTACATCGATAGCGTAGCGATTGAAGAGGCAGACGATGTATTGAATGAAGATTTACCACAGTCTGGGTACATGAGCATACTGAAAGTTCAGAATGTGATCAACGTATCATTGTACAATAATACGTTGATCACATTCTGAACTACTGGAAGAGTGATTAGAGGTAAAAATCGTTACTGCTAGTCTACTACCAATACAATGAAAAAACTCAGTACCCAGTTGACCCAACAGTGGATGACCCAAAGAAGCTCCTACTTTGCCAAGACGCTTTGTGCGAAGTAATATTGATAATATTCTTCCAAGATCTCCTACACTAGCTTTTGCAGATGACGAAGGGGAGCCTCCAGGCAAAAAAAGGCAATATTGCAGCTACTGCACGTCGAAAAAGAAGAGAATGTCAAAAATGAACTGCGCGAAATGTAAAAATCCTATTTGTGGCGAACACAAGAAAGACGTTTGCTCTGATTGCCTCTAAAGCCAATCATACCAAAGTTTAATGTTTTTTTTGGAGTTAATACCCTATAGTCTATTAGTTAATAAGAAAATAAAATGTTGATTTGTGATATTTCATAATAATTTGTTCCTATAAACAGAAGACTGCTAATTTTTGTTATTTTTCATAGAGGTTTCGTAATTATAAGTTAAAAATTACTATAATATAAAATGTATTAAAATAAATGTTTTATTTTTAAAAACCACACACTAACCTTTCATATTTTTAAATTAGTGTAAATAAATATAAATAATTGGAATAAAAACACGCATTTGAAAAGTGTGCGCCTCTGAAGCGTATGGTTATCCTTTACGTAATATGCAGTATGGTTATCTTTCTAGGGTTAAACATAAACATGTTTTTTTTTAATTAAAAACTACCAATCAAAAATCAATACGCATTCTTATTGAACACTTCCTATTCAATTCACAAAGTATTTTATTTGTTTATATAAGAAAAGTATATACAAAACTAAATGGAAACACAAAGTAGGCAAATGTAATTAAAATGCTGGAGGCGGGCAGCCCTATCACATGTTTATATACCGCATGGATGTAGGTATTTAATTCAAGGTTACGGCCGAGATACATTACTGATAGATGACTATACTGTGCCCAGGCCTCGCAGACGTCGCTGCGCACTCGCCTTGATAATGAGCATTGGATATGCTCGAAACTTGGGTCAACGTAATCGATTTTGGCACGTGAGTGTTTTGCCGTTATAGATATTATAATATGTATCAATAACACGATAATTTCAACAATAACATATAGTAAAGACTTCAAAAATATATATATTTTTAATTATTTTTAATCCATATGGGGTATAAAATAATTAATTGTACGGTTTAAAAAGGAATATCCCACATAGCGACGAGATTATACCTACAGTTGTCATCCACCCTGAACTCGTGAATATCAGCTAAGAAATCTCCAGCTAAATTGATAGCACTCTCTTGGAAATGTATAATGTACACCCTACTGAAATCACTAACCCTCTTGCCCAGCGTAGAGATTATAGTAATGGCCCTTCTATGCTTAAGCAGCAGAGGACTGCAACACGTGCCGTTCTATGAGGGAAACCTATCTGTACCATTAGTGAATTTGAATGATGATGAAAGTAAATACGCGTAAAATGTGGAAAGTAAATCATTTGTAATTTATGTCCTAAGTAAATAATTGCCACATGAATGTGTAATAATATTTGATATAATTATAAGTTTAAGAAATTACTTTAGATTGGTCAATTTTAAAAAGGTGTGATGTACTTAGCTTAAAAGCAAATATAATTATTAAAGAATGAAATCAATCACTATGCAATGTGTACAATCGTACACATTTTTTTTTTTGTGGGTGGGCTGCGGTCGGCGCGCCTCCGCACCACTCCGTCCGGGGCGACAGAGGGGCTTAAGCACGCAACCCACCCGAAAGCCACGTCGCCTTCGTCGTTGGGCCGACCACCGGAGCAGGGTTACTTGACATCAGTGGTCGGCCCGACGGAATACCCCCTATTGGGGTACCCTCCCATCGACCGACGTCCCCCCCTCGAGGAGGACGTCGGTCTTTCCTCACGCGGTCGACCTCTCGGCGGGTGACGAACTAATCCCCGGTCACATCACCCGCGGCCTCGGTTAGGGCGGCATGAGGCGCAACAATCGTACACATGGCGTAGTGGCCTAAACGTAACGACTTCCAATATGCACAATCTTTGTGCCTATTCTTGAATCTCGATTCCAATCCTAAATCCAATTGCAGCTCGAACTTGAGAAAATTTTGAACTCTTGAAAGCGACACTAGCGCACGTCAAATTCGGTGGTTTTTTTTTAAACTAAATGATTTCTACTCTCGTCGATTAAGTCAAATATTTGCTACTCCCGACGTGATTTTGACGTAGTTTAAAATCGTTAATGTTGCACAATTTCAAGAAACCGTCTTTGTGGTGATCGAATTCGGTAACGTTTTTAATTTAAAATAATAAAATTTATTTCATTATTTGCAGTATTTCATTATTTTTTTCATTTGGTGAAAATAACAATGGCAAACCCGAAGAATTCATTCTCGATTTTGTTTAAGAGTAGCAAATATATGTTTGGTGAGATTGGAATTGAATTGGACTCGAAATTAGAATTGATTTCAAGGGTAAGCCAGCTGGTAGTGTAAATTCAATTGCCTTCACCGACCTTTATATGCTTCATAAATGGTTATTCTGAGTCTGGATACAAGCTACATCTGGTAATTCATCCGGTAATTACATATTTGTAAAGTGTCCAACGCATGTCGACAATTAAACAATTCATTTATTGCGCTGTTTTACATGAAAAAGATTGCCGTGTGGTGACGGAGTAAGAATACAAACTACCACTCACTATCTGGCCCGTGGATGTCGTAAAAGACGACTAAGGGACATAATACGCATATGATATCTCTGCAAGAGAAGAAAAACTCGAAATAATACCCAATACCAACCTGTCTGACCAGCATGGTATAGTAGGGTCAATTTCCTTCTTTTTGTGGAGGAGGCTCGAACCCAACAGTGGGACGTATATAAGCTGAAATGATGACGATGAAATGACATGAAAAAGAATGATTATTATCTATTTCATCAACATCATCACAGCTCATACGTCTCCAGTGGTCGGCCTAACGACGAAGACGACGTGGTGTTCGGGTGGGTTGCGGGTGTTGCGTGCTTAAGCCCCTCTGTCGTCCCGGACGGAGTGGTGCGGAAGCGCGCCGACCGCAGCCCACCCCAAAAAAAGAAAAAAGCTTATACGTCTCACAACTGAGTACGAAAATCCTCCATAATTGGGGAGATATTGACCTACTATACTACACTGGTCAAAACTGCTGCCTTTATTTCACATATAAGTTTACTCAGTCGTCTTTTACGGTACCCGCAGGTACAAAATGTTAAATTGTATTGTTATTCCTTGTCTGAGGGTTATGGTGAGGGTGAGTACAGTACGTACTTCAATTCCCAAAATCGTTATATTCGTTATCACTACAAAAAATCGGTTGTCTGTAAAGTCGGTTTACTGACGATAGTTGAACGTGACAACCTCAACGTCGTCGAATATTAGACAATATATCACTGAACATATATTTAATATCGAAAGAATCATTACCTTTATCGCCGCAATTATCGTTGCTATAAACAATTGACACCACATTCACTTTTCACTGCACTTCATACTTGACGAAAACATGTAAATGTATTATTGTATAGCAGCTGTCCACGCGGACGCATCGCTCACTCAAGTAGAAAAGAGACAGATGTCAAACACTGCCGAACGCGGAGGCCGATTGTGCCTCTTTGTCGCTCGTTCCGCGCTCTCGCTTGCACTTCAAGCCTTAAATGGAACGCCTCAGAGCGAAGTAACGCCGCATGAGTCATGTTTTTTCGTGCGTGCAGCCGGCTCCATCGAATTATAAGACGTAGTCACGTCAAAAATAAGTCTAACACACATTTTTGCCTACTAATGTAAAATGGACAACTGGGTGGCACTATGTATGTTACCATCGATGAACGTGATATGGCGTCCCATATCTTACATCTTTAATCATGTCATCACTCTTTATGTACCGTCCATACATTACGAAATATAACAATGAAGAACTACCGCAATATCAGCCGGTATCAAACGATTACTTAACAATAATATAAACACACGAATCAAAACGCAGGAAGCACCTGTGTAAATTACAATCATACAATATAGATAAGTGTAATAAAACAATAATATTCGAAAATTTCTCCTTTCTTTCTGCAAGTTTCATAACGAATAACAACTTTGTATTGATACTTAGTAATTAAGTATGCTAGTAAAAAATAATGTATTTTCGTTCAACCATACATGTTCCGTATTTACTGATTGAGCAATTATTTATTTAAATATAAATTTTTATTAAACAACTAGCTGAGCCGGCGAACTTCGTACCGCCATAATTTTTTTCGTAAATATATTTTCTAAATTTACGAAAATATAGTCTCTGGATGAACCATTACAACTTAGTCCGGAAAGATTCGATCGTCTTGGTCGCAGCATTGTTTGTTAATGATGATTCAAAGAGAATACAAATTACTGATTATTGATATCTAACAAAATTAGAATTATCAAATTTTCAACTATACTTAACTATAGACAAAATTACGTTTAGCTGTTATTTGCGTTTTGTTATTACATATCAAATGCGTTTTTTATACTACGTTTCTTTGACATTTTATCGAACGGGAAACAGGAACGCGATCGAACGGGATAAAAAGTATCCTATGTCCGTCTCCTGGTTCTAAGCTACCTCCCCACCAATTTTCAGCCAAATCAGTACAGTCATTCTTGAGTTATAAATAGTGTAACTAACAGCACTTTCTTTTATATATATATAGATATAGATAAAGAATTTTTCCGTGTGATGACGGATCAAGATTAAAACTCGCCACGCCCTTTCTTGCCTATGGATGTCATAATATACGACTAATGGATTCATGTAAATAACATCAGTGCAAGATAAGGAAAGCGAGAGATAAAATCGTATAGGTGCTAACTCATCTGACCAGCGTATCATAGTAGGTCAATTGCCCTCCTATTGTGGAGGAGGCTCGGGACCAATAGTGGGTTATATATGAGCTGAGATGATAAGGATGATGTGATGAGTAAAGTACCTTTTTTAAATTAAAATTTAAAAATTAAATTTTATTTCGAAATATATAATATATTTTTTTAAAGACAACACTCAACACTAAGGAATTTGAATTGCGGGGGACTTGACAAACATATAATTAATGGACACAAATTATATCCCGGCTCAGAACAACCATTTGTGTATCGTCCTACGTGAGATTCGAGCCCGCGACACTGGCGCTGTAGACCGGTATCTTAACCATTGTGCCATCTGTGCATACATATTAAAGATAAAGTACCTAGTATTTAAAATATATAAGAAATGACTCGTAGCCAATACAAGAACCAAGTCCGTGATTAGGAATCTAAAGAAAGGAGCTTCCTCAAAATATGCGCCGTTTTCAATAACACCACTAAACTATTATTATTAATGAAATATATTCATAAATTATTTTTTGTTATAGATCGGGCTGTTTGCTCAAAGGCCTACTACATGGAATAGTGCTCTGTCAATTTTCGTGGTGAGCGGCGTTAAGGGTTATTACCTTACTAATATTTCATTGGGTGAAGTCTCTTTACCTGGTAGCTGGGCAAATGGTCCAGGAGCAAAAGGTCCACACTGCCTTTGGCCTTACATAGGTGTTGGAGATACGCTTGAAATATGGTCACATAACTGTCTAAAAATTCAACCGACATGGATGGAAGATATAGGGTGAGTAGCTATATAATTCTATAAGTAATAACCTTTTAGTAGAATGTAGTAAAACTACATTGTTTGCTAAATTAATATGACCAATGTTTCTTTTACATAACTTCAGCATAACTTTGTGGGCCATTATCAACATTCTAAAATAAAGGATATATTTTTTTTATAAGTTTGTAACATAATTCTTCCTTATGAATTGCATTTTTTTAACTAATACTTAGAAGTGCCATGAAAAATTGGAAACGAGAATATATTTTTGACTATATTCTTTATCTTTACATCCTACTAACGGCCGTGCTGGACTATCAAGTCCATGGATCACAGTGCAAATAAATATGGTACCTTGTGCATGTTTTGTTTATGATTAATAGTAAGTTGTTGTTATTCACAAGTAATCGGATGAATTGTCAGTGTATGTTATTATAATTACAGTTCATTAAATTTCAGTAATATTAATATCATAATATAGTAATTTCATAATATTGTGAAAAAATTGTGCTAAAACCCAAGGAGCTTCATCTGCCAACAAACTGTAATACAGTTTGGCAGAAGTAACCAATTAATTGTAAATACGTGCATTTTTCCTTTAATAAATTTATTTCTATTCTATTTCTATTTATAATGGAAGGAAAATTTACTTTTCAATTCGCACGTTTGTCGGAGAGATTAAAATAGAATTTTATTTCCAGATCCTTCTCTCTTAGTAATCTGCTTACATGTTCTTTTTTACCACTTAAGAAGGGCGCGTGGCCGCCATATTTACTCTCACCCGCCTATTAATTGAGCAAGCGGTATCACTTATTCGTCTTTAAGATATCCGCGGGCAAATAGTAGATGTTTAATATGATTACCCCGTTCCTGAAATAGCTTATACTTATAACTTTACCTGCGGTTAAGGACTATGAGTATATAAACAACCAAAAATACACACATTATACGTGTGGCAATGTAGTAAGAATACCATTCACCACACCTTTTCTTGCCCGTGACTGTCGTAGAAGATGACTGAGCGATTACGATATGCAAATAATATCTATGTAAGAGAAAGAACACTCGATATAAAACCCTATACCGACTCGTCTACAAGCGTGGTCAATTTCTCTCTCATTGTGAGGGAGGCTCGAGCCCAGCAGTGAGACTTTTACAATCTACGATGATAATGACCTCACACAAGTCACTCTTTCTTAGGGAAGTCGTAAGAAACCACTAAGAAATATTCGCAGATATTGTTACTGCAAAAGAACAATAGAACTATATGAAGTTGTATGCGTTTGACCAGTGTGGTATTAAAAACCAATGTGCCTGCTTATGAAAATATTGAATAATGACACCAATGAAATTATTTTTCCAATTTCAGGCCAACAATCAACAACCTGCGGATTGGTGATTTGGCGATTGCGGGCACACATAACGCAGGCGCTTGGCGCTTTGATACTGAACTAAGCACTATATCACGTGACAGTTTTGTTTTATGCCAAGATCGCTCCATTTGGGCTCAACTAGTCCACGGAATAAGATATTTCGACTTCAGAATCGCATACTATGACAGCTATGCTCATGAGGATGATAGGTAAGGATATCTCAAAACCAAAAAGCCAACAAACCTAAATAAATAGCCACAAAATACACAATAAATATGCATTAAATCTAACCGTACATTCTTCGGAATTCGTAAAGCCGGCTGAGAAATTACTGTGAGAATGTGCCGAAGTCCACTCCTCGATAACTGTTATCTTCAAGCCACCTACCAAGAATAACCTTTATAGCAAGATTCCTACTACTAGGTCTTCGCAGGCATAAGATATAGATCAATGAATGGACATCTGTAGACTGATGTAATGCATTCTTATTTCTAGTCTTATAAGAGATTCCTTCTATAGTATTTGGTTTATCAATAATTTTTTTTTTACATTCAACAACTTCAAACAATTAGGCAAATGTATTAATTAATCATAACAGTTACTTACATATTCATCATTTCGGCTTATATAGGTAGGTCCCACTGCTGGGCTCGAGCTATAGGAGGGAAATTGACCTTACTATATATCATGCTGCTCAGACAGGTTGGTTTTGGTTCGAGTTTTTCTTCTCTTAGATAGATGTTATATGCATATTATATCCCTAAGTCGTCTTTTACAATATCCACGGGCAAGACAGAAAGTGGTGAATAGTATTCTTACTCCGTCACCACACGGAAAATTACTTGTATATTACAGTTATCTATACCAATAAATAAAATTGGAGTGTCTGTTTGTAATGTCAAAATAATAGGCTTTTTTCATGCTCACACGGTTATTTGCACGATGACGACCTATGCCTAAAATAGCAATTAAAAAATTTTTGTCTGTCTGTCTGTTTGTTCCGGGTAATCTTCAAAACGGCTGGACCGATTTCAAAAATTCTTTCACCAATGGAAAGTTATAATATCAGGGCGTAAACTAGGCTATATTTTATCCCGGTATTCCCACGGAAACGGGAACTACGCGGGTAAAACGACTATAACCTATAACCGAAGCGAAGCGAGGGCGGATTGCTAGTTGGCAATAATTTTAGAACAGACCTACCTGCCTAACGTCAACTCTCCTTGGAAATATAATTATTGACGAGACGGCATCAGATAGAGTTGGTCCAGGTCGATGTGAAACTATTAGTAGGCTTTTACGACAACCATGAGCAATGTAAGGGTTGGTAGTATTCGCAGCCTCTATCACACAGCGCAGTAGTACAATAATTACTTGTGCGTATAATTAATCTAATATTCATTTAGCAAAATTGCAAACACTGTAAATTGTACCGATTACTAATAAAACCGCCCAAATAATTATTCATACATGACTGCTTCTATAACCTGATTATTGAAATAAATTAAGTTTAAATTTTTTTGGGGTCTAATTTACAATATACACAAAACAACTAAAGTATGTTGTTCCGTTCTAGATATTTTTCGTCACGAATGATTAGATATGACGTAACTTTGTATGTAGCTTTCTGTATCTCAACATTACTTAATATTTACGATGACATTATCTTCAGAATCTCAACTATAATTAAATTTAAAGATTAACTTGAAAGATATAATATATCTTATTAGTAGTAGATATTATCTACTATTACCAGGAAAAACAAAACTATAGGTATTGCTATAATACCTACTTAGCTTGATTGAACTTTAAAGGAAGCTGTTTTATTAAATTAACTAGTTGACCCAACAGACGTTGTTCTGTTTGAATCTAAAGAAACAGTAAAAGGAATTCTCCTTGAAATCGATCGTAGCGCCACCTATCGATTCAAAACCATAAATTATTAACCATTCCATCGAAATGGCCACAAAAAAAAAACATCAAAATCGTTCCAGCCGTTTAGAAGGAGTTCAATTACAAACACAGGAACAGAATATGTATATATATAAAGGTATCTACTTTTTCTCTTTCAGATATTGGTTGAATCATAATTTAATACGAGTCCGTCCATTAATTCCTCTTTTAAAGGAGATTAGAATATTCCTTGATCACACAAGAGAAGTAAGTAAAGATATTATTAATTCTTATATTACACCATATGAGGGTGTAGTTTAAAAGTCAGTATTTCCAAAAAAAGTAACTGCTGCTTATGAAAATGTATGGTATATTAGACAATCACTTAAAAGAATAGTGAAGATATAGTTGGATACTATTTTGGCCGACTATGGTCAATCTTTCCTCGACCAGCCGTATAGGGCGACAACATGTCAGTGCAAAACTACATAACCAGTCGGATACACCAACTCCATCTATTTAACGTGCTTGAGATACTGCCTTCGATTCGGTGACCTTCAATTATCTTGATTCGTAGATATCCTAGTAAGAAAAGGCTGGGATAGCATCCGCATGCAGTTGGCCACACCACGCCTAGTAAACTAACCCTTGGTAAACTATGGGTCCAATCTGTCGAAAATCTGTAGGATGGCATCCCTTCTTCTCCATCTCACAGCATATCGAGATCTCCACATTTGAGTAATATAAACAAAACAGTGACCTTGATCTTGCTAAGTTTACAACCACAAGAAGTAGAAACTTCTTCTTAAAACTAGAACTAGTACTTTCGAGATTTCTTCCATCGCAGTATTAATCTGTTGCTACCCGTTATTCATCTCATACTACACTAGCCAAGGGAAGCGGTTCCTATTCTTAATCTAAAGCTAAGTTATATTAGACGTGTTAAGATCTTGCATACTAATAATTTTCTTGTTGCATAGGTGGTGTTTTTAGATGCTCATCACTTTCCAGTTGGCTTCTACGAAGCGAGTGGCGCACCTATACGCGCTGTCCACGAAGGACTTTTAAGAATCATCCAAAGAGAGCTCGGACCTCATTTAGCTCTTGCCTCAGTCTTCGGCACTGGTGTTGGAACTAGAGGGCCAACGATGCAAACGTTGCTAAACGCTGACAAACGTTTGCTATTCAGTTATGTTGATAATAGTATAGTTAACGGTAAGTAAACTTCAAAATCACTTTTTACTTTCACTCGATAGTCCAGTTTGCGACCTATGGTGTAGGCTGGGGTTTAAGAAAAAATGTTATTGGATTTTGCCGTCAATATATCTTCAATAAGAAAGCATAGCTAAATAGAGATATGTTACTGCTAAAAAGAAATGTGTCACTATTTACAGTAGTAAATACAGTACAGCTGGGGAATAACAGCAGAAAATCAGAGTCAAGTCTAAATATATATCAGATGAATTGGTATAGAATTTTATTTCAAGTTTTACTTCCCTTTGCATAGATGTTTTATACATATTATATCCCGTCTTTCACAGCACTCACGGGAAAGAGAGGGGCGATGAAATATATTTTTAATTCGTCACTCGTACAGAATCTCTTTATACACAAGTTTTGCACTGGGAGGCAAAACAGATTAGCTTTATATTGTAGAGGACATTACAAATATATGAATCATCTCGGCCTATATATGTCCCACTGTTTTGCTAAGGCCTCCCCATAACGGGAGGGGAATTGACCTACTGTTCCACGCTGGTCACACGTTTTGGAATAGGGTTTAATTTCAAGTTTTCCTTCACATGCCTAGATTTTATATGCTTATTATATCCCTTAGTCGTCTTTTACGACATCCACGGGTAAGATAGGGAGTTTTAAATTGTATTCTTACTCCATCACCACATGAAAAAAAAGTGAGCCGTCGCTCAGGATGCCTGACAGATGTGAAACATCGAAACAATTTTGTACGAGTAGAGACACGGCATCGAATATAAAGTATCCATACTGAACTCATAAATAGTATCGAAAGATAAGTAATGTACTGTTTAAAGTATCGAGTACTTTTATTTACTTTATCTTTAGGTATCGAGTACTTTTCTTTCGATACCGATACTTTTGTACTCGATATTTTAGTCAATAAGTACTTTTTGGTAGGTATCGTATCGAATAAATTATCCATTTTAAAATTGACTTTACGACTCATATTTATGGTAACGTCATTTAGTACAAACGAAATGAACCTCTCTTCTAAAACGTAGCTTGAAATAATTTGCGATTTATAAACCAGAAATAGCGGCATCTATCGAGCAAACGACTAACTCTAAGCTACAATATATTTTATAAAGAACTCTCTAATCTTGTAATGATAATAAGACAAGCTGTTTAAAGTGAGTCAAAATCCAATTCTTAAGGAGTTGGTGACATACAAACAAATAAATATACAGCTGAAACTAATAAAAGCCTATAAAAAATGAAATGCTTTCATCCGTTCACAGACATTTTTTCCGCACGAAGAGTGTGATTTAGGAAACAGAAATGGCGGCATTTATCGAGCTAACGACCAACCCTCAGCTTCAATATATTTAATAAAGAAATTTTTAATCCTGTAATAATAATAAGACAAGCTATCTAAATAATTTTAACGTCATTGGTCCTCCTTAAATTTTCAACTTATAAATGAAATTTGACTATTTAAAGCGAGTCGAAATCCAATTCCTATGAAGTCGGTAATATACAAAGAAATAAATATATATATACCTGAAACTAATAAAAGCCTATAAAAAACGGTTCTCCAGTTTTCGTAGCTGAAAGTAAACTAAATACCGTACCTACTGGTATATTTATATTACTAAGTTAGAGAATTTTACATTAATTTATAAAACAAGTATATATGCATAAAAGAACATTAGATTACGACAGGAACTAATACGATAAAACTAAGGCATAAAGTATTAATAAAATATCGTGATTTTTTTCCAAAAAATGATGATTTTTATTCAATAAACATTTATTTTCATTAATATACATTATAAGTAACAATTTACTTTGAGTTCACTAGATGGCGTTGTACAAAATTTTAAATCGCACTATGGTTTCGTTACAAAAATGTAGGTATCCAGAACACGACCATTTCATGAACCGTATTCGTAAATATAATAGTTGTTTTCAAATGACTTCTTTCGGAGCGAAACAGATAATAGACGGTAATATAAAAGACGGTTTTATGCCAACTTTTAAAGTTCAGGGCCAGGTATACCATTTGGTGGGAAGCTTGCTGCCAGCTCCTCAAAAGGAACCACAATTTTTACAAATATATTTTGTTGGCGAAGATGACAGGGAAGTACAATTGAATTGAGGTGCAGTATCTTTCCCGAAGTAAAACCCGGCTTAGTCAAGCAACTGCAGAGAATGCTACATACGTTTAATACTTATGTAAGAGACTTGAAGATCGCCCTGGACAAGGTGCCTGAAACGTCTAAACATTTAAAGTAGTCATTAATGCTGAGAAGAAACCGCCGGAGAGTCACAGGGGTCGTTTTAATGCTCCTACGTCAAATGAGGTGGCATTAGTAATAGTTGGTCAGCAATTTGAGAAACGAGACATTATCCTTGAGAGCCACGATAATTCATTGCAGCGCATTAGCGAGATTCACCGTTCGTATGACGCCCTGCAGTATCCGCTTTTGTTTTGCCGTGGCGAGGATGGGTACTCCATTTCTTTACCTCAGCGTGATCCTGAGACCAAATTAATACTTAAAAATACAATTTCAGCTGCAAGGTTCTATTCTTTTCGTATAATGATTAGACAAGGAGAAGATAATCACTTGGTGTATTTCCGTTCCCTTTTTAGTCAGTTTTTAGTGGACATGTACGCCAAAATAGAGACGGAAAGGTTGACCTATATCAGGAACAACCAGGCGCAGCTGAGGGCTGACAGTTATATACACTTGCGGGATGCCATAGGAAGGCAGGATGTTGATGTTCAGCAGCTAGGTCAGAAGGTGGTGCTCCCGTCATCTTTTACCGGGGGACCACGCTATATGCACAAGCGTACACAAGACGCTATGACATACGTGCGTCAGTACGGTCGTCCTGATCTTTTTATCACATTTACGTGAAACCCCCGAAGGAAAGACATCACAGATATACTTTTACCTGCCCAAAAGTCACACGATCGCCACGATATTATAGCTAGGGTATTCCACCTAAAGGTGAAAAAGATGATGGCTCTTCTTACCAAAGGCAATCTATTTGGGGGGATGCGTTGCTTTATATACTCGATAGAATGGCAAAAACGGGGTCTTCCTCACATTCACATCTTGCTATGGCTAGAGCAGCGTATCACCCCAGATAAGATCGACAATGTTATTAGTCCAGAAATACCTGACCCTGAGCAAGACCCTCTCCTCTACGATATTGTGAAGGCCAGTATGATACATGGTCCTTGCGGAAGTTTAAATTACAACTCGCCCTGCATGAAAGATGGCAGTTGCAGTAAGAGGTACCCTCGACCGTTTCTCAAGGACACCCAGACAGGAGACGATGGATATCCGCAATATAGGAGGAGGTCTCCAGCTGACGGTGGTAACACAATAAAAATTAATGAAATAGAGTTGGACAACCGCTGGGTGGTGCCTTACAATCCTGTCCTGTCACGTACTTTCAATGCTCATATTAATGTGGAGTACTGCAATTCTGTTAAATCTATCAAATATATTTGTAAGTACGTGAACAAGGGCAGTGATCAAGCGGCCTTTACTCTAGAGAATGAGAAAGATGAGGTAAAAATCTACGAAAGCGGCCGGTACATAAGCAGTTCCGAAGCAGTTTGGAGGATCTTAAGCTTCCCCATTCATGAAAGGTTCCCCCCTGTCGTACACCTCGCTGTTCATCTTGAAAACGGTCAGCGAATATACTTCACCTCAAATAATTTGTCAGAAAAGATAAATAATCCACCACAGACAACGCTCCTAGGCTTTTTTGAAATCTGCAAAACAGACAATTTCGCTAAAACTCTGCAATACTCCGAAGTCCCTTCTTACTATGTCTGGAACAGCAAAAAATTTTCAAGGAGGAAAAAAGGGAAAGATGTTGAGGGCTGGCCCGGAGTGAAAAAAGTGCACGCTCTGGGCAGGGTATACGATTCATCCAAACAACACCGAGTGCTACCACGTACACCTTTTGCTCCATGAGGTTAGAGGACCGACATCCTTTGAGGACTTAAAGACTGTGAATGGTATCCTCCATCCAACATTTCAATCTGCGTGTAAGGCACTTGGTCTGCTGGAAGACGACAAGCATTGGGACACCACTTTAGAGGAAGCTGCATTATGCGATTCTCCTCTCAAATTGCGAGAGCTATTTACAATAATGTTAGTTTTCTGTCAACTCTCTGATCCTTTAAGCCTTTGGGAGAAATACAAAGAGAGTCTCTCAGCAGATATTAAACGGCAACTGGAAAGAGAGTTGCAAGATTGTGTATCTGTTGTACACCTCACTGACGAGGTGTACAACAGATATTTGATTGTGATTGAGGATGCAGTATTAGCTCAAGCAGGACAAAACTTGGCACAGTACGGATTACCTCAGCCAAAAAGATCTGCAGCAACTTTGGACAATAGAGAATATCTGAGGGAGACCAATTATGATCTATGCGCCCTAGGAGAGGTGGTGTCATGCAATGAGGAGTTACTGACGGATGAACAGCTTTACGTTTACCAGAAGATCCTTGGCAATATTGAAAAAGGAATAGGGCAAATTTTTTCCTGGATGCTCCTGGTGGCACTAGTAAAACATTCCTTATCAATTTGCTATTGGCAAAAGTTAGGAGTAATCGTAGCATTGCCTTAGCTGTCGCATCGTCAGGAATCGCAGCAACACTGTTGGAGGGAGGCAAGACAGCTCACGCTGCTTTCAAGCTGCCACTAAACCTTATCCATGTGGAAACTCCACTGTGCAATATCTCAAAACAGAGTAATGCGGCCCAAGTGCTGCGTGATTGTAAACTCATAGTTTGGGACGAGAGCACAACGGCGCATAAGGGGGGTTTAGAAGCGCTAAACAGAACACTAAAAGATATTAGAGGGAACGATGACATGATGGGTGGAGTCACCGTGTTGTTAGCTGGAGACTTCCGTCAGACTCTGCCGGTAGTGCCGAGGGGAACTCGAGCTGACGAAGTTAAGGCTTGCATTAAGGCATCAAGTCTTTGGCCCCTAATCAAAAAGCTTCACCTTAAAAAAAATATGCGGGTGCACCTGAAGAGTGATGTCTGCGCTGGACAATTCTCCGAGCTTCTTCTTAAAATAGGAAATGGAGAATATCCAGAAACTGATGGCAAGATTACAATTCCATCAGATCTTGCCTCACTTGTACCGACCGTTGATGACCTAATAGCCCGAATATATCCAGATGTTCACAACCTACACAACAAATCCATGGAGTGGCTGTGTGAACGTGCGATTTTGACACCTAAGAACGATCAGGCTTCAGTTATTAATGACACTTTGTTAAAGTCATTCGAAGGTGTAGAATACAAGTACAAGTCTGTGGACACTGTAGTGCATACGGATGATGCTATACACTATCCTGTGGAGTTCTTAAATGCACTCAACCCACATGGTCTACCGGTTCACACACTTATCCTCAAAGTGGGTGCTCCAGTAATGCTACTCCGAAACCTCAATCCGCCTAAGTTGTGCAATGGGACCAGGTTGCGTGTGAAAGCCTTACATAAAAACTTAGTAGAGGCCATTGTAATTACTGGCTGTGCTCGAGGTGAATCGGTGTATATACCACGGATACCACTTATACCATCGGAGTACCCATTCGAGTTTAAAAGGCTGCAGTTCCCTCTTAAGGTCTGTTTCGCAATGACGATTAATAAGTCTCAGGGTCAGTCACTAAAAACAGCAGGAATTGATCTTAGGGTAGACTGCTTCTCGCACGGTCAGTTTTACGTGGCTTGCTCGAGAGTGAGCTCTCCTAGCAGTCTGGTCATCTTAGCACCTGAGGGCAGAACCGCTAATGTAGTTTATAAAGAGGTACTATAAGTTTGGTATAAGCTCAAAAAATAGCCTTACCCCTTTACAATGGTTTTAGAATTTTGGTGTCTTTCAATCTGTATGTTATGGCATAACACAAAAACCACTGAATGGATTTCGATACAATTTTCACAATTTTGGTAGTTTGGGGGTCCATCTTAAAATCTAAGCCACGTATCATTTAATTTCGTTAAAAAAACAGAAGATATGGTGCATAGGGTGATTTATTCTGTAGTCTACGCGGACGAAGTCGCGGGCAAAAGCTAGTATGCATCTAAATATTTAGTTAATAATTTTTACGGGTTGAGAGCCCTCAGCGCTGACCCACCAGTCCGGGTAAAGTTGTCACAGCCATCTGAGGCTAACAACTAAGTCACACAAAAAAAAAAAAGTTAATAATTAATTAAACGTGATCGTTGAACGTGATGAGGGTGACCGTGATCGTCGCGTGGCGTTAAACCGTGTTAAACGCCACGCGACGATCACGGTCACCCTCGCCTATAGATGTTTCACATCAAAAATATATGAATAATGAACGCAAATTACACTCAGACTCGGAACAATAATTTGTAGATCGTACAAAATAAAACATTTTGCTGCTTGAGAATTGAACTTGCGACGCTGGCAAGGTAGGTTGGTATGTTAACCGTCTTGGCATCTGTGCACCAATAATTAATAGGTTAATAATTAATTAATTAGTGTGGTATAATTCATTACTTGTGTTGTCGGGTGAAAAATATCAAAGCAAAATACACCCCCTATTATACAACCTTAGAAGAAAATTAATTAAAATGCTCGATGGGGGTTGATTTTCAAAATAATATCCTTTATAATGTGTCTCCTGGTGCTAATTTTTAATTCATCACCAAGGTAAAAGTATCACCACAAAATTTAAGCCCCTATGCTATGTGCTTAGAGGGTGAAAATTGACAAATGCTGGAGATTTTTTTCGCCCTATACAAACTTTACCATAGTAGACGTATAGATAGATAATATTCATATATTTAATAGTACTTTTTATTCAGTACCTTAAACATACGTATATCGTTTTGAATTATAACAAATGTTTATGCTTTTTTTTTTTTTTTATGGGTGAGCTATGGTAAGCGCACGCGCGGTCCTGTTCGTCCGGGGCGATAAAAGAACGGCGCGCGGGCCCATAACCCACCCGTACCCACGTCACCTCGTTGTTGGGCCGACCACCGGAGCAGATGTGACTTGTCATCAGTGGTCGGCCCGACGGAATACCCTTTCGGGTAACCTCTCACCTCTCGACGTACTGGGACGTCGGTCGCCGTCGCGCGGTCAGCCTCTCCGCGGGTGACGGACAATTCCCCGGTCCGATCACCCGCGGCCTCGGCTAGGGCGGCATTAGGCGCAGATACTCGCGCCTGCGCCGCCCGAGTCGCCGGCGGCGGAACGTGTCGCCGAATAGGAGCTCTACTCGCACACGATCCGCCGCCTCCTTCCGTGAGATTACGGCCTCACAGAAGGCGGCGACCGTGTCCCAGTTCCTGACTCTGACGAGCATCTCCCTGGCGATGGTCGGCAGCGCCAGGTCAGCACCGATAATTGCGACGAGTTCACGGCGATCCCCCCTCCCATGCAGCACACTCCTCGAGCGTGTGCTGCGCCGTGTCCTCGTCGCAACTGCAGTGGTGGCAGGACGGTGTGCTCTCCCTCCTGACAATCTTGTGCAGGTACTTCCCGAAGGAACCGTGCCCCGTCAGCACCTGCACCAGTCGGAAGGAAAGCACCCCGTGCGTCCGCTCCAACCACTCCATCAGCACCGGCCGGAGGGCCTCGACGGTCCTGACACCGTACCGAGGACTCTCCAGCCGGACTGCCCAACGGGCAATGACTTCTCGGCGGGCGTTGACCCGCCAGGCGGTGATCTCTTTGATGGAGACCATGCCGCCGCGGGCGCGCGTCTCCGACACCCGCCGATAAATGTCGGCGAGCATCTCCGCATCCAGGTCCCACGGGGGGGTTCCGGCCAGGAGGCACGCTGCCTCCGTCGCCACCGTGCGGTAACCCCGTATGGCCCTGATCGCCATGACCCTCTGTGGTCGCCACAGGAGGGCCCTAAGACGGACGGTCAGGGACCCCGCCCACACCGGTGCGCCGTACAGGGCCATCGACCGGATCACCCCCACGTACAGCTGTCGGCACGTAGCACTGGGTCCGCCCACATTCGGCATCAGCCGCGAAAGAGCGGATGCCGCGCCGACAAGCCGGGGAACAAGTCGATGGAGATGCTCCCGGAACCAAAAATGCCCGTCGAGCACCAGGCCCAAGTACTTCATGTGGGCCTGGATGCTGATGGTAACCGACTTCACGGTGATCGAAGCGCCGGCGGGAGGCCCGGCGGTACGGAGGCCATGGAACAAAAGGGCCTCCGTCTTTTCCAGGGCTACCCTCAACCCCAGTGCTTCGATCCGCCTGACAATCTCCTCGGTGCCGAGAGTTGCCAGGCGTGCCGCCTCCTCTAGCGTCCCACCCCGGGCTGTGACGAGTGTATCGTCGGCGTAGCAAATTACACCCAGCCCGGGTGGGAGGCTTCCTCTCAACGCCCAGTCGTAGCCGATGTTCCACAGGGTCGGACCCAGATCCGACCCCTGCGGGACACCGCACGTCATGGGCGTTCGCACAACGTCCTCTACTCGGTCAACGTAGAGGACGCTGCGCCCCTCCAAGTAG
Source organism: Lymantria dispar (assembly GCA_032191425.1). Taxonomy (NCBI): domain Eukaryota; kingdom Metazoa; phylum Arthropoda; class Insecta; order Lepidoptera; family Erebidae; genus Lymantria; species Lymantria dispar. The sequence goes on along the minus strand of CM063453.1, from coordinate 16,031,070 downwards.
TCTGCCACCAGCCGCCTGAGGTACACGGGCACCCCGTGATACCTCAGCCCGACAAATGTTTATGCTATCAATTAATTCCCACGTGCAAATAATATCTTACACGATAAATGATATTGCGATAATATAATCCATAGCTGGTATTCCTAATTATGCATTTATCATTATAGATTGATATATTAAAAAGAAAGTGTTTGCATATTAATATGATTAAGTTGAATCCTTAACGTTATTCTATATTTAAAAAAATATATCTCTGTATTTTCAGAAAACAATTGGTTGTGGCCTATACTACCTCACTTATGGGCGAATACGAACAGTCCGACTGAGCTATTTCGATTTTTGGACCAAACAATCGCAGAATCACTAAGCCCTACAGCAAGATCGCCACTATTTTCTGCAATGGCTCAGACTACTCCTACTGTGCTCGATATACTATTACTTCGTGGTTCCTTAAGAGATAATGCCGATGATGTCAACCGAAACGTCACCGAGCGACTAACAACACTTTGGCGCAATCAAGCCAATATTGTTTCTACAGACTTCTTCCTTGGCAACGATGTCGTCGATGTATCTATACAAATAAATTTAGAACGAGCTTCACGTTTATGACGTCATCATCATCATTTGCGAAGCGGCGGACTCCATGTAGTCGATAGGCATCACCGTGTATCAGTGACAGTTCGACGTTCACCTTGGCTCCCACAAATTCGGAACCATTCGGAACCGTCACAGCCACGGCGGTTATACTCACACCAGCTTAGTTAATTATCCATAGACTATATCGGGTATATTCTTCTTGACACTGCCATATAAAAAAAACATCTAAACGATACTAGTGAGATGTTATTATAAATTATTTAATTGTACATATTTCAGAACTAGTCTTTCGATCCTTTAAAAGGATTGATTAATAATGTAAATAAAAAAGCGTGTGCCAAAGAAGTTCAATACTTTTATTAAAGAGTGCCAGCCCTTTATTTATAAATACAATGAGTTTGAGTAACAATAAATAATAACTAAACATCTATACGTAATATTAATTGTACTTGTAAAACGAGGTAGATTCACTGTGCTCTGCAGCACAAATACAGTTCATTTATTTATGTCACGTGCGGTGCCAATAGTGGTAGCAACTCGGCACGACTCATACGTGAGAGCTGTCGTGCATCAAGGCCCATAGCAGCAGCCGCGCCATTAACATCCAAACCGAAGCTTTGCAGAAGAGCTGCCAACGCCATTTCCTCACCCGTACGTGGATCTCGCAATCTAGGACATGATCCGTTACACTGTGGCCAAGTGCATCGCTCCACCAATCGCCGAGGGGCACAAACACCTCTAACTTGCCTCCTACCAGCACCTAATCTTTGCTCCCAGCACGAAATAGCTCGAGGAAGTGTAACACCCGAAACATTAATAGCAAGCCATTCGGGCCGCGCTAATGCACCGTGCGCTAGACAAGCAGGTGCAAAGACAGCACGCACTGAAGACAAACTTACACGTAGTGCTGCACCAGTCTGATGTACGGCATCCCATTGTGACCTAGTACGAGGTGAACGTACACCCTCGGCGGCTAACTGTGCGGAGTCAAACAAATATTGGAAAACGAATAATGGTGTGCGAATATATGGATAAACTTGGTAGCCGAAATAGCATAACCATGGCTCAGAGATATGGTTACGCACACATGAATTCAGGGGATTGCCATGCCAGAGTATATGTCCAAGTTTAGCAACGGTAACTGCTGGAGTACGTCGTGCTTGCGACGGTCGGTCGAGGAACCAGCCAGAATCGGCGATAGCGGCAACGCGGATACCGTGCGGTCGTAATGTGCGTCTCACAGCATCAGCGTGCAGCATGACACCTGCGGCTCCAGCACTTGAACCCACAAGCAACATTCTTCCTTTAAGCCCGAGATGAAGTAGATTAGATAATACATCGCGTACGATAAGACTACCAGCGAAATGGAATCCAGTGCCTGCATGACGATGGTTTTTGGTACCAGCCCACATGTCACTGGAACAGTAAGGTAGAAGTACATGGTTGGATGAGTGCCAAAGCGGGTTGGCGACGGGATCGGCGGAGAGAAGTGCAGGTGCGCGGCGTGTTCTAGACCAGCGAGTGGACGACATAAGCGCTGGACGACGTCGCCAACGTGCATTACACGATGTTGTATCCCAGCAGTATCCACCACCCTCAAGGTACACAATCCAGTGGTTGGTATTGGTACCACGACGAAAGTAGTATCTGTAAAATAAAATGTAGTTTAATGTATAATGAACTATATAATATAGTTTATTACGGATGTTTCCTAACGTAGCTATAATCACCGCGATGTCCCAGCGGGTAATTGCAAGACTGCCGACTTCTTATTTATATATTTATGTCAAAATCAGGGAGATATGGTTCATATAATAGATGAACCTATTAAAATTTAAAGAAACAATTCAAAATCATTTGCTGTTACTGAATTTCTTTGAGGTAAAGGTCAATCGGCGATGAGATAGATCTATTATTAATATGTACTATTTACATGTACGTCTATGGTCCTGAGCAACATTTATTTTCAATTTCTTTCAATGAAAGTTTCTGCTGAATGCATATTCTTATTTCACGATACGGAAAGTACAGGGAGAGCGATAAAATCGAAGTCATTGGTACCAACTGGAACGTGTTCCACGCGTATGCATATAGCTATTTATATGCAGAAATCGAACAAACATTTGTTTTAAACTAGTTCAAGTCACGACATATTCTTGTAAATAAAAAAAAAACATATATGATAAATGTATAATTATTATATGTTTGTTGAAAATCAGAGCCTTCAACTTTAAAACAGTATAATAAGATTTCTAAGATCTTGATTGGCATACGTTATATATTAATCGATGGATACTTATCGATAAATAGTCTATATACTTATTAATTAGATTACCCGGATGATTGAGATTAGCTTTGTAGATTTTTTTTTTTTGTAAATTTAGTTTTTTAGATAGTAATAAGTTTTATCACAAAAGAAATATCTTTTTCACATAAAAAAAACTTAAAAAAAGGAAAAACCAAAGATCGAACTAGAGCAGTCTGTATTAAGGGACTGCTCGATTTCCCAACTAAGTTATTTTTGTTTTCGATGACAATGACCAAATTTACCTTCGTATTCTAATTATATATTTGTCATTGCCTGAAACACTAATAAAATGATATTTTGTATAAATAAAATTAGCTAGTTCGATGTATCGCCACCCGAAAACTCCTAAATAATAAATTGCATAAAAATCCTAGGAACCGCTTCCAAGAGAATATATAGAAATACATAAGAATTTTCCCTAAAGTTATTATATCAAAATCATGAAAATAAAATGATTAAAAATAATACAACTGTGCCAATGAGTGTGTTGAAAAATAATATAAATAAATACTAACATTTTCATAATGTGACGAAGTAAGAATACAATTCACCACCCTCTCTTCTTACCCGTGGCTGTCGTAAAATATACACCCTATACTAACCCCGTCTGATGAGCGTGATATATTAGTCAATCTCCCACTATTGAGGAAGCTCGAGTAAACCAGAGGGACATATATGGTCTGAGATGACGAAGTACTTCTGTGTTGTTGAAATACTTTAGCATTTCAGCTTGAATATATGATTCATCCATATAGTTGATGATACGTCCATTGTCGAATATAGATCTCCTCAAAGAAGGATAATCTCATCATAGTCACGACTGATGAATTGTTTTTAAGTAGTGAGACATTTTAATCTTAATCAATCACAACACGAAGACTATAGGCAGGGCCGGATTAACCCTATCAGGGCCCCTAGGCAATGCAATTCCCGAGTCTATGGTCCAAGCTCCATAAGCAGCAGTATTATTTACCATCAGGTATGCTGTTTTCTCTTTTGCCATCAACAGCAATTAAAAAATAATATTAAAGGAGTATAAAAATTTAAAAAAAAATCGTTTGATGAAATGTTTTTCTTGATGCATGCCCCTAAACGGTGCGGGGCCCATAGGCAGTTGCCTAGTCCGCCTTATGGATAACCCGGCCCTGGCTATAGGAAAGGTTAAATAAGTATTTAATAAGATTGTTTACCCAGCGGAACTTCCATCGTTGCATGTGAGGGATGTGTTAGCGAGCCACACCAGGCGAAGACTGTCGGGAGGTGTACCGCCTTTACACACGCCAAACAACACCACCTGATTGAACACAATTGCTATTTATTCACAATTCGTCAGCCCCGAAAGCGTGTAAGCGGTTATAATGCACTTACATTATATTTATAATTCTGAAAGAGTATAAAAGGCATCGTATCATGCTCTGTCTGGAAATGATAATAATCCAGGACCTAAATGATCTAAAACTTACTTGACAGCAAAGATTGTATACAAAACGGATGAAAATGTCATGAAAATTTTAGATATAGCATAATATCAGTAGCTTGGGCCCCTCTAACTAAATAGAGATATTCACTGTAATCGCCAGGATGGCAGCAGCAAGTTTCTTAGAATAGTGTTTGCGCCGATTCCCCGTTCTTTTTTATGTTTGGGCGGGCAATGGTATTCACGTAAGCTGTCCGTTCCCTCCGGAACGAGGAAAGGGTGGCGGCAGCCGCGTATCCCACCGTATTTCCTCCCCTGCGCCATTGGACCGACCACTGGTGCCCTTTTTTTTATTGCCAACGGTAGCAAACGAGCAAACAGCACACCTGATTGTAAGTGATACTGCCCCACATGGACCTTTGCAATACCAGGTGCAAAACTGGGCCATTGCCTACCGTGAAGAAAATACTCTTCTTAAACCTCGTTTAAAGAAGGACATGTCATAGCGCTCGGGAAACACAGCAGCAGGTAGTTTATTCCAGAGCTTGCACGTACGTGGGAGAAATGATTGCTGGAAACATACAGTTGAAGACCATAACGTTTCCAGGTGAAATGGATGAACCCTGCTCGTAGCAGGGTTCATCCATTTCACCAGGAAACGTTGACGTCGAGTGGTACGTTGGTAGAATGGTAACGGTGGTACCAAATCAAACAGTTCCTCGGAGCACTCCCCGTGAAAGAGTCGGTAGAGTAGACAGTGCCCTTTTCCTTAACGTCTGTGACCAACTCGGTTGAATACACTTTTGAGTACCGTCCTCACCCACCGCCCCTCTTTGGACTTCGCCATTTGTAATCAACCTCTCTGCGGGTGACGAACTATTTCCCGCTCCAGTCACCCGCACTAGCCAATTCCCTAGCATTAACCTAGCAAATTTTTACGATTCCCACAGCAAAGATGACCCATTGCATTTTTCACCGATCACCACATGGAAAAACAATAATATCATATGCAGTACATATCTTAAAAGTTCGTATAAATTCTCATGCCCTCATGCATGTTTGATCTCTGCAGAGAACAAATAAGTTTTTTATAAACTTCGAAACATCATATATGTAAACCATTTTCCCTTTCATGTTAAAGGAGGCCCATGGTAAGATGTATGTGGGCTAAAAAAGACTAATGAATATATAGTAAGTTGTTATATTATAAATTATGATGATGTTTTAGTCCTACTGCTATGAGATCTATTACACATTGTATAGGATTAATGATATCTGATGTTTACGCGAGCACTACACATTGTAAATAAAACTACTTTTACGGATTATATCGCGTTTGTATTTGATTTATGATTGCCCGACGTTTCGAACACTACGTTTTTCGAACACGGGCGGACTAAGGTGTCTCACGTCCAACAAGTAATCGTTATTACAGACATTTATAATTATCTACCCGATAAAGAAAATTTGTTATAAATTTATTAAATTGTGACCCACATTTTAGTACAAATTTATTAGTCCGCCCGTGACCATGAATGCTGCAAAGTGTTCGAAACGTCGGGCAATCATAAATCAAATACAAACGCGATATAATCCGTAAAAGTAGTTTTATTTACAATTCTATAGGATTTTTCAGAAAATTCTAAATATGTGTTAAAGAAATATTAAAATGCTTATGCTCCTAATCTATTTTACGACACCTGTTCGAAAACAAGCAATTGTGAATGGCTTTCTGATTCTGTCACCACACTTAAGACCAAGTCGTAATTATTCGAGCAACAACAACTCGTTTGACTGGCCTACTATACTTAATAGATAAATTCCTCCATTGTGGAGGCCATCCGCCTTCAAAGTGGGCCATATTTGGGCAAAGTGCGAATTTCGCAAATATGTTCATAAATTATGTATGATTCAATAAATAGATATAATAAAAAGACTCGTGGAAAAATAATATACGCCTGTAAATTCTTTCATATCTCGCACTAGGTGAACGTTAGCAGATATTTTGCTTAACGTATGGTAGTATCTGTTAATATCTTATACGCGTGTAGAAAATACGTTATCCATCAAACAGCAAAAATAATAATGCATTAGAATATTATAAGCATTGTATGTCTTAGTTTTGTCCCATGAGTCATAAAGATAAAAACACAACTTGCTATAAATATTTACAAACACCAAAGTATCAATTACATTACGATTAATTTAATTAGCAAAAATAAGTTTCCACTTCATATGACTAGTATAATTTCATCATAAAACAAACAAAAACGAGGTATTCACAACAACTTAGAAACAAATTTAGTTTAGCACTTATATCACAGATTTATAAACAAACACAAAATAATAAGGCAATGCGTACACAGAGCGCCCAAACAATCCAACATTGCGTGGTGTAGGAGTAGTTGGCGCGACGGCGCGTCATCGCTCAGCTTGAGGGTGCAGGCGAGGAGCCGAGGAACACCCCATACTGGCGGAGGTAAACACTCCACTATGCACAAGTCGCGCACGGTAGCGCTACCGCTGTTTACAAAATAAAGTCACTATTTAGAACGAGGGCGAAGGGCCCAGTTCTACAAGCTGCACGCCACCCGACCGAGTACGCGAACGGGCGGCTCGTTTGTGCGGTAGGGGCGGCGGGACCGGCTCTGGCGGCGAGATCAAACGTGGCGCGGATCAAAGGAGCCGCCGCGCGATCGGCATCCGTCATTATTATTATGCAAGCATTACGAGGCGCGCGTGACTCAGGCAGAGGGCCACGCGAGATGCGCGGGCGCCGCGCGGCCTGATGCCCTCTTCACCCCGCTAGCCCTGTGCCACCCTCCACCTGTCAACAGGATCGGCGCCAAACAAAACAACTGCCCTCATGCCCTGTGTACAAGCTGTCCGCCTCTTCTTACGATTAACCATACACGTGCTCTCTTTAGGCGTAATCACATACATTATAGAAATTTTGTTTTGCATTATTTAATTTTCACCTCATGAGTAGAATTAATGTTAAGGCTAATAATATAATGTCAAGAAAATGCACCATTTTCTTGTCTGCTTCTAATTACTTTACACAAGTTCCACAATTCGGAGCCAAGCGCTTTAAACTCACCCACTTCATATAAAAACTATACATAGATTTTTTGTAGACTTTTTGTAAAGGAAAGATTTGTAAATAGTGAATTGTACAAGCTAATATCACTATTCATTATTTCAGCTTATACATGTTGCCACTGTTGGACTCGAGCCCCCACAACAGGAGAGAAATTGACCTGTTTTATTTTCAGGCTTTCAGTCCATATTTTTACCTATCCCTTCAAGATTTTGCATGTGTTTTGTTGTAGAAACCCGCCTGATATTTCTTATATTATATATAACCCAAGAATTTAAGAGGTTTTTAATAACATCACTACGAAATTATTTGCAAGGTAAATATTATGATAGTAATAGTTATCATCACTAACCCCCGTCTATTTCGGTCTATGTGTACATAGATACATATTATAATAAACACCGTACAATTCCTTAATCTACGAATAGGTAAAAAACAACAGTACTACAAGAACTAAGTTTTCTATTAGCTACCTAGATATCTAACTTCAATCCTCTTTAGGATTGTATTCATTGTATGAAGTCAAGGAATCGGAATAGTTGGCTCAATCAATTAACGTTGGGAGGTAATACCTGGTTCCCTCCAAGGGTTGAGAAGGATGTGATTAGACCATAGCCTACCATCATCATTATCAACGTCATACCTACTGTTCTTATCCCAATTATTTTGGGTCGACGCAATCCTTCAATCAGTCATATGTATGGTTTCCTACTTCCTGTTTATTCATGTCATGTTTCCCGCAGCCCATCTATTTTTTTTTTTGGTCAACTGTTACCCCTAAAGCTTTCAACATTCATACTTAAAACTTTCCTCACATCGTTACTTCCATCCCGTCTCAATCCTTACCACGTCAAGTTTTCGCTTCTTAACTCTGCCATCGCTGGTGCAAATTTCAAAAGCCTATTAATAGAAAGATGTATTTACTAACCAAAAAGTAAATGACAAAAAAGAAATACTATTGTAAACCGTTTGGCCAGCATAGTAGACCAATGAAGAAGGCTCGAGCCTCGCAGCGAGCAGCAAAGTTAGCAAGAAGAAGAAATAAATAATAATAAAATAATACAATACTAAACTCCTGAAACCCCTTTAAAAACTATGTATTAATATTATTATTTTGATTCAAAGAAATACTTTAATAAATTCAGTCACACGAATAGGCTTGCTATGCGATTAGTTCGGTGTCTCTAAAATGTTTCCATATAATTTAAAGCAGGTGTTATTTAGAAATAAATTTGAACGACGTACATAAAAGTCGAAGTAGACACCAAGTTAAGTAGAATATAATTGGCGGGCGGCATAGCAGACGTTCAAAGCATGTACCTGCCTTTAAAAATGCCATCATAAAGCTAAGCCGCCACACTGAGCCCATTTGACAGTTGGTACCCACCTTTATGATGCCGACTCTGATATACGACCCGAATCCATTGAAGCTTATTTTATCGGGCTCGACTTCTCATGGAAAGATATAGCGATCCCGGATAGTAAATCAGGAATCCAAATAATTGCGCTCTACAACCGCTCACAATCAAAAGCGAAAAGAATAAAGCATTTAATAAGACCATTCAAAATCTTTATAGCTTATTATTCAATCCCATTAAGGACTTAGTATGACGGCCATTTAAAAGAGCTTTTATTATAACAGACCATTATAAAGCCATTTTCCATAACAAAGAACATGTTTTGTTCCGAATGCTCTTTAATATTCACTGCTTTATAAAGTACTATATCATTATAATAAATCATTATAATGTTAACAACTGATAAAATTAATATTTCACGCTTGTTTTTAGTAGTGTTGTGTACTCATACATATTATTTTTGTATTTAATATTCCTTGGAGTAATAACTACCTGTACTGTTATAAAAAAACAATTGCTTGACTTGCAGACTTTGTTATAAAAATATTATAAATTAATCATCATCTCAGCCCATATATATCCCACTGTTGGGTTCAGGCGTCCTTATGAGAGGGAATTTGACCTACTATCACTACCACGCTGCACGCTGATCAGACGTATTGACATAGGGTTTTGTTTAGAGTTTGCTTTTACACGCACTGATGTTATTCGCATATTATAGCCATTAATCGTATTTTATGATACCCACGGACAAGAGAGAGGGTGGTGAATGGTATTCTTACTAAAAAAATAAAAACTAAAACAATATAGAATTTCAAAATAACCACATTCTAGCAAACCAAAAAAATTAAGAGAAATACTTTAAGCTTGTCTTCTCTTCAATCGCCGCTCGTTTTCTAGAAGTATTATTAAACATAAAGGATAATATAACAAAATATACCTTAAAACATTATAATATAAGCTCCACAATCAAATATATATGTGACATTTTATAGATAAAACTTTTCATACCATAAAAAACATTAGCGTAACAAAATAAATCATGAAACACATAGGTACCGAAGTGAAAATTAAACATGTAGCAATGGAAACTGTAAAATGAACCATTGATTACCACAAACAAGATAATTGTAACAATAATTCTAAAGGAAGATGATAATAGTCAACAAGACGTTACGCCACGACTTCCATGTTTGATCAAAGTACCTACTAATTACCTAAACGGTAGGTATAGACAAAAACGTGTCAAATTAATGCTTCTCCTGACCCGATTATTTCTATAAGTCTATTTCGCTATATGTATTATCTTCATGGATGTGTTTAACAATTTTCAATTTTATTTACTCATTCATCATCATTTCTATTTAGACTATTATCCAAGCATCCCATTTTAACGTAAAAAGTATGGTCACATTATCTATATTCATCCAAACATGAGCCTTTCAATGACCACTTTTGAATATAGGGGTCCATCTTTAGTTCAAAAAGGGAGTCGTCGCTCAGGACGCCTGCCAGATGTGAAACATCGAAATTATTTTGTATTTATGCATAATAAAAGAACAGATTTCGACAGGAACTAATATGGCAAAAAGTATTAAAAAATACCATTTTTTTCAGATAATGATGATATTTATTCAATAAACATTTAATTCATTAGTATACACTATAGGTATGTGTTTAGGTTAATAATTTATTTTGAGCTCACTAGATGGCGTTGTACAAAATTTTAAAACAGGTGATGGTTTCGTTACAGAGATGTTGAATATGTATTCAAGCGTGGTATTAACGCCACGCTAACAATCAGGTTCAACCTCGCCTATAGATGTTTCACATCAAAAATCTTATTGTTTGTGTAGACGGCTATGTCAGTCCGTATTCGGTATAAGAGTACGAAACCGATCCAGTTGCAGAAAGGCGTGAGACAGGGAGATCATCTCTCCGAAACTGTTCACCACTGCACTGGAAGATGTCTTCAAGCTCTTAGACTGGACCGGACTCGGCATCAATATTAACGGCGAATACATCACTCACCTTCGATTTGCAGACGATACCGTCGTTATGGCAGAAGCCATGGAGGACCTTGGCACCATGCTCAACGAGGCAGGGTATCCCAACTAGTAGGTTTAGGAATGAACATGGACAACAGACATGGAAGAAAAGTCATGTCAAATGCCCATGTCGTTCCTGTACTGGTCGTAGTTGGCAATGCGATTCTCGAAGTCATAGAAGTGTCGATCATTATGTTTTACCTTGGATAAACAGTCCAGTTAGGGAGATCCAATTTCGAGAAAGAGATCAGCCGACGAATCCAACTCGGTTGGACAGCGTTCGGGCAACTTAAAAGGATCTTCTCGTCCAACATACCTCAGTGTCTGAAAACACAGGTGTACGACCAGTGATGACTTATGCCACGGAAACGTGGTCCCTAAATGTAGGCCTCATAACCAAGCTCAAAGTCGCTCAGCGGGCTATGCTCGGGATTTATCTGCGAGATAGAATCTGAAATACGGAAATCCGTAATGTATTCGTAATGTATAATAAATATGGTTTGACATCCTAATGACGTTGGGCTGGACATATAGCAAGAACTAAGCACTAAATTAAGCAAAATATGATAAATTTATAGTATAGTTATTTTTTTATTTATTAGTTATTTTTTATTTATTTATTTGGATTCTTAACCATATATATATATACAGGGTGACTGGTAAAAGATTGTACATATTGAAGGAGGGTATTCAGTAATCGATTCTGATACCGAATATGTAAAAAAAAATGGTACTTAAATTTTGAAACAATTATCTTATAAAGATATTTAGTTACGGACAAAGCTGAAACAGCTGTATTATTTATAGGTACCTATTTATAGGTCAACGCACTTGAACGCGCTATCAGTGTTATTACGTTGTAGTTTTACCCTAGATTTTTTCATTAATTTGCCCTAAATACCCTAATCAGTCTCCAAAAATCCTTGACTTAGGGCGCAAAATTTAAATGAGTTTGAAATAAAACAAAACTTGATGGTTTGATTTTTATTTTAATTTTCATCTATTAATCAAAGGTAGTAAACATGTAATCGTAAAAAGAATTCATTTTAATATGTGGAAGAAGTAATATGATGCTGTTGTTGAAGCTGAAGCATTTGGCTTAAGTTTTTTAGCTGCGGGTAAATGTTGAGTATATTTGTATGTCGGGTTTTTAAATCGAATCTGTCATACTTAGTCTGGTGTGCAACAAACCATTGAGGGTTTCATTATGACGCTTTTTTCTTGGGTTGGGTTGTTTTTTTGAGCCAACGCATACTCCGTCCATTTCTTCCGGGGGTGATGAAAAGGTGACGCAAGTCTCATAACCCTCCCATTCGCCTGATGGATCCTCGTCGCAATCGCAACGTTGGCAGGACGATGTACTCTCTCCTCACGACCGTGTGCAGGTACTTGGCGAAGCAACCGTCCGTCATCAATACTTACGCCAGTCAGCAAGAAAACACCCCGTGCCGCCGTCCTCAATACTCCAAGAGCACCGGCCGGAAGGCCTTGACGACCCCAACATCGTAGCGGGGCTACCCAATGGGCAATTTTCCTATACTAGCTGTTAGTATCACACTGAAATATCGACATCTGAACACTGCAATATTTAATTTAAATTCTACTATCGTGTCTTACACAAAGTTATTTTGGTGAACTCTGGGAGCCCATAGAGGGTAACCATTGTTTGTGGTCGGCAAAGTCAATGATAAAATAGTGTTTGCTATTTTTATATTCAATTTTACCCCAAAATTACCCTAAAACCCTAACCCTAACCCCATTAGCCTAACAGAAACTTAAAAACTACATAAGATTCGGAACAGTAATATTTCCACTGCAATCTAAAATAACATAACCTAAAATAATTACGGAATCGTAATAATGTATTTCTAATCCTTGCGTATCTCCGCACGCTGTATTGTTTTTTATGCAGTTCGTTATTGTTTTTTTAATATTATGTCAATAACAATTTAGCATCGATTACACATATGTCATTTTCAACGTGTTCAAGACTTTGGTGATGACGGGATGCAATTTGGCCAAGAAAGTGTTAAGTGTGATTCAATGTGTTATCATATGTTAAGTGTAGTGTTTTTCGGTTTCTAATGCGCCCTCGTCGTGAGACGTATGGTCTTAACAAGGTACACTGGCAAAACTATTCTTTTGACAAGAAACAAATCACCTTATTTCGGGATTGGTATGAGCTGAGTCTGCAACTTTTAATGGTTTTTATGACATTATTCCTACACCTAGTTTTAATAATTCTAATAATAAATATAAAAATTTTGACATCAGTTCTAACAAAACGTTAATTGTAACGCTATCAGAATCACCGTATCGCCTATAGGGTGACCCACTTTTTAGGAGTCTTGAGGCACTGATGTTGTTGATGTTTACTATGTGGTTAATTAATATTGTCTTCTTTTTACATTTTTATTGGTTACTTGTGACCATTGTCTATAGTTTCCTTCAATATGTACAATATTTTACCAGTCACCCTGTATATATCTATACTAATATTATAAAGCTGAAGAGTTTGTTTGTTTGTTTGTTTGTTTGAACGCGCTAATCTCAGGAACCGCTGGTCCGATTTGAAAAATTCTTTCAGCATTGGATAGCCCATTTATCGAGGAAGGCTATAGGCTATATTATATTTTCAAAAAAATTAGGGATCCGTACTAAAAGTCCAATAATGTAACCCAAGTGGTAAAAAAATTACCCGAAAAAATCTTTATATCGCGTTTGCTGCGAAAACTATTGATTATAGAACAAAACAATATACTACAACTTTGCAGAGCATATAATTTTCTACAAAAAATATTGCGATACCATATGCTAACTATTGTAGTTATCTCACAATAAGTGATTTTCTTTTATTTTTTTAAATAATTAAAATGCCGTCGCTTAAAAACTCTTTATTTTGTATCTTCGTATTAATCCTTATCAAAATAAATTACTTCGTATTCAAGACAGATTGAATACCTTTCTAGAACTTTTTGAATTATTAAATTCGGACATTTTATTCAAAAGATATCGCGATATTACAAATGTAAGTATTATAGTCTAACTTTTTATTAGCTGCAGTAAAATGACGTTTTGTGGGTTGCCGGTTTTTGAAGAAAAATAAATAGGGATGTAGCTAAATGAGTGAATCATAAATGAATAATCAGTTTGGTTTTTTTTTTGAGATTTAATATTAAGTTGTAATGTATTTTTTTAACCTATTATTATTACTATACTAGAGGATTGATCTTTTTTAGTGGAAGTATAGGGAGGTACATTCAAAATGAAACAAAAACGTCATAATAATGTTATTTAATTAATCTTTTTCGAAATCACTGTCGCTGTCGCTTTCGGTCACACTAATAACAAATCTGTCACTTCATCTATACCAATAAATAAAATTGGAGTGTCTGTTTGTAATGTCAAAATAATAGACTTTTTTCATGCTCACACGGTTATTTGCACGACACCTATGCCTAAAATAGCAAAAAAAATTTTTTAAAAAATTTTTGTCTGTCTGTCTGTCTGTCTGTCTGTTTGTTCCGGGTAATCTTCAAAACGGCTGGACCGATTTCAAAAATTCTTTCACCAATGAAAAGCTATAATATCAGGGCGTAAACTAGGCTATATTTTATCCCGGTATTCCCACGGGAACGGGAACTACGCGGGTAAAACGACTATAACCTATAACCGAAGCGAAGCGAGGGCGGATTGCTAGTCTATAATATGATCGAGGTGGCACATTTTATCTTCCTCTTTAATAGTGTGAGACACACAGTCACTCCACTTAGCCGGTGTCACTTTCTTGATTCCTTCTTGGAATAAAGTTTTCACTTCTGCATTTTATACGTCTTATTATTGTTTGCGACGTGACTCTTTACCTGCGCCCATACCAACTCAATGGGGTTCAATTCACAGTGATAAGGGGGCAGTCTTAAAAGTGTGATACCTTTTTGTGCAGCCATCTCGTCTACGGCATATTTCTCAGTATGATTTTGTTGTTTCACAATATCTATGAGAGTGGCCTTGACCATATTTGGTTCAAACGCAATATTTTTAGTAGTCAGCCACTCTTGAATTCGTGCTTTCGTCCACGACATCTTCGGGATTGTTTCGATCTTCCGAGAGTGATAGGGCGCATTGTCCATTACGACTACTGCATTCGACTTGAGTTTAGGTAGAATACCGCCGAACCAATCCTCGAAACACTCCGCGTTCATTTCATCATGGTAGTCTTCTGTACCTTTCTTTGCTTCAAACATAAGAAGTCCGTCGACCAGGAAGCCTTCTTCTCCGCCTATGTGACTAATTATGAGTCGTTTGCCCTTTCCTGTGGGATTTTTTAATCCCGTAGTCAGGCCGTCTAAAAATGCCTGTCGAGAAGATTTAATACTTCCGTCAATCCAGGTTTTTTTGTAGTATGACCTGAAAAGAACAAAAAAGAATCATAAGTTTCGACATCAAAACAAAAAGGGAACAAATAGAAGAAACTAAGAGTTGACACGTACCAGCTTTGACCCAGGTCTCGTCTTGATAATATATGTATTTTCCCTCCCTACGATATTGTTTAATTAAACGCAGGTAGCGCTGGCGCCATGATATGATATCTTGTCTATCAATAAGCACACTCTTGCGTGATCGAGTAGCGAATTCGAAATTAAGATGCTTCATAATTTTTCTCAATGTCTCTTTTGAGAAGTTGGGCAATCCTGGGTCATCATTTACAACTTGCAGCACCTAAAAATGATTAAAGTTATTATCTAATTGGTTAAGATTACACATGGGATGGGAGAAAACATACATAACGTATAATAAAAATATGAGTGACGACATGTGTAAACTAACTTTTGCGATGGTGGGTATTTCATTTCTATGAAAGAACTGATGTACAATTCGTCTAACAGCAGTAAATGTGAAATCATCAAGTTTATCTTTAAATGTAAGTTTTGGGCCCGTTTTTTCAGGAGGTTTTGGTGATTCGCTGTCGTTCTCCTTGTGCTCCTTTAAAACGGAAGAAACTGTGCGGACGGATATTCCCAAGACTTCAGCCACCTTGTTAACGCATTCACTTGTTTTTGGAACTTCAATGTTTGATTCTGAAGATTTCACTTCAAACACATATTTGTAAACGTTTTGGACCCAAAGTTTTTCAGTTGCACTTAGAGCTACACGTGGCCTTTTTTTCTTAGGAGATAAAAATGTGTCTCCATCTTGCGATGTGCTCGGCAGAGCATCCATGTCTTCAATGTATCAAACAAAAAAAACTAACACGATTAACGAAAACAGGTAAAGAAAAACAAACACAACGTAACATAAGTTTAACAATAATGATAACAAAAACAACGCGCAGTGGGCAAATCAAAGTTATTCATGCACTCAAAACAGAAGTATGAAGCCGAATGAGCGAATGACAACCGAAACAAAATGGCGGTCAAGCGTCATCGTAGCACCGTAACCAAAAACCAGTACTACCAACTTGAGAGAGCGTTTTCTTGAGTGTTACCTTGTATATGTCTAAAAGGATCAACGTTTATACAGCCTTTTATTTACATTAATATTAAATAGAATTTAGTATGATCATTATGAGTCAGCTATGGAACGATTAGATATGCTGTAAACTTTTGTGAACTGAATCACATCCCTATTGAGATTAGGCTGTCAACATTATTTTACGGAATGACATTTAGAAACGTCATTTTACTGCAGCTAATAAAAAGTTAGACTTTAGTGATGTAGCCATGTAATTATTAAGTACTAGCTGACCCGGCGAACTTCGTACCGCCTTTTCTTCGTAATTACTTTGTTTTAGTATTTATCAGTTTAGTTTTAGTATTGTCCGTGCGGTGATGGAGTAAGAATACAATTCACCACCCGTGTGTGTCGTAAAAGACGACTAAGTGATATAGTATGCATATAATATCTATGCAAGAGAAGGAAAACTCGGCACAAAACCCTATACCAACACGTCTGACCAGCAAGGTATAGTAGGTCGATTTCCCTCCCATACTGGAGGAGGCCCGAGCCCAACAGTGGGACGTGTATGGGTTGAAACTATGATGATGATTTATCAGCCTCCTACAAATGGCGTAAAGTTGCAGATTAAGGCAATATAACACTTACCGTAAATTCAATCCAGTTAAATTATTAATAATACCATTATATCGACATGTTTGTGGCCGAGGCCGGCGACCATCCCACCTTCGGCACCAGCCTTCCTCCTTCCAACATCCAGGGAACTGGCCAAACGCTATTCAAGCGTTGTATAGACCCGTGAGATGTGGTACCAGGTGCTCAAGGACCAGTACCAGCACCCATTAGGGTTGACCGTTTGGCCGGAGAGATTTAACACGTATATGCGCCACTGGCGCCCCATCTCCGGTTTCCGGTTTTTTTTTTATTGCAAACGGTGGCAAACGAGCAAACAGTACACCTGATAGTAAGTGTTGCTGCCGCTCATGGACCTTTACAGGGTCGCTGCCTACCGCGAAGAAAGTGAAGGGAGTGTGAATGAGTGCATTGAGGCTCGGTGATACCAAGAGCACCACCAAAACCCTCCACACACAAACACCCTCAGAAAGTTGGGCTTCTGGCTCTCTCGCTCACCGAACGAAGCTCAGTAACAAATTGCTACTACTCAGACGTCGATTATCTGCGAGAGTGTGGTACTACCCCGGACGGACCGGCCCGCAGCTGTAAACAGATAACTGTCGACAGTGTGGTCCTACCACTAATTAAACTGTCTGTCTGGTTACTGTCCAGCAAAGTAATGATTGCGGGGAGCTTTCCGCGGTGGGATAAGGTCCTCGACAACCCTGATGGGGAGGTCGGGGAGGCAAATTTCGGCGAGGGGAGGACGGCGTAGCTTACTCAACACTACGATACAGGCGACCCCAGGGGTCACATTCAAGACTGTCCAAAATTTTCTACTGATTGATCTGAAGAAAAAGTGAAATCTCTACTTAGTGCCGTTCAATAAGGACGACCCCAGGGGTCACGTTCGACACTCTCCAGCCTCTTTTGATTGGTGCTGGCGCTGGTCTTTAAGGACCTGGTACCTTGACTGTACAACGCTTGAATAGCGTTTGGCCAGTTCCCTGGATGTTGAAAGAAGGGGAGGCTGGTGATCCTGCTAAAGCTGAGGCGGTCTCCGGACTTGGCCTCAAACGTATCAATATAATGGAATTATTGATAATCCAATTGAATTCAATTTACGGCAAGTGTTATATTTCCTTAATCTGCAACTTTACGCAATTTGTAGGAGGCTGATAAATCATCATCATAGTCTCAACCCATACACGTCCCACTGTTGGGCTTGGGTCTCCTCAACTATGGGAGGAAAATTGACCTACTATACCACGCTGGTCAGACGTGTTGGTATAGGGTTTTGTTCCGTGTTTTCCTTCTCTTGCATAGATATTATATGCATACTATATCACTTAGTCGTCTTTTACGACACACAGGGGTGGTGAATTATATTCTAGCTATTTAATATACCGCCTTTTCTTATGGATACCAAAACCTTTTTTAATCTAGATCTACATGTAATTATGCCAAAAATGCCGAACCGACGACGGGACGAACATCAAATGTTTGACAGGTAAGAACAGTTTGTAGGGGAAAATAAAATTGTTGTTTTTAGTATTTTACTCGCAATTTTGCCATATTTTCTCACCGTATAAACCTTCCTTGGACTTCCACAAATAATTCAAGACCAAAATTGGTCAAATCGGCCCAGCCGTTCACGAGTTTTAGCGAGACTAACGAACAGCAATTCATTTTTATATATATAGACTAGCTGAACCGGCGAACTTCGTACCGCCTTTTTTCCTAATTATTTTATTTTAGTATTTATCAGTTTAGTTTTAGTATTATCCGTGCGGTGACGGCGTAAGAATACAGTTCACCAGCCGTGTGTATCGTAAAAGATGACTAAGGGATATAATATGCATATAATATCTATGCAAGATAAGGAAAACTCGGAACAAAACCCTTTACCAACACGTCTCAGGACTCGGCCTCAAACGTATCAATATAATGGAATTATTGATAATCCAACTGAATTGAATTTACGGAAAGAGTCATATTTCCTTAGTCCGCAACTTTACACTATTTGTGGGAGGCTGATAAATCATCTTCATCATCTCAGCCCATACACATCCAACTGTTGGGCTCGCCCCTCCTACACTATGGGAAAGAAATCGACCTACTATACCACGCTGGTCAGACGCGTTAATATAGGATTTTTTTCGAGTTTTTCTTCTCTTGCATAGATATTATATGCATATTATATCCCTTAGTTGTCTTTTACAACACTCTCAAGTGGTGAATTATATTCTAGCTATTTAATATACCGCCTTCTCTTATCGATGCCAAAACCTTTTTTAATCTAGATCTACATGTAATTATGCCAAAAATGCCGAACCGTCGGGACGAACATCAAATGTGTGACAGGTAAGAACAGTTTGTATGGGAAAATGAAATTGTTGTTTTTTAGTATTTTACTCGCAATTTTGCCATATTTTCTCACCGTATAAACCTTCCCTGGACTTCGACAAATAATTCAAGACCAAAATTGGTCAAATCGGTCCAGCCGTTCTCGAGTTTTAGCGAGACTAACGAACAGCGTATGTAATAAATGCTTAAAATACTTGTTTTTATAGGATGAGTCTCTACTAAATCCAAAGTCAACAGCATAGTTACGAACTTTGCATATGCATTCAATTAGGTAAAGAATCTATTCAAACTATTATCATTATTTAGAGTTTACTATGAACCAAAACCAACGAATTGTTCAATAGACAACAGCACAAATACAAAATTTTGAATCCGCAGTTAATTGCATTAAGCCGTTATATGTACCACAATGGCATGAATTAAGCACTCAAGCTTGGCTCCCAAAGAGGGATCATCTCTATGTAATCAATTAAGGGCACCACTAAAGAGTTCAAAATTTATAGCGATTTCCTGTTCATCATTCATCATTATATGTTGTATATTCATGTTATATGCATATTTATTCTCTTAGTCGTATTTTACGACACCCATGAGCAAGAGAGGAGGTAGTGAATTCTATTGTTGCTCTGTCACCATGCGCAAGACTTCTATAAAATTATTTTATATTTAATGATTTAAATAAAATATACATAGAGAATAGTGCGTAATGTATATTTTTTCATTTATTTTAATAAATGTTATTTAAATATTACGGCATATACCATTACGAGTTGTGCCATTAATTATCATAATAATTCACTAATAAAAGAGGTTCATCTGTGTATAATACAGATTCGCTTAGTAATAATATTTTACTTCAAGATATAATTTCTTGCTTATCTTTTTAACTCTATGGTAAACGTATAACTCCAGTAATTTTGTTCATAACATCGTCTACATTATACAGGGTGTATCAGGTTATGGGACAACTGTTCGAGTATGTTGTAGTTTAACGGTCATAGATCGTAATTAGAATGTACATTACATAAAAAACAATATAACATAAAAGTTATAGTGATTTAAAAAAAATGTGTCTAAGAATCTATGCCTTAAATGTTACGTATTATGTAGGCATGTACAGACAGAATACATGTAGGCATGTAAAGCTTCGACAGTATAATTTCATTCATACATACCTAGAATTACGCAAACACTTCAATGAGCGTAGGTAACAACGGCGAGCCGTCAACGGTCATCGGCCGATCAGCTATTTTAAAGTGAAGTTTCTCTTGCTTATGCGAACGTAATGATTGATTTATTCAATTTCTAATGAACATTTAACAAAGTATGAATACGTTTCGTATTAAGTATCATTGACTTTATACGTTTCAATCTGATTTACAAAATTGAAAACTTTATATGTCTCCAATTCCTTAACGAATCGATATTTTTCGTTCAATTTTTTTTCATGGGTTCCTACCACCATTACCTAGCCTACCTACCAGTTGCCCCATAACCTGATACACCCTGTATATAGCTTATAAGCTATATACACCCTGTATATAGCTTATAAGCTTGGGATTTAAATAAGTTACGTTTCCTAGATTTTCGGAACTAACTTCTCTAGATGAAGCTGCAACAGTACCAAACCGATTTGTCTTTCTTTTGGAGTGTGGCCGAACTTGTAAGTACGACTCACGGAGGACAAACTATAAGTCGATTTTTATGACACTAATCACCAATAATATTGTTATCTTTATTGGTGGTGAATAGTTGTATCTGTAGCCCCTATCACTAGTTATATCTGTTCAAAGTCCATGCACTATACACCATCATTCATTCATTTCAGCCTATCGCCGTCCACTGCTGGACGTAGGCTTCCCTCCTGTTACGCCTCAAAGTGCGGTCCTGTGCCGCTTGCATCCAACGATATTACACCACTATACTGGTGTATAGTGGAATTTTACAGAGATGGTTCTCTGTAAAATTTTTATTATGAATAAGTGGATAGAAATCTGAAGACCCAAGCTGCTCTCCTCTGTGTTGAAAAATAGACTCCAAACACTATAATCGTAAAAGGGTTTCTCTAATGTTAATTGTTGACCGCATTTAATAAATTGAAACTAAAGAAAGATGGAGATTAAAGAAAGAGAGACTAAAGATGGAGATTAGTCTTTAAGCAGATATTAATACAATGATATAAGTTTAAGTGATCCAGTTTTGTTATGAGGTTAGTGTTCGCAGTTATTACGGTCGTCGTTAGTATACGTTAAAACGTTGTGTAGAGGAAATACCTCTGCAAATATCATTCTAATAATATACCGGTAGTTGTTAAAAATAATTACAAGTGCCATATAACATGCTACATAACAGCTAACTCAACGGACTGCAATACGGGTGGCCCATATATTTATATGCACCATGCTTAGAATAATAACGTATAGAAGGATAGTGTCAATACTTCGAACTTTCAAAATTTGAATCTAAAAATACTAATGGCGCGCAGACGATTACACACGTACACACGCACACCACTATACAAATTATGAAATCGAATTTTGTTTTTATTAACATAAATCGTCGAATTACCTTTAAAAGTAATGTTAATAATCTTTTTATATTTTTCAAATGTGTTGTGACACCATTAGAATGCACAAACCGTCATAATTACCTATTTATTTTTTAAGAGTTGCGTACATTCGTACAGTACAATGACTTGTACATTACGGAACGGTTCCGGTGTAAACTCCATTAGGCTCCAATTGAAATGCCTCACTTTTTGTGCGTGAACTTACCTTCTATACGTTATTATTCTAAAGCACCATGATATACGGGCCACCCTTGAATGTTGTATATAGTGCAATATCGACGTATGTATCCATAAATGTATGTAGGTATATGTATACAATATACATAAATGGTTCGTGAGGAACTATGTACGTCTCAACACAATGGGATATATACTCGTATGTGTGAATAAAAATAATTGTAACGAATTGAAAGCAAACTTTGAATTTTTTTACAGAATAATTTGTCTACCTGACTTAACCTGACCCAAAATTTAGTTATGGTATTTCACAATAAATAGAGACTAAACAGACAATATTATTATCGATACCCACATAATTATATAAAATACATTTATGTACATATACAAAATATATTTAAGATATAGCTTTATATATAGCTTTTAATAAAATTAGAATGACATACGCTATTGATATTATATATTATATTTGGACCTACGTTTGTGTTTTATATATTTCAAATTTCAAGCGTGAAATGGCAATAGAAAAACCCAATGCGAAATGAAAGAATGTCGCAATGAATAATCAGAAACAAATGTACAGATAGCTTGAAAATAATGAATGTACTAACATCGCCATGACGGTACTTATAAGAACACCCCATCAGGTGTTGCCGCCCCAAATAGAGGCTTTCTGACGTATGTTTATGTTGAGGATGTAAATTAAAGTATGCATGACGAATTTGAGATACGAAAGACAAGTTTATATATTGTTATTAACTGATTATTGTTTCAAACTTACTAGTGTCATTTTTGTAAACTTTCTGTAAAACAGGGCGCATTGGGGAATGTACAAAGAACTCAACCTTTTTCATCACTGACCCCAGGACTTGTTTTTTGCAATTGGGCAATTGTTCCCAAAAATTAGTTTTATCATATCTATGTATTTTATATCTATATATTTACTTTGTTTCAAAATAATGGTTTATCTATTGTTATGAAATGATTGAACTTCTAACCATATTTATTAAAAATCCAACAGTGTGTGTGAGTGAATTTGTTTCATACAAGTTTTATAAACTCAAGGTCGGGCAGAGGGTCCGCAAGAGTGACAGTCTCCCTAGCCCTCGGGCTGCAAGTAGCCACCGCCGGCAACGGTGGACCATGAAGTTCTACCGGCCTGTTGGCCACTGAGTCCTCGTCGTGCACTCTGTGAGCAGAGCAGCTTCGAGCCCCAAGAGATATATGTACATGCTAATTACTTTTGCACTGAAAATAGCTAACCAGAATAAAACTAATGCAGCTCGGTAAAGTATAATAATACTAGAATTTTAATAATACTACATTAGACATCTTTTTTATTATCATACTTTCCACAATCAACATTCGCTATCGCCTATAATATTGATCAGAATAAAAAATGTGACAACTCAATGACAACAATATCATATAGGTACACTTCGGTACTTAAACACTGTCCTAAAATATACATTCAGAAATAAATAGTTTTACATGTAATACTACCTAAATGGATATTTTTTTAAATTTATAGTGAAAGAAAAATATACATGCATATTATATAATGGAACATTTATTCCAACTTTTTCCTTTTCTTCTCGATCCATATAAATTGCGCTTTTGGGCTCGAGTCTTCCTCAATATGATGAAAATTGACCTACCACACCAGGCTTACTATCCACTACCACTAACGACAACGACGTAGTCAATCTTTTACCGTAGTAACAGTAACCTATCGTCTCTAGCTTTGAAAGACGATAGGAATAGGTACTTATTTTCAACTTACGACACTGGCCAATAAAATCAAAGTTATTAATACTTTATACCCTGAGAAGTATAAATTATCAGAGTGTTATCATCATCATTACAGCTCATATACGTCCCACTGCCGGGCTCGCGCCTCCTCCGCATTGAGAGGGAAATTGACCTACCTGGCACCCTGGTCACGCGGGTTGGCATAAGGTTTTATTTCGAGTATTCCCTCACTCGCATAACTATCACATGTACAAGGTCAGTGTCGTAAGAGTATCGGAACCGGCAAGAGAGAGGGTGGTGAATTTTATTCTAACTCCGTCACCACGCGGCATATCAGAGTGTAGCAATATTTAATAAAAATATAAAGTGAAAGCGTAAATGAATGTAAGAGTTGTAAATAAAACTACGGATTTTATCGCGTTTGTATTTCATTTTTGACTGCCCGACGTTTCGAACACTTTGCAGCGTTCATGATCACAGGCGGACAATGACCATAAAAGTAAAGTTTATTATAGTTTTATGTACAATGTGCAATACTCGCGTAAACATCAGAAATCATTATGAATGTAAGTGGATAACATCCCTGAAAGATAATTAAAACCCAAATTAAAACCCTACGTCAAAGCAGACGCTTTGACGTAGGGTTTTAATTTGGGTTTTAATTATCTTTCAGAGATGTTATCCGTAGTAGTAAGACTACTACTATGTCTATTTCTCTTGTACATAGAGAAGTTTCTCTCTTCCTCACATGTAGTTATTAATATATTAATATCCTACATAATTAATCATAATCGTTAATCGACTGCTACTTTTATTTTTGATATTACGCATGATATGAACAAGCTTTGTACGAATGGGCAAGTCTAACAGTAGCGACTCCCTGTAGCCCGCAGCCTCCGAATCACAA
Source organism: Lymantria dispar (assembly GCA_032191425.1). NCBI lineage: Eukaryota > Metazoa > Arthropoda > Insecta > Lepidoptera > Erebidae > Lymantria > Lymantria dispar. The sequence goes on along the minus strand of CM063453.1, from coordinate 16,006,401 downwards.
TAAATCTGAACCGATAAGTAGTTGAGCCGATTGTCGGCGCGGCTGATCAAAGCGAGGGGAACATGAAAGGCGCCGCCGCTGTTTCATTTGACGGCGTGTTTCCATCACCGTGCGCCATATGTGATTGTTGCTCTTAAAATTGGTCCTTTGTTATGTGACATTTTAATTAATTTGATAATAATTTTGAATGACAGTTTACGATGGATTTAAATGATGAAGGTTTGGTGTAAAATTAGCTACATACAATTTTTTTATTAATACAAATGATTAAAATATTCGTTTTAGTTTATTTTTACAAGCTATCAAGTATTCGAGACTAAAGAAAATGGTTGAGATTAAAGCGCAAAAAGGAACTACAAACGTTTTTTAATGAGGCTTTTATCTCTCAAGTTCATCAGTCCACATCGAAATCATCTGACGTAAAATGGTTGAGGAGAAGCAAATGGGTAGATATCTCAATAATGAAATAGGCCAGTAAGGTTTGAATATTTTTAATGCTACTGGTTTTAATTTCAATTACCGACCTACTTTTTTTTTGTTTTACAAAAGATTTGCTTAAGTTTTATATCGAAGGGACAGATAGCCTAATGCTCAAAATAGTCCCATATCGAATGTGTGGTTCTATTCCCACCAAATGTAATTTCTTTGGTTGATTCACAAAGAATTGTTCAGCGTCTAGATGGAATTTGTCTTAATTGCATATCTGTAAAATCTTTCATAACAGGGATTTGTTCTAAATCTTCCAAAACAGACAGTTCCTCATATTAAGGTTATTTAATACAGTAAATGTTACTCCCTGATGATGTATAGCATATCTAGTACCTAAACATAGTATTATTATTAGTACGGTATACCCTACATTCAACACACACATTCGTGCCATAGTCGGTACGTCCCCTTCTAGAATTATTTCTAACAGTGGATCTCGATAGTAATTTATTAAAACTCCCTTATTTTCAGAGAAAAGTCACAATTTTTATCAATATTTCTTATCCTTCTTTGCGTTTGATAGCAAAAAGTAATAATAATACCTACAATACAACAAACCACCCCATCTCTTGCCCATGGTTTTCGTAAAAGACGACAAAGATATATAACATCTATTCAAGGGAAGGAATACTCGATACAAAACCATATGCCTACACGTCTGACCAGCGTGGTATAGTAGGTCAATTTCCCTTCCATTATGAGGCGTCCTGAGCCCAATAGTACGACGTATATGAAGTGAGATAATGATTATGTGATGATATATATGAATATATGGATACAAATGCAGAAAAAAATGGATGATGATACAAATATTTTTGAATACATGTTATTTTTCGAAACAGGTTAATATAAAAATACTCTAATGTTTTTTTTAATAATCTTTCACTTTTCGATTCTAAATCACGATTACATGATTCGCGTTGAAACGTACAATATCGTACCGTATATATCCATGGGTACGTCCTAAATAGAACACAGTGATTGTAGCAGTTATTACTTTATATGCATGAAGCAATAACACTAGGTACCTTTAAGAGCCGCGTCCGCTACTGGCGGACATCTTGTATAATTAATTTGCCACGAACATCTCGCTTAACTACATGTTACTACTTTGCATAAAAATCGTTTTGGAATGAAATATTTCTTATTGGTTTTGGAAATTGTAATAACGTATTTAACTTATGTTAATATTGAATAAATATTAATATGTTACTATTGTATGTTTACCGAAAATTGAAAAGTCTAATTGTGGAGTGGGTTGAGAATACAAAGTTACACAAACATCATTTACCACTGCACGAGACACACGATGCATAATATCCCATTGTCACTAAACTTTAACGATTTACTTCATATATTTCTTTTTGTGTGACTTGAGAGGAGACACGGGGTTAGGTTTTCATACGTAACGCGGAGTGCACGAAACGAAGCTCTCAAAAGCAATAAATTTTACCGGTTTTTGCAAAATTTTATTACATTCGACGTCCTCGACGTCCTCGTCGTCCTCCTGGACAACAGCATTACACTCACTCAACGTAAAGCGTACATGGCCCACGAGGCCATTACCCGTACCATACCACACATACATGCGGTTCTGTCCTCGCCGTCGAGGTGCGAAACCGCGTCGTGTTAAAGTCATTAACACTAACCTGACCACGCCTAATTTGGCTCCAGCGACGCCCCAAGCTGAGGTCCGTTCCCCACAGGTGGAGACCTTGGGCCATGTCGCTTATTTAAATTTTTTCTGAATTGAAAGCCCTCAGCGCTCACCCATAGTCCTCGTCAAGCTGTCGAAGCCGCAAAGCAGCTAACAGCTATACAGCCTCCAAAACAACATTTTTCATTGATGCTCCGCTTCTATTAATCGTGGAGTGATATTATGTAGACTTTATTCATAAAAAGATCAAACCCCATAATAATTTTACAATTTAAACCACTACCTTCCAGAGACTAGCGCGTTCAACAAAACAAACACTTTTATAATATTAATATAGATTATTGTTCCTCTCCGCAATCGACGCCTTGTATTTTATAACTTTTCTTATAAGAATTTTCAAATATCCAACGTTTCTAGGGTTGGATGGCCAGCCCACAAGGCGTTAGAGAGTTATATGCACAACTGGTTATGGGGTTGTACGCCGTCTCTATTGTTGCTCCGGACGGATTGGGTGTCTTAGAGCATATCATGTCCTGTCTCCTAAAATAAATAATGTGATCGAACAAAAATACTCAACACAACAATCATCCTACCGATGTGCCCCAAATCGGTTTCATTAGAAAGACAATAATCCAACCATGGTAAAACCATCGTCGGATCGGGAGCCAACCGCTACAACTATGAATCAGGACCCGGCAGGTGGCGCTGCGATTTCAATGTTTTTTAATTTATGTAGTATAGCGGCTATTGGTGCAGCTAATAATAAAACTGTGTAAAGTAAAACTAGTAAAAAAAATATTGATATTTACGCGAATATTACACATTTTAAATAAAACTACGGATTTTATCGTTCAGCACGCAGCGTTCATGGTCATGCCAGCATGAACGCTGCAAAGTGTTCGAAACGTCGAGCAATGAAATTCAAAATTCAAAATCAAAATCGAAAACGCGACGCGACGCGATAAAATTCGTAGTTTTATTTAAAATAATAAAATTTTCACATCTCTATCACTCTCTCAAAGCAATCAATCTTAACGCTCACATATAGGCCCCGTTAAGCTCTTCCGTATCCGTGGTGCCGTACTGCTGCGCTATCGTAGCTGTACACCTTTTTACTTATTGGCTGACTAGTCATTTTGTTTTCCTGTCTCCCGCTTTGCCTAGGAGGGAAGTGGAATCTCTCTTTCCAACTCCTCCTCTTTAATCTTTTCTAATTAAATTTGTTGCGGGTCCCAAGACAATTAAAATCATATCCCGGGACTGCCTGAGGGTCAAACCTCGGTGTCATTTATGGAGACCATTGTGGATCCTGGCTTACAGGAGTTACAATGGTGGGAATGTGTGGTGGGATTAGTCCCAAAAAAAAAATCTCTATCACTTTGTATCCTGTAGTCCAATTTTGGAGAGGAATTTGATAAGTTAAAAGCATTAAGTAAGTCCTTATAACTACCTCCTTACATACTCCAAAATAATTCCTTACAATCATCATTTCAGTCTTAGGCTTAAGTCTTAAGCCTCCCTCCTTTACTATGAGAGGAAAATTGATCTACTATACTACGATGATCAGACATGTTAGTATTAGTGATGTTCTATTAGAGTAATTTTTAGGTAATCCTATTATAGCATGTAATAATTATAGCATACCATACCTAATACTGGCTATTAGTCAAATATTATTGAATTATTTCGTTATTACCTACTCAACCGAATGTTAATGCCTGTATTCACCATAATAATTATCAACGAAATACAAGATTCTCATGAATATGTATGCTTATTAATTGAGTGATATTAAAGCTATGCTTTAGCAACATCCATATTATTCTGAAATGCAAAAACAGCTATATCGAAATCGGCCGGTAAATTATAATAGCGAAAAGAGAGTGAATCGCCTCACTCGCTGATACGCGTCCCTATAACGACTATTATTTAATACGTGGTAACCTGTTACTCTATATTCACTTATCCTAATATGAAATATACGGCTTGCATTACATACACGGCTTGTATTACAATACCTGTACCTATTGGGTACCAATATATTAATCATACCTTTAGTTAGTATAGGGTGATATGTAGAGTATTACTTCCCTTGCATCAATGTATCTTTTAGTCGTTTTTTACGACACCCACAGGCAAAAGAGGGGGTAATGAATAGTATTCGTACTTTATCACCACACAACAAACAGTCCTAGAATAGCGTTAATTTTTTACTTTGCAGTAATTTTTACAAAGAATCAGAATTCCATCCATCATCCATTGGTCTTCATCATCATCATCATCGCAGTCCACATACGTCCCACTGTTGAGCTCGGGCCTCCTCCTCAATGGGAGGGAATTTGACCTACTATATCATGCTGGTCAGACATGTTGGTACAGGGTTTTATTTCAAGTTTTCCTTCTTTTGCACAGATGTTATTTGCATATTAATTCCCTAAGTCTTCTTTTACGACATCCATGGGTAAGATAGGGAGTGGTGAGTTGTATTCTTAATCCGTCACCACACCACAGATTGGTCTATCAACGTCCAACTATAAAACATAGGCTTCTCCATATGGCAGTTAATGTTGTTTCCTAGGTATTCACCTAGTATTCACTGCAGTGAGTGGGTACTCACTTGGTAATCGCTCACCCATTTTTTATGATTTCAAAAGGAAAGTCACATTACCCATCAATTCACGGGTAATTACCTAGTATATTTGTTAGAAGCAGCATCATTAATTTATTAAAATAGAGAATCTACCAAGCAGGACACACAGAAAGCACAGATCTACGACCAGTGTGGGCTACCAGTAGCGTACCAGTGATGACTAACGGCACGTAAACATACGGTTTCTAAGTGTAGGCCTCATCATTAAACTTAAAGTAGCTCAGCGTGCAGTGCTCGGGTATTTTCTGCAGGATATAATCCGAAATACGGCAATCTCTAGAAGAACTACCAATTCCACCCAATCGACATAACACGAAAAGTTAGTAAGCTGCAATGACAATAGGCAGGCCGAAAACCGCTGGAGCAGAAAGGTTCTTAAGAGGCGACCACGTGTCATACGACGTAATGTAGGACTTACCAGGTAGACCGATGTCTTAATGAAAGTTGCTGGGAGTCGTTGGGTGTGGGCGGCATAGGACCGCACATTATGACGAAACATGTGGGAGACCTGCGTTCAGCAATGGACGGCTACAGGCTCAATGACGATGATGATGATTAATCTCTCAAAAACAAATATTTATTACATGAAGCTATGGTATGAAAACATCGTAGTGGGGCCATGCTGCTAATCGTTTTTATGAGCTCGATGAGCTCATCCATGATTGCACCACACTCTCTCGCAAACAATCGACGATTAAGTAAAAGCAATTAGTTACATTCCCTATCTTGCCTAGGTACGAAAAAGACGACTAAGAGATATAATATGCTATATGCATCTATGCAAGAGATGAAAAACCTGGAATAGAACCCTATACCAACCCGTCTAACAAACGTGGTATAGTAGGTCAATTGCCCCCTTACTGTGAGATAGGTTCGGGTCCAACAGTGAGACATATACGAGCTGTGAATTAGCTACTGCGCTTCGTTCAGTGAGCGAAAGCCTTTCCGGAAAGCAGCGATCTAGCGATACCTCTGTCATTGCGGAAATTCAGTTATACCTTATAATCAGGTGGGTTGCCATTAAAAGCAATAAAACAAACGTATTATTCACAAAAATATCTAAAAATCAACTATATCTACACTAGAACATCATAAAAAATGGAACTACAGACTACAATTAAAACTTCCAAGCTTTTAAATAAAAATACTGTCAATTTATAATAAAAGCGACGTTTCTGATGGTAATAAAAAACGATAAATACGTACAGTATTGCACAGAGTGCACCTAGAAGTCCATAAAATAAAACTCGAGATTAGATAGGTAATACGTTTATTTTCAAATAAATATAAACAGTTAACTAACAGAAAGTTTGGTTTCTATATATATTTAATAAACCTCGTTATTAGAAATAAAATAATATTAACAATATCAGCCAAAAACATATTGTCGTTTTAACCCACTAATATGAGATTGCAGAGAAATGGCTATCCTTGCTTTTATTAGTAAGGAAAAGGAGTAATCAACATATAGTTACGGATAGACTAAGCTGCGTTATCCTTATCCGAAGATAGATAAACAAATAAAATGAGGAATACTATCCATCGATAGATTATTGAAATAAAATATATTTCGTAACTAAAATGACGGATAGGTAATTCATTAAAAACATCTTGTAACTACTTGAATGCCAATCTTATGAAGAATTTATAGATAATATCAGAAAATAAATACAGACCGTAAAATTAAGGCACTTCTCTTTATCACAGAATACATCGACAACTAATCTCTACTTATTGCGTACAATTTAGCCAACGCTATAAAAACTCTCATAAAATCTTTACTTATTACCTCATTAATATAGTAAGAAGAACATAAAAGTTCATAACATAAATACAAAAAACTATTAAACATAAATTGGCGAGCGTTTTGTATAGAAATATGCTTACAGATACTACTATAGTATATGTATTACATTTAGTTTTTAATCACGTAAAGAGATTCCAAATACTCGATTCAACTCTATTAATAATAAACTCCTGTACTAAAACAATTCATAAATTGAAATATAATTATTATTTTTATATTATGCCAATAGTAGTACAACGCTATGTACGCTTTACATACATTTTACCTAAATTGATGTTAAAGAAAAATAACAGTTGCCACAATACAGTTAAAGATAAAAAAATACCACTACATAATAAAAATAATATAAATTTAATATTTCTCGTTATAAAAGTACAAGATTTTAAACAACGCTAGCAAATAACGTATGCATATTTACGACTAGTTATATATTAAAAATGTACTAACTATACTTATTGAAAAGCTAACATAAATTGACACAAAATTTTCTTCATAGTTAACATATTACCGAAACTATTAATGTATCAAGTTATCAAAAAATTTATAAGTAATTAAAAAATAAATCCGTCACAGACGATGGCATATTGCTTGTACACAGATAGTTCATATGAGTATTGATCAAAAATAAATTTGTGTCAATTTAATAAAAATTTTGTACGTAAACATTAATTATTGCTATGAACTTTCAGTTGACTCACTTTATTGTAGATAATTATGACGAAAATCATGCATATTGACGTAAATTCCTTACCACAATCTAAAATTTCTAATTATATGTTAAAAATTACAAGCAAGTATCTAATTACAGTCGAAGAGAACACACCAGATTTAGCTACTACACATTACCATACGCTTCTATGTAATACAGTTGGTTATTAAAATAATTTCATACAAGATTTTTTACAAATATGAATTATTCTTCTTCTTCTTCTTCTTCTTCTTCTTCTTAGTTAATGGCAATGAGCTACAATAATATGAGCTATTGGTGCCAGTGTCGAGTATATTGATTATTATTCAGGTCTTTAGTCTTAGTCTTTCAGTCAGTCGTTAGCATGACTTGGTGCTGATACAAGTCATGCGTCTCAGGAAATTTGGGCAGAATGTCAAAATGCACGTAATTCACTATTATATCATTTTCACTACATTTCAGAATTTTATCTGCATTATATTACATAAAATATCAGCAAAATTATTGAATATAACACTAAAACTATAACTTTAAAACACTAAAATAATGAAAAGAATATAAAAGCGCTACATGACATTTTGACATTCGCGTCAAAAGTTATATGAACTTCAACTTCAACTTCTTATTATGGCTTCAGCAAGTTATATGAATTATTTCTTCAGGCAATTATAAATTTGACAAGTACTGTCCAAAAGAGTAAATTGATTTTTTTTTCATAGGCAGAATTGTCGACACTGGAACTACTTGCCTTTATAGATAAAAGAAAATGTTTTTCTAATTTAACTCAACGTAACCATATCGTTTAAAAGTTTGAAAAAAAAAGTAAAAGCAGCATTTATTTTAAATATAGAATGACTAAATGTTTGCTAAATAATTACGTAATCACAAAAAACAACATTCCTTTTTTTTCTTTTAATACATTTGCTCGATTCTTTATCGTAGAATCAAATGATGATCTTAACCGATTTACTTTATTAATAAGTCAAAGCAGTATCAAGACAGGGTCAATGCCATTCCATGAATAGACTTTTGTTATATCTTAAGGCAAGTTATTTCCCTGTTATTTCCTTCCTGCCTTATTTTATTATTATCATGCAAAGGAAACGTACTTAATTTCAACATGATTGATATTAAATATATATTTAACTGAAAGAATAGTCTTGTACAGATATTATTAAGCATTATAACAACTCAGTAGACAGCTAACCTGGTTTTCATCTGGCATTCCCTTATATGTACTTAACTCTAAATTAGGAATTTGTAATTCTCAACCGAGGGAAAAGAATTGCTTGGTGCTCGGAAACTTAGCTTTTTGTTTTTTGATGAAGTCTCGTGCTTGTTTGTCGCCTTGCCTTGTTTCCAGTGCTTTAATAGCTTCACCATCTGAAAATTAAGGATTTAGGACTTAATATCAGCCCATGCACTTTTTTTCGGCGGCAGGCCATGATGCGTCGTTCACCGTCTGATCCGTCCGGGGGGCGATGAGAGGGGGCGGCGAACGAGCCCATGGCCGACCGGGTGCTTCTTAGACCTTCAAGCGCCAAATGAGCGGGCCACCGGTACCCGAGCTTGTCATCAGTAGACATGCTGGCATGGGGTTTAATTTCGAGTTTTACTCGTCTTGCGTAGAATTTACATGCATATTATATCCCTTCGTCGTCTTGTACAACACCCAAGAGTGAGATGCGGCAGTGGTAAATTTCTTACTTTGTTACAACACAGATAGTTATTTAGGACTTATTAGAATTAAATACTTACCGATACTAGTAGGTCTGGAAAGAGGTAAATGCTGTTGAGACAGACTAGAGATAGGTGCAGGAGTATCGGGCACCTCACTGAAGTGGAGATAAGCCTCACCCACGAAAGTGTTACTCATACTGAACATATCCTTGTCCTTGATCACCAGGTGTATCAATCCATCTGTGACCCCGCGCTGCTCAGCTGTCAATGGACTGTAAAAGAATAAAAAATATGTATACCTATACTTTTTTTATGGTCGAACTGAATATCAGATAATCAATGATGACAATGTCTAATAAATATTTGTACTTATATACTAGTTATTAGTGAAATACAACTAGACTTTTGACGAGAATGTCAAAATGTCATCTAGCGCTTTTAAATTTTATTCATCCATTTAGTGTTTTATAGTGTGATATTGAATAATTTTGCTGATATTTTGTGTAATGCAATGCAGATAAATGCTGAAATGTAGTGGATATGGTATAATAGCGAATTGCGTGGATTTTCACATTCTGCCAAAATTTCCAGAGGAATCATGATTTGGTTGTCAGCGCCAAATCAATGGTAACAGCTGACTAAAATACGAAGACTAAATATGTGAACGCTCAATATTAGAACTCGACACTGGCATTAATAGCTGATATTATTGTAGCTTGTTGGCCCCTACGCCAAAATGTATTGCAAAGTGTCGCGATACGTGGGATTCGCCCCCGCTACTAGATTTAATGACAAGTCATGTTTTTCTGTCAAGACCTTCATTACTTGTACCAGCTGCTTTTTATTTTCACTGCATTTATTCCCCAACATAGCTTATTGCCATTAAATAAGAAGAAGTAGTACAGCTAGCTCAATATACAATTATACTTATTTATATATTATATATAATTAAATATAATATTCTGTAGCGAAAAGTGCTGTGTGGTAGCGGCTTCGAATACTACCATCCCTTGCTTTGCTCGTAGGTGTCGTAAAAGACGACTAAGAGCCCTAGATTGACCCGGACCAACTCCATCTGGTACCATTTGGGTCAACGAGTACATTCCCAAGGAGGGTTGACGTCAGGCAGGCGGCCGGTCATAAAAATCATTGCCGAAACTTTTTGCAATATGTCAAAACAGATGACATATTGCGTCGACCCCAAGTAATTGGGATAAGAGCAAGATGATGATGATGATGATGATTCTGTAGCGAAAAATAAATTTAAATGAATTATAGTTGATTTTCGACCACTCGGCGACTACTAGTTGAAATTAAATCTACATTCTTAACAATAATTTATGAATCACAGAAAATATTGACGCGGATAAGATACAGAACTAAGTCTCCCGGTACGAAAGCTTATTAATTATACTAGTGCGCCGTTTGCGTAATGTTATTATCTGGATGTGCTATTAATTGTCTTAGTATTGTGGACCTTTTGTCAAGAAATTTTCAATAACGAAATGGAATCTGAAGCTATACTTGGTGGATAAGCTAGCCCACTATTATGCAATACATAATAACCCTAACCTATTGATAAGAATAAGGATATAAAAATCTAACAAGCAAATTAGTCAATGACGGACGCCGGTTCTTGTCATGAAAGTTAAACGGAACGAAAATTAAATAATTTTGTAATAGGAATAATGACATGATAAACTTAGACTTAATAACCTACTAGAAGTTCCTTAAGTATCCCTTTCAACTAACTTCTAACGGACGACAACAATAAAACGCATTTGCAAGACATAAAATTATAAAAATAGTGATGTTATGTTTTTATACCAATAAACTCAGAGATATCTCTAAGTTTATTGGCATAAAAAATAAATAACGGGCACTTTGCCAGGTAATACAAATAATTTGGTCTATAAATAACGTTCTAAAATTTATTTTTGAATCTGTTCCAATTCACTGCGATAGCACTGCACAGATGGCGTAGTGGTTAAGATAGCGACCTACAGCGCCAGTGTCGAGGGTTCGAATCCCACGCGGGACAACACTTTGTGCGATCCACAAATTGTTGTTCTGAGTCTGGATGTAATTTGTGTCCGTGAATTATATGTTTGTAAAGTCCCCCGCAATACAAGGATTATTTCCTTAGTGCAGGGTGTTGTCTTAAATAAATAAATAAAAAAAAATACTGATTGATAAAATTCTTAGATAGTTTTATATTAGTGATATTGTCGTCAACCATTTCTATTATATACTTGTCACTATAACAGGTTTTAATTTCTTACAGAGGTTAATCATCAATATTATCACAGGTCATCTAATACGTCCCACTGTATGGCTCGAGCCTCCTCCACAATAGGAAGGAAATTGACTTATTATATACTACGCTGGTCAGCGGTGGTGGTATAGGGTTTTATAGCCCTTAGTCGTCGCCACTGGCAAAAAAGGGGATGGTGAATTATATTCTTACCCCGTCACCTCACAGGGTGGTGATGTAGTAAGTACAATCATCATTTCGACTCATATACGTCCTAATGCTGGACTCGAGCCTCCTTCATGATAGGAGTAAAATTGACCTTACTATAGCATGCTGGTCAGACAAGTTGGTATAGGGCAACCAACAACAGTTCGCGGCAATATAATTAATAAAACGTCTGCTATTTTTATTAAAAATTACTCCTCGTATCTTTAGTTTTTACCACTAAATTCGTTTGAATTCGAGAATCGATCCAGCGCTTACTTGCCAACTGACATATATGTACGTTGCTACCCTGGCCCTACTTTCAAAAGACGTTTTAGCGGTTATATCTTGTGATTTAATCCGAATAATTGACTTTAAATCCGAAACCGAGGACACGATAATCATAGTCTACTTCACCTTATCCCATATATGTCTTATTGTTGGGTTCGGGCATCGTGCGGCAAGGCAATCGCCCTGGGCAGACGGTTTTGCTATCGCAGTTGATACTGTAAGTATCCCGGGATAATGCTACTACTCAATTTGGTGATCTTCTAAACGGTTTTATGACTCCCACACGAAATCAAGGAATGGGGACAGATTTTTTTACAACACCTTGCACTAAGGAACTAATCCTTGTATTGCGGAGGATTCGGAACATCAATTTGTGGATAGCACAAATTATTGTCCTGCATGGGAATCAAACTCGCGACATTTGGTACACTAGGTTGGTATCTCAATTTTTACGTCATCTGTGCAGTCGAGTAGATTGTAAATGAACGACGACAGGGAAGGCCCTGATTGTAAACGAATCAGGGCCTTCCCTGAATTTTGTTTACCCAAAACCACAAAATTCCCTTGAATTTTGATTACCCTCAACAGTTGTGAAATAAGCATTGTTTGCTATTCCAAAATAAATGAAGTACTTACACTAGGAACATTTCATCATAAAGTGGGAATAAGTTTTTATTATGAGTTTGAGTTTTTGGCTTCACAACATTAGCAAACACATCTTCTGGATGGAAGCCCACTCGAACATAGGAATCGCAGAGACCTGAAAAAGAAAACAGTTAATTAAATTCATTTTGCGAGCGAATAATATTTACCACATGTGGTACTTGAAGCCATATCTATTAGCAGTCTATTCAAATCGTCATACCAATTAGGCCAGCGTGAGTGTTGCATCATCATAATTGTTCAGCCTACCATCGTCAACTGCTGGACGTAGTCTTAGGCATCCCTCATTGATTTCGCCATAAAGTGAGATCCCATGCCGCCTGCTACCAACGACGCCCAGCAATTTTTACGAGGTCGTCAACCCACCTAGTTCATCCTAAACTGCGTCGGCCGATACGTAGTCGCCACTCGAGAACCTTTCTTCTTCAGCAGTCACGACTTACTTACAACACGGTAATGTGGTCCCTAAATGTAGGCTTCATAACCAAGCTCAAACTCGCTCAGCATGCTATTGAGCGGGCCTTTTTTTGGTGTAGGTCGCGGTCCGCGCACTCCTCGTACCACTCCGCCCGGAGCGACAGAGGGGCGTAAGCACGCACACCAAGCGGGCTATGCTTGGGATGCCTCTGCGAGATAGATACGAAATACAGCAATCCGCAGAAGAACGGGTGTAACCGACACAGCACGAAGAATTAGCACGCTGAGGTGGCAATAGGCAGGCCACGTCGCTCGACAAACCGACATGCGACAACCACTGGGGAAGAAATGTTCTCGAGTGGCGACCACGTATCGGATGACGCAGTGTAGGAAAAAGTTGCTAGGCGTCGTTGGATGCGGGCGGCATAGGACTGCATTCTGTGGTGTAACATGAAAGATCCATAGTGGACGGCGATAGGCTGAAATGATAAATGATGAGGTATTCACGGTGTTATCACCGGGAGATTACCTAGATATTACATCTTCTAATTCAGTAATTGAATGTATGTGATATAATGCACTGCTTATTATATCCCTCAAGCACCTTTTACGACATCCGGGGGTGATCATGGGTCCAAGATAGGGGTGGTGAATTGTATTCTTACTATGTTACTACACGGATGATACTAGGCATTACCTAACACTTAATAGAACTAGATCAGTCATTATGAGATATAATAATTCTCTGTCAATTTCTTCTTTACAGTTTTCAAGTATTAACTTACCATTAGAATCAGTTGGTGTCAAATTCCTCGCATTCATAATTTCTATTTTCAAATTATCCTGAAGAAACTGTGCTCTTACTGTCAAGAGTCCCATCTTAGGTTCTGTAATTTTTTGCTGTTCCTGCCACCTTTCCAAATGAAATTGGTGGATGAGTTCCCTAGTTTCCATACCATGTAGTTTTAATAAGTACTCCACACGCTTCAATGTCTCGGATTCAAATGAATTATCCTTGCTCTCTTGACGGAACGACCTTTTCATTATTTGGACACATTCGTGGAGATTCGAAAAAAATGCTGGCGGGCGACGCTTCTGAAATTTTAAGAAATTTAATTTGAATCATATTTAACAGATATTTTATTATATATTGTATTCATAAAGTCCCATTACCACGATGCATTGCTAATGCATAAATAAATAAAGTTATAAAAGCAATTCGAAAGTTCAAACCGTCACCCTTCATGCATTGATTTTCTTGTTTTTAATAGGAGGATGTGGAATGATGATCTTAACAAAAATATTACATGCAAGACATGCGCGGCAATGTCTAATAATAACTATTTGGTAAACTGACTTGCCCTGAAATATTATTTTCTATTACTTATCGTCATTTAAAACCCGATTAATTACAGATGCCTTTGTTTGAAAAAAATGTTAGCAATATTTATTTGTAAAATAAACTCACACGTATTTCGTTTTGAGTTTATATTCTATACATGACAAGATGGACTTGTCTATTTTGAGTAAGGACGGTAGCACTGATTGATGTTCGGTTACTTTTAATATATCTCGATTTCATATAATAGCTGGGGAGTTGATAATCATGCTACAATTCAAGATTCACAGATGCCATAGCCTATTCACGAACACAAAACATGATATCTAAGAATTTGAAAAAAAGCTCGTCGAAGCAGTCACAAACATATTGATAAGGCCACATAATTCGTTTTAAACGTATATCGATAACATTATATATTCACTAACCACTAAATACTATACAAAAAAAAACATAGAAACCAAGTTTATGGAAGATAATTTGTCTGTAAGTGACATCTAATCGAAAACTGATTTTATATAATTCAACCTCGTTTAGGAAAATTTGCCTATAAGTAATTCTAAAAAGTGATAGTTCAGAATCTAATTGTGCTTTCAATAACGCCTTAACAATTCATACATTGTAGAAGGCAAAGTCTGAAACACCTTTGATAGTCAAGAAGAAGAGTATAAATAAATTATTAGACTATAAAACATGACTTAGCTTGTTAATCAACAAGTCATGTAACATTGTCTGCTAATGTTTAAATTTCAGCTAGAGTTAAAAACAGAACATTCAGAATTTAGTCGCATCATGGCCCGGTCGCGGCTCGTTCAACCATTCGCGTCAACCTATCTTGCATTCTCATTAAGTAATTTAAGCGGTGTGCCAGCACGGCGACTTCGCTTACGGCAGACGCTAGTAGCTATCTCCAAAATATATCTCTTTCAATCATATGCCTCCCCAATTGGGGGCTATACCATAATCGCTATATTTGGCTGGCGGATTGGCTATTAGTTGTTATTATAAAATTTGTCAGGCGAGTGTTGCTGTCCATTCATCTAGTGATCCCTTAGCCCATCTTACGACTCCCACAGGAAAGCAAAGAATGGATTGCATTCGGAATTCTTAAATAAATATTTGTAAACTTATATTAACACAACCTAAGACGTTTTATTTCTAATTGAGGTGATGTGATATCCACTTGTTTTCGCCGTGTCACTTACACTGTGAAGAACATGGAAAAATCTTGTGTTGATTTTCATAAATAAATTTACAAAATGACGTGTAAACTTGGCATAATAACAGCAACATAACAATAACATAAACAATGTGCTAGATATGATTAAATCTTTTACCGCATCTAAGTTGGCGGCCGCTGATTTACTCAAGCGCCTCGGGTCGAGGTATCGAGTTATCTTTGCCTTTCGGTGCTATTAAACAACAACAAAACTTTAAAATAAACAAATAAATATCTACATACATACATGTATCTACATAACGTGCTATTTATAGCAGATATACTAACTATAACTACAAACTATAACTAGTTAAAAATACTCGTAACTAACAAGATAACTAACAATAATTTTGATTTGTATACTTGTGAATTGCTGTGCAACAATATTTATGGACACAACTGATCTCTCTTTATAGCAGAAATTAAAAAAAACAACTTGTGTCAATTCTGTTGTATGTAATACTATATTTTAAAAACGTAAATAAAATTGGATCGCTTAGTAACCACTGGGCATCTACAGTTATCAAGAAAGTTTCATCTCAAGCACGTTTTCATATAATTAAAAACTGTTATTTATCCCAGGTAGCTTATGGTTCTAAGCATATCTTAACCAAGCTGGAAGCGCATAAGTAAACTTTCATATAAATATATCATCATAATAAAGATCATAATCTCATAAACTTTAATCTCAAAATAGAGGCTTACAAAGGATCAAATTAATGAATCTTCTAAAGATTTAAATTTTACCACTATTTTTTGAGTTCAAATTGGTTTTAGTATTGACTTTAATTAATTATTTTTGGAAACAGCAACTTTTATTGTAATGAATAGATCTATTCTTGGAATTATATAGCATTATCTATTATTCTTAGCATTAACTATTCTCATATTATATAGAATTATTCTTTCGATTTATTACAACAGAATCCTTACCAAGTGTTTGGTGCATACAATTAAAAAAATTGCAATAGCGTGTAATACAAATGCAACATTATTTACCCGAAACAAAATAATATTAGGGGATACTTTATTTTTTCCAAAATATCTACGCCTAAAGAAGCGAATACGGGTAGCGAGTTTTTCTTTCTATAAACGAAAATAAATGGGTTAGTAATTTGAAACAACCTTCTGAAAATCCAGTGAACATTAGTTATTTGCAAATACAAATGTATGAAAACGAATTTAATGATGTAGTAAATATATGTTTTTTAAATAAATATAATTGTAATGAGTATCTTTACAAGTCAATTAAAATCAAAATAAGTAATATTAGTAAAATAGACGAATTTTGCATTAAAACTACAACCAATTAGGAAGTTATATTAGAAAATATATGCAATTTACAATTTGTTAGGCGACCATTAAAAATAAATATTAAACATACCTCTAAATTTGCTTGAATAAGCTCATACAGTACTTTTGCTAGTTGCTCCCAAACTATATCAAGGGTTCTTGAAAAATTTTCGTTGTTCAGATGTTGATATAAGGTATCAAGATTAGCTTCTAAGTACCGCATGACGCGGTCCATACTTGAACAGTCCTGGTGCAACAATTCCGCTCCTTCCATTAAGAAACGCGTGATTGACGGCATCATCTGAGAAAATCAATTCTATAGATTTATTTTGAAACTAACATATTTTGGCACCGTATTTAAAGATTAACACATTTAAATCGACCTGGACCAACTCCATTTAATGCAGTCTGGTCAACAATTATATTCCCAAGAAGGATTGAAGTCACGCAGGCGGCCGGTCATAAAACTATTGCTAATAACTTTTGTAATATATACGATGGAGTTCCTACTCCTCAATTACTTGGGTTCGAGGCAGTATGTAATCCTGTATTATACTATATAACCCAGTAGGGTTCGAACCCAAGTTAATGCGATAAGACTATGCGAATGGTGAATAAAAGTTTGATGCTTGTAAATTCTAAGCATAACTGTAATTTTATATCCTAATAAAATATTAAGTTCTTTAGAAATACCTAGCTCTGTTCATAATATTCATATAAACAGTATTCCGTGTGGTGACGGAGTAAGAATACAATTCACCGCCCCCTCTCGTCTATGGATGTCGTAAAAGATGATTAAGGGATCGAATATGCATATAATATCTATGCAAAAAAAAAAGGAAAACTCGAAATAATATCCTATACTCTTATTGTGGATGAGCCCTAATTCAAACAGTGAGACGCATATAAGCTGAAATTATGAAACAGTGATCTCTCACCTTTTGCACCATAATCTCCAAAAGACCTCCAATTTTATTCGTCACAGTATCTATAGCGTTAGCAATAACATTTTGTAATGTCTCTTTACACCTGTAGAAGAATGAAAGATTTTATTAAAAAATGAACCCTCTTAACGCTTAGTCTAAGCATGCAAAATGCTATAGTGAATACCCGTTTCGAAACTTGACACGTTTAAAAAATATTGTTGAGATTTTTTCGAGAAAATAGCCAATATCAAGTCAGAAATTTGAAACCTTCGCCTTCTATTATGTAGTAAGGGGATAAAGTCAGACAATAAAAAAATATCAAGTGTTGTATATCATGTAGCTAAATAGTTAATTGAATGCATTAAACTCAAGACCCTAAGTCTGTATGACTAGGCATACACTAGGACTCGGCGCGGTTTAATACTCACTATGAAGTCATCTTGACACTGTATTACAATCCAATTTGAACGCAATATTACTAAGAAATATTTTATCATAACTACAAAGTATCACATATATGTCTTGTATATTAATTTAATCCAAAGTACATTTTTCCGTGTGGTGACTAAATAAGAATACAATTCACCACCCCCTCTCTT
Organism: Lymantria dispar; assembly: GCA_032191425.1. Classification (NCBI taxonomy): domain Eukaryota; kingdom Metazoa; phylum Arthropoda; class Insecta; order Lepidoptera; family Erebidae; genus Lymantria; species Lymantria dispar. The sequence continues at coordinate 15,988,225 of CM063453.1, read as the reverse complement.
GCCCAGGGGTGTCGTAAAAAACGACTAAAGGATATGATAAGCATATAATATCAATGCAAGAGAAGAAATACTCGAAACATAACCCTATGCTAACACGTCTGACCAGTGTATTGTAAGTCAATTTCCTTTCGATAATGCAAGAGGCCCAAGCTAAACAGTTGGACATATATGAGCTGAGATAATGATGAAAGTTTTACAATAGCTGAATGTTGAGTTAAAGAACCAAATCATTACAATGGCTTTGTATATACAATACCTTTGAGCCTCTAACGGTGATCTCGCTTCACACATCTTCTCTATAATTTCATCCATGCCTAATTCTTCAACGAAAGGTTCCAAGCTCTGTCGTACGTGGTCGATGTTATTGATAGCGACACACCATTCTGTCGTCACCTCGAACCGTTCCTCGAACACTGATGTTACCACCCCCACATTATCCACGCGGCTTGCCATTTTGTCTGAATAAAATACGCAGCAACGACAAATATCCTAGAAAATAAAATATATGATGTTAATTATCAGAAAAATAATGTTTGCAACATAATAAAATTTATATTTATCTTGTTTATTAAATATTAACTTCGACAAGTCAAAATATACGCATACGGCGAACTATTGGTGTTCCACAATAGGCACCTACTGAGTTGCTGTTAGTTTTGTTCCAGTTTGCCAGCGAAGGGATGATGTGCGTTCTAAATCAGTAAATTATTCAATAAACCCTCACACATTAATTAAGTAGGTAAATTAATTTTCACAAAACGCTATCGCGATGACGATTTTACCTGCTAATTGATTAACACCCTTGTACATGTACACGCATTTTATTTAATTTGGCTATTAATTCAAAATGCCTCTATGGTCCATGGTGAAAATGTTAAAACATACTTCGTAATGAAGTTATTTAATATGCGATTTGATCTCTCACGCCTTTTATCCCCGAAGGGATAGATTGAAATCTGGGACCTCACGACTATAGTATAATCAGTGAGTCACTAAGGTAGAGAATATGATTTTATTTCATCGACCAAACGCCGATAAGAAGTACAAAATTTCACTCGTCCATAGAAAAAAAGGGAAATATTATCAGTATCAGTACAAGATATTGAAAACCTATTAACGAGCAGTCTTACACTCCGCAGCATATGCAGTAGATACTAATAAAATCATTGAGACATAAGAACTCTGTAACATCCGACATAATTTAGGAGTGGTAGGGCCACACTGTCGACAGCTATCTGTCTACAGCCGCGGGCCGGTTCGTCCGGGGCAGTACCATGCTCTCGCAGAAAATCGACGTCTGAGTAGTAGCAATTTGTTACTGCGCTTCGTTCGGTGAGCGAGAGAGCCGGAAGCCCAACTTTCTGAGGGTGATTGCGTGTGGAGGGTTTTGGTGGTGCCCTTGGTATCACCGAGCCTCAATGCACGCATTCACACTCCCTTCGCTTTCTTCGCGGTAGGCAACAGCCTTGTAAAGGTCCATGAGCGGCAGCAACACTTACCATCAGGTGTACTGTTTGCTCGTTTGCCACCGCTTGCAATAAAAAAAAAAAAAAAAATAATGAAGCCAAACTGTTATCCACGGTTAACAGTCACATGCTTTTGCTACTAGACTAGACCAACAAGACAGTCTCTTATTATGTCTTCTTTTTATTTTTCTTCTCAGTTTATACAGAATCTTACGATTGGGCACTAGTGTAGTATATATTGGAAAGAAAATTATAATAAATATCGCTAATTCACTTACATCAATGATTTTAGCCACAAACGTGTAACAGCCTTCAACATCAGGCCAGGCTAGTTGTTGCCAGAATATTTTTATCTGATAGAATATTGCCAGTGTGTCGACGCCAGAACTACTGTACTTGACGTTGGTGTCAACTGGTACCAGACTATCAAGGTCCACAGCCTTTTCTATACGAGTGAGTGCTTTGTACGCAGCTATATCAAGCCACTGAGCCACGCCGCCGAAGAACCATGAGTGGAATTTCGATATCGCGTACGATTGCCACTCGGTCTCATTTAGACCTTGACCTAACCTGAAACATTAAACAAGGGCAAATATGTACAAAAAATTCATCATCTATACCAATAAATAAAATTGGAGTGTCTGTTTGTAATGTCAAAATAATAGGCTTTTTTCATGCTCACACAGTTATTTGCACGACACCTATGCCTAAAATACAGATTAAAAAATTTTTGTCTGTCTGTCTGTCTGTTTGTTCCGGGTAATCTTCGAAACGGCTGGACCGATTTCAAAAATTCTTTCACCAATGGAAAGCTATAATATCAGGCCGTAAACTAGGCTATATTTTATCCCGGTATTCCCACGGGAACGGGAACTACGCGGGTAAAACGACTAAAACCGAAGCGAAGCGAGGGCGGGTTGCTAGTTGTATATGAAATTCGTCATATAAAAAGTTAACAGATATTGCTAATCTGTAGACAAAATTAAGCTGTTTGTTTAGACTGTAGCAATAATCATAATATAAAAAATGGCGGGTTAGGCATAAAAATAATTAGTGTGTTTAAAATAATTGTATAAAGATTAATAATAAAACAATCTCTCTTCCTTCCTCACGTCCGCTCATTATAAAATACATGTGTATACAAAATTCGTTTCTTTGAAATCCAAACTGCGGCTATCTTTTATGATAGACAACCAGAAGGAACAAATGTGATGTAATTTTTAAAATACTACGATATTTCCAGAAATACCATATTCCACTAAAAGTTCGGGGTAAAGAAATTACTTTGCCATAAACATGTTCCTGGAACCTACGTGTCCAGTGTTGCTTTGCTAGTGCCACTAATTCAAAATATGGATGACCGTAATATTTCTACTTTGTCATCACTCGGGCATATTTATTGTTAAAATATTTTCGACGATTGTTAAAAGAAGTATGACAGAACAACACTGGCATGGTACATAATAATTCGGGCCGACCACTGATGACCAGTAACCCTGCTCCAGTGGTCGGCCCAACGACGAAGGCGACGTGCATCGTGGGGTGGGTTGCGGGTGTGCGTGCTTACGCCCCTCTGTCGCCCCGGACAAAGTGGTGCGAGAAGCACGCCGACCGCAACCCACCCCAAAAAAAAAAAAATGGTACATAATAATTCGGTTTCGGTGGCCCGTTGAATCGGGAAATAGGTATTATATTATGAACTAGAAATTCGCCCTCGCTTGACTTCGGTTTCAGTCATCAAATACACAACTGCAGTCCATGACGCCTCGGGTTCGATTCCCAGACCGGGCAAAAATTTTATAAGGGTTTTTTGAGAGGAAAAACAGCCTAGATTGCTCCTTATTGTATAGTAGACAGATATCTGGTAATAAAATATTTTTAAAATCGGTCCAGCCGTTTTGAAGATTACCTGGGACAAACAGATAGACAGACATACAGACAAAAAATGTTTAAAATCGTTTTTAAGCATAGGTATCATGTAAATAACTAATACCTAATATATTACACAATTACAATTCATCGTGATATGAATTAAACGAGATTGAAACATGGCCCTTGGGCATTAGCCGTTGACCTGATTAAAAATTTCCGAGTGGGGCCGCATTAAAGGGCTCTACGTGATATGATCACTAACAAGGTCAATTGTATAATATGCACTGTATGTATGTCTTTAATATTCCCCATGAGCTAATATGTCAGGCAAGTTTAATGTTGAGATTAGTGCAATGATATCGAAATCAATTTGCGAACAAAATTTACTAGGTATACATTTAGTTCAGTTTCTGAATATAATAAGTACTTCCTGATCATTTCTGATGTTTACGCGAGCATGTAGGAGAGTGTGAAATGTGTCAACATCTCAGCCTAATATACCACGCTGGTCAGATATGTTAATATAATGTTAATTTCAGATGTTATCTATATGTTGTCTAAGGGGTATAATATACCTCTTAGTCGATAAAATGCTTAAAAATATTTTTCTCACAAATTTCTGTTGAGCACGGACCTTTTCGAGACTAAAAATTATCCTGTACTTACACAACGCCAGCCAGACAGATTTGCATAAGCGATAGAGGATACGGTAGGTTATAGGGCCACACGTAGTCTTTCCATCGCTCCTGACAAAATGGGCAAGATGTGTCCAGATTATAACCATCCAAGAAAACGAGTAATTTTCTTTGAATCATGTGTGACTATGCTATAACCTGACTTAACTATATGACTTGGACGTTTTATGGTCTGACCATGAACACTGTAATGTGTTTGAAACGTCGGGCATTCAAAAACCAAATACAAACGCGATAAAATCCGTAAAATATTCTTAATTACAATGTGTAAAACTAGCGTAAACGTCAAGAATCATTTTATATGATTTAGAGTTTAATTTACCTATACGTAAACTAAAACAAAATATTGAAACGATACTTATAAAAACCTACATTGAAAATATAGAGCTAGTTACGTAGAAATTATATACCCTCATTTTATGAAGTAAGCCTATGGTTATTGTGTTTTCATAAATATTTAACTCTTCACACGGTGTAATACGTTTATTGTTATGTGTATAATGTTCTTAAACGAGCCCAACAATAAATACGGTGTATTTATTGTTGGGCTCGTTTAAGAACATTATACACATGAAAAGAAATATTTACTTCCAATGACAAATGAGAAAATCCATTAGACGTACAACATACATGAAATTAATGTACACACGTATTTGCTTGTTTTATTTTATACTATGTACATTACTTTAAAGTATTTTTTTCGTTTCTAAATACACCTAGTGCTTAGGAAAAGCCGAGTAATTAATTTCTCTGTTTCAACCAAAATAAATTGATAAATAATAGTGTGCGTATTAGCACAAGGCAGAGATCTCTTTTAAGAAAATGCCAATATCTATCACGTTGGCCGAATAAAGATCGAATAGATATTCAATTCTTCGAAAAAACTATCAGACAGTTAGACTGCACACAATTCTGTACTTTAACGTCGATACGTTAAAGTAACGATACTTTGTGTAATGAAATTTACCTCGATATTAATTACCGCCAATTTTATTAACACAATTTCTACAAAAACGAAGTATGTGCATTAAATTCCCCAAGGAGGGTTGACGTCAGGTAGGCGGGTCTAAAATTATTGCAATAAGTACGATGAAGGAGAACTATATATTGCAATTGATAATAGCAGGGTGAAGAGGACAACGAGGTGCGTGTTCGATGTCCTGATGTCTTTAGTTTTGCTTTCAAGTTCATAAACTTAGGTTTATTTGGCCACAGTGTAAAACGGCGCGAATGGCTTGTTTATGCTCCTAGTTTTGCTAACGTTCGTTAACTTATTCATTATTACTACTTCATTATTACTCATTCATTATTACAATGGGCTATGTCTCATCAGGTAAGTTGCATGGTCGTCTATCCCACGGGCAATAAAAATCTATAAAAATGCTTTCCGTATGGTACAGGAGTAAGAATACAATTCACCACTCTCTCTCAACTCACTCTCTCTCTCTCTTGGCCGTGGATCTCGTAAAAGATGGCTATGGGATACAATATGCTTACAACATCTATGCAAGTACCTCGAAATAAAACCCATTATAGCAATCCATTTTACCAGCGTGGTATAATAGGTCAAATGCCCACCTAATATGGAGGAAGCTCGAACTAAAATAATACCAATTATATTTTACTTCTATTTTATACTAAAATCTAAATTATGAGAATTGTTAATAAAATAATGGATACTCACGTTAAGAATCTTTGTAGGGTGAGATATAGTTCAAACAACGTTGTTCCCATACTTAAGGGTTCTGAACCAACTGTAGTATTTCCAAGTCCAGTAACTCCATTAAGTCCACCGGCTAGATGTATCGTTGAATCAGAGCCCTCACTATATCTAAGCCTCTTCATGCTTTTACACACATCTAGTATTTCTGACTCCACTAGAGATGCAATTTTACTTTCGTATAAACCGTATAACACCTTCGAATATGGGAAGCTCATAACTCTGTAATAAATAATAATTAATTATGATGTCCGTGAAATCAAAATATGTAATTAATAAGTCGGTAGCTTTCTAAGATCGTAAAAACAAGAGAACTAATCAACTTTTTTATTCTTCCTCGTGTGGTAAGAATACAATTCACTACCCCCTTTCTCGCCCATAAATTTCTTAAAGATGACTAAGGTATATAATATACCAGTGGCGTAGCTACAGGGTGGCAAGTCGGCAAGATGCCACGGGCCCCCAGCTGGAAGGAGCCCCAGGTCAGGGAAGAATCCCAACCCACCAAATTTATTATTTCTCTTGTCTTTAATTTAAGTTACCTACTTAAATGCCTAACATTATTAAACGATGTGGTAAAAATCAAAAGTGTATAAATAGGTATTAAAAATAAAAAACTAATAATTGTTAGTTCAGGTTTTTTTTGTTGGCACACGTGGGTGTAGTCCGGTGAATTTGCCACAGGCCTCGAACAGTGTAGTTACGCCATTGTAATATACATATAATGTATCAACTTCTCTACTTTTCCTCGTGTGATGATGAAGTACGAATACAATTCACCACTCTTTCTTGCTCATAGATGTCGTAAAAGACGACTAAGGGATACTAAGGAAAATCTGGATATAAAGGATGTAATATGCAAGAGAAAAAAACTCGAAATAAAACCCTATACCAACCTGTCTGACTAGCGTGGTATAGTAGGTCAATTTCCCTCCTAATGAAAGAAGCTCGAATCGAGCAGTGGGACTTATGTGGACCCAGATGGCATGATGATTCAGATCACTACATTATATCTCAAACACTTCAAATATTAGTCATACAGGGATTTTTTTTACTAAAAATAGCAGTGACTGCATTGGCGAATGAATAAAGAAACTAGAATCTGTAAGGTAAATTTACCATACGCTGACGAAGTAAGAATACAATTAGGGATGATCAATGTTAGAAAAACATCGATGTTGATATCGATGTCTTAATCGAAAGCCCAACATCAATGTTCGATATTTATCGAAAACCGAACATCGATGTTGTCCAACATCGATGTTCATCATCGCATCATCATCGACAATCATCCCTAAATATCATCGTCAATCCCCTGCCTGTGGGTGTAGTAAAAGGCGACCAAGGCACAAGATATTGTGCATATAACAACTATAGAAGAGAAACAACACCCGAGATAAAAACCTAGACCATCCCGCCTGACCAGCGTGGTATAGTTAGTCAATTTCCCTTCCAATGTGGATGAGGCCCAATCTCAGTAGTGGAAATTATATAGGCTATAATGATGAAATTACAAAACTTACTCAACAAAAACTCGATCATAATACTCCACAGCTCTCTGCAAATCAGATCGAACCAACTGTATCACTCTAATTAAATGTTGAAGTCGAGTATCCTCTGTATTTTCTTTACATTCATTATTATCCAATATATGGACAAACCAATCAGATGCACCTTGAATCACCGCTTGTTTTAAAACCTCATGTATGGTCAGTTTTTCTTTGTCATCTCTTAACCAACCATATAGATTAGTCGGAAACAAATCTATCGTATCAGGAACATCTAACGCTGAGAGCTTGTAAAGAACTTTAAGGACCTCTCTCAAAGTTTTCATTACAGTTTTATCCCCTGCTGTCTTTTTCCTCAATTTTCTTATGTGACTATAACAAGTGGGAAGTAATTTTCTTGCGCCATCCCAAAACAGCTTGACGTCCTCTTCATTTACCAGACCTATAAGGAAGATAAATCATACCTTTTTTTTTTTTTTTGTGGGTGGGCCGCGGTCGTCGCGCCTCCGCACCACTCCGTCCGGGGCGACAGAGGGGCTTAAGCACGCAACTCCCGCGACCCACCCGAAAACCACGTCGCCTTCGTCGTTGGGCCGACCACTGGAGCAGCGTTAACTTGTCGTCAGTGGTCGGCCCGACGGAATACCCCTAACTGGGGTACCCTCCCATCGACCGACGTCCCCCCCTCAGGGAGGACGTCGGTCTTTCCTCACGCGGTCGGCCTCTCGGCGGGTGACGGACTAATCCCCGGTCACGTCACCCGCGGCCTCGGCTAGGGCGAGATAAATCATTCTTTAAGAAGGGCGAAGGACAATTTGTAATATGTCACCGACCTACGTGCTTGTCACGAATTACTTGACCCAGAGAAGACATGAAAGCTTAATTGAATTTGTAACTACACTCCAGTGATTTATAATCCAACGCACTTTTTATCTTTGAATTTATGACTGAAATATACACAGAATTTTAATTAGATAACATTGGATCTTTCCGTGTGATGACGAAGTAAAAATACAATGATCAACAAATATGAAGATTATATAGATTCATCATGTCAGTCCATATAACTTGGGTCCACTGTTGGACTCGGGTGTCCTCCACTACAGAAGGGAGTTTGACCCACTCTACCTACTCTTTTTTTTTTCACGCCGTGGAAATGCATTTACGCACTATCCCCCGCCGGTTACAGACAGGGGAGTGTGTGTGGGACTCGCCGGCCATAGAAGTGACCGAAATACCCACTAAAACCACACTCTACCTACTTTGATCAGACGTGTCGAATTTTTTTTTCGCGACAATTCATGGTGCATCGCGCACCGTCGGATCCGTCCAAGACGATAGGAGAAGACGGCGAACGAGCACATAGCCCGCTGGGTGCATATCTCTTTGAAGCGACAAGTGGGCGGGCCACCGGTACCCCACCTTGTCACCAGAGGCCTGTCCAGGTAGGCGTGTTGGCATACGGTTTTATGTTGAGTTTTCCTTCTTGTTAATAAATTAATTTATATGTATTAATTCACATGTTAATAGACTAATTTGTGTGCGGACGGAGTAAGAATACAATTCACCACTCTCTTTCTTGCCCGTGGGTGTCATAAAAGTCGACAAAAGTTTATAATATGCATTTTATAACTATGCAGGAGAAGGGCACCTCGAAATAAAACATTGCACCAACTCATCTGACCAGCGTAATATAGTAGACGATGATGATGATGAATATCTTGGAGTGTGATAATGGAGTAGAAATAAAATGGCGAATGTGAATAGATACTGATCATCTGCCTGCCCTCATCCCACGCTAAGTGGGGCTAACCTTCCATAACCTCCTATCAGCCATCATATCTGCACTCACACTTCGATATGCATATCCTCATTCACACCATCCATCGATCTCTTTTTGGGTCTCCAAGCTTCTTACGTCCATCCACAATCATATCGATAAACCGCGTTATCACATGCCTTTCATCCTTCCTCATCACATGTCCATACCAAGACAATCTTGTGCTCCTAATCGTCTCTATCACTGGAGCCACTTTCAGGCTTCCCCTAATATAAGCCTAGATACTACTGATTATATTTACCAGATTGTAAAGGTTTAGTGATCTTGTCCAGCAGAGTATTGAAGAGTGCGAAGCTGAGCGGGTGGTCAGTCGTTACAGCGCAATAGACTGCCCACTGCACCAGATTATTATCGGTCTGGCTGAGCCCGCTCTGCGCCGCGTGCTGCGTTAGGATCGCTTCAGCCGGAGCACTGAAGTTACCACACCACCAGTACGGCGCCACCTGTTTTCGATAAATTAATTTGATGATAGATTTCAAACGATAACTGTAAAGATAGCGTAGCGATTAAGATACCCTACCTACAGTGTCAGTGTCGCGGGTTCGAATCCCACGCAGGACAACAGTTTGTGCGATCCATAAATTGTTGTTCTGAGTCCGGATTTGATTTGTGTCCGTAAATTATGTTTGTAAAGGCCCCCGCAATACAAGGATTATTTCCTTAGTGCAGGATGCTGTCTTTTAAGAAAAAATAAATAAAAAAAAAACATCACCATCTTCGCTCATATACGTCCCACTGCTGGGCTCGAGCATTCTCCAAATTGGGAGGGAAATTATCCAACTATACCATGCTGGTCAGGCGGGTTGGTATAGTTTTATTTCAAGTTTTCTATCTCTTGCAGTGATGTTATCTGCTTGTATCCCTCAGTCCACCCCACGGGTACGATAGGGTGGTGAATAGTATTCTTACTTCGTCACCACAAGGATAGAATAGGATTTCAAACATTATATCTGTTGAAATGTTAATGAGATAAAAGTCCCAAACAATGCAAGGATTACTTCCTTATTATGCAGGGTGTTTTTAAAAAAGGAAAAAGGAATAACCACTGTGTTAAATTAATTATTTCGGTCAGATATTAATAGTGGCAGTATATTGAAACGATCAATTGCCTGTACATAAATTAAAACATACATATGAATCGAACGAAACTCGAATAGTAGGAGGAACCCTCCAAACTAATATGCAAAAACGGTGTAATGAAGTGAATTTATTAAAATTAGAAGACTAAATACGCTTGACCTTGTTCGACCAGACAAACGGTGGGCGTTCATGCATTAATTTTTAACCTTTATCCAAACAATGTTTTTTGTCTTAATGTTGTCGTTCATAAATAAAGATAAATATCCAAGATATTTCCAAAGTTTAAATTTTAATACGCTTTATCTATACAAATAAATAAAATTTGAAGTGTCTATTTATAATGTCATAATAGTAGGCTTTTTTCAGTTATCTGCATGATGCCTATTTTTAGGCATAGGTAACCATTTTAAACTCTTTTATCTGACTGTCTGTTTGTTACGGATAAACTTCAAAACGACTGGACCGATTTTGATAATATTTTTCTACGCCTGATTAGTGTTTATGCAAACAATAACTTAAGCAATTTTTCTTCTCAGAACAACCCTATAAAACTTTGCTCGGTCCGGGATTCGAATTTTGCAGAATTTAAATGCCAAAGCGACTGGAACGAAAGCACAACGAGGGTGGGTCGCTACTATAAATTAAAATTATTTTACCGTCTTTATTTTATGCACTTATCATCAAGTGGTATATAGAAAAGGCGTTGAGAAGAAATCCTTACTAATATTATAAATGCGAAAGTAAGTTTGTTTGTTTGTTTGTTACGCTTTCACGCTTAAACCACAGAACCGATTTCAAAAATTCTTCCACTTTCAATGGAAATCTATAATATCAGGGAGTAACATAAACTATATTTTGTCCCGGTTTTCCCACGGGAACGGGAACTACGCGGGTAAAGCGACTGAAACCGAAGCGAAGCGAGGGCGAATTGTTAGTAAGGTTATAAGAAAAACCTGCTTGAATTCATAAACAGCTAATTACAAGACCACACATTCAAATATGTTTATGGGAGAAACGATTTAACGATCAGAAAAGTCTTAAAACATTCAAGTTGTGGTAACTATGACGCAAATCAAATGAGACGCAAGCAGGAAATGATCCATTCCAACCGTTATTTAAACCTGATATGAGGATCAGTAAAATCATATCTAACTAAAGATAACCGAGTATAGTAAATTTGTTAGGTTTAAATTAATAAATTATCATATTATTTACTACAAATTTAATGTTTAACAATTACTAACCATAAACAATATAGAATCATTTTCTCTTTGTACTGGCAATAAATTTGTACCAAAATGTGAGTTAACATTTAATAAATAATTTCTGTAAGGGGCAGACATAAATCTCTGTAATAACGATGACCTATTGGACGTGAGACATCTTAGTCCGCCCGTGACCATGAACGCTGTAGTTTTGAAACGTCGGGCAATCAAAAATCAAATACAAACGCGATAAAATCCGTAAAATAGTTTTATTTACAAGGTGTATTACTCGCGTATACATCAGAAATCATTATAACCCAAGTTAACTAACGATTAGGGTATTGTTTGTGAACTTTGCTTGCTAATTAAATGGTAGAATAAAGGTAAAAAAAATAATGGTAGAACTACTGCAATATACGAATATAATACTAGCGATCCGCCCTCTATGCGGTTTTACTGAGAGGAAAAATGGGCCTAAGTTACTCCTTGTGTAGACAGCTATCTGAATTTTGTTTCGAGTTTTCCTTCTCTTGCATAGTTGTCTTTTACAACATCCACGGGAAGGTAAAGAATGGTGAATTATGTTCTTTTTCCGTCATCACACGGACAATAACGATATAAAATAAAATCTAGGTCATAGTATACATGGCGAATACCCAATGTATAAAAACTCATTTGTATTTTTTATTGAGCTTCTTTACACCTATTTAGTGACGTAAGCGTGTTTAAGATGACGTCAAATCGAGATTTCCTTTACAGTTGATGTATTTAAAAGCTTATCTACATTGAAAATTGACGTATTACAATTATAATTTGTATGTGAAACGACGAAGAAGGAACTAGCATACTGCAAGAACTAATGGTAGGCCATCATCTAGTCTTTATTGTCATTCACATAAAAAAAATTGACGGATATATGTTACAACGATATAGACATTAAGCCTATCATATACCTATTGTACTATAAGAGGAAAATTAGCTTTTTAGGGTTCCATACCTAAAGGGTAACAACGGAACCCTATTACTAAGACTTCGCTGTCTGTCCGTCCGTCTGTCTGTCACCAGGCTGTATCTCAAGAACCACGAAAGCTAGACAGATGAAATTTTTACAAATTATGTATTTCTGTTGCCGCTATAACAACAAATACTAAAAATAAAATAAGTATTTAAGGGTGGCTCCCATACAACAAACGCTTTTTTTTACCTTTTTTGCTCGATATCGATAATGACAACAGGTAGGCACTTGTTTACCTAGTCAATGATACGGCAACCCTTCGTGCCCAAGTCCGACTCGCACTTGGCCGATTTTTCGTTCCTTTTTATCTACTCGTGGTGGACGCTGGCTTGACGAATTGATATAGGATTTTTTTTGAGTTTTCTATCGCTTACAGGAATTTTATTTATCATTATATTATTTATTATTTATTATCATTCCTTCAGAGCAACCTCGAGAAAATAAGACATCATCATCAACATTTTAAGTCATATACGTCCCACTGCTTCGCTCGAGCCTCCTCCTGGATAGAAGTGAAATTGACCTACCACGCTGGCCAGACGAGTTGATATAGGGTTTTATTTCGAGTGTACCTTCTCTTACACAGATATTATATGCTTAATATATCCCTAAGTCGTCTTTTACGACACCCACGGGCAAGATAGGAGTGATGAATAATATTGTTACTTCATCACCCCACAGAAATATGAGAACTCATGACAGTCTACAACTGTGCTGTCAGGTTTTTTTCGGGATAACACCCTGTATTACTAATTCTATTCCGATAACACTGTTATGCATTACTTACATATATCGAAACAAGAAGGCAACGGGCAATTTGCATGCAAACCGCGTCGATGAAGAGCCTTATAGTATAGCAGTTACTTATTGTAATAACTAAACGTTAATTTACGCAGTTAGTTACCTTAGAGTTCTCGAGTTCGTGCAATAAAATAATGCGGAGAAGATGCCGATGTTCCTGAGCCGCGACTTGTGCGTTCTTCTCCGAAGAATAATTCAGACGTACTTTGACCACACCCTGTCTTTTCAGTTTACTTTTTTTACTCAAGCTAAACCACATCGTCATTCCACCCGCGGGAATCGACTGTAACAAAAAGGTAATACTATAAATATGATTATTTATTATTTTTTCGAACGACATCTTGCTCTAAGGAACTACTAGTCATTAAATTGAGCGTGACTGAACAAACACAAAATTGACAAACACAAATGACATCCAAGATCGGCAAAATATTTTGCACAAAGCCATTTCCTATGTAGGACGCAAGCCCGTTACATTAACACGTCAGGTCCACCTTAATTGCGGGTGACTGGACCTGGAATTTAGTCCGTCACCCACCGAGAGGCCGACCACGCGACGGCGACCGACGTCCCCGAAGGGGGGATGTCGAGAGGAGAGGGTACTTCGCAGGGGTATTCCGTCGGGCCAACCACGGAAAACAAGTTACTCTGCAGCGGTAGACGACGTGCCACGTGTGGGTTACGGGGCACTCTGCCGCCCCAGACGGAGCCGGGCGGTGGGTAGTCTGACAGTAGCCCATCTCAAAAAAAAGGTCCACCTTAATTACTATGCGCTTTGTCTATAATTATATATATATTTTTTTTTCAATTTCAATATTATTTTCATATTCTATTAGTTATTTGTTAGTTCTTATTGTCGATATATCTAGATGACATGTACATATGACATTTACTTTTACATTTAACAACCATTAACAATATCAACCTTAAGAACTTGAATGTTAATTACTCTACTCTATCAAAGAACTGCAACAATATTCTTTTCGGTAAATGCATTTCGGTATCTGTATGTACGGATGGATTTATCTGTAGATAATGTAACCCAAGATGGAACACGATGGAATAAATGACCCATACAATACAATCTACAATGTCACATTCTCCAATCCGATGGGATGGATAGGCATTATACACTAGAAATAATAAAATAATAATAAACACACAAATTAAAGAAATCATTTCGCAATAAAAAGTTAAATATCTATTTTATTAGTATGCATACCTTCAATGGTATATTTGAGGTGCCAATTAGTTCATTATCATGTTTGCCTGTCGAAGCAGTGATGGCTATTTCCTTCATCAACTTTCGTAGACCCTTAACACCTTTGACTTCAAATATTTTTGTCATCTTCTCTTTGACTGTCTCCGCAGGATCAAAGTCCCTAAAGAAAAATATATATTTATAATAATTAATATTGAATTTTACCAATAATATGGAAAACATTTAATTGATTTCTCAAAATCTAGACTCTGATTAAAGCTGATATGGAAACTCATATCTTTTACTATCAGAGGCAACGTAAACCTCCATAATATATAAACGGCCTATAAAACCACAACTAGGATTCGTTTTATTTAGGTTGTTCATTTTATTAAAACCATCAATATCAACAATTCATACACGAATTGATGACACCAATTTGTCCACCTAATCTGTAAACTCTGGCACGTATACTTATGATTAAGTGCTCTATTTTGAAATAAAAACAAACTTGAAATCTATTTCAATTATTAAATTTTATTATTTTTTTTTTCTGTAGCGGGTATAATTATAAATCCCTGTAATAACGATGACTTGTTGGACGTGAGGCATTTTAGTCCGCCCATGACCATGAACGCTGGAATGTATTCGAAACGTCGGGCAATCAATAATCAAATACAAACGCGATAAAATCCGTAAAGTAGATCTATTTCAATTACCTAAATCATAGCATAATATAGACATTACGTTCGTTGTTAAAGGCTAACAAAATATGGGTGACGTTCCAATTATAACGGAAACTAATAATATTAAAAATAAATATTATGCTCATGACTAGGCCAATGAACTTATAATTTAGAATCTTGACCTTTTCTGAGTAATACGTTATTGTTTTGGTCACGCAAATTAAAATTCATTAAGTACGTATATAGTTCGTAATAGGTTTGTTGCCTAATTCTTACCATACTTCCAAACATAGCGAGTCCTCGTGAACGCTTCCCGACATTGGTCTGAAAAAGAAAAAAGGATTCTTTAAAAAATGCATCGCTATATTCAAGCTGCATTAGCAAACTGCACATATTTTCGTCGATGTTTGTTCACATTGAATAAATATTTATGTATTCAGAATATGAAAAGTTGTTCTAAATCAAGTTGTGCTTTGTATCCTTTATTTATATGTTGGTGATGTCACCTCAGATACAAAGATTTATTGCTCCGTGTGAGACATTGTCGTGCGTATTAAAAATATAAAATATGGACTGCAGCAACATATGGTTAGATAAACACGTGATTCAATGCAAAAGCAAAAAGTTAATGAGTGTATCATAACATTTTTAATAACACCACGATCTAAACTTAGCTTTTAGAAGCTGGCTCCCTAATCTATAGTGCCAAATTTCGACCCCAAATAGGGACGTTTCATCATATCATCATCATCATAATAATTTCAGCTCATATACGTCCAACTGTTGGGCTCGAGCCTCCTCCATAATAGGAGGGAGATTAACATTCATCATCATCGCAGCCCACATACGTCCCACTGTTGGGCTCGGGCCTCCTCCATAATGGGAGGGAATTTGACCTACTATACCATGCTGGTCAGACATGTTGGTATAGGGTTTCATTTCGAGTTTTCCTTCTCTTGCACAGATGTTATGTGCACATTATATCCCATAGTCGTCTTATACGACATCCACGGGCAAGATAGGGAGTGGTGAATTGTATTCTTACTCCGTCACCACACGGACAACATTTAACATTACTATAACAATAACGATTAACATTACTATACCTATTATGCTGGTCAGACAGGTTGATATAGGGTTCTGTTTCGAGTTTTCCTTCTCTTGCATAGATGTTATATGTGTATTGTATCATGTATCCCTTAGTCGTCTTTTACGACATCCACAGGCAATATAGGGAGTGTTGAATTGTATTCTTACTCCGTCACCACACGGAAATATATTTCATACTAGCAACCCGCCCTCGCTTCGCTTCGGTTATAGATTATAGTCGTTTTACCCGCGTAGTGCCCGTTCCCGTGGGAATACTGGGATAAAATATAGCCTAGTTTACGCCCTGATATTATAGCTTTCCATTGGTGAAAGAATTTTTGAAATCGGTCCAGCCGTTTTGAAGATTACCCGGAACAAACAGACAGACAGACAAAAATTTTTTAATTGCTATTTTAGGCATAGGTGTCGTGCAAATAACCGTGTAAGCATGAAAAAAGCCTATTATTTTGACATTACAAACAGACACTCCAATTTTATTTATTGGTATAGACTAGCAACCCGCCCTCGCTTCGCTTCGGTTATAGGTTATAGTCATTTTACCCGCGTAGTGCCCGTTCCCATGGGAATACCGGGATAAAATATAGCCTAGTTTACGCCCTGATATTATAGCTTTCCATTGGTGAAAGAATTTTCGAAATCGGTCCAGCCCTTTTGAAGATTACCCGGAACAAACAGTCAGACAGACAAAAAATTTTAATTGCTATTTTAGGCATAGGTGTCGTGCAAATAACCGTGTGAGCATGAAAAAAGCCTATTATTTTGACATTACAAACAGACACTCCAATTTTATTTATTGGTATAGATTCACATTTCATCATATATTTCATAAGAATAATAGGACTAATTATTACAATTTTAGGGAGGTAACAAAACAAATGATATTTTTCTAAACTCCAGTTTTTCGTGTGCTAACGGATAAGGAATACAGTTCTCATCTTGTCTGTGAGTATTGTAAAAGTCGATTAAGGGATACAATTTGCAGATAACATCTATAAAAGAAAAGGAAAACTGAAAATAAAACCCTGTATCAACCCGTCTGATCAACGTGATCAATTTGCCTTCCACTCCGGAGGAGGCTCGAGCTCAGGATTTGAACATATATGAACTTACAGTAGTCCTCAGTCTTTCAGCAATAGAAACTGTGTGTTCCACAGTTGTGCTGTGTTTCATACACAGCACAACTGTGGAAAAAATGCTAACATAATACGGCATATTTTGTCACAGCACCTACATTAGATACCTATAGTAAAATTTGTATCGCAGGTATGTATTTCAACTAAACATACATTACGTTAAACACATGCCCAGTTATCATGAGATCGATTTGCCAAAAGTACCTAATGCTTGTTACTTGCATTTTCCGTAATGGAGTCATAAAATCTTTATAGCTATAATTATATAAGCATCTACTGTTTCGTGGCGTCATTCTAATCACTTTCGACGTCAAGAATTTCGTCAATAGCAATGTGGTCAAATGCATTTCTAATAAAAGAACATTATACATAGAGATAAAAAAAATTAAGACTTTATTGCACCAAATTAGTTGGCAATGAGCTGGTATTTAACTGCAGATTTATATTGCATATGACCTCACCGGCGATAAACACATTCCTTCTATCTTTCGTCTCTCTATATCTTTACATAATATTACTCGGTAAATTTACATCTATTGTTTGTAATAGATAAGACATTGATATAGTTAAGTACGTACGATTTCCTTTTTCCTTCAAAACAAAGTATATATGTAATAGTTTTCGAATTTTGATTTAGCAATTTATAGCTCACTTTCAATTATCCGTATTACATATATGATGGATTTAATAATGATGATGATGATGATGACGAATTGGCTCAACGGAACTAGCTAGCTAGTCATATAATAGGGCATGAATATAGTAATTAACGAAATTGCAATCAGACAAGAAGAAAGATCTTCAGATCCGATGGTTTTGCACCGGCGCTATTGGCCGAAAAATTATAATTTATGATTAAAAAAATCTAATTTGGAGATGTTGTACGTATATGATTCGAATGAGATTTTAGACTAGGAATCTCTGTATCAATAATCGGCAGTCCTACCACAAGGCATTGGGAGAACTGAACATATGTATATAGGCAAGTCATTTAAATATGATTATCGCCAAATTCTAAACCATAGTGAGTAGTGCTGTAGGGGGAGAGAAACACACACCTTACTCGTCAAAAACTGTGAATTTTTGGACAACAAAATCAAAAACAGTGTATACAAGTGCGCTTTTGACGATAGAATCTAAAACAATGCATACAGGTGCGCTTTTGACGACAAAATAAAAACAGTGTATACAGATGCGTTTTTGACAACACAATATAAAACAATGTATACAGATGCATTTTTAAAAATAAAAACAGAGTATACAAGTGCGTTTTTGACGAGATTGCGATTAACAAGTTGATTATTATTTTAGAAGATGGAGCATAAAAAGGTCATTTGTGTGGTGACAACTTAAGTATGTAATCTGCCATCATCCGATATTTTCACGGGTATCGTAAAAATCAACGAAGGTAAAAGGGCACTCCTAAAAATATATAACATCATCTGGAATCGCCAACCCGCCTGTCAAGCGTGGCAATTACGGCATTATCCCCTTCATATGGACCTCTATAAGTTTAAGTCTTACGGTAGACGTGTGGTAATCTGATGATGATGATGGTTGAATATCTTTCTCACGACTTTATTATTTACTTAAACCTCCTAAATCGATGATAGTGGCAAATTTTTGTTTCAGATAAATTGTAGATAAAATTAATTACAAAGAAATTTACTTACAAAGAAAAATGTTCTTCCCAAACCGGGTTAAGTGTCGAAGACTTGACTGATGTATTGTACCTGTGTGTCGGATTCGACATCAGGTATATCGTGACAAATGGATCGCTAAGACCATTGGGATCTTTAGGAACAATATCTTTGGCTTCTACCACTTCAACATTCAACATCAATTCGGGAGGTTCTTTAGCTTCAGCCTGTGTTAGCAGCTGTGTATGTTTGTCGTTGGCTATTTTGAACGCTTCTTGGATATATGACAGCATTGCCAGCTGTCCCACCTCGCAGCCTACGTCACATCCCCCGACATTGTGTAGTATCTCGTATAGTACTTCCAAGTATAGTTCATCGACCTGTAAACAAATGGTATTTAATAACACAACTAGACAACAATTTACCTAGGTATAATACTGCTATTACGATTTTGAAGAAATTATTAATTTTATTACTCATAATATTATCTCATAACATTTATGACGTACTAGCTTTACGTTAGCTGCGCATGATGGACTGATCTAAATATCAACCTCTCTTACAGACTTCCGTGAGTTCGATTTCCATGTAGGATAATTTTAAGTGCAATACGCGTATGATTGTTCTGAGTCTTAGTGTAAGTTGCGTCCTTTAATTGGATAATTGTGAAGTCCCACGCGACTCAAAGATTAATTCCTTTTTAAAAAATAATCTACCTAGTGTTAGATAACTTTTTTACTAGATAAGTCTACGAAACGTAGGAGGAAACAGTGACCATATATGTATATCAACAGGTCCAACAACATGTAGAATAATAACGGTAAACAAGCATTACCCTCGTGATATTTTAAAAAAGTAGCACGTTGAAATGGCAATGGGCCTGCTCATGGAACCAACAACCGTTGGCGAAGAAAGGTTCTCGAGTGGCGACCACGAATCGGACGACGCAGCGTAGGATGTCCGAGGGGACCACGTGGACTGACGACATCTTGAAAGTCAGGGATCCGTCGGATGCAAGTGACACAGGACTGCTTCGAGTGGCATTCTCGTGGGGTAGCCTATGTTCGACAGTGGAGTCTATAGGCTTGATGAATGGAATTTAAAAAGTATAAAACATATTGGACACCATGTCTCACAAAAAGATTACAGTTCGATCATCGTAATACTGCCCACATAATATTAGCCTATCGTATCTATAATATCATAGTGTAATGTGTGTATCGCTGTAAAATTGCATAAATAAAATGTGTATTTTAGAAAAGGTTTTATTTATAATCAAATTATGTAGATAATCCAATGTAAACTGCTGAACAGTAAGTAGCATGCCACATAAATGGAAAACTATTATATTATACACATTAATTCACTACTCAATTTTATTTTCTTAATCGTTATCCGAGGTGACGGAGTAAGACTACATTTCACCATCTCCTTTTTTGCCTGTGTACAAGACGACTATGGGATATAATAGGCATTTAACATCTATGGGAGAGAAGGAAAACTAGAAATGAAAACCTATAACAACATGTGTGACCAGCGTGGTATAGTAGGTCAATTTCTCATTCATAGTGGAGGAAGCCCGAGCCCAATAGTGGGACATAAATGGGCTGAGATGTTGTTGAATTATTTAAAGTAAACAACTACATTTTAATAAATACTTTGAAATGACAATAAGGCAATGTGTTAATTCAATGTAAAAATACCCGGTGCACAGGATTTGTTTTGATTTCATTATGAGGTACTAGCAACGCCCTGCGGTTTTACCCGCGTAGTTCCCCTTCTCTGGGAATATCGGGATAAATTTTATCCTATGTGTTATTCTGATATGTAAGCTGTACTATTGTGAATTTTATCAAAATCTATTCAGTAGTTTTTGCGTGAAAGTGCAACAAACATACTCACAAACTTTCGCGTTTATAATATTAGTAGGATATTTAATATTGTAAGCAAACTAATATTTTTAGTTAAAATAATTTAGTATTTACCAAAAAAAAAACTTAAAACAATATAAAATAATTAGTTGCGGAGATAGTTCTAAAACGAAATTTAAACGTAGACTACTTATTAAGACGCTCTTATGTCATCTTAATAAGCAGTCTACGTCACTGTGGGTTAACCAAAATTATGACACGGAATGTGGGGTCAAGATCTATTCATAAACGCCGGTTGTCATAGGCATAATAGAAAGTACTTAACTATCATTATCATTTCGACACACACACGTCCCACTGCTGGGCACGAACAGCCTCCACAATAGAAGACAAATTGACTCACTATACCACGCTCGTCAGAAGTCGGTATAGGGTTTTATTTTGAGTTATCCTTCTCTTGCATAGATGTTATATGCATACGTAATACCTTAGTTGTCTTTTACGACACCCACGGGCAAGAGTGTTGAATTGTATTCTTACTCCGTCACCAAGCGAAGATATACATATAAAAATTGTTATGTAGATATCTATTAGAATGAAAATGTAGTCATATTAAAATAAATATCTGGTTGACCGAGCTTCGCTCGGAATATTTTTGTTGTATTTTTGTCGAATTTATCTATACCAATAAATAAAATTGGAGTGTCTGTTTGAATGTCAAAATAATAGACTTTTTTCATGCTCACACGGTTATTTGCACGACACCTATGCCTAAAATAGCAATTAAAAATTTTTGTCTGTCTGTCTGTCTATCTGTCTGTCTGTTTGTTCCGGGTAATCTTCAAAACGGCTGGACCGATTTCAAAAATTCTTTCACCAATGGAAAGCTATAATATCAGGGCGTAAACTAGGCTATATTTTATCCCGGTATTCCCACGGGAACGGGAACTACGCGGGTAAAACGACTATAACCTATAACCGAAGCGAAGCGAGGGCGGGTTGCTAGTTTAGATATAATATTAATAAAAAAAAATTAAATAATTAAAAAAATATAAAAAAATACAAAAAGAGAATAATAATAACACCGAGATTCAATCCGACGCCGTTTGAATGCCAAAACAATACTAAAAGGAAACTGCACTACTTCCCAACTGAGCTATCGTAACTCATGACGTTGACAGCAAAATTTGAATTCATAATCTTTTAAAATTTAATTTCATTATATTGTTTTGCTTAAAACACTGACAAAACAACATTTTCTATAAATAAAACCTAGCTAGATCGATTTTTTGGCCTCGAAACTTCTAGTAAGTATGTGTCGTTGGTGCCGTTTCCGAGAGATCCTGAATATATATATATATATATATATATATATATATATATATATATATATATATATATAAATATATTCAGGATCAGTACCAAGCCTGTATCAGTATTATATATATATATACATATATATAAGAATTGCTCGTTTAAAGATATAAGATACCCTATTCTATTTGACCTATGTATTTGCTGTTTTTAATAATTAGTCAAAAACTCAATGTTAACTAATTTCTTTTTTAAACTGATTAAATTAGTGGTAATAAAAACACCTGTACACTACCACTAGGGTCTTTAGCCCTCAAATAAAACATTTCTTCTTACAGTTTTTTTTCTCAGTTTATATACCTACATCCTGCAGTTAGGCACGAGCCTACCCCCAAATATGGAAAAACGTTCGCCTACTTGATTACTAGATATAAAACTTGGACTGCAATTAGTATTGGGTCAGACGAGTTGGTATTGTGGCTCAAGTCGAGTTTTGTTTCTCTTAATAAAGCACTTGGGTATGGTAGGTTTGGTTTAATAACAATATAAATCACAACCTCTTTCTCTCCCGCTGATACCGTGAAAGATGGGTAAAAAATAGAAGCAGTTAACCTCACTAGAAGAGGTTAATGTCCTTCCAGTTTTAAAGAAGACACTTATCCAATAGAGGGAGGAACAAATATGACCTATTACTTAACATAAATTGTGGATTAATTATTTCGAAAGTGCTTAAAACAACGTTAAAGGTTAATTTATATCAAGCTCGGATGTCGTTTGCTCAACAGCTACAGTCCCAAGGAGGGTTTGCATCAGGCAGGCAACCGGTCGTTCAAACTACTGTCAAAACTTTTTGCAATATGTTAGATGGAAGAAGGCTACATATTGCAACGACCCCTAATAAATAGGATAATAGCAGGGTGATGATGAAAGGTCGTATAGCGGGTAAGGATAAATGTTGAAATGTGAAGTAAACAATTATTTACGAAAGCAATATCATCACAGCTTATATACATCGCACTCGAGCCTCCTCCACAATGGGAGGAAAATTGATCTACTATACCACGCTGGTTGGTACAGGGTTAAATTTCGAGTTTGCCTTCTCTAATAATATATTTGAAACAAATTACAACCAATTTAACAACAAATTTGACGAGAGTTGAATAATTTCCTTTTTGTAATTATTAAAATTGACTGTAGTGATGTAGAACTCAAGCCTGTATCAGTATTATATAATGTTATGAGTTAGGTACCTCGACTGAGAATATTATGCAAAAAAAAACTAATAAACGAAGTCTCTTACTTATATAGTTTCTTTTTTATAGTAAAGCAGACTGATCTTCATGATCACAGCTCATAAACGTCCCGATGCTCGAGCCTCCCCCATAACGGAAAGGAAATTATCCTACACGCTGGTGAGACGGGTTGGCATAGCATTTTATGTTCAGTTTTCCTACTCTTGCAATGGTATTTTCTTTATATATCCTTTAGTCATCTTTTATGGCACCCACGGACAAGAGAGGGGGTGATGGAATGTGATCTTACTCCGTCACCACACGGAATTTTTTTTAAGTATCGTATTAAAGCAATATGAATTCATGTGCAACATAAGATTCATACGTAACAGAAAATATAAAGAACTTTTGATCACTTTTAAAGGTATTATTTATAAAATTCATGTAATGAAAACAAATACACACTCATTTCCCACGTACACTCACCGAGGAATCGTAATAATATCGCAATTTCATAAACCGATCGACAATATCAAAAAACTAAGTTTCACAACCTCCGCACTGTAGCTAAAACTACAAACAACTGAATGAATCATCGACAACAATTATATGAATGATGGGGTGTCCAGGGTAACGACAACACCGGAACGGTTCAACACTACGAACAACCGAACCAAACTACAAATGTCACACTCTAAAGACTTTTATATTGTTATGACTGACCTATATAACATAGCTGGGTTACTGCGCCGTCGTAGGAAGTCTATCGATTTGATAGAAAGCTACTGATTAAAGTTGAGTTTTGATTACCAACTTCGTAGAGTATAAAATAACCAGGTTAGTATGTGCTTTATTTAACGGCACATAAAATAATTACAAGGCAAAATAAGATGGTATTTATTTTCTGAACTGATGAGTCAACAGTTGTTTTTTAAATATACATTGCGTTCAGGTGTCTGAGCACACTAAAGATGATATCTAAAATATTTTTTAAAAGTTTGTGTCTTATATATAATATGTTCTACTAGTTGTATTTCAAATTCTTCCTTTAAACCACAACCTTGCCTGGGTACCTAATTATTAACCCAACAGTCAACCCTTCTGTGATTTCCATAAAAAAAAACTACTACATATACACATAAGCTATCTCTATTCTGAATTGTCAAAGGCTGCAAAATATTACAGCCTCAAAAAGTTAATATAGAAACTTTTACACGTAAGTTTTACATTCATTCATCTCAGTTCATATACTACTCACTGCTGGGCTAGAGCCTCTAGCCTGCATACTAGAAGGGCAATTGACGTATTATATCATTCTCGTCAGACAGATTGGTTTAGCGTTTTACTTCGAATTTTCATTCACTTATATGCATTAAAAGCCCCTTATTCGTCTTTACTACACCCAAAGTAGTGGTGCAAAAGTTAGTAAAATAGTGTAATTAATAAACGTACCTTTGTAACCGAAACCTAGACTTAGCTTACTTAATTTGCTTTGTTTATTCGAAACTATAAAGCTTTTGCTTTCAAACAGTGTAAAACAAATGATATCATAAATACAAACAATACTTTTTAATTATATTATAAGTTATATGATTCTTAATAATACCCATATAGATAACTTATATAATACCTATTGTAGAGAAAAGTTACATTGTATATTGCAAGAAATTCGTACATTTCCATAATATATCACTTAAGAATACTAACTGTCATTGACTGTATTAACATGCTAGTTTGTCTATCTAGCATTTCCTTCTTCACGCCTCTGAACTTAGTCCGAAGTGTCATTGTTCCATTCATGTTTGCCAAATTTCAACAAAACTATTACATATTCACAAAAACACTACACTACACATCTCAATAACTAAACACCGCATAAAAAATGTTAATAACTTAGGCATATGTCTATTTACATTTTAATTAATATCTCCAGCGTTCATAAAGGTATACTCGATACGGAAATAATTAAAAGAAAGAGAAATGATTGTGCTGGGAGCTGCCGATGCACTGGCAGAGTCCGGCCGACCGAGACTAGGGATTGAACCCGCACTGCCGCCAAATTCTATTTTTGCAAAGCGCCGCCAACGAAGACGAATGCGAGAGCAATATTAAATAAAAAAAAAATCCCAAAAATATTTAGTGACTTAAACATGTCAACGGTTTCATACGTATGATTAGGTGATCTATGGTTAGAATGTGTCACCACTCCACCTTTTTCTTATTGGCGTCGTAAAAAATAACTAGGGACTACTGTGATGAGATTTTTGACCTCGAGCTTTCTAAGTCCACGGCACACAATCAGAAGCTTTGGGGTCATATTAGTCGTCATTTACATAATAAACTCATACTATCAAATAACGTAGTGGCTGCAATTCTGTTAACAAGAGACTATTTTTCCATCTCGAAATGCGTTGTAACTTATGTTTGCTTTAAATACAATACTTCACGCCTCCTTCCCAGAGGGGTCGCCAGAGATTGCCACAAGCTACGATCCTGATATACTTTCGTCGCTTCACTCACACTCATCAATGTCTTCATGCATTCTCTACGACTACGTGTACTCTTAACATGACCTTTCACCAACAAGTCTCGAATTTGATCCAGAGACGTACGGCCTGCGGCGTGGCCTTCTTCTTGTAACCATCCCACGCACATTTGCTGTGTACACTTGCTTCGTCAACCTTTCTTCACTCATTTTTTCTACATGTCCAAACCACCTCAACATACCTTTTTTGATCTTTGTCACTACTTCCTCTCTACCTCTACTTTCACACCACAGCGCTCTCTTATCACGCAATTCCTAATGTTGTCTTTCAGACTTACACCACATATGTATAATATGTAAAGCTCTAGTCTCTATGGC
The DNA here is from genome assembly GCA_032191425.1 of Lymantria dispar. Classification (NCBI taxonomy): domain Eukaryota; kingdom Metazoa; phylum Arthropoda; class Insecta; order Lepidoptera; family Erebidae; genus Lymantria; species Lymantria dispar. Next base: position 15,961,973 of record CM063453.1, on the reverse strand, counting down.
ATTTATTCTACTTGCAAGTCTTTCCTGCCAGATCTAGCTTTCGCTGCCTTGCATCAGAGGGTGGGTACTAACACTACCCTCTGTACTGCTAGACGTGCCTTTTAGACACATTTCTGCTCCTCGTAAAGACGTGCAGTGCCCTAATTTTGCCTTAACTTCATCTAAATGCTGTATATTTTTTAATGTTGAAACAAATGATATGTTTCATCAATCTGATTATTGGATATCAAACAATAAAAATAATGACCGCAAGTCATTTAAACATAAAAAATATCTGATTAGTATCCTGACCTATAAAACCCTTTTAATAGATCAAAGATTCATTTTAAACCTTTTATTGGTGCCTATGACGCAATCGTATGTTCTTTCCACGTCGTTCCTAATCGTAGCTACTGTTCATAGATGAAACATAAACCTATATATTACAAATGTTGCTCTTCAGACAGGAGTATGATTACCCAACAGCAAATGAAGAAAAGTTTAATGGAATCACAAATGTATTCTAAGCAATAAATATATCAAACACTCGAACTGACTAAATAAATCATGATAAAAATTAATTATTTAATTGCAAAGTTGCTATATATACATGTATAGGTGTCATGCCGAAATTATACGTTTGTATTTTTTTTTCTCGCTGTCGTGATATGCACGAATCCACCTACGCATCACGTCCGAAATAGTGATTATTGGAAGAACAAGTATTAAAACTGTTGTAATTTCTAAATTATTCGATTTAAATAATATATCCATCACAAGTAATACTGGTTAAGTTTAAATGCCTGAAGGTGTGTATTTAAGTAAAAAATAATGTTATGTCAATAAAATCAGCTTTGAAATTGAAGTTGAAAATATTACTTATTTTAAATAAAAATAAACTACCGTCTAATATTTTTGAAATCTTTTTATGTACCAATACAGTGCGTGAATTTTCGGCACTACACTACGCCGCCGTCTATCAATGAATAGCACAACGGGTACTTTAGTTATCACAAAAATTTACTCATAAAGCTTTATGATTTACTATGTTTATCACAGCCTATGAGTCCTTCCAGAGCAGATAAGGTATTTTAAATTTTCAACCTAAGCAAAATTTGTTCTAAGTCCATTAAATTTATTTAATGTGATAAAAATATACACACGATTATAACCTTTATACGAAAATATAAGCTACTGCACTATTTGACAATAACTAGGTATGTTTTTTTATTAATGTAGAAATATACCCAATTACCTATAATATGCCTGCCTATAGACAATTCATGTGAGAAAAGTTGTCGGTCATAAAAATTTAGCCATAATGGTCGTATGACTGTTCTCACCTGTGTATAAAGGAGAATCATTATGTTATGCCGAATCCTATACTTAAATAGATTTATTAAGAATTATAGGTGCAATAATATTTTGATTACAACCTATATTAAAATGTTTAATACAAAACATAAATACTCTCTGGCCATGGTTAATAGCTAGATTACTAGCTAGCACGCATTAAGAGATTTACAATGACTTGGGTTATCATTCAACGATAAACGGATAAAATTATAGTAGTAGGTACATTCAAGATTCACTCTGTAATTTTTTAGCTTTTGTTTATTATAATATTAAGTCTTGTTTAACAAGCATAAGCCAAGGTTCATAGTTAACAGAGAAACAGGCACGCGCTGAACGTTTTATTTATTTTATTAACAGCTCTGCGTGCGGTTGAGCTCGTCGGTAACGGAAACTAAACTATTACATTATTGCCAATTTATTTACATAACAAAACTCTAGTAACCTCTAAGTACATTACCAAGATAGAATACAGCAAAGCAAGTTATGTTTAGAGATATTTAAAGAGATTAGATTATTTTAGATATCAGAATTTAAGTACTAGTAGTTGTCGGACAGCGGCTAGGTACAAAGAAAATTGTTCTGAAGCGATATTTAGGACGTTCATTCGTTCATTTCTGCTCATATACCTCCCACTGTAAGGCTCGGGCCTCCTCCATAATAGGAAAAAAAAAACTACTATAACCACGTTGGTCAGACGTATTATTATAGGATTTTATTTCAAGTTTTCCTTCTCTTGTACAGAGTACTGTACTTTAGTAGTGGTAGGACCACACTGTTGACAGTTGTTTGTCTACAGCCGCGGGCCGGTCCGTCCGGGGTAGTACCAGACAGCAGAAAATCGACGACCGAGTAGTAGTCATTTGTTACTGCGCTTCGTTTGGTGAACGAGATAGCCCGAAGCCCAACTTTCTGAGGGTGTTTGCGGGTGGGTTTTAGTGATGCATTCAGTATTATCGAAACGCATTGCACGCATTCACACTCCCTTCACTTTCCTCGTGGTAGGCAGCCACCTCGCAAAGGTCCATGAGCGACAATAACACTTATCATCAGGTGTACCTACTGTCTGCTCGTCTGCCACCGATGGCAATAAAAAAAACGATTTTATGTGGATATTTAATCCCTTAGTCCCTTTTAGCCTTTTTCAACACCCACGGGCAAGAGAGAGCGGTGGTGAACTGTTATCTTACTCTGTCACCACAAGGAAATTTAACATGTTAACGAAGTGTTTTTGTCGCTGGGCCTCGTTAGTTTAGGACTCTAACTATATAAAAATGTAAAAAGTTCCATGGTATATTATAACTGTATTGACTATACGAATACGTACATTAAATACGTTAATTTCCTTTCAAGTTAAAACTACATCGCGGCGCCGTCTAGGTTTACCTACTCTTAAGCCTATAATCTCGGATTGCATTAATGTATCTTGAGAATATCCAGAGAAATCATTAATGCATAACTATATCGATGATTGAAAGCATCTACCCGCTTTGTTCTTATACATTCCAATATTTCTGAACTAAGTACGGTTAACCAAAAGGCATAGGGTATGAAAACTGTACCTGCATTCTTTAAAACAAATCCCATTCAAACAATGATAGATGACATTGGAATGACGTATACAAACGACACCATTGAGATCAACCTTGACGAGGAAGTTGACATAAAATGAGAAAAATGAAAATACTATTTTGGAAACGTGCCAATTGCACATCTCTCAGAACCAATCTACACTCTGTACATTATTTTTTCTTTATTACTGATAGTGACAAACGAGCAAGCAACATATCTGATGGTAAGTTATACTGCCGCACATGGACCTTTGCAATATGTACTAGGTGTACAGCTCCTTAGCCGAGGCCGCGGGTGACCAGAGCGGGGACTTTAGTCGGTCACCGCAGAGAGTCCTGAGACAGCGACGTCTAGAGGTGAGGGTACCCGAAAGGATATTCCGTCGAGCCGACCACTAAGGACAAAGAACTCGGCACCGGTGGTCGGCCCAACGACGAAGGCGACTTGGTTACGGGAGGGTTATGGGCTCGCGCACCGTACTTTCGTTGCCCCGGACGGAGTGTACTGACCATAGTCAGCGCATACGCCGTCCACCCATAAAAAGGGGTACAGCTAGGGCAATGCCTACCAAATCATTAAATATCGACAAATTAACGACACCGAAGCAGTACAACATATCAACAATTGATCTAATAAAATACAATATTATTTTATAACTAGCAACCCGCCCTCGCTTCGCTTCGGTTATAGGTTATAGTCGTTTTACCCGCGTAGTTCCCGTTCCCGTGGGAATACCGGGATAAAATATAGCCTAGTTTACGCCCTGATATTATAGCTTTCCATTGGTGAAAGAATTTTTGAAATCGGTCCAGCCGTTTTGAAGATTACCCGGAACAAACAGACAGACAGACAGACAAAAAATTTTTAATTGCTATTTTAGGCATAGGTGTCGTGCAAATAACCGTGTGAGCATAAAAAAAGCCTATTATTTTGACATTACAAACAGACACTCCAATTTTATTTATTGGTATAGATATGTCATTGGCATACCACTCTGAATATGATTAATAAAATAGGAGTCGGTAGCGAGCGGTGAACAGGATGTACTGGTATATTAATACATTATTGGTCTTGTGTGAACATGATTCAATAAGAGCTCTAAGACGCGCAGCTATAAATATATATTTAAGATCAACAGAAGTTTTTAACTTTGTAGCAAGCAAAGATAAAGACAATTTAAAACACAGCTCAAACATGACATCGCCTTGGAATATTGCCCGCGATAACAAATAATTTCAGGTTAATGTCACTGCACATTTCAATGGTGCCCAAAATTAACCGCAACCCACTTTCCAAGGATAGGTTTAGACCAATGTCTAGTTCAGTAAGAATTTTGCTGTTGAACTACATATATAACTATACAAAATAAATTATTTTTCATGGGTATAATCTACTAAGTGGTTCCAAAGAAAAATTCCTTAACAAGTAAAACTATCTAAATGCAAGCAAATGAAAAAGCAAATTCATGAAAAGCTGACTAAGTTAATATGTGTAATTCTTAACATTTCCTAACTGCCCATTATCCTTAAAACAGTCTTTTTTATGCGGTTAGTAAGAAAAGATAGCGTGAGTACTAAGTACGCATGTCAGAAGTGAAACTTCTTTGGTTCCATGTGTTTCTTATCAGTTTAAAAAAATATATATATTGAAAGAAAAAATAAAAACAAAAATATCTCGATCTTTCTCACTCGCTTGCTCCCTACACTCGCCCCATGGCTGTGCTTCGTGCTATATTCGCCCTTTCTCACTCTCTCTCTCAATCAGTCTCAATCGCTCTCTCCCTCTTCTTCGACTAAAACGCTGCAAATCTTCGTGACGCGTTTCATCCGTAAAAAATTTACCCTCATGCGCGCAAAGAAGTTTCACTTCAAAAAGTTTCATGTTTATACGAAAATCACACAATATCTAAGCGACATTAAACTTGTCGTAGAGCATATAATACTTAAAGCATTCTCTCTATCCGTGTGGTGACGAAATAAGAATACAATTCATCACTCCCTATCTTGCCCTATAGTAAGGTCGATTTCCCTCATGTTGTGGAGGAGGTTCAAGCACAACAGTGGGACGTATATGACCTGAAATGATGATGATGAATGATGACTTGAAGTATTTTAAAGAGAAATGATGTTGCAACCAATATTATTTCCGCATCGATGAAATGTTTAATGTGTATGCACTATAAACTTTCCTCATAAGTGATATGGGTCGTTGGGAATAAATATTTTTATAACTTGTTAATGTGGTTCTTTTTAAAATTGGTTACGAAATCTGGTATATGGCTTACTAAATGCCAGACAACCGAGACTTGTTATTATAAAAAGCATAACTGTCATACATAACGTGAACACACGTCCCAGTCTCAACGGAACAGTTCTGTTTCAGACTATCCCAGTGTTAGATTTACGCCTAGACCCGTGAGACCCGGGCCTAGGCGTAAATCGGCATGCGGCGGCATGATTTGAAGGGCGGCAAAATTTTTGAAATATCAAAATTTCAGAGACAAAAAAACTAAAGATGGATACAAGAAATTTTTACAGAAAACCAGGAAAAAGAAATTTTAAATTGATTAATATATTTATTTATTTGTCTAATGTTTATTACGTATGTATTTGTAATATTTATTAGTTATAATTTAATATTATATTCTAACGAAATAAAGCTATTTAAAATCTGAAATAAAAATATTGGATCAATATTAATAAAATTTATTCTAATATTAAGGACGGCGAGATGAACAGGGCCTAGGGCGGCATCGAGCCTAAATCCGTCACTGAACTGTCCCGTTGTCCCCAGAACCGGAACAGCAATGTCCCGTTTTTACAAACAAATTATACCTATTTTCACAGGACTGCATACTGTCCTCGTTTTTTTTCAGGTTTTTCCATCATTCATTTATTTGCCTATTACTGCAAGTGTCCTGTTCTGACACAAAAAAAAAATGATAAAGTTAACCTAAAGCCCTATTTTAACCTAAAAAATACGGTCACGTTAGCCATTATCGTACTTTATTACTGGCATTTAATTTCACCTGGACACCGAGAAACCATCTATATCATCAAATTTTATACCGCACTTGTACACCCATTACGAAAAATTTCTGATACCATATAGGCAGCAACAGAATGACAATAAAACACAGCAAGATTGTTAGTCGTTGGTCAAAAAGGGCACGAATTAACAAAAACGTAAGCTTTACAACCAGTTTTATGAATGTTGTAATTTTGAGATCACCTAAGTAATGGCACCTGATTATTTAGATTGGGTTATCTATCACCAGCATTGTATTACAATTTAAAGATTCTAGTCTAGGTTTTCAGACTTGCGTTTTAATAAGTTTTAACCCAAAAGCTAGTGACTCAAGCTTCTAACACGGGCCCTCGTAGTCAACAACCGTATTCTTACATATTAGAGAACGAATCTATCAATAAATATTTCATAAATATGCAACATCAACGGGTGTAACCGACATAGCCCGTAGAATTAGCACGTTGAAATGGCAATGGGCAGGCCACATCGCTCGTCGAACCGACAAGCGTTGGGGAAGAAAGGTTCTTGAGTGGCGACCACGAATTGGACGGCGCAGCGTAGGACGACCCCCCACCAGGTGGACTGACGACATTCTCAAAGTCGCAGGGAACCGTTAGATGCAGGTGGCGCAGGACCGTTCCGAGTGGCATTCTCGTGGGGAGGCCTATGTCCAGCAGTGGACGTCTATTGGCTGATGGATGGATAGATGGATGCAACATCATCGCCCTACACTTATTCCTATTACTTAGGTTCGAAACAATATGTACTCTTTCTTCATAATCATCGTCATCTCAACCCATATATGTATGTCCCACTGTTAGGCTTGGGTGTGCTCCTTTGTGAGAGGCAATTTGACCTACTATAGGTACCACGCTAATCAGACATGTTAGCATAGGATTTTATTTATAGTTTTCCGTCTTTTGCATTGTCTGCATATTACACCCCTTAGTTGTTTTTTACGACCCCCACAGGCGAGAGAGGAGGTGGCGAATTCTAGTCTTACTCTGTCACCACAGATATATTCATCATCATCATCATTTCAGCCTTTCGCCGTCCACTGTTGGACGTAGGGTTCCCTCATGTTAGGCCACAGTGTGCAGTCCTGTGCCGCCTGCATCCAACGATACCCAGCAGCTTTCACCAGGTCGTCGGTCCACCTATTGAGGGAGCGTCCTACTCGTCATGAGGGGATAATGCCGTAAACGCCACGCTTGGCAGACTGGTTGCCGATTGCAATAAGATATTTTACATTTCCTAGGAAAGAGCTGCAGCCCGCTTACCTTCCACTCCTCGTACGAGCAAATATGGGGATGGCGATAATTGTATTCTTATACCTTCGCCACACGTGAACAGAAATAGTACATATTGCAAAATTTGCATGACCGGCCGCCTGACTGACCTCATCCCTCCTTGGGAATGTAATTGCTGACCTGACGGCATCAGATGGTGTTGGCTCAGGTCCAAGAGGTGGTAGTATTCGTAGCCGATGCCACACAAAATTTCATAAAAATTACACAAAATTAATTGAAATCGTCTTATCGATTACGTCAATGACACAACATTTTTGATGCCTTAAATTAAAAAGATGTTTCCACTCAAATATTGTTTGGTAAAAATGATAACGCCATGATAAAATGATGGAGGCGACCCCTGCAGTCTTTAGGGTTAAGGTTAAATCATAGATAACTCTGTCTATATTATTACTAAATACATAAAACTATTTTTGAAGTTATACTTCTTTCCGTGTGGTGACGGAACAAGAATACAAATCACCACTCCCTATCTTGCCCGTGGATGTCGTAAAAGACGACTAAGGGATATAATACGCATATAACATCTATGTAAGAGAAGGAAAATTCGAAATGAAAACCATGTCTGACCAGCTGGGTATAATAGGTCAAATTCCCTCCCATTGTGGAGGAGGCTCGAACCCAATAGTGGGACGTATATGGGCTGCGATGATGACGATGATTATAACCTGGAGGTTCCTTGTAAGCAATAAAATTCAGAGTGAACTATCAATCTAGTATGAATCAGTGAAGTATTACAGCTCTAACTAAGGGATATACTATGAATACCTGTGCAAGAGAAGGAATGTTCGAAATAAAACCCTATGTCGACACGTTTGACCACCGCTCTATACTAGGTAAATTTCCGGTAGTCGACCCAACGACGAAGGCGACGTGCTATACGGGTGGGTTACGAATGTGATTGCTTACGCCCCTCTGTTGCCCCGGACAGAGTGGAGCGAGGAGTGCGCCGACAGTAACCAACCAAAAAAAAAATAGGGCAATTTCCCTCCTATTGCGGATGAGGCCTGAACGGGACTTGTGTGGACTGAGAGAAATATAAATATCTAAATGTATTTAAATAATAGTATAATTTCAGCAAGTCATTTGGTAGGTGATTGCAAAGGTTGTTACCTATTTGCGTACTCGATAAGAGGCTTAGACCGTATAACAATATAGATGTTAAAATTATTATAAAAACTTTCAATTCTAATATTTTTTGCTAATCCATCATCTCAACACCTATACGTCCCACTGCTGGGCTCTACCCTCCTCCACAATAGTAGGAAACCTGATCTACTACACCACGACGATCAGAAGTGTTGGTAAAAGGTTTTATTTCGAGTTTTCCTTCTCTTTCATAGATGTTATTATGCATATTATATCCCTTAGTCATCTTTTACGACGCTCACGGGCGGGTGGCGATTTATATTCCTACTCCATCACCACACGAACGCTAAAATTTTGCTGATTATTAAAACAAAATCTTATTAGCTAGCATAGTACATAGTGCCATGAATAATAAAAATAAAAATGTAAACTTTGATATTATGATATCAAAATTACTATATGTTATGCAATCTTTATCACACCGAATATAAAACGCTAACAATTGCTAAGTTTTTATAATGCTACGTCATCTTATCATCATCATCCTCTCAGCCCATACACGTCCCACTGTTGGGCTCGGACCTTCTCCACTATGGGAGGGAAATTGACCTACTATTCCACGCTAGTCAGACGTGTTGGCATAGGGTTTTGTTTCGAATTTTCCTTCTCCTGCATAGATGTTGTATACATATTATAATCCCTTAGTCGTCCTTTACGACACCCACGGGTAAGAGAGGGGGGTGGTGAATTGTATTCTTACTTCATCACCACACGGAGATAATGTTACCTAAACTAGAATAATATACTCACATTCCACCCAATAGCCTCCGCATAATGATCTATTTTTTCGTGTTCATCAGGTTCAGAATCTGTGTCCAACAAGGTCTCATGTCCGCTATCGGTGTCCCGCGATATGCTTGTATTCTCAGTCTGAAGATCACCCTCTAATTTCTGCTTTGAATCCTGTTCTTCAATCTCTACTAGGGGCGCTAAAGGTGTAGCCTCCGCTAAAGCTGCTCTCTGAGAAGCTTGTTTCAATATAGAACCAAACTTTTCAAAGAAACTGTCGTCTACTTCTTGTATTCTGTAAGAAAAAACAAAACGTTTTTAAGTATTTCAATAAAAGATTATTTTGTAGATATCATATGAGACGGTTCATGACAGTGTAATAGAAGGAATACTGATAACAAAACCGAACCTATTATTATGTAAAGTTATAATCGTGTCTGTCTTTAAACAACTGTAGAGCGAATTTAGATTCCCTAACTAACCTGACGGACTAAATACACAGTGTGGCCTTTCTTTCCTCAAGAGTATCTAGGTTATACGTACCGAAATAGCATTACATCAAAGGCAGGCAATCTCTAATGCCAACGTAATTTGGTAAACCGCATTTCCTCCATAGTGTAAGATGCTGATGTACGTAACAAGCGATATATTCAGCGATGGTAAATTAATGGGCTGATAAAACGAGTCCCTTTGTGATTCGGTCTATAGAAGATCTATCTACCTAATCAGATTCTACCCGCACATATTTCTAACACTCATGAAATGTTTTTTTTTGTGTGTGTATAGCTGTTATTATCTGTGTGGTGACGGAGTACGAATACTATTAACCACTCCCTATCTTGCTCATGGATGTCGTAAAAGACGACTAAGGGATATAATATGCATATATCATCTATGCAAGAGAAGGAAAACTACGGAATAAAACCCTATACCAACCTTTCTGAACAGTCTATTACTACAGTCTATTAATAGACAGTGTTGGTTGTTGCGAATACTACCAACCTTTACAATGCTCGCAGATGTCGTAAAAGACGACTAAGAGCTCTAGCTCTTAGTCGTCTTTTACGACTTTTTTTACTCTAGAGCTCTAGCTCTAGAGTGTAGACACCGACCTAGGTCAACTTCATCTATTGCCGTCTAGGCAACATTTACATTCCGAAGTATGGTTGGCGTCAGGGAAACGGACCGGCCATAAAATGGTTCCCAAAATTTTTACAATATGTACAATGATGGAAGAGCACATATTGCGACCACAAGTAATTGGGGATAAGAGCAGAATGATGATCAATACGTACCTATATTAAAAGGCGAACTGACACAAAAACTATTCATCTATACTAATATATAAAGCTGAAGAGTGTGTTTGTTTGAACGCGCTAATCTAAGGAACCACTGGTCCGATTTGAAAAATTCTTTCAGTGTTAGATAGCCCACTTGTCGAGGAAGGTTATAGCCTATATATCATCACACTAAAACCGACAGGAGCGGAGCACCAATGAAGAATGTTTCAAAATCGGGGTTTTGTTTTCCCATTGAGAGCTTCCGCTGAGTGAACGGCTAAATTTTCGCAAAAATCATGTGTGACAGAACCGTATTATTAAAAAATATCTTCACCTTCTACGTAAACAGTTTAGGTTAAAATTAGTGTTAGCCCAAAGTATCTTTACCACGCGGACGAAGGCGCTAGCAGAAGCTAGTTTTAAATAAAACAATTTTTACGGATTTTATACCGTGTTTTTGATTGATTGATTTATTTTACTATATTTATACTTATATAAGTATGTATCCTTGATATTAAAGCAGTTTCTCTCTCCTGTCCAAATAGTGTGGCGACGGAATTAAAAATAGTAAGAATATAAATACACAAATAATACTGCACAAATGGCGCAGTGGTTAAGATACCTACCTATAGTGCCAGTGTCACAGAGCTGAATCCCTCACAAGACAACACTTTGCAATCCACAAATTGTAGTACTAAATCTGGATGTAATTTGTGTCTGTTAATTATATGTTTGTAAAGACCCCCGTAATACAAGGATTATTTCCTTAGTGCAGGGTGTTGTCTTTTTAACAAAAAAAAAACAAAAATATAGTAACTAACTATTCTATGCTGCGATTCTTGTCATAATTGATTATGTAATATAAGCAAAACTCAAAACAAAATCCTACATCAAGCAATTTGTCCAGAGTAAAAAGGTTAGACATTCAGGTTTATATATTAGAAATTGGCTTAAAACATAGCCTCGAGGATGGTTGACTTCCAACAACATACATAATTGCACATGGATGTTTCAGTGTGAGAATTTCTAAAGGAACAATATAGTAATAGTAATACGAAAGTCAAAACTATACATATGTTATTATAGTGATATACAAAAACACAATAATTCAATTATTGATACCTTTATTTTACTAATCAATCATAATATATTTTCACTCCCTAGTGAAGACTCATTCAAAAATGGAAGACATTTGATATCAAGTATTAATTACCTACATATTTTGGAATGTTTCATATGTTGCATTCACAATTATTGATTCAAACTTAACAATAGTTTGAAACTTATCAAAAAGAAGTAATGAACAATTATTATTACAAGATAGGTTATATATAAGGAAGTACATATATAATTTTTACTGAAAAATTCTGTCAAATGCTTTTACAGCTGAATATTAAGGGTTATTAAAGATGCCACATGCTAAACATTAAAATGATTAGCTAACTATGATATTATGTAGTACAAAATCTCAAACAAAAAGTTATAATTTTTGTATACATATGTGCTTTAGTTTCACACAAGATCCTTCAATGAGTATTAAAACATAGGTATCTGAAAAATATTACAAGGATAATTATTTACATAAACCAATACAAAAGTTGTTTAAATTTTTTGATAAATAATAAATTTTAAAAATATTAACAAAACAAAAAAAAATAAAAACATACAAAATTACAATATAAGTATGCCCTGTATTATACACTTGCATTGTAATACAATAATATTGCCAATACATAATAAATTTATTCGAAATTAATCTTTACTTTGGTATTATTAAATGCATATTCATCTTATAATGGCATCATTTACTAATTATTACAACCTTGAAAAGAAATTTGAAGGCAAGAACATGATAAGTTGATTTCATAATAACTGTTACATTAATTATTTGGCCAAACCAGACATCAAAGTGTATTTCATATCAGTATACTCCAAGACTCCGTGCAAACTGCCTTCTCTGCCAATGCCTGATTCCATAATACCACCAAACGGTGCCTCTGCAGCCGATATTATACCATCATTAATAGCAACCATGCCAGAATTTAATTGTTGAGACATTCTAAAAGCCTGACCAAGATCTTTAGTGAAAACATAGGCAGCAAGGCCACATGCAACATTGTTTGCAATATCCAAAGCTTCCTCTTCACTTTTTATTTTCAAAACTTGAGCGATTGGACCAAAAATTTCCACATTAAATATTTTCATATCTGTTTTAACATTTGTCAAAAGTGTTGATTTATAAAATTTATTGCCGAGACTCTCGTCAACTTCTGCACCAATTAATGCAGTTGCCCCATTCTTTACAGCATCATTTACCAATGCAGAAATATTATTCACTTGGTTGGTGTTGATTATAGGACCACAAGTAACACCTTTTTTATTAGGTGGTCCTAATACACATCTCTGTGCAATAAGTTCCTTGAAACCACAAACAAATTCATCATAAATATCTTCATGGACTAGAAATCTGTTAGCCCCAATACATGCTTGGCCGTTATTTCTAAACTTAGCAAGCATTGCTTGCTCCAATGTATGCTTAATGTCGGCACTGGGCATAACAATGAAAGGTGCATTCCCACCCAACTCAAGAGAAACTCTTTTAATGCCTTTTGCAGCATGTCCATACAATATCTTACCAACATTAGTAGACCCTGTGAATGATATACACTTGACGTCATTATCTTGACACAAAACAATTCCCAGTTCAGGTGAATTCTTTCTACTTGCAGTAACAACGTTGATAATTCCTTTTGGAACTCCTGCTTTCTCTGCTAGATCAGCTGCAGCCAATGCCGACAAAGGTGTATCTTCCGATGGTTTTATTACACACGTACAACCAGCTGCCATAAGTGCTGCCACTTTACGGGTTATCATTGCGAATGGAAAATTCCATGGAGTAATAACTGAAACTACACCTACAGGATGTCGAGTAACCATAATATGTTTATTAGGCCATGGGCTAGAAATTATTTCTCCGTTAATATGGCGAGCACATTCAGAAAACCATTCAATATATGAATTACCGTAAGCTACTTCAGCCTTAGCTTCAAGTATCGGTTTTCCAGTTTCAGCACTTACTATTTCTGCTAAGTAGTCTGAATTTTTTTCACAAATATCAAACCACCTTCGTAGAGTCTTCGAACGTTCCTTTGGAGTAATTTGCTTCCAGGTCTTAAAAGTGTCAGCGGCCGCTTTTATAGCTAATTTAGCGTCGCTGGGTTCCATATCCGGCACCTCAGTTATAACCGTATCATCAACAGGGTTCATAATTGGAAATACTGCTTTACTTTGTGCCGATACCCAATTATTATTGATGAAAGCTTTATTCTTTAGCAAGTGCAATTGTCTACATTGCTGATAGAAATTGTGGTTTAAAGATATTATACGTAGCATTCCCATAGTTGCTCTTAACTGTTAAAACTTTGGGCTCATGTAAAAATTCGTAATGCGCCTATCGATACCAACTTGAATCTGACTGCACTCAATACGTGAATACTCACTATAATTCGAACTGTATTAACAGTAATAAAAACTAAAAGATATCACAAAATCACCGGTAGCTCCGGCTGATCAATGTATACTTTAAATGTGTACGCACTACTTGTTGTTCGAAGAACAGCCAGTGTTTCTAGATATAGCAGTCCAAATACATAATTAAGAACGACTAAAATTCACGATTATCGACTTGTACTTCGTTTTATTAAGACGAACATTACATAAATTTCAATATAAAAATGACAACTATTACTTTTTTTTGGTTGCGTTGGGAGCCGCAAAGGAAACGAAGCTCATACAGCCAAATTTTTATATAGAGTAAAAATATAGGGATGACGATCTGAGATCGATTAAGCGGGGAATCGATTTTTCAGGCCCAAAAAATCGATTTTATAAATCGATACGAAGCACTGAATCGATTTGGTGAATCGGTACTTTGCCCTAGAAAATCGTCATTCGATTTTTTTCTGCCCATTCCTTCCTAGTGTTCAGTATCGAATGTTAGTGAATGCCTAAAAAAAAACTTATCACAATCCTGTCAGGAGAAAGGTAATACTTTAAAAGCGATTTTTCGATATGTAAGACCTACTTAGAATCATCGATTTATTCTTCATATGATCAATGTAGTTATGCGTCCGATATATTAAAACGAATCTGAATTCGGCTTTCAGTCAGAAATCGAATCGACTAACACTATACAAACTGATTTTAGAAAACGTATCTCGGCAGAAACTAAATCAACACGACATATCAAAACAAAACTACGAAAACACAAACAAATATAAATCTAATCATCGCGCAATCGTTTTCTTTTGCTAGTTTTGCAAACCAAACCAATATTTGAAAACTTACTAACTCGTTCACTCCGCCAATCGATCGCTTAGTTAGAATGAGATAAAGCGAATCTCATTAGAATTCGCCTCCTTTCATACTAACTAAGCGATTGTTTAGCGCAGTGAAAGAGATGAAGCGAATTGTCATCAGTTTTGGATTTTGCGATTTCTAAGAAACTAAAAATGGCAGATTGAAACGAAACAGAATTACAAGGGACAGGGAATACGATCTATATCAGAATGTAACTACTTCCATGATAATATTACGCAATACTTAATGATAGTTTAAGTTTTGTGTTGTTTGCGTTTTTCGTCTGCTACGCTAAAATAACTAAAACCATCGAATATCAATCGAAACTAAGGTAAAGCCGCTCCGCCAACTGCTACGGAAATCGATTTCTGAAATCGCATTTTGAAATTGATTTCAATATCAGAAATCGAATTTGTATCGGTTTGCGTAAAATTCTGAAAACGGCCATCTCCAGATCAATGTGACCACGCCATCTTTTAGGATTCTACTAAGGAATATTGTGAATTCTACTAAATAATATCTAACACCTAAACAATTGATGAATATATCTAAAAGACAACTGTATAGGTACAAATACAAACAAGGCCGTTTTTCTCAGTCTACGGTCTGGATGGTTCATCCTAAAGAAATCCTAACCGTACCATCAGTGGCAACAAAGAATAGCACATGGCCTCACAACCTGTCATATTACCTCCCCGTCGCTACTTGAGCTGACTATCACTACTGATTTCTTGTCATTCGGTGATCGTGGGAACTATCTGTTTCGATATTCTGCCCTGTACGACAAAAAGATGCCGGGACGAAGAACAAATTTATACTAAAAAAATTAGAGAGTAATTGAATAAAATAATTTATTAAACCGATATGATGAAAAAAAAACGAGAGTAGTCAATAAAGTCTAGCAAAATTAACGAATAATTTCAATATTGCCCGTATAAGGAAATTCTAAGAAAACAATACGTTGATACTGCTTTACTTTTGTTCTCAATAGGAATCTTAATCAGCAACCAAGGAAGTGTTATAACTTAAAAAAAGTGAGCCGTTGCTCAGGACTACTAGCAGATGTGAAACACCGAAATTATTTTGTACAAGTTTATATGCATAAAAGAACAGATTACGACAGGAACTAGTATGGCATAATGTATAAATTAAACATTACGATATTTTTCCAGAAAATTATTTTTTTCAATGAACATTTATTTTCATTAAATAGAAAAATTATTAATCCAAAATTCAAAAGATTTCAAATTGTGACAACTCAATTCTTTAATCAGTGATTTCTGTAATAATATAACAGTTATATTCGATACCTCTGACGATATTACTGTGAGAATGGTCATGCTATAGCATGGCGACGCCTCGCTACGGCATGCCTCGCCACGTCCGTCGGCAATCGGTTTTACTTGCGGCTATAGATGTTTCACATCAAAATTGTACACTTTTATCCATAAAAATGTTTGTGTGGTTTTGAAGTAAGAATACAATTAACCACTCTTTTCTTGCCCGTGGGTGTCGTAAAAGAAGACTAAGGAATATATGCAGGTAACATCAATGCCAGAGAAAAAAAACTCGATACAAAATTATTCCACGTCGTCTCACTGGCGTGAAATAATATGTCAATTTCCGTCCCATTGTGGGAAAGGCTTGACCCTGTGGCTTACTTACATATGCAGAGATGAAAATTCTAGAAAAATTAAGTGTCTCCAACAGATTTCGACCTCATCATGATTGTTATCATCATCATCTTTGCTCATGTATGTCCCGCTGCTGGACTTGAATTTCACCCTCAATAGGAATGAAAGTGAGCTGTTATACCATGCTGATCATATAGGCTTTATTTCAAGCTGTCTTTCTCTTGCATTAATTTTAAATGCATATTATATCCCTTAGCAGTATTTTACTACATACACCCAATCCAGTAAAGGATTGGTGAAATATCTTACTTCATCAACACAGAGATATTTCAATCTACTATATTGTTTTGAAATATACTAAAAAGTAGAAATTTATTAAAAATTATAACATTTAAGAACTGAGGTAATTTATTTGTAGTAATGAACAGAATTTTACTTCCACATTTACGAAAATTCAGCAGGTTATTTGACAACAGTTTCTGATTTCGCAACTTTTATAAATCAGATTGGAACTGTTGAGGAGGACGAAGTTCAACTAAATCATCAAGATTATTTAGTGTAAAAATGGTTAAATTAATTTTTATAACGTATAACTTGCCACTACTTAACTTTCAAAATTAATTTCATTAAAAATTTTATTACAAAAGAACACTTTTATTATATTGCCCCTTCTGCTTTCGAAACTGATTTAGAATCTATTTCTTTGAAAAGATACTTCATACATCTCTTTCATTCACCACATTTCTGTTTCACCACTAGCCATTAGTACAAATGACAACATTAGATGCAATGGGGTTGGCAACTGTCAAAGTGTCGCTAGCATAGCTTTACCCAAAACTATTAATTTTTGCACGAGATATTTTAAATAAAATCTTGTATATTAAATACTGACATGCTTAAAAAGAGTGAAGTCGCCTTTTGTAACGAACAAGGCACACATCGATTCCCTAAGGCCAAAGACAGGATAAAAAAGTGGCTATAAGCTATAATATCTAACTTTAAACCAGAAAGACTATGTCGTCTTCATTTTCTCGACTTAGATTATCAAAAAACGCATTTTTATACAGGTGTATTAGCTTATGTATTTTATTAATTAAATTAAGACGCAATAAACTAGATTTTAAAATAGCAAAAATTCTTAATGTAAGCAAAACAGCTGTGTCCAATATTATATTTACACGGATTCACTTTACATATGATTTTTGGTTTATGATTGATATTTGGCCGAGTCGTGATTTGATGAATTATTACATGCCTCAGCCATTTACCTATAAAGAGGTTGAGGTACAACCTCTTTTTAGGTTGATGTAATACCTATAGGCAGTTATCATAAAAAAAGTATATTGTTTTTGTTGTTTGTAATTCATTAAATGGTGTCAATGAACTGAATGAACTGAACTGATGAACACTGTTGATATCCCAATAGCTATTAAAATTCGGCACTTTCATAGCAAGTTCATCATTATCAACACTAGTGCTCCCGAAATTAAAAATGCCAATCTGTAAACAAAATGAAATTAATCATAGTCCAAGAATCTACTTTTATAATCATATTCCTAAGGATTATTCTCTTTTTATGCTATGTGTAGTTAGGTATCTACAATTGAAGGGATATTAAAGGTATAATAATTACATTAGAAAATAAATATTTTAGAAATGGGAGCATGTTAAACTAAATTTAAGGTTATGCCTTTAAACAATGCCTGCCTTTCTTCCTTGTAAGGAAGTACCACGTTTTCTTAGTTCGGCTTTTAGCTCGTTTATTCTCTATATCGTATACGGGTGAATATTTGCAAATAAACATATTAGACAATTTTAAAGAATGAAAAAATAGCACTTACAAAACTGTTCTTTAGATATTCAAAGCAAAGCTGATAGCACACACATACAAAAAAATGCGTGAGACCAAATAATAAGCCTTTATATACGTCACAATTTGCATCTAAAATTATTGTGCAAACGGTAATGAGAAATTAAACAAATGGTAAAGAGAATTACGGTTTTGGAGCTAATAACTCATACCTATACCTATTTATTCAATAAGTATAGATAGAAACCAAAAAAGCGACGATAGAGATAATAAATATTTAATACAGCTGTACAAATATTAAACCACTACTGTAAAGCATGCGAGGTTTGAAACAGTGTAGATAGATGTTTTATACCATATTTCGTATGATATTTAAAGGCCCTTGGTAGCGCGGCTTGTGTTTCAAACCACTGGTCCTATTTTGCGCTTTTCTTGAATCTGAAATTTGTAGTGGTTTAGTGATTTACACGGCAGTTTAAATATGGCAGGTATTGAAACAATATTACATTTAAATAGAAAAAATACCTACTTACCATTCCAGCTTGCTCCTTACCATTCGGGTAAAATGTGAACGGGAAAAATGGTAAATAGTAAAATGGTAAGTAGATATTTGGAAACATTTGTGTACGTTGCATTATTTATTAGACTTATGAGACTAAATACGTTATCAGACGAGAAATAATCTTATGGCAAATATTTAGATCATTAATTAAATTAATCTGAACAAATAACTTACCTTTAGAAGACACGAACGGTAAGGAGATTTTATTTTGACCTGGATGATTTTTTGTAGATTATTAAATTTTCGTTGGCGCCAAATCGCTCTTTAAGACGTGTGATCTGCTCAAGTCACCAGTGGGCACTGAGGTCGTGGTGGGTAGTCGTCGTGAGGATTACATTTACCATTGGGTACAATTCTATTTCACTGTCAGTATTCGCGAACGGTAAGTAGTACGAAGGATGGGACAATTTTTTAATTGGTATAAAATTAACTGAAACTGTTCTTTATATCATACTAGCTGACCCAACAGACGTTGTTCTGTTCAAATAAAGCGCCACCTACCGGGTCCAATTGTGAATCTAAACCATTCTCTCTCTCTCTTGAGCACACACAAATTACTTACTCTATCCAATCAACAGATATCGCCATCTGTTAAAATCGTTTGGAGTTCACAGATAATTGTGAATGTCAAAATAATAGATAAATAATTTGCAATAAAATAATATTGCGACTATAAATTAAGATGTAAGTTATCCTATGTTTCAAGTTGGAGCAAACTGTACATGGTGTGCAAATTTGATTAAAATCGGTTAAGTAGTTTAGGAGTCCATCGCGGACAAACATCGTGACAGGAGATTTATATATATTAAGATATTTTATTTCAGTTTATACATTAACTATTATATTCACTAAATAATAGGAAAAAATGTTATTCTTCGAAGGTTTCATTTAATTTTTCTTATCATAATGGTTGAAAATTTAGAAAAGGGACACGAATGGTAATGAGGTTTTGGGAACTATATTTTTTTTTAAATGGCTTATAGCTTATAAAACACAATAAATCGATCTGCAATATGTACCCAACTTAATTAACTATGTATACACGGTGACTTTTTTATCGTCTTACAAAAAAAAAACAAAAGTATCCGACCTAAGAAACATATCTAACATATTTAAATGTTCAATAGTGGTAGTTATAAAAAAATAATAAAACAAAATAAATTAAAGTTAATATTTTGTAACAGCCTGTTTATTATGTTTACATTTTAAACAAACAAATCCTGCGGAATTTCGTTAGCCAATCATAGCTAGGAAGTCCACGTGGACAGCCAATCATAGCTAGGAAGTCCACGTGGACAGCTATTACAAAGCGTAATCCCGGCCCCCATTGGCTGCCTTTTTGTTTTAGTATCCGCCGGTGTGCGAAAGTTGAAGGTCGTGCGCATGAACTTACAATTTCCCTACAAGTAATTACATATTTTGCGACATCGTTGTGTGTTTGTGTTGTTACGAAATGTCTAATAGACATTATCAATACTCGAACATCGTACCTGTACGTAGTACAAATAGTGCACAAATGGTGATTTATGCATAGACAAAAAAATGGTGAGCAATTTGAACAGTTCTTTCAATATCGGTAGAACGATATTCTTGTTACTTTGTTCGTAATTATTTGTAAATAACTGATTCCATTTTATCTAAATACCTTTGAACCAATTTACTTTATTGAAATAATGACCTACTAGTAGACTAGTAGATACCAAGTCTCTAACACTTTAAATAATTGTTCCTGACGGTCCTAAGTGCGTAGAAAGTATTAAGGAAAAAATTTGACTCCTCACGTACTGAATATGTAGTGGTATTTCTGAAAAGGACGTAGGTAGATTATGGTACAATTTTACGAGTTGACAATCGAACTTTTTCTAAGGTGTAAAGAGATTGACCGCGCGGGCGGCGAGGTAACAGCTGTGTTAAGTACCAATATACGCGCTCGCCGCACTCACTACATTCTGTTTCCTTACTATTTTAACTTGTAATTATTTATAATCATTTTTATTAAAAAATATTCTAGAAAATCTTTTTTTTTTTTACTTTTAATTGTACGAATGTATTGTAGATACTGGATACTTTAATTGGCCTGCTTTTGTAAGACGACATAAATGTCACCGTGTATAAAAAAAGTGATCAAAATCGATTCAGGTTTTATGTGTTATTCACAGCGAGACATCAAAAATGTACGTTTTCAAATATTCACCCATACATAATTTTCTAAATTCCATCCTCGTAACACGCCACATAATCACAAAAAATACAAAACAAGTTTGACAGGTTCAAACTATACTAGCGACGAGAAGATTTCAGTGGCCAACCCTATTATAAAATGAGCATCTCGTAGCAGTATGCACTTGGCTGCTGATAAAATTCAAGATTACGAAGACCTAAATCTATACCAATAAATAAAATTGGAGTGTCTGTTTGTAATGTCAAAATAATAGGCTTTTTTCATGCTCACACGGTTATTTGCACGACACCTATGCCTAAAATAGCAATTAAAAAATTTTTGTCTGTCTGTCTGTTTGTTCCGGGTAATCTTCAAAACGGCTGGACCGATTTCAAAAATTCTTTCACCAATGGAAAGCTATAATATCAGGGCGTGAACTAGGCTATATTTTATCCCGGTATTCCCACGGGAACGGGAACTACGCGGGTAAAATGACTATAACCTATAACCGAAGCGAAGCGAGGGCGGGTTGCTAGTTATAAATATAATTATACCTACAATATATGAATCTGTAGCCCCGATGCGTATCCTATTGACTTAGTTACTTAAGAACCTAACCTAAGCTTTCCCATTTCTGTGGGCGATCCTTCAGCATTTATGCCCGGTCGTAATGAAGGCATCCGTAGCCAAAATATGATCAGACAGCTTTCCCACATTGACACAGTTTGCCAGCAAGTATATACACACAAATTTACAATTATATATACTTACTGTAATACTAGATGGCGCCATAATCTTTTTTTTTTTATTGTCATCGAATATTTCAACTGGCAAATTATGGTACCTACTTCATTGTTATTAATTATAAATACGTTGATAGAAAATTATGACATCAGCAAACAAATAGCAAACAAACTAAGAATACATTACTTCATCATCCCTTCTTTTCCCGTGGCAACCGCAAAGAAAGAACCTTAGTAGCTAGATATATAATATAGTGTAAGTGTGGAGTAAGAATATAATTCACCACTCCCTATCTTGCCCGCGAATGTCGTAAGAGACGACTAAGGGATATAATACGCGTATAACATCTATGCAAGAAAAGGAAAACTCAAATTAAAACCCTATCTGACCAGCATGATATAGTTAGGTCAATTTCCTTCCTATTGTGGAGGAGACTCGAGCTCAACAGGACGCATATGATCTGAATGAATGATGATGAATGTTTACATAATAACCAA
Source organism: Lymantria dispar (assembly GCA_032191425.1). Lineage (NCBI taxonomy): Eukaryota > Metazoa > Arthropoda > Insecta > Lepidoptera > Erebidae > Lymantria > Lymantria dispar. Next base: position 15,939,807 of record CM063453.1, on the reverse strand, counting down.
TAGGTCTATTGTCCTTCCATTATGGAAGAAACTGAGGTTCATCGGCGGGAACTTTATTTGCTATAATCGAGCTCGCTCGAAGTCGGACTCGCTGCTCGTGCCTCCCCCATAATAAGAAGGAAATTGACCTACCTTTTTTTTTATTGCCAACGGTGGCAAACGAGCAAGCAGCACACCTGATTGTAAGTGATGCTGCCGCACATGGACCTTTGGACCTTTACAATACCAGGGGCACAGCCAGGCCGTTGCCTACCGTGAAGGAAATACTCTTCTTAAACCTCGTTTAAAGAAGGACATGTCACAGCGCTCGGGAAACACAGCAGCAGGTAGTTCATTCCAGAGCCTGCACGTACGTGGGAGAAATGATCGCTGGAAACGTTCAGTTGAAGACCATAATGTTTCCAGGTGAAATGGATGAACCCTGCTACGATGTCGAGTGGTACGTTGGTAGAATGGTGACTGCTATACCATATTGGTCAAACGGGTTGGTATAAATTTTTATTTCAAGTTTTCTTTCTTTTGTATAAAGGCTATATGCCTATTAAATAAATTCCCTTAAGTCTTCTTTTATGTCACCCAGGAGCGAGATAGGAGGTGGTGAATTGTATTTTTACTCAGACACCAGACGAATGAAACACCTTAGATAGGTATCTATGGGTTCGGAGATTGGAGATATATGGATTAAATTATATTAGTTACTTAATTATTAAATAATGTTATATTAAATATGTGGGTGTCGTAAAAGACAAGGGATTTAATATGCATATACCATCTATGCAGGAGAAGCAAAACTCGAAACGGAAACCTATGGGCTTGTACATATAACTGCGATGCGACGACGCATCGCAAAAACCTGCGAGCTCGCACGTCGCGTCGCAAGAAATTGCGAAAAATCTTCTTTGTTTCTTTTGCCTGTATCTAACAGCCTAACAGCATCTCCTAAGCAATAACAAAAGTGCACACTTCTTTTTACGATCCATGTCACGGCCTAGTTTTCAAAATACTTCCAGTACGGTTGACGGTTGTCGACGGCACGGTATGGGAATGGTTACGTTATTAAATTATATATATCTTCTATATCTATCTATATCTATACCAATAAATAAAATTGGAGTGTCTGTTTGTAATGTCAAAATAATAGGCTTTTTTCATGCTCACACGGTTATTTGCACGACACCTATGCCTAAAATAGCAATTAAAAAATTTTTGTCTGTCTGTCTGTTTGTTCCGGGTAATCTTCAAAACGGCTGGACCGATTTCAAAAATTCTTTCACCAATGGAAAGCTATAATATCAGGGCGTAAACTAGGCTATATTTTATCCCGGTATTCCCACAGGAACGGGAACTACGCGGGTAAAACGACTATAACCTATAACCGAAGCGAAGCGAGGGCGGATTGTTAGTGTTAGATAAAAGTCTTAAATCTAAGTGAAAAATCAACACAGAATGTCCAATCTAAATTAGGTACAGCTACCCCCTTAGGTAGGAATAATATTCGGGCCGACCACTGACGACAAGTCACCCTGCACCAGTGGTCGGCCCAACGACGAAGGCGATGTGTCACGGGTGGGATACGGGGCCGCGCGCGCCGCCCTTCTGTCGCCCCGGACGGAGCCGGGCGACGGGTGCGCTGAAGGTAGCCCAGCCCAAAGAAAATAAAAAAATAAAATAAAGGTAGGAATAATATCGAGTTAGGTAGGCTAGGCATAATGATATAACTAAGCATTCTCCACATCATCCGCACATCCATTAGGCCATTATCATAGGTCTCCCCAATGGGCTTCTGTGTCATAGCGTACGTATTATAAATTACCCAGAAGAGTGCTTCTGCCCATTGTTCTGGTGATCATTTAACCTATTTTTACAACTCCACGGAGAAATTAAGAGCTGGTGAATACATTGTATTCATATTCCATCACCAAATGGAATTTTAAAAAGTAAGTAGGGGAAAGGTGTACGAGATGATCCTCTGAGGTAAGATGATCCTTTTCGATTGTGACGACACTATGCAGGCAATCCAGATGTTTTTTCGAGTAGGGTGTAGGTTCCCACCCCCACTGACGCTAGTCAAACCGTCATGGCTGCAGGAAGAGCGATTGCTGTGCTTTTGTGAAAAAAAAATAAACGTTACGTTAAAAACGTTATTTAAGGTAAGCCTGTGTTTGAAACTACTTTACTTTTTGTATTCAATTTTATACAATGGCTATTATATTTATAGTTTCTAAATATGTACATTTGTGATAAAAACGTGTTGTGGTAATTTAACATATTTTTAGGTTAGATTATAGAATTTTAAATAAAATGTGAGCTCTGATGATCTCCTGGGATCATCTTATACCCCCGTGTGTACATGATGATCCCTTAGAAGACTTTTAGTCTAATTAATAAAACTCTAATCGATAATAGACATCGAGAACTTGAAGTATGATTATACCTAGACAGGTAAACTGACTATTCAAAACAGCTTAAACGATAAGATTAGATTGTATATTTTCGAATTTACGAGCATTCGCCCTTAAGGGGATCATCTCGTACACCTTTCCCCTACTTAGGTCATTTCAGCCTCATACGTAGAAGGTAGGTACTTGATCAATGTTATTACGCGACTTATGACCATATTTATACATATACAAGTCCGTCTCAGCTTATAGGTAAATAATCTTTATTAAATTCTCAATCAAAATACTCGAATACATTTACACAGCTTGTTACATTTTTATCACTTGTTACATAGGTATCTGCATAGATACTATTTTTTTATCAAATCGTTCACTATTAAATTAGTTAACGTAAGCATACCTACAAATTTAATATTAATTAAACTTAGTTCAGTAATTAACCCTGTTTTTTTTTTGGGTGGGCTGCGGTCGCCGCGCTCCTCGCACCACTCCGTCCGGGGCGACAGAGGGGCGTAAGCACGCAACACCCGCAACCCACCCGAAAACCACGTCGCCTTCGTCGTTGGGCCGACCACCGGAGCAGGGTTACTTGACATCAGAGGTCGGCCCGACGGAATACCCCAGTAGTTAACCCTATATAGATAAAATGAATCATGAAGATTTATACAATTGGGCATTAAACATTAATACCTAGTTACTTTTAAACATTAAATACCCATCTATAATTTGCGAATATTTTCTTAATTTCTTAATAAATTGTATCCATAAACATTTTTAAGAATACAAAAGATTTCCAACACACTAACCTAAGCTTTATGATCTCATTTAATAAGTTTAATCATGTAAATTAGATATTTAAACTTACCTGCTATCGTGCACTTGCTCTTCAATAGATTTTTGCTGTTGCAACTTATCGTAGAATCCTTTCCACATCGATTCCTCATCCATGATGACGAGATTTTATAAGAATTAAACAGAAAACGATATCAAAATATTCTCTAAACTTAGTATTATTGATCTTGCACGAAATAAACTTAGCGTCGCGTTCGAAATAAAAATTCTGTTTACCCCACAGTCATCGATACACACGAAGTGAATCACAAAATCAAATCGAGACGAAAACTGTAAGAAAATGACGTAAACACTAAACTCGATAGTCCGGAAATAACGTTGTACACTGACACGGTTCGAGACGATTCAGAGTTCACCGACACTTACAACTGACGTCTAAAAATCAACTCAGCATTTTTCTTAATGTCACATCACATACAAGCATATTATTACTTTCCTAAATACGTGATATTATTTTGGTTATAATACATAGGTTATACCAGAGCAGACTGACGTAATTCTAGTCGATAGTCGTTTTTCAAGGTGGTTACAAACAGACCGTCGTAATGCGCGCACCGGGCTCCGCGCTACAGCAAAATGCAAAGGCAAACTAAACGTTCTGCATTAAAACACGTGCTTTTGTAGTGTCACTATAGTCATAATGTAAACATTTAACATAAGATTTATTTTCTTTAAATGTTTTTAATTTTTCACGGATGTTTTATCTCGATATTACCTATTAATTTTACAAAACTTCGTCTACCGGTCCAGTACCGATCGCTACTGGTACAGTCACTAACTGACCATGAATCGTTCAACAAAGAAATTGATTGCGTGATATCAATCTAAGTAATTAGTCATTCATACTCGCAGTTTCTTTTTATAGGAATACAAAAATATACCAAAGAACTTACTGATTCAATAAGTAATATTAATTCCGAGATGAAATCATATAACATACGGAGGAGTTGATACAAAACTCATACACTTATGATCGCAAAGTCTCAGGTTCATATCAATAAATGTTTTTTATTAAAGCCTCAATAACAATGGTTCTCTCAATGATCTCCGCCTATCGATGCGTCTGCTGCCGAAATACAACGGCGATCACCTCAGTTTCCAAGTATTACGTAAGGATCTATCCACTATGCATCTCATTTTACTCCACACTCTTGATTCAAGCATTGGCCCGACCGCTGAGACCACTTTTTGACAGTATATGTCTGGACTGTCCAAACTGTCCGAGACAACAAAAGGATGACGTGGAGTCCCATATTTCATATAGCGCATTACCCCTGCCCGCTAAAGAGACTGATCCTTGACTTCTGTGAACGCTGTGGCTTGGTATTCTCAAGAGATACCTATTCCAAGCGATCAGGGACGCTGCCCACACTCATGAGATATACAGAGCCATAGAGCGGACCACCCCCGCGTACAGCTGCCGATTCACAATAGGTATAAGGCCATTCTGTGTCATAGCGTACGTATTATAAATTACCCAGAAGAGTGCTTCTGCCCATTGTTCTGGTGATCATTTAACCTATTTTTACAACTCCACGGAGAAATTAAGAGCTGGTGAATACATTGTATTCATATTCCATCACCAAATGGAATTTTAAAAAGTAAGTAGGGGAAAGGTGTACGAGATGATCCTCTGAGGTAAGATGATCCTTTTCGATTGTGACGACACTATGCAGGCAATCCAGATGTTTTTTCGAGTAGGGTGTAGGTTCCCACCCCCACTGACGCTAGTCAAACCGTCATGGCTGCAGGAAGAGCGATTGCTGTGCTTTTGTGAAAAAAAAATAAACGTTACGTTAAAAACGTTATTTAAGGTAAGCCTGTGTTTGAAACTACTTTACTTTTTGTATTCAATTTTATACAATGGCTATTATATTTATAGTTTCTAAATATGTACATTTGTGATAAAAACGTGTTGTGGTAATTTAACATATTTTTAGGTTAGATTATAGAATTTTAAATAAAATGTGAGCTCTGATGATCTCCTGGGATCATCTTATACCCCCGTGTGTACATGATGATCCCTTAGAAGACTTTTAGTCTAATTAATAAAACTCTAATCGATAATAGACATCGAGAACTTGAAGTATGATTATACCTAGATAGGTAAACTGACTATTCAAAACAGCTTAAACGATAAGATTAGATTGTATATTTTCGAATTTACGAGCATTCGCCCTTAAGGGGATCATCTCGTACACCTTTCCCCTACTTAGGTCATTTCAGCCTCATACGTAGAAGGTAGGTACGTGATCAATGTTATTACGCGACTTAGGACCATATTTATACATATACAAGTCCGTCTCAGCTTATAGGTAAATAATCTTTATTAAATTCTCAATCAAAATACTCGAATACATTTACACAGCTTGTTACATTTTTATCACTTGTTACATAGGTATCTGCATAGATACTATTTTTTTTATCAAATCGTTCACTATTAAATTATTTAACGTAAGCATACCTACAAATTTAATATTAATTAAACTTAGTTCAGTAATTAACCCTGTTTTTTTTTGGGGTGGGCTGCGGTCGCCGCGCTCCTCGCACCACTCCGTCCGGGGCGACAGAGGGGCGTAAGCACGCAACACCCGCAACCCACCCGAAAACCACGTCGCCTTCGTCGTTGGGCCGACCACCGGAGCAGGGTTACTTGACATCAGAGGTCGGCCCGACGGAATACCCCAGTAGTTAACCCTATATAGATAAAATGAATCATGAAGATTTATACAATTGGGCATTAAACATTAATACCTAGTTACTTTTAAACATTAAATACCCATCTATAATTTGCGAATATTTTCTTAATTTCTTAATAAATTGTATCCATAAACATTTTTAAGAATACAAAAGATTTCCAACACACTAACCTAAGCTTTATGATCTCATTTAATAAGTTTAATCATGTAAATTAGATATTTAAACTTACCTGCTATCGTGCACTTGCTCTTCAATAGATTTTTGCTGTTGCAACTTATCGTAGAATCCTTTCCACATCGATTCCTCATCCATGATGACGAGATTTTATAAGAATTAAACAGAAAACGATATCAAAATATTCTCTAAACTTAGTATTATTGATCTTGCACGAAATAAACTTAGCGTCGCGTTCGAAATAAAAATTCTGTTTACCCCACAGTCATCGATACACACGAAGTGAATCACAAAAGCAAATCGAGACGAAAACTGTAAGAAAATGACGTAAACACTAAACTCGATAGTCCGGAAATAACGTTGTACACTGACACGGTTCGAGACGATTCAGAGTTCACCGACACTTACAACTGACGTCTAAAAATCAACTCAGCATTTTTCTTAATGTCACATCACATACAAGCATATTATTACTTTCCTAAATACGTGATATTATTTTGGTTATGATACATAGGTTATACCAGAGCAGACTGACGTAATTCTAGTCGATAGTCGTTTTTCAAGGTGGTTACAAACAGACCGTCGTAATGCGCGCACCGGGCTCCGCGCTACAGCAAAATGCAAAGGCAAACTAAACGTTCTGCATTAAAACACGTGCTTTTGTAGTGTCACTATAGTCATAATGTAAACATTTAACATAAGATTTATTTTCTTTAAATGTTTTTAATTTTTCACGGATGTTTTATCTCGATATTACCTATTAATTTTACAAAACTTCGTCTACCGGTCCAGTACCGATCGCTACTGGTACAGTCACTAACTGACCATGAATCGTTCAACAAAGAAATTGATTGCGTGATATCAATCTAAGTAATTAGTCATTCATACTCGCAGTTTCTTTTTATAGGAATACAAAAATATACCAAAGAACTTACTGATTCAATAAGTAATATTAATTCCGAGATGAAATCATATAACATACGGAGGAGTTGATACAAATCTCATACACTTATGATCGCAAAGTCTCAATTTAATATCAATAAATGTTTTTTATTAAAGCCTCAATAACAATGGTTCTCTCAATGATCTCCGCCTATCGATGCGTCTGCTGCCGAAATACAACGGCGATCACCTCAGTTTCCAAGTATTACGTAAGGATCTATCCACTATGCATCTCATTTTACTCCACACTCTTGATTCAAGCATTGGCCCGACCGCTGAGACCACTTTTTGACAGTATATGTCTGGACTGTCCAAACTGTCCGAGACAACAAAAGGATGACGTGGAGTCCCATATTTCATATAGCGCATTACCCCTGCCCGCTAAAGAGACTGATCCTTGACTTCTGTGAACGCTGTGGCTTGGTATTCTCAAGAGATACCTATTCCAAGCGATCAGGGACGCTGCCCACACTCATGAGATATACAGAGCCATAGAGCGGACCACCCCCGCGTACAGCTGCCGATTCACAATAGGTATAAGGCCATTCTGTGTCATAGCGTACGTATTATAAATTACCCAGAAGAGTGCTTCTGCCCATTGTTCTGGTGATCATTTAACCTATTTTTACAACTCCACGGAGAAATTAAGAGCTGGTGAATACATTGTATTCATATTCCATCACCAAATGGAATTTTAAAAAGTAAGTAGGGGAAAGGTGTACGAGATGATCCTCTGAGGTAAGATGATCCTTTTCGATTGTGACGACACTATGCAGGCAATCCAGATGTTTTTTCGAGTAGGGTGTAGGTTCCCACCCCCACTGACGCTAGTCAAACCGTCATGGCTGCAGGAAGAGCGATTGCTGTGCTTTTGTGAAAAAAAAATAAACGTTACGTTAAAAACGTTATTTAAGGTAAGCCTGTGTTTGAAACTACTTTACTTTTTGTATTCAATTTTATACAATGGCTATTATATTTATAGTTTCTAAATATGTACATTTGTGATAAAAACGTGTTGTGGTAATTTAACATATTTTTAGGTTAGATTATAGAATTTTAAATAAAATGTGAGCTCTGATGATCTCCTGGGATCATCTTATACCCCCGTGTGTACATGATGATCCCTTAGAAGACTTTTAGTCTAATTAATAAAACTCTAATCGATAATAGACATCGAGAACTTGAAGTATGATTATACCTAGATAGGTAAACTGACTATTCAAAACAGCTTAAACGATAAGATTAGATTGTATATTTTCGAATTTACGAGCATTCGCCCTTAAGGGGATCATCTCGTACACCTTTCCCCTACTCAGGTCATTTCAGCCTCATACGTAGAAGGTAGGTACGTGATCAATGTTATTACGCGACTTAGGACCATATTTATACATATACAAGTCCGTCTCAGCTTATAGGTAAATAATCTTTATTAAATTCTCAATCAAAATACTCGAATACATTTACACAGCTTGTTACATTTTTATCACTTGTTACATAGGTATCTGCATAGATACTATTTTTTTTATCAAATCGTTCACTATTAAATTATTTAACGTAAGCATACCTACAAATTTAATATTAATTAAACTTAGTTCAGTAATTAACCCTGTTTTTTTTTGGGGTGGGCTGCGGTCGCCGCGCTCCTCGCACCACTCCGTCCGGGGCGACAGAGGGGCGTAAGCACGCAACACCCGCAACCCACCCGAAAACCACGTCGCCTTCGTCGTTGGGCCGACCACCGGAGCAGGGTTACTTGACATCAGAGGTCGGCCCGACGGAATACCCCAGTAGTTAACCCTATATAGATAAAATGAATCATGAAGATTTATACAATTGGGCATTAAACATTAATACCTAGTTACTTTTAAACATTAAATACCCATCTATAATTTGCGAATATTTTCTTAATTTCTTAATAAATTGTATCCATAAACATTTTTAAGAATACAAAAGATTTCCAACACACTAACCTAAGCTTTATGATCTCATTTAATAAGTTTAATCATGTAAATTAGATATTTAAACTTACCTGCTATCGTGCACTTGCTCTTCAATAGATTTTTGCTGTTGCAACTTATCGTAGAATCCTTTCCACATCGATTCCTCATCCATGATGACGAGATTTTATAAGAATTAAACAGAAAACGATATCAAAATATTCTCTAAACTTAGTATTATTGATCTTGCACGAAATAAACTTAGCGTCGCGTTCGAAATAAAAATTCTGTTTACCCCACAGTCATCGATACACACGAAGTGAATCACAAAAGCAAATCGAGACGAAAACTGTAAGAAAATGACGTAAACACTAAACTCGATAGTCCGGAAATAACGTTGTACACTGACACGGTTCGAGACGATTCAGAGTTCACCGACACTTACAACTGACGTCTAAAAATCAACTCAGCATTTTTCTTAATGTCACATCACATACAAGCATATTATTACTTTCCTAAATACGTGATATTATTTTGGTTATGATACATAGGTTATACCAGAGCAGACTGACGTAATTCTAGTCGATAGTCGTTTTTCAAGGTGGTTACAAACAGACCGTCGTAATGCGCGCACCGGGCTCCGCGCTACAGCAAAATGCAAAGGCAAACTAAACGTTCTGCATTAAAACACGTGCTTTTGTAGTGTCACTATAGTCATAATGTAAACATTTAACATAAGATTTATTTTCTTTAAATGTTTTTAATTTTTCACGGATGTTTTATCTCGATATTACCTATTAATTTTACAAAACTTCGTCTACCGGTCCAGTACCGATCGCTACTGGTACAGTCACTAACTGACCATGAATCGTTCAACAAAGAAATTGATTGCGTGATATCAATCTAAGTAATTAGTCATCCATACTCGCAGTTTCTTTTTATAGGAACACAAAAATATACCAAAGAACTTACTGATTCAATACGTAATATTAATTCCGAGATGAAATCATATAACATACGGAGGAGTTGATACAAAACTCATACACTTATGATCGAAAAGTCTCAGGTTCATATCAATAAATGTTTTTTATTAAAACCTCAATAACAATGGTCCTCTCAATGATCTCCGCCTCTCGATGCGTCTGCTGCCGAAATACAACGGCGATCACCTCAGTTTCAAAGTATTACGTAAGGATCTATCCACTATGCATCTCACTTTACTCCACACTCTTGATTCAAACATTGGCCCGACCACTGAGACCACTTTTTGACAGTATAGGTCTGGACTGTCCAAACTGTCCGAGACGACAAAAGGATGACGTGGAGTCCCATATTTCATATAGCGCATTACCCCTGCCCGCTAAAGAGACTGATCCTTGACTTCTGTGAACGCTGTGGCTTGGTATTATCAAGAGATACCTATTCCAAGCGATCAGGGACGCTGCCCACACTCGTGAACCATACAGAGCCATAGAGCGGACCACCCCCGCGTACAGCTGCCGATCCACAATAGGTATAAGGCCATTGATGGGCTCACCTCCGCCTACTTCAAGGACAAAAACAGTTTGTATTTAATTTATAATAACTTATTGCATTGAGCTAGCCATCAGTTCATTTAACATATGGACAATTCAAATAGATGCATCAGACTATACACAATAAAGTATGCATAAGTCCTGTTTAGATTCAGCTGATTATTACTTCTAAATATAATATGCAAACATAACATTGACGTGCTAAAAAGCAATTATAATAAACTATATATGTATATAGAGTTCATACTTATTTCTATTCTCACATTAAAAAAGGACATCTAAGTTGTTACTTACGTGCAATTTGGTCAGAATAAGGTACTAGTGAAGATATGGGCATCACTGCTCTACTTACGTAACATTTTTTGTGTATGAACTATGAATGACGTAACTTCACAAGCTACAAGGTTAGAGCCAGTTTATTTTTTGAACTCACATGGAAAACTCTTTAACATAATTACTCACAAATACTAATATATATACAGACTGTATGAACCGTTATCATGCATACCAAAATACGTCATCATCATCACCATCACCCTGCTTTTATCCAAATTACTTAGAGTCGATACAATGTGTACTCTTCTTTCGTAGTTCACATTGCAAGAGTTTTTTTCACCTTGAGAATTTAAATATTGAGATAGATTTGGCCCAGGTGTTTAAAGAGTGAGACTCTCACTCGTCTTTTAGGATAACGGCGAGCTATGTACTGCTTATACATCCCATCACTGAATTAAGATATGTAATATTTGCCAGTAAATCCCCTGGTGAAATGAAAACTTACCGTGAATACCTCAAAATTCTAAGAAAAGGAATACGTGTAAATTATATGCTTAGTATAGGCATTTTAAATAATACCTTTGCCGCAAGTGACTGATATTATTAAATAAATATTGTCAAGAGTGAGTAAACATTATACAAACGTTTCACCCTACAATATATGAACGTAAAGACTTTATTTAAATCTAAATTAAATATTTTATGATTTAGACTTATGTGAAACACTAGCTTCACTAGCCATTTTAATTAGGCAATCATTCTATATCCGTGTTACTTAAAATAGAATTACTGCTCTATTTTAGGTCACTTTACTATGTCAATATTTTTTTAATGACGACATCCGGCACTATCAAATTAATACTTTCGCGGGGACTTCGCAAACACACATTAGGTACACTCAAATTCAGAACAATCTATTATGGTTCACACAAAATATTTTCTGTGCTGTGACGGAGTAAGAATACAATTCACCACCCCCTTTCGTACCCGTGGATGTCATAAAGGAATACTAAAATGGATATGACTTGCAGATAATATGTATGCAAGAGAAGGAAAACTCGATGTAAAACCCTATAGGTACCAACCCGTGTGACCAGCATGATTATGGTAGGTCAATTTCCCTCCCATAGCGGGGGAGCGGCGGAGGTTCGAGCCCAACAGTGGGACGTTTATGACCTGAGGTGATGATAGATAAATACATATAGAACATAAACCTTTGCACGGTTGTCTTAATGGTTCAAATCGATCTACTATTCCAAATGTCACGAGTTCGATTCCCACGCAGATCAATACTTTATCATCATCATCTCGACTTATATACGTCCCATAGGCGAGTGACTTCACCTCCCTGCGAGTGGAATTGTTTTTTTTTTTAACGGTGGGGAATGCAATTTACGCACTATCCCCCGCCAGTACCAGACGAGGTGTGTGGGACTCGCCGGTCACCTATGCAACCGGAATACCCACTAAAACCAACAGCGGTCCCTTCCGCGCGTTTATGGAGTGCCGGAGAGATCGTCTAGTGACACTCGATCCCCGGCAAGAGTGGAACTGACCTACTATACCACGATGGTCAGACGAGTTGATATAAGGTCTTACTTATTTCGAATTATCTTTCTCTCGAAGTAATGTTGTCGACTTGTTGCCCTCATTCGTCCCACGAGTAAAAAAGGGAGTGGTGAATTGTATTCTAACTGGATCACCACGCAAAGAAAACTTTACGCGAACCACAAATTATTATTCTAAACCTGTGTTATTATAAATTGTTTTTCTAATGTTGTATTTATAAAAAAAAACAGTATTTATTTATTATTTTTATTTATTTATTTATTAAATTACCAATTTCAGCTATTATTACAGGTTGCCCCAATGCAATAGTGTAAGTCAACATAAACCATTAATAACATTATCTGTTAATGTCAACATAATAATTACATATACAATTAATTAATTTATACATTTTATATCGTACTTAAGTTAAAAAATATTATAATGTACAATTCTAAAATCTACGCTAAAATAGGATATTATTAAATTATCAACGAGAGTCATTGTATAAAATTATACATTATTATAGCATATTTCAAATAACATGTTGATATTGATATAGTAAAGCAACCTTCTATATAACAGCAGATCTATTTTAAGTAATGGTTTAATAGAGGATGTCAATGAATCAACACAAATACGTAATACTTCCTATAAACGAGTAACTTATTCATAATTTAATAAACTTATGCTATCACAGCAAATCTATACCAATAAATAAAATTTGGAGTGTCTGTTTGTAATGTCTAAATAATAGGCTTTTTTCATGCTCACACGGTTATTTGCACGACACCTATGCCTAAAATAGCAATTAAAAAATTTTTGTCTGTCTGTCTGTCTATCTGTCTGTCTGTCTGTTTGTTCCGGGTAATCTTCAAAACGGCTGGACCGATTTCAAAAATTCTTTCACCAATGGAAAGCTATAATATCAGGGCGTAAACTAGGCTATATTTTATCCCGGTATTCCCACGGGAACGGGAACTACGCGGGTAAAACGACTATAACCTATAACCGAAGCGATAACCGAGGGCGAATTGCTAGTGTAGAAATATAGACGCACACATGTACTTCGTGGTCTAGACGATACGGTAATTATATCTATTTTAATGCTGTACTTATAAAAAAGCTGACCGGTAACCAATAAGACATTAAATTTCACATCAGCTAAACACAATAAATAACAACCGGAAATGTATGTTTTCACAATGTCGTGAAAGATAAAATTTAACACTATTTATTTATTATTAACTATCGATAGACTATTATTAAACCTACAGTATCTACCAAGATATAGCTCCGGGTTCGAGTCTCGGTTCGAGACAAAATTTCATGGAGTTTTTCTAAGAGGAAAAATAGCGTAAGTCACTCCGTATATAAACAGTTAGGTACCTGATTGGTTTTGGCAATCGTTTTATGGCCGGCCGTCCTGCCTGAAGTTAACCTTCCATGGTAATGTAATTGTTGACCAGACGGCATCGGATAGAGTTGGATCAGATCGATCTTTACAACGTATTTTACAACATCCACGAGCAAATGTCAGACTTGTTAGTATTAGTAGCCGTCGCTAATTTGTACATAGCACTATAGGGCACGGGCCCCCTTGACAATGGAAGGAAGTGGCACACTATCCCATACTAATTGGCAAAGGATTTTGGTTCGAGTTTTCCCTTTCTTTATCATCTTTGGCCATAAGTCCCATTCAGTCCCAATAAGTCCCATTGCTGTACCCAGGTCTCCGCCACAATGGGAGGGAAACTGTAGGTCAGTTTCCCATTAAGTATTCCACATTGACCCGACGTGTGAGGATAGGGTTTTATGTAGTTTTCTTTCTATTGCATAGATGTTACCTGCATATATCTCTTTGTCGTATTTTACGACGCTTATGGGCAAAAGAGGGAGTGGTTAATTGTATTCTTACTTAGTAACCAGACGAGCAATTCCTTCTTCGAATAATTCCTTTTCTTATAGTGGTATTATCTGCTGATGTTCTGCAGTGACCTTTTACGACACCCAAGCTTTACTGAATTGTGTATTTTTCCTCCGTCAGCACAATGAAATCAATGACAGTATATGCTTAAATTACTTATTTTCACGTGGTTCTGCACTTTTGGTTCTACTAACTAATACAGAAATTAACACGAGTTAATGAAAATTAAAAATGTTTATGTGTTTTTGGCCTTATCGTTACGCCGGTTGATTTAATACAATGGAAATCCTTGAGCAGTACAAGTCTTACAAAATTTAACTAAATGAGTAAACAAATTCCCCAGTGACATCTATGAAGTATGATACAAAACTAACTAGGTTTCAAGATGTATTAAAATGTTATTTATAGGCTATGGTGAATTAAACACAAAAAAATCGTGCCGTACAGTGACGAAGGTAGATTACGTCAACAGTATTTAAGAGACGACTAAGAGGCAGAGATAACGTCACTGGAAAACAAGGCAAACATCAAAACTTTATACTATGTCTGGGCAGCTAGGCATAGCTCCATTATGAAGTTTTGTACGCAGCAACCCGATCTTTAGACGAAAAGGCAACACACGTTACAATATGCGGCCCTACACTGGTCTCCTGTCACCCCAATACGTGGTACGGGTTGCGGCTGGGCCTGGAACATCGTAGAATACTTTCCACACGTCGCGGCGGGTGTAAAAATGAATAAATGCTCATTAGTATTACAGATCTTGTCCAACACCTACTATTTAATTTTTCTAATTAAATTTGTTGCTGGTCTCAACACAAAAACGTTTCCCGCTTAAGATCAAACCTCGGTGTCATCTATGGAGACCACTGTAAATCCTGACTACGAAAGGTACTATAGTAGGCACGCGTGCTTTTTAGTTAGTAAGTAGTTCCAAAAAATGGCTACAACAGAATTATAGTTGCGTTAAATATACCATTATTCAATTGTCCATAATTTTAATTACTTACGTCCACAAAAAGTATTAAGCATTTTGTATATTCGTTTCGTTGTTTGCACAACATTACTCACGCAATATATGTCTGTACGTGTTTGTCATCACAAGTATCGCGACCGTAATATGAATATAATAACTCAGTTATCTTGTATATTTAAAGTATGGTTATGTTTTAAAAATATGGTGTCTAGTACAATCGATCTGTCGGCAGCGAATAGCAGGCAACGAGCCAAAACCATAATGCGTCTAAAAGGGGTCATGGTCGGGATAATACCGTGAAAAGCATAGTTGGATATTTATTACTAACATTAGATTTATTTTTGGTTGTTTTTATTATATTCGGTATAATAATAAAATTGAGAATAAAAGAAGAATACAGTTGCTAAAGCTAATAACGGAATGTTGAGCTCATAACTAAACTCAAAGTTGCGCAGCATGGAAAGGTCATGACTTCATGAGGATACCCTACGAAATAAAATTCAAAGTACAGAAATCCGTAGAAGAACTGTAAATATCATAGTCTGATAAGGTATTAGTAACGATGGACGGATCACATTGCTAAACGTTCCGACATTAGTTGAAGGAAAAAGGTCATTGAATGACAACCACGAATCGGACGACGCAATTTAGGATAACCACTAGGCAGAATGACGACATTGTAAAAGTAGCAGGAAACCGTGCGATGCAGGTGGCTCAGGACCATTATGAGTGCTATTCTCATGCGGATGCCATATTCAACAGTATTAAACGTCAACAGACTAATGAATGGATGGATGGATGGATTATAATATTTCGATACAATATTGGTATCAGCATAATAATTCCTTTGGTTTTTCAATTACCTACCACGTAATAGACCATGTAGTGTTCCGTGTGGTGACAGAGTAGGAATACAATTCACCATCCCCTCTCTTACCCGTAGGTTTCGTAAAAGACAACTAAGGAATTAAATATGCATATAACATCTATGGAAGAGAAGTAAAACGGTGACTCGGGCGGCGCAGGCGCGAGTATCTGCGCCTAATGCCGCCCTAGCCGAGGCCGCGGGTGATCGGACCGGGGAATTGTCCGTCACCCGCAGAGAGGCTGACCGCGCGACGGCGACCGACGTCCCAGGACGTCGAGACGTGAGGTTACCCGAAAGGGTATTCCGTCAGGCCGACCACTGACGACAAGTCACATCTGCTCCGGTGGTCGGCCCAACAACGAGGTGACGTGGGTACGGGTGGGTTATGGGCCCGCGCGCCGTCCTTTCATCGCCCCGGACGGACTGGACCGTGCGTGCGCTTACCATAGCCCACCCATAAAAAAAAAAAAAAACCAACACGTCTGATCAGCGCGGCATGGTAGGTCAATTTCTCCTATTGTGGAGGAAGTTCGACCTCAACAGTAGGTCTTATATGACCTAAAATGATGAAAGTGAGACTAATTCGACTTTTCATGTTAACAGACACAGCTTGGATCCCAAAGCAAACCACAACTTTGTGCGTTTCACAAATGATGGTTCAGGCTTTTGGTGACATTGCTGTTCGTTAATTATATATTTTAAAGTCCCGCGCGACAGAAGAATTTATTACTCAATCTAATGCGGGTTGTTGCATAAATGAAGCAAGGTATACGACAAAATATGAGATGATAACTTTTTTCCAGTAATAGGTCTATATATATAATAAGCGTACTTTTTATGATCGGAACAAATGAAGCTATTGTCGCGTATGTATTTGATTTTTGATTTGCCGACGTTTTCAACACTTCAAGCGTTCATAGCTAGGAGCGGACTAAGATGTCTTACGTCCAACAAGTCATCGTTATTACAGAGATTTTTATCTAACTGCTATAGAATTAGTTATTAAATATTAACCCACGTTTTAATACAAATTTATTGCCAGAACAAAAAGAAAATTATTCTACATGCAATAATATGTAGTAATAATATGTAATAATATGTAGTATAATTTTTTACCAAAAAATAATAAATAGTTTATAGTTAGTAATTATTAAACTTTAAATTTGTAATAATTGTTATTATAATTTATTAATTTAAACCTAACAAATCTAGTATACTCGGTTATCTTTAGCTATATTATTTTACTGATCCTTATGTCTATTCTCATGTCTATATGAAAAAAATGCAGTCAAGAGGACTGCCAACAGAAGTGAAAACTTAAAACTACGAACGCACCAATCAAATTAAATCCAATCAATTTTATTTATATACAATACATAGCACTATACGTCAGCTGTATAGGCACAGATATACTGCTATAAGCACGTCGGTGAAGCGAACGCACGAGATTTCACCTATAGGTACAAAAAGTGTTAAAGGCGCACAGCACACTGCGCGTGCGCGTCTTGAGCATGTCGGTGAGGCGAACCCATAAGATTTTCCCTCTACCAAAAAGTGCCCAACGCGGTTAAAGAAGGTCTCACTTTTAAAAAAAATGTGTATATTAAAATAGTTTTATTTCTATCTAGAAAACCGCCCTCGCTTCGCTTCGGTTTCAGTCGCCTTACCCACGTAGTTCCCGTTGGAATACCGGGATGAAATATAGCCTATGTTACTCCCTGATATTATAGTTTTGGATTGGTGAAGGAATTTTTGAAATCGGTTCGGTAGTTTAAGCGTGAAAGTGTAACAAACAAACAAACTTACTTTCGCGTTTATAATATTAATAAGGATGTGTAATACTCGCGTAAACATCAGAAATGTAATAGTAAAAACATTTTTTTGATTGAAGTTTATGCCTATACTAGCAACCCACCCTCGCTTCGCTTCGGTTTCAATCGCTTTACCCGCTCTCGAATTTTTGAAGTCGGTTTGGTGGTTTAAGCGTGAAAGCGTAACAAAAAAACAAACAAACTTACTTTCGCATTTATAATATTAGTAAGGAGGTATAAACGCATTGCAAATGTATGTATATTACCGTTGTTTCTTATTCAATATGCACAATAAACGCAAACAGAACATATTTTTAACAGTTAATCTTGACACACTTGAAAATCTTTGAGTCAATTTTACTTTATAATATTTGAACTGTATAATTTTTCTTAGCTATCTTCTTCATAAATTTATCAACAGCCATCATTGGACCTCATCATAAGTGGGATAATACCATAATTGCTACAACACAAGTGGTTTGCCTATATTAGTGTTACAGGTTTTCCAGAAGACCGCTGTTACCCATTCCCCTGATGCGAAGATAATTGGTGTCGATAAATTGTAGTCGTCAAGTAAAAAAATGTTTCTATTTCCGTTAAACTGAAACTATTCAAGCGATATGCCCAAACTGGTTTTATTAGAAAGACAATAATGAGAAGATGGTTAAAACTAACCAAAAACTTTCCGTGTGGTGGCGGAATAAGAATATAATTCACCACTTCCTATCTTACCCGTGGGTGTTGTAAAAGACGACTAAGGTAATATCTATGCAAAGGAAGGAAAACTCGAAACAAAACCCTATACCAACCTTTCTGATCAGCATGGTATAGTAAGGTCAAATTCCCTCCTATTGTAGAGGAGGCTAGAGCCTAGCAGTGGGACGTTTATAAGCCGAGATGATGATGGTTTAAAACCATATTGCATTAGGGCCCGTTAGGTGACGCTGCATTCGATTACAAGGAATATTATTTTCATTTTATTTTTTAATTTGTACTGAACAGCGTCTGTTGGTTCACTACGTAATAAAATTCAAAGTTATATAATTGAGTTTAATTAATTTTATTAATATGATTGTTACAATTTCCTTATGCAGCATAAATGCACGTATCAAAGATATCAGTTCTCATTATAATAATATGTTTTTATTGCCTGGATACAAATTTGATCACGATAATAATCTGCGCTAAATCACATCGGGAATAGGTCCCGGTAAAATGTCATTAGAGCACGTAGATCAATATTAGGGATATTATAAATAAATAAATTATATGTTTCCAATAGTACAAAATAGGTATTTAAAACTTTTTTGATATGTTATGACTATGGCAGGTGTTGACACACTTCTTCAGAACCCTCTGTGGCGACGGAAGGGAAGCGCGTACCCCTATAACCTACCATAATAACTGCCATCACCATTTAGGCTTATCATCGATACCAATATTATAATATCTGTGGACCACCCGAAAATATTTAGAAATCTTATAATTCTAATGAATTGCATATGGAACTGAGGAACGAATATTTAGTTATGTGTATATGGAATTCACGTCAATCCTTTCCGTTCCTGCGGGTATTACATTAAACGATTAAGTTAATAAACGACTAAACGGATGACATTACTACAAGAGACGGATATTAAAAAAAATCACCGACCCATTCAGTCCGTTTAATAAATACAGCAGACCGATTTCATTTTGATTATACCACCTATTTTTTTCAGTTCATATACCTATGTCCTATTATTGGGCAAGAACCTATTCCGCAATAAGATGATATTGAACCTACTATACCACGGTATTCAGAACGTTCCGTAAGGTTTAATTTCGAAAACTGTAAAAAATTTATGTCTTACCTGACGTGGCCTGTTTACTTCCCTTAGCGGTTTGTTGCGCCAGTAACAGGAAAGTAAGTTAAATAAATTCATATAATTCTGGGAAAAGGATATTTCTGTGAAGTTAAATGACACAATATGCCTATCCCAGGTACAAGATAAAGGATCGCAGAACGTTTGTTGATGAATTGCCAGGTGGCTTAAGAGCGTTATCGGTAATAAGCGGCCGTAAACACAAAAATGTGGTTTTTTGAGGACTGGTTACTCGTTCATCATAATAGCTTACTAAAAATTTATATAACCACTACATTAAACACATCTTTATATTGTGCTTGTATAGAATTATAACTCAATATTGTAACTATTTTATTAAAAGGCAAGGGTATTTTGAACTTAAGTTAATGAGATTTTACGAAAACGCTGAGTTTTGAAGTTCAGGTACGAATAAACGATAAGTCGTGGCAGCTCGAAAAAAATTGTAGATGTTAGGCAAATTACTGTTCTTGGGTATGTATAAAATGAAATTCAAGATTTCTTCCTTTTAAAACTAAAAAGAAAAATATTTCCTTAAGATTAATTTGACGAAAATGGCTCCTGTAAAACATTTAATTTTGTGAATAATACTAACCTTGGAATATTTAAAAAAATATCCACTATTTGTTCGACTATTGTAGAAGCAGTAAAAAAAAAACTAAATTGAAATACGAATAGTCACCCTCGTAATTAAATTTTAAATATTACTATAAATTGAACGGCATAATTGTTCATAAGCCAGTCGCGCCTTGGCGCTCAACGGAGCAGGGTCACGTCGCTCGAGTTCTCCGCTCACAGCGTAAAAGACGACAATACGAACTTGAGCGTATACTGCGACTGATCGGTTTTGATTCCTAAGTATTTAATACTACCTAATTCTTTTAATTACTTTCATGCGATCTCTATAAAGAATGATATAGAATCTTTTTACGTTTTAGGTGATGGGTCGAAAAAGCAGATTGTATCTTGGGAACAAAATCGGTTACAAGGCAAGGAAAAAGAGAAAACACGACAAAACTGTAAGGTACTTATAGTTTCAAAAGAGTAAACGAAAAGAGAAGTGAGCCGTCACTCAGGACGCCTGGCAGATGTGAAACATCAAAATTATTTTGAAGTCGTTACCGCAAAGCGTGGCGTTAACGCCGCTTTTAATGCCACGCGACGATCAGGTTCACCCCGCCTATAGATATTTCACATCAAAAATCCGAACGGAACATTTATGCAGCCTCATCTTCTGAAGATTATCAGCTAACTCAAATTTAATGTTTAATAGTTACTAACCATACACAATAGGTATAATTTTTTCATAGAGAATCATTTTCTTCTTGTACTAGCAATAAATATGTAGCAAAATGTGGATCAAAATTTAATAACTAATTGCTGTAGTGGGTAGATTTAAATCTCTGACTGGACTTGTTAGACATCCATGGCCATGGCGACTAGGGCCATACTCGACTACTGCACGGCAGCCACGGAGGCAGCGTGCCTCTTGGCCGGAACTCTCCGGTGGGACCTGCAGGCGGAGGTACTCGCCGAGCTTTACCTGCGAGTATCAGAGACGCGAGCCACATATAGCCTCAATCAAGGTGATTGCCGCCTGGCGGGTCGACGCCCGCCGAGACGCCATTGCTCGTTGGGCAATCGGACTGGAGAAGCCTCAATACGGTATCAGGACCGTAGAGTCCTTTCAGCTGGTGCTGATGGGGTGGTTGGGTCGGCAGTACGGAGTACATTCCTTCCGACTGGTGCAGGTATTGATGGGTCACGATAGCCAAGTACCTGCGCAAGCTCGTTAGGAGGGAGAGCACACCACCATCCTGCTACCACTGCGATTGCGACGTGAGCACGGCGCAGCACAGGCTCGAGGTGTGTGCCTCGTGGGCAGAGCAGCGCCGTGAACTCGTTGCAATCACCGGTGCCGACCGGACCCTGCCGACCATCACTAGGGAGATGCTCAGCAGCGTCAGGAACTGGAACGCGGTCACCGCCTTCTGTGATGCTGTCATCTCACGAAAGGAGACGCCGGCTCGTGTGTGATCAATTTTTGGTCACACGTTCCGCCACCGGCGACTCGGGCGGCGCAGATACGAGTATCCGCGCCTCACGCCGCCCTAGGCGAGTCCGCGGGTGACCGGACCGGGGACTTTAGTGTGTCACCCGCAGAGAGCCTGACCGTGTGACGGCGACCGACGTCCCGGGATAGGGACGTCGATTGGGGTTTTTTTATTGTTTTTAAATTATTACACATTAATGTGATAATTTAAAAAAATAAGTTGTCGAGTCTCGAACCCGAGACCAGAGTTCCCGCCGGCGAGTACGTTACCACAAGATTACCGCTTGTTGGCGATTCGACTTTGAATTTTTTCTAGTACATAAATTACCCATCCAACTTTGACCCTTAAAATCTTTTTAACGCGGGCCCAGTTGACCCTAATATTTGGTAGTTGTGATACCCTCGTGCCCCCTCTACCACCCCACCAAAAATCATGGAAATCCCCGACCCACACCTCTGAGGGTCTCCTTGTAAGTTATACTCTGTGCCTATATTTTACTATTTCCTGTACTTTGCATATTAAAAATACAATTTTAACCGTTTTACTGTCATGAGATTTGGTTTTTAATTAAAAATTTTAAAATTTACATCATGTTGATTTTTGAAAATCTACTTCTCCGAAGAATATATTAGAGATTGATTATTATAAGCGCCAAGGCTCAAGACTGGTCATTCTATGAACTCGCGTGTGTGTAGTGCATTAGTGTGCGTCGATATCGGACCGTAGCAAAATACCTACAATGCGAGAAGTGCCGATCACCGATAACGCTCTTAACAGCAACGCTCTAAAGTAATAATATTCTTGATGTACATATACCACCTATATTAAATGCAGCAAAGAGATAGACTCTTTGGCGCATTTTAAAGTGAGACCATCCACCAGATTTTAAGATATTAAAATATTACATTAAGATATTAGAATGGTAATTAATAACCAAATTAACACATAAGATTATTTTGTATCTGTCTTATATGCATGCTTTTGTTAACTACATATTTTATACATGCTATAATAGACAGATTTTTTTGATTGGGGTGGGTGACGGTCGGCGCACTCCTCGCCCGCTCCGTCCGGTGCGACGTCCCCTACCGGGACGCCGCCGATCGTCGTCGCGAGGCTAACCTCTCCACGAGTGCCCGGACGAATCCCCGGTCTGGTCACCCGCAGCTTCTGCTAGGGCGGCATCAGGCGCAGGTACTCACGCCTGCGCCGCCCCAGTCGCCGGGGCGGAGGACCGTGTCCGCGTGGAGTCGTTCCTCCCGCACGCGGTCCGCCGCCTCCTTCCGCGAGATGACAGCCTCGCAAAAGGCGGCAACAGCGTCCCAGTATAATTGACACGTAATGCAAGATAATGTGTTGTAATAATATCATTTCGGCCTATATAAGTCCCACTGTTGGGTACATTCCTCCACAATGGAAGGCGAATTGACCTACTATTCCACGCGGGTCAGGCATGATGGAATAGGGTTTTATATCAAGTTTTACTTCTCTTGCATTGATGTTGCATAATTATATCCCTTAGTCGAGTTTTACGACACCCACGGACAAATGAAGTAGTGGTTAATTGTATTCTTACTCGGTTACCACACGGATAATAACAGATATTAATTTGTAACAGTATTAATTGCGAATAGAGGGTTCGTTGTAGGCAATAGAGCAATGTGTGTTTTACATAACACTATAAACACAAAAAAGTATTATGAAAACACCGTAAAGATTTATAAGGCCACCATATTCAGACCGTCATCATCAAGACTTCTATCTGGGAAACTGGTAAAACGCGAAAAATAATTCCTTATGTAAAAGCATCATTTTATGAAAACGGTTATGTACAATTACTACTCTATCTGGAAGAGTTATTCTTTATGCAAAAGAATAATTTTGCTTTAACATTATCTTGAGTATTTTTTCAGATAACGGTTTCTTCATTATTTTTAAAGCAAAGCATTACACATTTACAGTTAACATGAGAGAAATAAAATAAATATGAAAGTAGTCTCGTGTATGTAACATGACACTATTGTTTTAAATAACGACGTTGGTAGAAGTAATTATAATAGAAACATATAGCTTACTTTCGCCTGCTAATAATATTGTTATCTTGCAATTTCTTATACACGAATGTCCAAGGATCGTCTAGGGTGCGTGTTTCCATTTTTATGTAAAATAATCACATTAATTGTTAATTAATTCTTTCACAAAATGTTTCATCACTATGTTTATTTAATAGTTGAATTACAGCACAATATAAAAATATTTTTATCACGGTCACAAGCATGCGGTTTGTTTGGTATTTTTCAGGTTACACTAAGCGCTATGTGTTGACTGACTGTCTGAATTGCACTGGCTGTGAGCTTTGTTTGACAATCGCCTGCCTACTCCAGTTTTAGCGTTCCAATGCTGTTACGCGAAAACCATTTTTTTTGTGCATTCTATTGTTAATACCAAACGTACAACTTCCCACCGTTCAAATGAAAATATGTTGTATAAAAACAGCAAGAACTGTTAAAATTTATTTAATTTTGCAATAATATACCAACTTAATTGCTAATGTTTTAATTAGCTAAATAATTGCGTTGTTATTGTTTTTGTAATTAATAGAAATACTTAAATTTTATACTAGTAAATAGAAGTGCATCCGGGATCATAGGATGTATTCAAATTTTCTACATATGATTAGACACACTTCATTAGACTAATAGCATATATAGCCGACATGGAGAGTGAGTTTTAAATTTTGGTTAAGGCTTGGGGTTTTATTGGGGTCCATGGCTTACCTACCGTAAAAAATAGGCATGAGGTTCTATTATAATAGACACTGTGCCTATTAAACGACTATAGATACGCCACCTACAAAGCAAAATATTATGTTACACCTTAGTTTACCCCTTAGGGAATAAAAACGTTTACACAATGATTTATTTCCTATAGTAGAGAATTGTCATCTCAACTTATATACGTTCTACGGATTCGCAAAACCGAAGAGAAATTGACCTACTATACCATCCTGGTCAGATGGGATGGTATAATATTTTGTTTCTAGTTTTCCCCTTCTCTTTCATACATGTCATATGGATATCTCTTAGTCGTCTTTTACGACCCACCCATGGGCAAGATAGGATGGTGAATTGTATTCCTACTTTGTCACTACACGGATTAGACACAGAAAAAAAATTAAAATAAAACTATAGCAACCCATCTCAATAAGATGGTATAGTAGATTAATTACTTAACCCTTAGAAGAAGGCTCTAGCCAAGGAGTAATACTTTCATCATCATCATCGCAGCCCACATACGTCCCACTGTCGGGCTTGGGCCTCCTGAACAGTGCAAGGGAATTTGACCTACTATACCATGCTAGTCAGACATGTTGGTATAGGGTTTCATTTCGAGTTTTCCTTCTCTTGCACAGATCTTATGTGCATATTATATCCCTTAGTCGTATTTTACAACATCCACGGGCAAGATAGAGAGTGATAAATTGTATTCTTACTCCGTCACCACACGGAAATAGTAATACTTTAATTATAATTAAAAAAAAATCATTTTTCCCTTTTGTATTTTATAAACAGACAACTTCCCAAATAAATAAATACATATTTCCTTGGGTCCTAGAGATTAACGTACATAAAAGATCGCAGATTTAAATGTTCCTCTCCTGATCGAACCTATATCATTCGACACGGGAGATCACTTAGACCATACGCCTATACGTGCAGTTAATCAGCACGGAACCAATTCGTAAAATCTAGGTACTATCATGCCCGTTCTACCTTGTGTTAACTTGACATAGGGATTTCCTAATCAAGTAGTTACACAAGAACAATCAGGTGGCTCACAGCCATGGTTTATTGTTGTATATTAGGGTACTTTACCTGTCGCTTTAATTAAAGACTATTACGTACAATACAGGTAATTAACACTTGAAACACGTTTAGTGTGAAAAATACTTAATATTATCCACATAACGCGATTATTAAAAATAAGTATATAATATGCATACAACATCTATGCCAGAGAATGGAAACTTGACATAAAACTAACACGTTTGACCAACGTAGTACAGTAGGCTAATTTTACTCCTATTGTGGAATAGGTTCAAACCCAGCAGTGATTTTATGCAAATTTTTTTTTCTTATATTTTGATGTTTTATCATCATCTCAGCCTATATATGCCCCACTGTTGGGCTCAAGCCTCCTCCGTAATGGGATGGTTATTGACCTACAATTCCACGCTGGTCAGACGTGTTGGAATAGAGTTATGTTTCGAGTCTTATATCTCTTTCACAGATGTTATATATTTATTATATCCCTTAGTCGTCTTTTACGACACCCACAGGCAAGATAGGGAGTGTTGAATTGTATTCTTATTCCGACATTACACAGAAGATGATCTTTTTTTTTTCTTTAAAAAAACAACAACTATGGAAACAATCCTTGTATTACGGCGGTCTTTACTAACATATAATGATCGGACACAAATTATATTTATATACAAATTGTTCTTTTGAGTAGGAACTGAAAACAACAATTTGTAAATGGCACTATTTGCCTGCGTCGGTTTCGAACACACAACAGTGTACACTGTAGGTCAATACTTTAGCCATTACGATATCTGTGCAGTCAAAACTATTCACTAACCCAACAGGAATTTAGTTATAATCTAAATTGATTAAAATTTCATACGATCTGTTCGTATTATGATAGTATTCATTGCGCAAAACCAGCTAGTCAAATTGCCCGCATTAGTATATTCACTTTATTCAACATCCGCTTACGTCATAATCAAAACTAATTAAAATTTATGTAAAGGTTTTATGTAAAGACTAGCAACCCGTCCTCGCTTCGCTTCGGTTTCAATTGCTTTACCCGCGGCGTAGTTCCCGTTCCTGTGGGAATACCGGGATAAAATATAGCCTATGCTACTCCCTGATATTATAGCTTTCCATTGGTGAAAGAATTTTTGAAATCGGTTCGGTGGTTTAATCGTGAAAGCGTTACAAACAAACAAACAAACATCCTTACTTTCGCATTTATAATATTAGTATGGATATACTCCATGGGGTGACACGAGTAAAAATACAATTCACTACCCCCTCTCTTGCCCGTGGGATATAAATTGAAATGATGATGATGATGATGATGAAGGGTAGATAATTCTCATTTTATTTCGAGTTTGCCTTCTCTTGCATAGATGTTATATGCATAATTAATTCCTTAATTCTCTTTTACGACACCCACGGGCAAGATAAGGAGTGGGGAATTGTATTCTTACTCCTTCACTACATGGAAAGCACATCCACGTCATCATAAAACGCAAAACACACTTTGTCTACTAGTTTATTACATTTGATCATCCTTCGTCTTATGCCAACTACTTGTGGTCAGCGTATAATTTTTTTCTTTCTCCTACCCGATATTGTCTCAGCATTCATCCTCTTTGTTTGATTATATCATCTTCACACGTTTCAAATTCGTCTTCTTTTTTTCATACCCAATAATCCGAACTTCTCTTCATTTTTCAATCCCAATAATCTCTTAGCAACATCACTTATCATGCTTCTCAGCAACAAATTCTCACATTTCAACTAGGGAAGACCAAAGCGGACATTCCACGTCCAAATCGGGGACGTCCTTAAGAAAAACCGGTTTATAAAGTACCTTAAACCGAAAAAACGCATGAGGAGATTAATTAATGTGGAGAAGGCGAAAATTGTATGTCAAAAAGCAAGTGGAGGAAAGTGATCTCTGCCAAACCCTATGGGAAAGAGGCGTGAAAGTATTTTTGTATGTATTCAACTTCTGTCACTAATAATATCAAACCTGCTCTGATGTACTATTTCCTTATTTTATACAATCTCGTCACTCCTACACATTTATCTAAATATTCAACACCTCTGCTATATGCACTTGTCTCTTAATTATCGTGTTAGTAGACCAGCATAATTTATACTAGAGAATTTTATTCTCGTTTAATGTGAACCTTCTCAATGGGAAATAATACCATAAATGCCGCGATTGGTAGGTGATCTTGTTTGTCGGGCTGGCCACGAATGTTAAGAAACTCGGTACCAGTGGTCGGCCCAATGGCCAATAGGAGGGAAAACCGTGGGTCATGGGATCGCGTGCTGCCCTTGCGTCGCATCGAAAGGAAAGGACGGTATGTGCTGACGACAGCCTGCCAAAAAAAGGCGATCTTGTTTAGTGTTATATATTTCTTAGGAGAGTACTGCTGCTATTCGCCTGGTAATGCATTAGCTAATTTTTAAAACACCCACGGTATTGTAAGGTGTAGTAACACATGAATAAGTTAAGAACTCAACACAGATGTTGACCAATAGGATTTATGTATATTCCCTTTAAACTGATTTAGAGATAATAAATGTGTAATAAATAAAACTTATTTATTCCTCGACATGGTATCTCAATGTCAGCCTCACAGAGACGCTCAAAGTTGTTTTCATGCTATGCAAAGCGCTTTGCTCAGTATTCCTCTACGTAATAAAATCCGTAATACGAAAATTCTTAGAAGAACAGGCGTAGCCGACATAGCCCGAGGAATTTATTTATTAATTTATTTTTGCATTTTTAACAATATTTCTTTTGCTTTTGAGGGTTTTTTTTTTTATATATTAAAAACAAATAAAGATCTTCATTTCAATTCTTTATAAACAAGTGTTTACAAAGAATTAAAATGAAAGGTGCTTGGAATAATCTAGAAAATTCAAAATCATGTGGTTTTCACTAAAATCCAGGACAATGCATTACGATCATGTATCTATTATCATCCATATGGTGATGAAGCAAGAATATATTTGACCACCATCACCTTACCCGTGGGTGTCGGTTTGATATAAATTGATATAAAATCCTACAGAAGTTTTTTTGATATAAAAGAAAAAAGATTTATAGAAAAGCCCATAAACCGCAGGGCAGCTTGAGGCGTCCTGAATGTGAGTGGCGACACTGCGGTCCTGAGTGCCCGAGAGAGTCGGCCAGGGCCTCGTATCCAGCTCGCCTTTATTGGCTGGCTGGAGGGGAAACCGAAGAGTGGCCACAGGATTCTCAACTCTGGCTTGCCTTAAATGGCTGGTCAGAGAGGGGTCGCTAGAGCTATTTGCTATTTCAAGGGTGAAAGTGTCATTTTCAAAGGCATAATTATTGGAAAACCACTTGCGGGTCTCCGTTTATCGGCGACTCGCGATGGTGAAACCGGCGCCGCACCGCTCGACACCCCAATTGGAAAACCACTTGCACTAGTGGTGGTCGTTGAATAAACGAACAGTTTTTTTCGACTGTTTCTTTGCCGTGAACTAATAAACTAGTTTATAGTTGACTGATAAACATGTTTAGGTATGAACGGCTTCGCAAATCGGTCGCCGCATCAACGAATGACACGAACGCGACGACGACGACGACTTGCGATTATTCGAAAGCGCCCGAATCGGCCCGAACTTGGACGACGCGATGCGCGCGCGCTCTCATGGCTCGCTACGCTCTTTACACGCCCCGCAAACCTCACCGCCCGTAGGCGCGAGTCGAGCCGAAATCATAACGCATAGATAAATTGATTTCAATTCATTGAACTCTGCTATCATGTGATGGGACTATCATTAGATATTGAAGCGTCAATGTATATTGTACAATTAAACTGTTGTCTAATAAAATTCGTTGAAGTTTCGTTGTCCTTTACCAATGGACGATCAACGTACATCATAATATAAACTAAACGTCTCGTCTTGTCTAAGCGTTGACGACGTAAACTAGTCGAAAATTAGACTGTTTTTTCAACTAGTTTATCATCGACGATAAACGGTCTCGTTGCGTCGACTGTAAAATCGTCGACGACTCACTACTAACTTGCACCAATGTTGCCCCCCTGTTGCTCTTATGGCCTGCGTGTCTGTGGCGACCGTTTAGGTGGGCCCATTCAGTGAATGGGCGAGCCACCGTCTGCCAAAGTTCAAGACATGATGGTATTGAAGGCAGACGACAGTTTCAAAATCAATAGTTTAAGTAAAATAGTCCGCCAAACCTCACAACCCCATAATCAAATTTTAGATATCATCATTACACAATAGTTCTACACCTACTGTTGGCAGTCCACGAGATTTATGTGCAAACGTGGAGTGTCATCAGTAGATGTCCCATCCCATTTTAACATAAAATTTCTCTAAAGGCCTCCGTGTTGGATAGCGAGTTGGGTCCATATCCCCATGTAAGCCTTTCAAAGAACCGGGTATCTTCCCTTGGAAGATAATTTTATCCGTGAACCAAAAGGAGATACATAATAATACTAAAATTATATGTATAAATTAATTGCATATTAGTTTAATTAAACCTGATGGACGTTGATAAAATGTACACGAGTGACGTAAGACCGTAGGTAACAATTGCTTGTAGTGGATGGCATTCCCAAGAGAGTTGATATTAGACATATAGCTTCATCATATTTAGTTAAAAGTTTGTGGGTACTGGTCTTTAAACTAGAGGAGTGAATATATAGATCCAGATATCCGCTGTTGAACAAGAGGAAAATGTAATAAATTTCTGATGTTTATGCGTGTAATATTAATAAAAATATTTTTATGGATTTTAGCGCGTTTGTATTTGATTTTTATTAATATGAATTATTCTATTTATAAGAGGAAAATGCCTTAATCGCCACACTTGACAAGCGCATTAGCGATGGCAGTTGGTTTTATGAGTCATGCTGTGTGGTGGCTACAAATACATACTATATAACAACGGTTTACTGGCGGATGTAGTAAGCATTTCACATAGACCTAATCCAATTTTAACTGATGCGGTCTAGTCAACAATTGCATCTATACAAATAAATAAAATTGAAGTGTCCGTTTGTAATGTCAGAATACTGGGGTTTTTTCATACTCACATGGTTATTTGCACGACAACTATGACTAAAAAAAGTTTAAAAAATGTTTGTTCGTTTGTTTGAGATAATCTTCAAAACGGCTCTACCAATTTTGATAATATTTTACTACCCCTGTCTGTATAAGGAGTACCTTAGGCTATATTTTATCCCGGTATTCCCACGGGAACAAGAACTATGCAGTTAGGGCGACTAAAACCGAAGCGAAGCGAGGGTGGGTTGTCAGTTTTTAAATATGGTTGGTGTCAGATGACCGGTCATGTAACTATTGCCAAAACTTTTACCCCAAGTAATTTGGATAAGATGAAATGATTTTATTTATTTATTTTATTAAGGTCCAAGAATTACATTAATGCTTAACACTTAAAAAAAATCTTAATGCTTGTAACAATATAACAACTACTTAAAGTTAAACACCACGCGAAAGACAAAATTATAATATATAAACAACAACAACAATCAATCACGTGACCAACGAAGCTATGTAATTGTAGTTCTTCTATGTAATGATAATGATGAGTTGAGATGTAATGTATTTTCCAAGAGAGTACTACAGTCTGATTTCCACGGCAAAATTGATGACATTCTATATCCTTAACCCGTCACCATACGAGGATATCTACTTAGTGACGTAAACTTAATAATATATCACTACTTTTTCTATTGTGTCAAAGGCAGAAGAAGAAGAAGAATACTATTGACCTTATCTAAGTAATGCATAAAGAATTATTACAATACTAAAAAACTAAAGGTTAATGTCACCATTAAAACATTTTATTATTTAATTATTCTGTCCAAAGAAACATATGTAATAGGTAATATAATCTAATTTACAAGAAAAATAAACTATAGTCCGTAAAACATAGGATGATCTCTGTGACAGTTGTCCCTAGTGCTGTCACGCTTACGATAAAGTCCGTAGGCTTTTATCGATAAAACTCTTTATATTTATAATTGTGATTTTCTATTATAATTAAAATACATTCAATGAAAATCTTTTTGAATTTATTTCAAATATAAATTGTTTTTTGACTGTTTTAATTATTCAAAAGGAGTACAATCAAGGGCTAGGTCACTATTATCGTTATTATTGGAGCGTTCCTGCTAGAACATTTATCATTTTTTGCCAAAATAGGCCCCTGTCGTTAGATCAATCGATCAATTACGACTGTTTTATAAATAAATATGTCTAGTTATACTATAATGCGTACATAATATTATCATTTACTCTGCGACGAAAAGTAGTTTTTTAATGTTTAATTAATTCAATTTATGTATTTTATAATGTAACTGTCTGTTTTAATTGTAAAAAATATGTTAAAAGTTTTATTTAGGGCATATACATAGGGTATTGGATTTATTTCTTTTATGAATAATTTAATAAAGATCGGTTATCGATTTACGTATATCGACTGTCCCATCTCTTTTTTATTTTCAGTCTAGTATGACCTTGTACGTGCGTAAGCGTCATTTATGTATAAAATGTGTACTGGGTATTTCAGTACTTACGAGGTACATTTTAGGCATGAATATTAATATTTTTCTATTTACAATATATTGCAATTCAGTTGCAATAAAACTGGCACGAAAAGAATGAAAATATATTTTGATACAAAATGAAATTGTAAACAAGTCGCTCGTTCAAACTAACTTCGTTGGTTTCGTTGACAGTCACAGAGATCAAGCTATATTTTATGGACTATAATAACGGTCATCAATGACGTTTCTAAAAAACGTTATGAAATTTATCAATAAGTTAATCTTTAAGATGTTATATAAAACTGAGTCCTAAAAAATATATATAAAAATGCAGGCCGCAAATTTTTAAGTTTTCATCTAAAAGTTCAATTTG
Organism: Lymantria dispar; assembly: GCA_032191425.1. Classification (NCBI taxonomy): domain Eukaryota; kingdom Metazoa; phylum Arthropoda; class Insecta; order Lepidoptera; family Erebidae; genus Lymantria; species Lymantria dispar. Next base: position 15,907,198 of record CM063453.1, on the reverse strand, counting down.
AAAAATATCAGTATTGTTAAATCAGTATTGTAATAACTACATAGAAATATTAATACCTTAGAAGGGCAATCGGTCTTATTTTGTACTAAAATCAATGTTGCCGCATTTCTCCCTACGTTTAATGTTAACACAAACGCAAGAGCTGTGGTTACAACAATAAATATATTAATATTTTTGAAAATAACTACAAGCTCGTCTTATAAATCTGTTAATACAAAGTTCTTGAATAAGGAAAATAAAATAAAATTTTTGAACTTCACATATCTCACATTAAATTTCTATAGGTGCGACGAGTTTCTAAAGATGTCAAATTAAAAATAAGTTTAAGTTGCAATCTAAGCAATTTCTGTATTTGTAAATAATACTACTTTTACGGATTTTATCGCGTTTGTATTTAATTTTAGATTGCTCGACGTTTTGAACGCTCGAACTTCACAGCGTTCATGGTCTCACGTCTACAAGTCATTACAGAGATCTAGGTATATCTACCCGCTAAAGAGTTAATTATTAAATTTTGACTCATAGTTTAATATTATTCATTGTCTTTAATCCGTGTTGTTTGCTTACTCGTTATGGGAATAGAGCTTAATTTCTATCTACCTAGATATTAATCTATCGTGATAATCGTTTTATTTTTAAGGTTCAAATAGCTAGGAAGTTGCACCGGTTACTGTAACTGAATAGACAATAAAACAAATAATTAGAAACGTGCGTGAAATTGAAAATGGTACGATGAAATGACGTTCAAAGACCTTTTAAGTCGTACCAATTACTTTTGTAAATTACACTTAAAATCAGCGGAACCATTATTTTAAAAAACGTCTTGAACGTTACAACTAGGTGGAATAAAATTAATACTAGATTTTTGTGACACTAAATATAATGTCAGCAGTTTAACAATGAAACGGCAAATCATTTGCTCAGTTGTTATATTATGTACCTACATTCTACTATAACAGAAAGAATATGTTCTGTGTTGCACACATACGTGGGTAGATAATTTGCATTTGGCAGAATTGTCGTCATTGTTATTTAGCGTTACATTTCTTAGAATCATTATTAAACAATTTAAATTTTAATACAAGTAGTTGTTTTCATTACTAATGTGAATCTATATATTAATACGTGAAGCAAAAACTTTGTACCCCTTTTTACGAAAATTACGTGGATGGACGAGTATGAAATTCGGCACAGTTGAAGTATATTATAATGAGGAGAAGTGCATAAAACTAAAAGTTCAATTCACTATAATGGATTAGAAATACATTAAATTCATTAAAAAAGGCACTACGCACACTACAAGGCAATCGCTACACACACATACACACGTTTGCGTGAGTGTGTTGCGTAGCAACGCTTATACACTTTTGTTTACGGTTAAAATCTCTGGTCGAATTGAATATCAATCAATCATAATTATGATGACAATGTCTAATAGAGATTTGTGCTTATATATTAGTTATTAGTGAAATACAGCTTGCTCAATTTACAATTATACATAAATGAAATTAAAGAAAATTATTAAAATGAATTATGGCCGAATTTCGACCACACGGCGACCACTAGTCATATTAAATTTAGCTAATAAGAATACTCTAAAAACACAGATCTACGACCAGTGTATGTTACCTGATGACTTACAGCACAGAAACGTGGTTCCTAAATGTGGGCCTCATAACCAAGCTCAAAGTCGCTCAGCGTGCTATGGAGCGGCTATGCTCAGGCTATAAATCCGGCAAACGTAGAAGAATGCGAGCTTTGTGGCGAAACATGAGGGAGGCCCCATCCAGCATTGGGTGGCAGTGGGCTGAATGATGATAATGATTAAAATGTGATAAGAAAGTTTTTTATTTAACTACTAGCTTTTGCCTGCAACTTCGTCTGCGTAGAAGTCATGTGTGGCAGAAGCAATCACAGATTACAGGTCCTCTGTGTTGCCCTGGATGATGTAGGCAAGCTACACTAGTAGAGAGCCCTGATTGCCCGCATCAGCCAGCACCGAGGTTGTCTCGATCAGACCGATTCTTTTTAGCAAATAAATGATCGTAACCTTTCTATGCTTAAAGCCCGATGTCATCAAGGCGCTCACTGGCGAAGGGGTGCTATTGGCGGTATATTTAGACGTCGTCAACTCGTTTAATAGTTTACCAATCTGGTATATCACGGAGGCGCTGTGATCAGGGGGTACTTCTATACCTAAGCGGCTGATTCCAGATTAATTGAAGCGGCGCAGTGGTCTCTGCGTGAAGCGCGCAGAGGACTTTTTGTTAACGCATATGTTGTACTTCTTCCAGCTAAGGGGGTGATTGTATGGTACATTAGCAAAGACTGTACTCTCTTCGGACGGGGCTTAATATAAATAAACGATACGTTTGACCAAACTCGATATCGATGTGGTGATTCGATGAGTCACGCTGCCACTTAGAGTAGTTCTATATAAAACGAATGTTTTGCTGTTTCATGTGTGGTAGCGGCTTCGAATACTACCAACCCTTGCTTTGCTCGTGGGTGTCGTAAAAGACGACTAAGAGCCCTAGATTGACCCGGACCAACTCCATCTGGTACTATTTGGGTCAACGATTACATTCCCAAGGAGGGTTGACGTCAGGCAGGCGGCCGGTCATAAAAGTCATTGCCGAAACTTTTTGCAATATGTCAAAACAGATGACATATTGCGTCGACCCCAAGTAATTGGGATAAGAGCAAGATGATGATGATGATGTTTTGCTGTTTCATAGACCCCGTAACTATACACCCGTCGGCACAACAAACACTGCTAATTCGGTTTCACTCGGTCAAGGATCAATTAAAATATTTGGGTTTAATACTCGACGGGCAATGGTGCTTTCAGGAGCATTTTTATCAAATTACTCCCCGGCTCATGTTGACGGCTGTACGCGAGACTGGTTCGATCAATGGCCCTGTACGGTACGGCGAGTTCTTACCACTTGTCTTAGAACTTTCTTCTGGCATTCGCAGAAAGCCATGGTGCATAGGACTACACGCAGATACCGTACCATGTCGACCGAGGCAGTGTGTGCTTTTGCCGGATCCCTCTCGTGGGACTTAAATGTGGAAATACATGGAGACTTCCTACAATTGTGGTTCTAGCTAGAATACAGCAGACATACTTTTGAGATCTCTGTGGCCTGGGTAGAGCAGCGCCGTGAATTCATCGCAAGCATCACTGCCGAAGCTGCCGACCATCACTTAGACCATAGTCAACAGGTCAGGATCTAATATGAGGTTGTCATCTTCTGTTTGGCAGTAATCTCGCGTAAGAACTCGATTGAGTAAGTCTGGAAGAAAAACTTCCAAGCTGACTCGATCCACTGCTGTCATGTCGGGTAGTGATTAACCGGAATACTTGCGTTTGACTATCTTTATGTGATAGAATCACACTCTCGACAGTCGTCCATCTAATATCGCGGGCCGGTCCGTTCAGAGCGAGAGAGCCGGAATCCAAACTTTCTGAGGGTGTTTGCATGTGGTGAGTTTTGCCTTTAGTATTACCAAACCTTTTTGCACGAATTTACACTTCCCTTCTTCCCTTTCTTCAGGGTACAACCAGGGAGCAACCTGCCAAAAGTCCATGACCAGTATCACTTACCATTAGGTGTGTTGATTGCTTGTTTGCTAAAACGGTAATAAAAAAAACCACCCTAGTCAAAGACACGGATGTCTGAACCGGGGATTAGTCTGACATCCGTAGAGTGACTGATCGCGCGCGGGCACAGCCACACAGCATAGTTTGCTGCCTGGGGTAAAAAAGAGGGTGTTCGTGTGACTCGGCACAGCATTCTTTTTCTATTCATTCTTTTTCTATTCAACTATGAATTTTACGCGGCACCCTTCACTAAGAAACTACACAAACATATAAGTGACGGACACAAATTACACCCAGTCTCAGAGCAACAATTTGTGGATCACACAAAAGAGTGTCCTGCGTTGGAATTAAACCCGTTACACTGCATGATAGGTTGATATCTTAACCACAATGCTATCAGTGCAATTAATTAATCATTGACGTATGAATTTATTACTTGTGTATTAGAGTGAAAATATTAAAGCATAATTCATCCCCTATTTTACACTCTTGGAAAAAAATACTCTGAGGGGTTGATTTTTAGAATATTTTTTTTTATAATAAGTCTCTTTATATTGATTTTCAATTAAATATGTTGTGTACTAAGCTGTATAAGTTACTATAGTTTTTTAACTATCCCACGGAAACTCTTTAATTTTTCGTGATTAAAAGTATCCTAAAAGTTGCCCGGGGATGTAAGGTACCACCATGCAAAAACAAAATTTCATTTAAATCGGTCGAATAACTTCGGAGATTAGCCCGTACAAACACAATAAACAGACAAACATATAAACAGACAAATAGACAGAGAAACAAAAAAATCGAAAACAATCTGGATGTGTTCTATTTCACTTCTAACAGCCCCCTGACTCGGGTTTTAGCGTTTTATTTCAATGTACAGAATTTCGACCTCTACAGTTTTATTGTATGTATAGATTAAAACTCCTGTCTTTCAAAGTTCACTATTACGACACCGAGACATTCAATAAATCCCGTTAACGTTTTGAACTGTCTTAAAGTCTACAAGGTCTAGGGCGTGCCATTGAACTCGACAAAGCTGCACGTTCAATAAATCTAGAGTATTCTAGAGGGTTAAAAATATGGGTTATGTTATAAGCCCATACATTGACTTGCCGTCGCTCTGGAAGACGAGGGACACGGTGGCAATTCTTACTCATAGGAAAAAGATCACAAAATCATTATCGTTCCGAACTTATATTTCTATATAATGCTAGTAAAATTAATATTTATTCGCATGTCCGTTAATTATTACTTTTTTTTTTACATTTATCATCACTTCAGCTCATATAAGTTCCACTGTTGGGCTCGAGCCACCTCCACAATAGTAGGGATATTGACCTACATCACTACGCTGGTCGATACAGGATTTTAGACATCTTCTCCTTCTCTTGCATTTATGTTATATGCATATTATATACCTTAGTTGTCTTCTACGATAACCACGGGCAAGATAGGGGAGTGGTGAACTGTATTCTTACTCCATCGCCATACGGTAAACTTACAGTAACTACTACTATTACTAACGTACTTCACTTTTATATTTTTATTTTATCATTTGTATTCTGTAAAATTAGATATAATCTAGAAGAACTGGACGCCATACATTTTGATTTATAACTGTGAAAACTTATATATCGAAATTTGCCCCGATTGCCTCCGAGGTATTTGTATGAGTGGGAATTGCCTCCCGGGGGCTGGCTCTAGACCTTGTAGATCTGGCTATAGAGCTAGACCTACAAACATATTAAAACGATACTTAATATTAACTTCTATGCAATAAAAGAGTAAACAAAATTAAGCTATTAGAGAATATAAAGACGACAGTCGAGCATACTCTTTATAACTGTGAATGGACCTGCCAAAATAAAACTTCAAAATAAGTTCATCATTCATCATTTCAGCTCTTATATATCTCACCGTTGAAATCTTGACTCCTTCACAATAGAGGGGAAATTGACCTACTACAAGCAACGTGGTTATACGTGGGGTAATATTTTGATTTTTACTCTTTCATAAATATTATATACATATTTAATCTCGTAGTCGTCCTTTACGACGTGAATTGTATTCTTACTACGTCACGGAAATTTGGTTATTAAAACAAAATTAATGACGAATGTTTAAAACATTACATAAAAGTACCTTGTGTAAATTCAGCCATAATGAAAGGAAATATGCAAATGCAATACGTATAATTAAAGATTATATGCATTATCAAAACACAAGAAACTCTTGAGCCGATGCCAACCATAATTAACTTGATTAGTTGCTAGCTAAAGCTAAAAATGAGATAAAATTCCAGCTTTATTTGATTACAGACAATTTATGTCCGTTAATTGTATGGTCATAAATTCTCTACGACGCAAAGATTGGTTATGGGATGTTCGGACTAATTGCTTTACAAGTTTCGATTGCCGTATAGTGGCAGGTTACAAATACTCCTCAGATGCCATGACATTTTCAATGATTATATGCCTTAGAAACTCTTAAATAATATCAATACAAAGAAAAAGAAAAGTCGAAATTAAATCCCATGTTGACCCGGCTGGTAAACAGTATACAAACCAATCTTGCTCCCATTGTGAAGAAATAGTGGGAGTGAGAAAGCAGACGTAAACAAAGAGTTATAACTAACCTTTATATATTGAAGAAACACTAATCCTTTAACAACATGCAAAAATACTGAGGTGATTATTACTTATGTATGTATATCTACTATAGTTATCATCATCATCATAATCTCAGCTCATAAATGTCCCACTGCTGGGCTCGGGCCTCTTCTGTAATGGAAGGGAAATTGAGTCTATACTATTACAACACTAGATATCAATATGTATATTAATATAAATAAGTTTGTTATTTCATAATGATCAAATTTTAAGTATGTGTAAATCTTAGAAAAATACGTTATTATTCTAAGGTATAAATAGTAATTAAACGTATCAGGAAAAATAAACAGATTCCTTTGATCACTATTCTCTCAAGCAACTTATCAATACAGGATAAACTCTACAGTGTAAATAAGCAAAAAGTTATCATTCATTGAAAGGATAACTAGAACCTTGTTACCATACCGTACGGTAAACATTCATCGCCAACGCATTAACTACATACTTAGCCGTGTTCCCGTATTTGTAATGGGCTATCCAGTTTTCGTAGGAAATGAACCATTTAAATGAAGATTATATGGCTTCATATAGCTACAAAATGTAAATACACTGCAACTTGCCAACACAAAGAACGAAATCTTTATGATACATTTAATTGCTTTAAGACGCATAAGATGTTTATCAGTTGATTGCCTGAATATGGTGTGTATGCAAACGCGTTTGAGCGTCACAAACACATCACATATTTTACTTAGTACCTAATTAGTCATCTAGGAGTTAGATATATATCATTTTAAGCCGATGAGTCAAAATCAATAAACCTCGAGACACCATAACCGACATACCATAAAGAATTACCACGTTAAAGTAACTATGGGCAGGCCACATCGTTCGACGAACTGACACTCGCTGGGAAAGAAGGGTTCTCGAATGGCGACCATGCGTCTGACAATACAGTGTAGGACGCTCTTCCCACGAGGTAGACCGACGACCTGATGAAAGTTGCTAGGCGTTGTTGAATGCAGGCGGCACAGTTACGGCGGTTTATGACGAAACATGAGGGAGGCCTACGTTCAGGAGTGGACGGCGATTGGCTGAATGATGATGATGTTTTACTCTTTTGCGAGACAAAGATAATCTACTTGCTTAACGTGTATTTTAAAAGTCAAACTGTCAACAGGCGATAACCCTAAATTAACCAAATGCGTTGGCGTTCTTTGTAACTCTAACAAAGACAATTTATAAGTGGTATATTTAAGTACTTTGTCAAAGATAAATAAACATTTAAATAATTAGTGTTAGTAGTTGAAATGTAATATTTTTGTAGTTTTACTTCTTTTGACGCGTTAGGGAAAAATTATGAGAGTAAATTTTTACTAGATAATGCATTATAATACAACTTTCAATACCTTTCTTTCTATTATTAGTATTGTTTTTCTACAAAATTAGGATGAATTCACAATAATCATTAACACCAATTGCCGCCTCCAATACGAATTTAATAATTTTATGTGTCCAGAGTCTGAATTCGTTAAACATGAGGGATAGAAAGAAGAAAAAAAATTATTACTTCTTTACGAAAATAAATTTTTGATACTTATTCTACTTTAGCATAGTTTTCTGGTTACTGTACGAAATCAAGCCGGACAGCTAGGTAGCGTCTTAATTAATATCTGCGCCTCATGCCGCCCTAGCCGAGGCCGCGGGTGATGTGACCGGGGATTAGTCCGTCACCCGCCGAGAGGCCGACCGCGTGAGGAAAGACCGGACGTCCTCCCCGAGGGGAGGACGTCGGTCGATGGGAGGGTACCCCAATAGGGGGTATTCCGTCGGGCCGACCACTGATGTCAAGTAACCCTGCTCCGGTGATCGGCCCAACGACGAAGGCGACGTGGTTTTCGGGTGGGTTGCGGGAGTTGCGTGCTTAAGCCCCTCTGTCGCCCCGGACGGAGTGGTGCGGAGGCGCGCTGACCGCAGCCCACCCACAAAAAAAGCGTCTTAATTAATAATATAAATCATGCCAATTTCTTTCTTTAATTTAGCTTTCATACCTTTACTACTCAACCCAAGCGTGTCGAAAGTTGCTATGTATGTTATCAGGGATACAGAAAATCCTGTATTGTATACAATACCGTTAATTTTGGAAAAACCTGCAATATCGTAACTCGTGACTGAAGCCGCGGTTTAGTATAGAAGCTTTAGTTTAGAATAAATAAATGTAATGGGCGTATCTGTCTGTTGAAATGTGCCTATAAATTTATTAGTTCGCAATAAAATTGTAAGTAATAAATTACTAGAATTAAAAAATATATCTATTTAGATATCAGGCTACTTCGCCTCTGTTCATACACGTCCCACTGCGGGGCTCAAGTCTCCTCCCCAATAGGAGGGAAGTTGACCTACTATAATACCATGCTGGTCAGACATATTTATATAGGATTTTATTTCAAGTTTTCCTTATGTTGCACAGGGGTTATATACATATCATACCCCTTATTCGTCTTTTATGACATCCGTGAGCAAGATAGGACGCGGTAACCAATTAGACATTGATCATATGTAGCGAATTATGGTGCAGCTACCTACATAATGTGACCATACATAGAATACATACGGGACAGTCCTGTTTTCACACTGTATGTATCGTTCTCCCCAGCCAACAAAACAGGCCCCTGATTTACAAACAGATGAGATCACTTGTTGAACTTCTCTCTCTACCTATTACACAAGAATTTCTTTGGAATAGGTAGCTAAGACGTGTTCGATACACTTTTCAAATGTCTTTGTTTTAATATTTTGGCTTCTTATTTCATAATTTATTCAGTTCTACAAGTATCCTGTTCGGACACAAAATAATGGGCACGGTATGCAAGCGTCCCATTTTGACCTTAAAAATATGGCCACGTTATACCTACATTTAGCGTTACCAGGCGTCCGTATAAAGCCAGACATAGTTAGGCCTTTTGATTTCGGATCCGGCATAAATAAATTATGTTAAGCTTTTTACATTGTTTGTTGTATTTTATTAAAATTGTAACAATAAAATTAATTTAATAATTTAATAATCAGAAAAGATTGATTTTATATACAATTTTTGTCGTGCCTATTAATACTGAGACATAAAATCCTCAATATTAAAGTGGGCATAGAATCCTCATTTATTTCAGAGATTCGCCCTTTTTTATTATTTATTTATTTTATTTTAAAAACGATAACACCCTGCCCTTGTATTGCGGGGGACTTTACAAACAATAACTAACAGAACGGACACAAATTATATCCAGACTCAGAACAACAATTTATGGATCGCACAAAGTCATGTCCTGCGTGGGCTTCGAACCCCTGACACTGGCAATGTAGTTCAGAATCTTAACCACTGCGCCATCTGTGTATCCATTTTTAATTAAATATCCGGCCAAACTGACTGGTTTGTCCGGCTATTAGGTTTGACGACCTGGCTACCCTACCGACACTAAGCAGTGGTGTCTCATCACTGATGAGAATGAATTCATATTAAGCCTATATGTGTTCCTATTCTCAGAATTAACTATAGGTTCGTAAGTATTAATTTTTCTTAATATGAAGTAGAAGACGTATTTCCTTAAAACCTTTAGCGATAGATATGTACCTACATACCTTATGGCTATTTATATAGTTTAATAGATTTTTTCATTGACTATGGTGGCAAACGAGCAACCAGCACCCCTAATGGTAAGTGATACTGCCGCACATGGATCTTTACAATATCAAAGGCACATTTAGGCCGTGGCTTACTGTGAAAAAAATACTCTTTTGAAACCTCGTTTAAAGAAGGACATGTCATGAGCGCTCGGGAAACACAGCAGCAGGTAGTCCATTCCAGAGTTTGTTTTGGGAGATATTATCGCTAGAAACGTACAGTTGAAGACGCGTTCATTAATTATTCACTCCCTTTAGTAAATAGCTATTTATTTAATTTTAAGATGACACAGCTACATAAAACGGATAGACATGTAGGTACATAATCGTTTTTGCTACTTGATCTCATAGCGTTGTTCGACGACGCACTGTAATGTAGATAACTAACATGTAATGAAATAGGTAGGTGTCTGTTCGTATTTTGAGTGGACGACCAAGCTCAAGGTCAGGAGATTAGTCATTGACTTTGGTATATGGTTAAGATAATAGCGTTTTAAAGTTTAAAACATACCTATTTAGGTATCTAAGTATCTACCTACTTCATCGAATGCAATTTAAATCAGTTTATTTATTGCCTTTGGTGGCAAACGAGCAAGCAGCACACCTGATGGTAAGTGATTCTACCGCACATGGACTCTTGCAATACTAGGGGCACAGCTAGGCCAATCTCACGGAAGGAGGCGGTGGATCGTGTGCGAGTAGAGCTCCTATTCGGCGACACGTTCCGCCGCCGGCGACTCGGGCGACGCAGGCGCGAGTATCTGCGCCTAATGCCGCCCTAGCTGAGGTCGCGGGTGATCGGACCGGGGAATTGTCCGTCGCCCGCAGAGAGGCTAACCGCGCGACGGCGACCGACGTCCCAGGACGTAGAGAGGTGAGGGTACCCGAAAGGGTATTCCGTCGGCCCGACCACTGATGACAAGTCACCTCTGCTCCGGTGGTCGGCCCAACAACGACGTGACGGTGGGTACGGGTGGGTTATGGACCCGCGCGCCGTTCTTCATCGCCCCGGGCGGAATGGACCGCGCGTGCGCTTACCATAGCCCACACACAGATCTGGGCACAACGCCGCAAAAACTAAACTGTTCCGTTGGGAACGGGGCGTATATTATGGTCACGTTACAGTTGTTTTTATATGTTGTAATAGTATAAAATTTATTGTTATACATATAAATTCGCCATCTCTTTCTTTCTCATGATAGTTAAATTAAATTATCATGAGAACAATAAGCAGCAGATAACTCTCCCAAGAAACCTATAAGACCAACCGATTGTCAATCCGCCAAGCGTGGCGATTATGCCATTGTCCCTCATTTAGGAGGTCTATGTCCGGCAGTGGACGTTGTTGAGCCAATGTATGAATGGACACAAATAAAAACCTTGAAGTATCAACTCCAGAATATGCTTTGTTATATCAAAACTGTGTCCACATAATCGGTTAAAAATAATGAAAACGTATACAAGAAATGCTTCATTGCCGTTATTATATATAGTTTAACTTAAATAAGGTCTTTAGCTTAATATTTAAATGAAATCAACCGTAACATTCCTTGTACCGCAATATTTTTGTTTTACTTATTCGTAATACGCACTTGTCGACCCAGCGATTGATCATCCCATTTCTGTTATGTTACATGCAACGCCATCTATTATTATACATTTGAATCACTATTGTAATGTACTACTGTAGCAAAGAATAGGTAATTCGATTGAATCAAACTGTACACGATATTATTTCTGCGGTTATCCGCTAGAGGCGTTAACATAGCTTTATAGTTTAATGTCATAGAATAGATTAGTTCTATTTTATGTTATGTTGGTTAATTTATTATCTATACATGTTTACAAATAAATAAAATTGAAGAACTGTAATTTTAACATAATTAGTTTTTTTCATGCTGATACAGTTATTTGCACGATCTTTTTTATTTCTTGTAAAAAAGGAAATATTCTTTTTTAGGTTTTTATCTTAATGCTAACAGATAAACAATATTTTGGGTTTCTTGGCAGATGCAAAGCAGGGATGTTATGGAGCTCCGTAACCGTAACCGAAACTATTGGATATCCGAAATAAATATATATCCGTAACCGTAACCGATTCAAAAGTTTCGGATAATTTCGAATAAGGGTGAAGTCTAAATAAAACATGTTTCGACAGGTTTTGTTTCGCCGCACTTGCACTCCATGTGAATCTTGTCGTAGAGACGATCGATATTAGAAAAACATCGATGTCAACATCGAATCATCGATCAAAGCATCGATGTACGACATAATATCGATTGCAAAACATCGATGTATTTAAAATATCGATATTTTTGGTAACAAACAAATAAAACTTTTTATTTTTATATGAAACAAAAGAAAATTTCGATGTTTTGGTAACACATAAATAAACAAACCAATTTTTTTATGAAATGATTTTTATTTATTTTTATATGTAACATAAGTAAACATGGACATATTTAATAACCGACAAATAAAACAGTCAAATTATTTTTATGAAATGCGTTTTAATTTATTTTTTGAAACAAGTATTTTTGACCACATACAAATAAAACTAAAATTTTTATCATTTATGAAATGTAGTTGTACTTATTTTTACACGAAACAAAAGAAAAGATCGATCTTTTTGGTAACAAACAAATGAAAGTCTTATTTTTTTTTTATGAAATGTGTTTCTATTCATAAAAATGTTTGAAACAAAAATAAGGGGACAATAGCAGTCTTAGTGTCGTTTAGGCACATTCTGTAAAAAAAATTCAACAGGTGTTTCTAATGACGCTCTAAAGAATTATTGACTATTAAATGTTTTTTCCTTTTTTCGTCGATGTATCGATGTTATCGAAGTCAAAGCATCGATATTTTTAGCTAATGTATATCGGTCATCCTTATTTTGTAGTTTGTTTATTGTTTGTTATTTAGACTAAATAAAACCAAATTATTGCATAGTAATTGTGTTTCAGCGTGCTATGGAGAGGGCTATGCTCGGTATTTCTCTACATGATAAAATCCGGAACACAGAAATCCGTAGAACGGGTGTAACCGACATAGCCCGCAGAATTAGCACGGTGAAATGGCAATGGGCAGGCCACATCGCTCGTCGAACCGACAACCGTTGGGGAAGAAAGGTTTTTAAGTGGCGACCACGAATCGGACGGCGCAGTGTAGGACGACCCCCCACTAGGTGGACTGACAACATTCTCAGTCGCAGGGAACCGTTGGATGCAAATGGCGCAGGACAGTTCCGAGTGGGGAGGCCTATGTCCAGCAGTGGACGTCTGTAGGCTGATGGATGGATGGAATTGTGTTTATATTTTACTTCAATGTAATATCCGTAACCGAAACTATACGAAACTAACGGATAATCCGAAATATTTACATATCCGTAACCGTAACCGTAACCGAAATAATTATATTCCTGTATCCGTATATATATATTGTGTAATTTTTATTTGCTTAGTTCGAGCATAAATATCCTAATTCACACACCTATGATTTCTCGGTGTATTTATGTTAAGGATTTATTACAGGTTTTTTATGTATCACGTGGAAGCGACATCTAGACGATGGAGGTTGGAGGACGCATATTGCTAGCTTTTGAGGCCAATAACAAGTATGTATATATATTAATTTGATCTAATCAAAGCCATTCAGCTGCATTCCCAGTTTTACTGGATTTGATAAAACTAATGGTAATAAGGTATACTGCTGCAGCAATGACTATAAGTTTTATCCAATCCACAAAAAGAAATAAAAATGCAAATAAAAATAAAACTCCCCATCATTTTTCTTTTCGAATTAGACTGGCATATCTTCTAAGATGAGATGATTCTCAAGATGAGCCTCGTTACGGTTTCAAGTACAAAAACAAGTAATCTAAAGTGCGAGTATGTACAATCCATTGTTATTGAAATTGAATGGGTTTATTGTTTTAGTGAATTGTATTGTTATTCAGGTATTTTATCTTTTAGACAACGATTTTGTAATATACCATTTCTATTTTTATACTCACGTACCTATATACCTACCTGTAATCACCATGAACGTATTTCGAATCTATATTATGTAGTGTATATCGTTTATATATTTATTGTAACTACAAAGATATATCTACGTGTGAACTTTTTCTTGTGATGAAGAAGTTAGAATACAATTGTCAGGCCCGTTCTTGCTCAAAGGTATCGTAAAAAACGACTAAGGGCTTCTAATATACAAATAACATCTTTGCAAAAGAAGGAATAAGTACTCTAAATATAACTCAACCCGCTGACCAGCGAGGCGTAGTAGTTCAAATTCCTAAAGTAATGAAGGAGGCTCGAGCCCAGCAGGGGGCTCTGTAATAAAAACGCGTGAACTGAAATAAATATCTTCTATGATTGTATTTGTAAATCAATTACAACCCAAAATCATTTTTTGTTTGAGGGGTAACCCTCACCTATTTTCTTAACGGTCACTTCCTGAAGAAGTTATTTATTACTATATAATCAATGTTCGGCTCTTTTGATTTTTCTCTCCATAGTCATATTACCCCAGCCTATCCTCAATTCATGGATTTTACATTTTCCTAGTTTTGCATAAATTTCCCATTACGAAGATGAATAGGGTTTTTGGGCTTCTATAGCTATTTAATAAAACATCGTTGGAATGTGTCGGAAGCGGCGCATACCCATATATAGCCTTCTAAGAATACCACTTAAAGATTTTGGGTATAAAATACACTATTATTATCGACCCACGGTCGATGCTACTGTTGTTTAATTAAGACTTAGGAATGATAAAGCCTAGAGTGCCATGCCCTGGTGGGCATAACGTTATCATTCGCTGGTGCGAATGATAACGTTATGCCAAAATCGCTAGCGTGGCAAGTAGATTAGCGATCGCAGCTGGTGACCCGCTCAATGAGCGAAGCGGACAGATAGGAGGGACCGTAAAACTAAGCGCGAGTCTTTGTCGCCCCTTCCGTTGCACGGAGTAAAGCCAGATATAGCCAGCCAAATACATGCCTTGACATAATATCAAATATTCCAAGACATAATTGCTTTCCTATCTTTGCAAACCCGAAACCCAACGACTATTTTCAGCCATGGCTCCATTCTCAGTCTTCTTTTTCTCTTATTTTCAGATAATCTATTTGCTATACTGTAGTTATGTAAACCTATTCAACATCAAAACCCGAGAGTTATCACGCTATAGTTCAATAAATTACATCGGCTTAAAATATCTAAATATAGGTAGTTCGAATATTCGCTTTTAGAATCATTGACGTATTGGGAATGGCATCATATTTACTTCTAGCGTGAAACATCTGGCGTTATTCGCATATTCCACATAACTGACGTATGTGATAATAGAATAATTCTACACAATCAAACTCTTCTCCAAACAATTACGTATAATTATATTGTGATAATTTTTCTAGACTAACTAATTTGGTTTTCACGGAGCGACTGCCATCTGTCTGCCACGGAGTGACTGTTAACTGGAACCTGCATGGGTACTTTTATAATATGGTTCAATGATTAAATCAGATATACACTAATAACAAATATCGTTTGATGGCCATAACGGTTAATAAGCTCTTCGAAGCACGGATTACACGAATCTCTGATAACATACAATGCCGGATTTAGAGGTCTGTAACAAAGGACCCCAAATTATTTTCAAATAAAATGGTCAATGGTTTAACCAAGTATAGGTTTTTTATATTAATTAAAAACAAATGTAAAGGAAAATTATCTGAAATTAAATTTTAGCGTTAACGAACGGAAGCTTCCAAGTATTTTTCTACCTATCATGATTTTAGTAATCAATGTGTTTACTGGTATGTTTTTTTTTTCTGAAGTCTCTATGCCTATTTTGTAGAGGCTCCGGAGCTGTACTCTCGTATGTCCTACCCTAACATAATTTTATAATCTAGACTTCGAGGTGTATTCACGAGGTTTTTTTGTTCTCAAACTTGCGGTAGTTGACAATCTAGAATTTAATAGACACAACTTCTAAAGTCATGGACACTAACCCGAGACTTCTTAGTGACGTCTATTAGTATCTTCACTAGATTATCTATTCTTAGAGCTTTATCTTGCAAAAGAATAAAGGTCGTATAATATTATATTATATATAATAATCAACTACGCAGATGTTAGTAGTAATAATAATGTTCTCCTAGTCGCATTTATACTAATGTGCAAAAGATTGATATTCTACACTAGCAACCCGCCCTCGCTTCGCTTCGGTTTTACCCGTGTAGTTCCCGTTCCCGCAAGAATACCAGGATACCTCACTGGCGCGGCCCGTTTCGGTGGCGGGGCCGGCGCCGGCAGCGCAGCCGGCACCAGGCCCCCGAATTGAGACCGCAGGTCAGCCACGTCTTTGGCCAACCCGCGGTTCTCCCTCCGCACCGCCTCCAACTCCGTCTCCAGCTTGCAGTTGCGTTCCCGCAAGCCAGAGACCAGGAGGAGGAGCAAATATGCTGAGGCGGGCGTTCGCGGCCTGGAGGGCCGCCACCTCGCCTTCCCGATCGGCCGGACCCGGCGTCACCGGTCTCGCCGCCACCGCACCTCCCGTCCCCTGCGCCCTCGGCGCGCGGTCGTAACCTTAGGGGGAGGCCTGATAGAATCGCTCCCCTCCGAGTCGGACACGGAGCTGCCACCCTTTTGCAGGGGGCGCTTCCGATAGCTCGTCGGGGGGCGGGCCTCTTCCCTCTCCCTCCTAACATTTAGGGCCGCCGTCAGAGCCCTCGCCGCAGGATGCGGCTCAGACTCCTCGGCGACCCCCCCATCTCCGGCCTTCCTACCTACTTCGGACGACTCACCTACAGACGACCCTGCAGCGCATTCGCCACCCTCGTCCCTACTCCGATCCTCATCGACAGACGGCTCTACGACACCGCCCTCGTCCGCCGACATCTCCATAACCGACGGCTCTGCGGCAGTGCCGCCCTCGTCACTCGACAGCACTTCACTCGAGCTGTCCCTCCGGCTTCTGGAGTCGCTCCGCTCGTCGGAGTCACTCGCTCCACTGGACGATCCTTCGGCCCTGCCGCCCTCGTCCCGCGACGGCCCTGCGGTTGATCCGCCCTCGTCGCTCTCCTCAGTACACGACGGTCCGGCAGCACTGCTGTCCCCGTCTTGCGACGGCTCCGTGCCATGCCACCCTCGTTGCTCTCCGACGGCCCGGCAGCACCGCCGTCCCCGCCCCGCAACGGCTTTGCGGTGGCTGCACCGCCGTCGTTGCTCGCGGCAACGGTGGCAGCCTTTAGCGCCTTCCGCTCCGCCACCCGCTTGGCGATCACGTTCAACTTGTACCTTGACGTGATCGTCTTCGGCTTCTTCCTCTTTTTCTTTCCCACCTTCGTCTCCTCCTTCTTTTTCCCCTCCTTCTCCTTCACCTCTTTCCCCTCCTCCTGTTGAGCCTCTAGATGTTGGGCCGGACCAAACAGTCGTTGTCCCCCTCCCATACGAATGGAGACTGACTGTGAGGGATTCCCCGGCGTGGCCGGGACCCTCGGGAGTACCTACGCTCGTTTCCACTCCTGTCATTTTGGTTGGTCATTTTTGAGTCTTGCCTTGACTACTACTCTAGCGGCTGGACGCTTTTTTTTTTTCGCGCGCGCTTCTTAACC
This sequence comes from Lymantria dispar, assembly GCA_032191425.1. Taxonomy (NCBI): domain Eukaryota; kingdom Metazoa; phylum Arthropoda; class Insecta; order Lepidoptera; family Erebidae; genus Lymantria; species Lymantria dispar. The sequence goes on along the minus strand of CM063453.1, from coordinate 15,889,683 downwards.
CACCAGCCATACATCTCCTCGCCGAGTAGCCAAACTTGAGATTTGGGGAAATTTTTTATAGGGATTTTCTTCCCCGCGGTCCGAAGACCCCCAGCCCTGACCCCCCCCTACTCAGGGTTACGGTTTGGGCCTTCCGGGTCTGGTCGCTCGCAAGCAACCGACCCGTCACGCCCCCGGGCCGTGATGCCACCGTCTCTGGCGACGGAGTGCCATGAGACATATCCGCCCCATTGGCCTCGGGGTCAAATCCGCCATGCGCTCTGCCACCAGAGTCGCACGCGGAGAAAGCCGAAATCTTAGCCGTCCAAATGGACGTTGTCCAGGGTGCACCACGTGGAGGTGTTCCGGCTTCGCACCCCAATATTTACACGGTGCACAAAAAATATGCCTAATCTAGGATGTAGTTTGAAAAGGAAAATTTTAAGCCTAATATTACATTGGTCGGTCCAACGACGAAGGCGACGTGGTGTTCGGGTAGGTTGCGGGTGTTGCGTGCTTAAGCCCCTCTATCGCCCCGGACAGAGTGGTGCGGAAGCGTGCCGACCGCAGCCCACCCTTAAAAAAAAAGCCTAATATTACATAGTTTCCCAATTATATCAATGACAAAATATATTAAGTGTTCGGTACACATATCAAAGTTCACATTAGGTACAAAAAATTGATGAAATGAGAAAAATAAAAACGACGAACGAACTACCTATTTGAAACATGTAAGATATTTAACTTGTTTGAATGCGTCAAGCTGAAAGACTAGGTACCAGCCAAATTAAATAAAGTTAGTAATGAGGCTGGTCATAAACCATCTATGTGTAGTTACACATTCAATTTGTAAAAAAACCTTTGCTCTCTTTTAAATTAGCAGTAAATATGATGACTCTTCACTCCTCCTGATGAGGACAGTAACCCTAATAAACCACACTGACCAGACGAATTGGCGTAGAGTTTTATTTTGAGGATTCCTTTTCTTGCAGTGATGACATCTACTTCGAGCTCTTAATTAATCAAGTTTTATGATACGCACAAGAAATATGGAGAGTGGTGAATTGTATTCTCTGTCACCACGCGGCAAAATTCAAACGTAACTATTGTATTCTTACTCGATCACAACGCAGAGAGAAAATTAATACAAATGAATGTTCACATTGTATAGGGAGGGAAATGGAACTTATTTGTACAAACTTATAAAATAATTGTGATAGTAATTTGTAAAATTTACTCATTTTGTTATTTCAGTCATTGAATTATTAGATAAGTCCTGTCTTAAGTCTCATTCGAGTTTACTGTATGGTAAAGCCTAAGCAGTTATTCAACTTTTATGTAAGCTTAGCTCCGCGCGTAAGCTTATAGTTAATATTAGCCATTAAGTGTTTATAAACATCCTGTTTTTGCAGATGGCGATGTATCGATCAAGAGTCATATTCTTGACCTTATTGGATCTAGAGATAAATTGTTATTATTTATATCTATGATTTCATACCGTTAGGTGTAGAGCCTTTGCTGGTGGGTGACAGAAATCATAAGAGCTCTGACGTAGACCAATTCCCGACTAGTATAGTATCGAATGGTCAACAATTAAATTCACACGAGTCAACGTCAGGCAGTCAATCAGTCTTAAAACTTAGCTAAACTTGTAAATAAAACTACTTTTACGGATTATATCGCGTTTGTACGCGATACAAACCTATGTAACCTATACAAACGCGATATAATCCGTAAAAGTAGTTTTATTTACAATGTGTAGTGCTCGCGTAAACATCAGACATCATTAGCTAAACTTTATTATTGCTGCCTTTATTTGTTTATAAGACATTCTGTATCGATCACATATAAATTGGGAATAGGAAGAGGAAGTTAATAATTTATATCTGTAATTTCACACAATAAAACAGTGTATTATCAAACCTGCTATTGTATAACTTTTAAGAAACGTATACATATAACATATCTGCAGGAGAAAGAAAACTCGAAATAAAATATGCTCTCATATTTGAGACCTCATTATGATGCCCGCCTAACCAGCATTGTTTTAATAAACCAATTCATTCGACAACCCAGAATGTCAAGCCCGCGGTGAGATGAATAAGTTGAAGGAAAAGAGTAAAAGTAACTGTCAGATTTGTTGATATTTATGGTGCAGTGCACCGCTATTATAGTTCGTATTGTTGTTTCTATTACTCGTTATGTTGTTCAAGTTGCATTAGTAGTTCATGAATTTTAAACAAACTCCTATATGTGTTGTAATATCATTATGTTTATATCTAAATGATACACACATGTCTCATACTCAATTGGTTGTTTGATTGTATAAGTACCAATAAATCGTCTATGATTCATATGCAAGACATTTTTTTCTAATAATCACACACCATAATTTGTATCTGGATGTACCTAAATTGTATTGTATGTTTGTAAGCGTCTTTTCCCGTGTGGTGACGGAATAAGAATCCTCATGTTACAATAATTTTAATTTCAAAAGTTAATTATCTTCAAAAATCTAAATGGATAAAAACAGTTATATAGTAACCGTTACTCTATATCCATAATAAAATCTGAAATGTAAAAAATTCTGTAAGTACGAGTACGATTTTGTCATAAATTTTATTACTTATGCCTATATATTGGTTATTAAAATTAATGTTTATCTATTTACTACTTCAATACGAGATGAATAAGCGAATTTCTATAATCTGGCGTAATCTAACTTAAAAAATGTAAATATATTTTATCTCGATTATCTATCAAAAATTTTATCAGACACAGCTGAGTAAATTGTAAGATATAGGTTAACTTTTTTATTGTATAAAGATATCTTACGTACAATAATGTAGGTATACTGTTAAAGAATAACAATAAACACATCATACATATGAGTACTACATAACTAGCCTAATTAGGGCTGCCAATTTTTTTTGACAAAAAAACGTATAAAATGGTTTGGATAGAAAAAAAAAAGTATTTGAAAGAAAAAAGTATTGCCACATTTTCTATTTTTATTTCCTTAAAAACATACTTTTGTGTGCTTTTAGTATATATAAGTCTGATTCACACTACATCATTTGGTTTAGTAATTATAAATCGCTTCCATCATCCGTTTTTACTTATTTGTACCGTTAAATATGTAGTTAAATACCCATAATGAGTGCTTTGTTTTTCTCATCACAGTAATGGTTGAAAAATAAAGTATTTTCACATACCTTTTTGGTGCGCAAAAGTAAAAAGTATAATTACCAAAAATAAAGTAGGATACTTTATTATAAAGCATGGTTGGCTACCCTAAAGTCTAAAAAAGCCTAAAGCCAATCTAAAAACTTAATAACCTAAACCTAATAACCTTTATAATTCTTTCCAAAAGTAAAAAAAAAATCATAAGAGATTTGAAATAACTACATCATCATCATCTCAGCTCATATACGTCCCATCGCTGCACTCAATCGTCCTCCATAAAAGAGGGAACTTGATTTATTTATACCTACACTACCTAACCTATACCGGTCGCACGGATTGGTGAAAGGTTTTATTTCGAATGATCCTGGTTTTGCAACGATGTGATCTACATTTTAAATCCCTTTGTCGTCTTTTCAGACACCCACGGGATAGATAGGTAGGTGGTGGTAAATTGTATTCTTACTCCGTCACCACACAAATAAATAACTATACATATAGTCTAAGTACATTTATTTTTTTTTAATTACTTTACTTTTAACTTTATATTTGTAATTTTATTTCTATATGATAAACAATGTTATCGGTTATTGAATGACCTCGTGATGGCTGCCTGGTCCAGTAGAAGGAAATAAAATATAATGCTACGACCTTATAGCAATAAATCAAATGTCCCAAGTGTTAACATATCCGAAAATAATAATAATGATGTAAAGTTCAGATCCCTTACAATAGTTACGGCGAAATGAGCTACTATGAGATATTTAACGGATGGAAAACCACAGGCCCAAATAGCTTTATTATATGCTGAAATATAATGACGAGATGATATAATTACAATACTTTTAACTAAGGTTAATAATAATTATATTAATAGACATATAATATTGCTAATAGAACATAAAACAGTTATAAACTCACCTAGCTTTTTTTTCCGTTGAATTTTGTTTTTTCCCACGCCACAGAATTAAACAATCGAAAGTCCCCTTCTTAAAAGGAGGTTTTAACATTTTCCACTTTTTTCTAAAATCCATAGTCTTTGTATTCACTGAACTATCATTAATAGCATCCGCACTTAAAATGTTAGGTTCCGACCTGCCTTTTCTAAGTTCACTTGCACTTTTAGACTTTAGCGTAACTTTTTCAAAAACTAAGTCAGACACAGATCCGCCAGGTGGGCAAGTTTTCCTTTTTGTTAATGGTGTTGATGTGATGAAAGATTTATCTCTTAATTCAGTCTCTATACCACTATCCGAAAATTGTGAAGTATCTATACCATCTTCACAGATACTATATAAGTAGGTTCTTCTTTCACGAACCACTGGTTTCGAATTTAATATACTATTCTCTTCGAAATTTTTGCTCTTCATATTGCGATGGATGTCGACAAATGCAGTGACGTCTTCACAGCTCTTGGTATTATATTTGGACAAAGTAAAATATGTCTTAGGTTCAAGCTTAGGTTCTGGGTGTATTTCCATAGTACCCACTGTAGTGAGGTTATCTTCGCTTTTAGAGAGCACTTTCAATTTGGACACGAGCCTTTTAGATCTTGGAGGAGGTTGTGGAGTATATTGAGGTGTGGATTGCACAACTGAATAGGGTTCGTCCGTTCTGTGAGTAGGATTCGAGTACTTTGCGATAATTCTGTTTATTTCGCTGTGATTCTTACGTCTATGTGTGTGTCGTTTAAAGTTGTGTGGCTGTTGATAAGAGTCCGCTACAGTTGCCCCAGCGACCCTAGCTGACCTTTCCCGCCATTCGGCCACTTTGTCCTCTATCAGTCTCTGTAATTCCAATGCACGCATCATCGGCCCTATCTCAGGCATTTTTATTATATATCTAACCTCTTCGAATATAATTTAATAATATTTGGTGATCTCTTTGGCATACATACAGCTTGAGTATTATTTCTTCTCCTAATTCTGTAAAAAAGAGGTAATAATATAGTCAGTGGCGGCCTTAGGGGGTGGCGAACAGGGCAATCGCCCGGGGCCTCGCGCTTACAGGGGCCTCGCGATTACAGCGGCCTCACGCAACAACCCAAGCAAATTTAAAAAAATATAGATTTTAAATTACATTTTTACTTATTAATTATATTCTTCACTTAGTTTTCAATATTATAAAACTTAAATTTTATTTATTTGTACAATTTTAGTATTTTCCATCAAACATGACAAATCCCTAAACCAAACAACCAGACTTACTTTCGTATCTCATACTTTTCACGAAGGGCAAAGGGCCTCGCAAAGACCTGCCACCTGGGGCCTCGCAAAGACCTGCCGCCCGGAGCCTCGCAATGGGTAAGGCCGCCGCTGAATATAGTGTAATATAATTCCACTCTCAAAAGAGAGAAAGTTTAAAAAATTAAAAATATACGAAATGAATATATCAAGCAATATACCTGAATAGTAGGCATAATTTAATTTATATCCCTAGTTCATCGTAAACAAGCAGTGTTTAACAACAGAACGACTGTCGCAATAATAGATATCTAACGCACATTAAGCTGATTGCTGGTACTTCCTATCATAGGTGACCAGGAAGGGCCAGAGTACGTTGGGCCTATACGATAGCTCCAATTGCACGTAGCGGTCTATCCTCAACTAAGAATCCCATGAGCTACTGGATTTGCTAGCGCAGCCCATTAGATCTCACTGTAATTATTTTGCCGCGCATTTATTTATCACCCAGCTTATGGCAATATCAACGTTCAATTTATACCCATACATAATAAAGTTTACAAAATGTATAAAATATTGCCCAAGTTGTAGCAGCTATTATTAGCATCGCTGTATTTACTACGGGTTCGCCAATGTGTCGCACTTACACTTAATCCTGTACGAATCACTATTGGGCATAATTTTTGTCTACACTTGTTATAAATCAATCTATTATATCGCCCTGCTTAGATGGAATGGCATAGAAAATAAATGGGTTTTTCTTCTCTTACAGTGATTAACTACTTAGGTCCGTGAGATTTCCACACACGATACCTATGAGAATTGATAGGTGTAATAACAAATTCTCCGCTTCATGAACCGTAGAAGAATTAAAAATATTTAAAAGTTCAGCAAAAAGAAAATGTAAAATTTTTTGACCATCCAAATTTGGTGGTCCACCTTTGGTGTTTGCCCACGATCTACAATTGCATGTTTATACAAAAAATATACACTTAACATTGAAAATAGGAAAAGCGGACATCAAATACATTACTGAGACCAGTTAATTATAGGAAGTGCCAACCCCGATTTCTAGTACCTAGGTAACTACGTACAGCGAGTAACGTCCTTCCGATACTGTGTAAGTAACATCTACATCCTATCACCGGAATAAAATCATTAATTGAAGTACTAGTGCCGACGGAACTATCGAAACTACAGCCAACAATCTTGACAAGAAAACATTTATTAGATACAATATGTGTTTCCTAACTACATATAAATTTAACGTCAATGTCTCTACTCTGTAGCAAATTAAAGAATTCGTAAACAAAACAAACATATCCTTTTTAATTTTAACTTTTAATATATCTGGGGTACTAATTCAAGGGCAAAACTTTAGAACTAGGTTTTTAACAGACTACGAGGAAGCTGAAGTAAGGGTTAGATATTTGCTAACTACAAAGGGCTTAGTAATATTATATTATTTTTCAGAACATAACGATTTTTATTTTGTTTTCCCACCACTAACATAGAGTAGATACTGATATATTAATTTCAGATTATTAGGTTTTTTCTTGCATAACAATATGTAAATTAAGATTTTTTTATTTTCGCAAACAGTAGCACCATAGTTATTAGTTTATTAATTACATTTTAATAATTTTGTTACAAATTTAAAAAAAAGAGCTTGAAATTTCATAAAAACTAATATTTTCTGGTGTGATAAATTGTAAGTGTGCCGATCATTTAAATGAACGTAAATATCGTACAAGTCTCGTTTATTTGTCAATTTACATACGAAGTACCGTGCGGCGAATACATTTCCGTGGATAAACGTTTAACTAAAAAGTACGTATATATTTTTAAAAATATTCCTTTATTTAAAAAGGAATTTTCTCATCATCTTCTCTTTATTCTCTTGCCTTGTTCCTATCATTAGAGCTCATAAGAGTTCTTATGCTTTACTTCTCTATTCACAGCCTCTCATCATATTTAAAGACGAGAAAATTAACCTGTACATAGGTTAATTTTCTCGTCTTTTTTACCATTATACACATTTTTATTTTATGATAAGCCTATGAAGCCTGCACATACGCAGTAGTAGACTATCGATATTCTATACATCATCATCACAGCTCATATATGTCCAACTCCAGGGCTCGAGCCTCCTCCACATTGAGAGTGGTATTGACCTACTATACCACGCTGGTCAGGTCAACCCGCTATAGGGTTTTATTTTGAATTTGCGTTCTCCTGCACAGTTGTCATATGCACAAGATATGCCTTAGTCGTCTTGGGTGTCAACCCACTGGCAAGAAATGGGATAGTGAATTGTATCCTTACTCCGTCACCACACGGAAAGATATTCTATACAGAGCGTCAAAATTCCATTTTCTATCACGATATTTCTTTGTAATATGTATTTAGGAAATATGGTCCTGGGTGTGGTTTGGACTGTGTCCAGTACTTGTATGTTTCTAAAATCATACCCATTCAGTAACACTATATAACTCTGCCTATTACTTTTTCAGCTAATATAAATTACGACATGGTAACAGATACTTTATTAGAGGCGTATCATTAATAAAGCCGACTACTTCAAGACAATAAGTCGCGTGACCTCTTCACATAGCGGGCAAAGATGTAGCTGTACTAATTTTGCGAACTGCCATGTTTACTCACACGATGTTAAGTACACAAGCTAGTAAGATTTTTCATTGTTAAAATTTTAACTGTTTCTGTTTGACACTAACGGTTTTGTTTTTGGATGGTTCTAATGCCTAACATGACCGATAGACACACTAGCCTCAAAGAACAAATAATATTAAATAAATTATCTACTATTAATTTGTACTAAAGACTTTTAAAATACATGAATGAGTAGTTGTATGCTTCAGAGTGTATATCAGCTCGTACACGTCCCAATGCTGGACTCGAATCTCCTCCACAATGAATAGAAGTGAAATTGACCTACTTTACCACATTAGATAGACGGATTGGTATCGACGGTTTTACTTCAAGTTTTCCTTCTCTAGCACACACACACACATTTTATACACATGTCATAACCCTTTTTTTTAGGGTTGGGCCGTAGTTGTGCGCCGCCCGACGTTCCTCTTCGGGGACGTCCCCCGAAGGGGAACGTCGGTCGGTCGCCGTCGCGCGGTCGGCCTCTCTGCGAGTGACGGACTAAATCCCCGATCCGGTCTCCCGCGGCCTCGGCTAGGACTGCATCAGGCGCAGGTATGTCATATCCCTTAGCTATCTTTTACGACCGTAGGGGTCGTACTACGGTAAGAAAGATAGTGGTGAATTAAATTTTTACTCCGCTACCACACGGAAAAGAAAAGTGTGTAAATAGGGCTTAAAAATTTTAAAAATATCCATATATAATGATCAAAAATGTATAAATCAATAAAAGACAAGTAATTTCAGATTTCATGTTAAATAAATACATAAAATGAAATCTTCAAAATGGCCAAAACTTTTGTTAAAAATCTTACAAAATGCGAATATTTAGACATCTCTAACTTTTATTTTACAATTCTCTGTTTGCACTTTTATGCCTTTTATTTAAATTGAACATACAATTAGATTGTATTGCATATTGTGTCAAAGAACACCCCGCTCTAAGAAAATTCTTGGGTTGTAAGTGCCTTACAAATATTTAACTGCTACAATTTTTACCATTAATTAAAAGGATAATTTGGAGATGACTCAAACCAATGGCCAAACGAGTCGTATTTTTAGCCTATTAATCTGAAGACTTTTATTATCACAAAAAGCCTCACAAGAAATTGCTTTACAAATTTGTTTTTAGTTGAAATTATACAATTGTAGACAAAATGACTTTACATATACTCATTAATAATACTCGATAACTAACGTATAAAAAATATAGTATCACTCTTAAAAATAATGATTTGCTCGAGATCATAGAAGTCAAAGCAGATGCCCAAAACGAACGAAATTTTTTGACTCACAAAGGCAGACTTCATTTAAAAAGCAGCTGTCAGACAAGAGACGACATTTAAAAATAACAATTTTACATACCATTGTATAAGAGTCACTTGTTCGTTTGTCTCATTATGTTACGATTGAAAAGGTTGATCTGTCAATAAAATTTGCTCAATTTTGTAACATTTCCCACGTCGGTAGTCAATACTTGCTTAACAAAAACGGTTACGAATTTACCAAACAATTCAATAGACTGATAACAGATAACAACGTATCGCATGAGAGTACAAAGATAAATATTGTGTTTTGGCATCATTTTGACGAAAATACATGAAAATTTCCAGAATTGTCTAAAACCTTGCGGAGATACAACAAATCTAAAAGAAAGCACTAGAATTCATGTAGGTATTAGATATAATATAGTTAGTAGATCCAGTTATTGTGTTAAAATATGTGTAAAATTTAACCCTATTGTCATTATTCCTTCTTACGTCATTTTATTCACAGCGACTGAGTGAATATGTAGGTCTTTACAACTCGTTTCGAAATTCGAAATAACATTTCGTGAAAACAATGGATACCATGGATACCATAGATTAATATTAAAAAAATCATAATCTTAGATCTTACAGTCATGGGAATTATTTATGATTTTTTATTTAACGAACAAACAAATTAGAAAGTATAAATAACTGACTTAAATATTCATGTTATATTATTCTCTTTATATTTAAAAGGCATAAAAAGAACAAAGAGGGAAGGGGAAGGAAGATAAACAAAATTGCTATATCAATAAATACTTACACAAAGAATTTCTAATGTTACGATTTCCACGGAAGCAAAGGTGATCACTTAAGCCGGTGCTTTTCCCACTCATTACAAAACATCGATAACGGTTAATGTTGTACACTTAATAAGTTTACACAAGAGCGATGTTATGGTGCGTCAACGTCACACGTGTGGTTTGCCCACGTGAATATTCTACAGTGAGTGAGCCACAGAGTGTTACGGCCGAACGCTCCTGCACTTGACTCAGCCAGCAGTTTCCACAGACAGGCCCATCCTATCAATGGTACAATACAATTAAATAGAGCATCTACCATACATCTCCATAATATATATTACATCACATTTATCTATACACGTTCGAGTATACTGAAATTATACTAAATACGCGAGCGATTTCTTAATACATATCTTTTCGTTAAAATAATATTTCTCGCGTATTTCTATGTTAGTCAAAAATTTCTAAGTATTTTCTTTCTTTTTCTTGACGTATTTTAAAATTATAATTAAATTAAATTTATCAGTTTTATTCAGTCATCATTAGGTAATGTGACTAAATTTTATTACGTCAAAACGAGACGCTTGAATAATTGTGCTGTTATTTTTAACACGCTTTTATTAGCTTCACCTGTATGTTTGTTTGTAACGTCCACCTTTGAGCTCGATTTTGCGCTACTTTGAGCGATCAGATTTTCTTTAAACTTTGTACATCTATCAAAGACCGATGACAATGCAATAATCCGCTTTTCATTTTTTTCTATTTTCTTTTTTTTGTGATATGCTATAAAGCCGTGTTTTTTCGTTTTTTATAACTATATGTTTAGTTTGATATGCTATGAAAGCGTGTTTTTTAGTTTTTTTTAAACTATATTTATTATTTGTCAGAAACGATCACTAGTAGAGTTAGCTAAAAATATGAATTTAAAAGCTAAAAAAAACCTGACATGTGAAAAGCTATGTAGGAATAGGCCAGACTAATGAACTAAAAGCTGTTAAAAGGCCTGTTAAAACCCTGTTAAATTAAAAGAATACGTCTGTTTGCAAACACGCGATTTCTGTTACTGCTCTCGGTACAACGAGAAAAACACTTTAAAAAGATTGTCCCATTCAAAACGGGACGTCTGGTCCCGTTTCTAATACGTCATTTGAAACGTTTTAACCAATAAAATAAATAAACATTTAAACCAGTTGCTCTATTTTAGCGATGTTTAAGTTTAAAGCAATATAATGACCATATATATGTACCTGTGTTCTAATTTTTAACAGCGTGGAATAGTTAATTGCCATTATCAGTTGGTAACATTACATGATGCATTGTTCGCCACTACGGGCGTGACATCGGCTTCCGCCAAGTTCATTGTCGTACCGCTATGTCGTTGTCGCATTACTGTCCCATTGTGACCCCGCCCTTATTAAAACATAATTCCAACAAGAGAAAATCCTTGGACATTCTATTCATAGAATTGCAAAATTATTTTTAATATACCGTCCACTATTACATAATAAATTATTTCTAGTAATAGAATTGGTTAATAATTTACGCGTTTTGCACGATTCAAAGCTAATTTTCGATAAGCATATTGCATTTATAGTCAAAAAGGCTTCCAAAAGTCTTGGTTTTATTATGAGGATGTCTAAAGATTTTAAGCATGCTAAAACAATAAAAATTCTCTTTTCTTCTTACGTAAGACCTCATTTGGAATATGCTTCGCAAATATGGAATCCAAGATATGACATTTACATCAAAAGAATTGAAAGTGTGCAAAAAAAAATTATCAGATACCTTAACTACTGCACGAACTCAAATTTTTGTGATTATAATATGTCCTGTCAAAAACATCACTTCTTAAAATTAGAAAAACGTCGTCAAATTGCTGATATATTGTTTCTAACACGAATTGTAACATCCACGTCTCTTGACTGTCCAGAGCTTCTACATAAATTAAATATATATTGCCCTAGTCATTCGTTGCGTTCGGCTCCCTTCTTCTCAACTAACCCAGCTGCCACGAATTATCGCCAAAATAGTTTTCTGTATCGTTCTTGTCAAAGTTTTAACCAAATAATGCGTAGTAACGACATAGATATCTTTAACACAAGCATACCTTCACTGAGGAATAGACTTATTTCAATAAATCTCTGATTTTATTTTTTTTTTACATCAATTTAGTACATCATTATTACACTTTTTTTTTCTCGTTATTTTGTTTTTTAGAATTACTATTTTGCAGTTCAATAAACAGTTTTTGTATCGTAGTGTGTTAACATGACAAGGAATTATTTTGTTAAATGGAGTTAGCTTTAAGTACTTGTTATTTTGTTACTCAAATATTTTTATTTTTAAGTATTGAAAGACTTATGTGTTTTAAAAAGAAAAAATATTGAAACTGTTATATGTGGAAACTCATAAATGGCTTTATGTTGCTAATTAAGTCATTAATGTAATTCTTTTAGCTGTCAGTTTCCTTTAAAATAAAAAATAAAATAAAAAAAATAAAATAAAATAATAAATTATTTTAATAGAATTGGTTAAAAACTAGATTTTTTTTAAAGACATAATTAACGGACACAAATTACATCCAGACTCAGAAAAACAATTTGTGGATCGCACAAAGTATTATCTTGCTTGGGATTTGAACCCACTACACTGGCATGGTAGGTCGGTATTCTAACCACTACACCATCTGTGTAGACTATATCCGTGTGGTGACAGAGTAAGAATACAATTCATGGGGAGGGCTCTTGCTCGTGAGTGTCGTAAAAAACGAGCAAGGGATAGGATATGCAAATAACATCAATGCAAGAAAAGGATAACTCGAAACAAAACGCTATGCCTGGTCAGACGGACCAGGATGGTGTTGTAGGTCAACTTCCTCCTCTCCTATCGTGGTGGGGCTCGAACCCAGCCATGGGACTTAAAGAAATTAAGCTACTGATAATGATGATGAAATGGTTTTAACAATTATGTTATAGATAATATTCAAGTGCTCTTGCCGTGTGGTGATGAAATAAGAATTCAAATCACCCTATGTTGCCCGTGGATGTCATAAAAGATGATTAAGGGATATAATATGTAAATAACATAAATGCAAGAGAAGAGAAACTCGAAATAAAACCCTATAGGAACCTCTTCGACCAGCATGGTATGATAAGGCCAATTTCCCTCCTGTTGTGGAGTAGGCTCGGCCCAGCAGTGTGTGGGCTGAGATGATGATGATTCAAGTGCTCTATACTAAAAAGCCTTTATGGTAGTTTTATGTACAGCAGTTTTTTTCTTATCCTTCAAACGGACAATTGTCTGACTCACAGAAAAATTAATAAGTATTAATATTTCTGTGGTCTGACTTACCAAAGCTGGCTAGAGTTACTTTTCTTAAAGTTATAGTCTTGTCTTATACGATTGTAGAAAAGATTTGAAATTTTGTTGATTATCAGTAATGATGATGATGATGAAAACATGGGTCGTTTCAATGATTAAAATATTACCATACTCGTACGTGTCCTTTTTACAAGGTATCGAATGAAATAATTCCATAAAAAATTCAAATTTTTTTTCGTCATTTCAGCCCATATGATTCTTACTGCTGGACTTGACTCTCCACCACAATGGGAGGGAAATTGACCTACCATGCTGGTCTGGTGGGAGGTGTTGACATAGGGTCACACAATCACGGTACTATAAACATGTATGTAGTAGGACCACACTGTTGATAGTTCTCGTCTCGTCTAGATCTGTCTACAGCCGCGGGCCGGTCCGTCCGGGATGGTATCATATTCTCGCAGAAAATAAACGCCCGAGTAGTAGCAATTTGTTATTGCGCTTCGTCGGTGAACGAGAGAGCCGGAAGCCTAACTTTCTGAGGGTGTTTGCGTGTGGTGGGTTTTAGTGATGCCTTTAGTATCACCGAACCTTATTGCACGCATTCACACTCTCTTCACTTTCTTCGTAGTAGGCAGCGGCCTTGTAAAGACCACGAGCAGCAGCAACACTTACCATCAGGTGTACTGTCTGCTTGTTTGCGACCGAAAAAAATGCAAGTCACCATATTAATATATTCAAAAAAAAAATCTCAAAGCAAGTGATCGCTCCCTTCCCTCTAATTTGGTTGAGGAGAGTGATGGCTGCTCTAGTAGTTAACTCGTGATCGGGTGCTGTTTGTGGGATCTGGTCCAGCCTTATTTTCTTCCTTTCTGTAATGATTTTTTTGTATTGTACTAAATTTTGAAAATTTATATAATTTATATATATAATTTCGAAGGGCATCACACTGGAGCTAATACCATATATATTATACGAAGCATAAAATTATGTATATTTAAAAGATTAAAGAAAAAAATGAGTGCCCGCTGAGTTTCTTGCCGGATCTTCTCAGTTTGGCCGTCCGATCCGGTGGTAGATTTATTGTATTGTGTTCAAACGTTGTGAAATTTGACACTATGTAAGTGCCCTTAAGGGGCCTATGCAGAATAAATGATTTGATTGATTGATTGATTGAAATACATTCAAATGAAGGCGGATGCGGCTACAAATCTGCGGCTATAAATGTAGACTTCAACAATTAAATATGGGTTTAATCAAGATAAATAATATTAGCCGCAATCATGATAAGTTTTACAATATTAATACAACATTGATAGATATGCTTAAATATATTATTTTATACGGTTACATTGATTTCAAAGTCCTCATTGAATAGTGTTTAGCAAAATTGACCAAAAGAAATCACGACGAAAAGTTTATTGCTTATAAGCATTCAATTAATTAGAAATTTATCGCATTAGTACATAAAATATATGTGTGTGTAGCTATATTACTAAGCTTGTATTTATACTAAGACCAACTAGTTTAACTGGTACCAAAGCCTTCTTTAAATGCAGCTGAAACAAGTTTAAATCCCCGCTCTCGAAGTTCAGGTTGACACATTGAGATCTAATTCAATGATTCCTGTGCCTATAAAAGTTTTTGTAGAGTTATTAATTACATTGATTCATAAATTTTCCTACTATCTTGAATATGTAAGATATACGTTATTTATAAGATAGACGTTACAGCATGTACTCTTTTATGACAGGAGTAGAACAAATCATAATTTATAGGTTTTAAATAAGTATTTTGACCGCCCAAATCTTTTCGCTAAAGTGTGTTGATTAACCAAACGACAAGAAATAGAATTAATTAGGTACTAGTACTAATACAGAGCTCATATTAGTCCTATAAGAAGCGAATCAATGGTTAATTTTTTGCACGCTGCAGCGCTGCTCAGCATTATCCTTAATCAACAAGAAACATAGTCCGACTGCTTTTTAATTATTCCTTCAATTAAAATATTTCAACTTTTTAGTATAAAAAGTATACTTAATGTGAAAAAAAGGGAATGTATTGTAAATAAGGAGAGGGCGGACGGGCGGACCCGTGACGCTGTAGTGTTCGAAACGTCGGGTAATCGAAAATTAAATACCAACGCAATAAAATCCGTAAAATAAACTCATTTGCAAAAAAAACGGGCGGTTTTGATTTTCATTTATATTTAAAAAGATACAATACCAAAAAGGTTTCAATCGTTTGTACACGTTACTGGCCGGTTTTAAAAATGCTGTGGTATTTAAAAAAGTACGTTCTAAATTCAATTTTTCATTTGATGTTCATTTTTACAAAAAACCCCTTTTTATCCTACATTTTTGGCGCGAAGTTCCAGAAGTTAACATCGACTTTCATAACTTTTATTCAATTTTTATCGATTAATTTCATATCCTTGACTGTCAAAGCTTTATTTAATGCTGTTTGGCTGTATCAAAAATGGTAGATAAAGTGGTAAAAGCTACCAAAATTATCGCGCTGCTTGAAGAGGGTTGCAGCCAATGTTTCGTGGCTAGGAGGCTAAATGTTAGTCGCTCGACAGTCCAAAGGACCTGGCAGCGATATCAGGAGACTGGTTCCGTCGAGAGAAGGCCTGGTTCTGGAAGAAAACCATGTACCCAACCACGGGATGATCGTTTTCTTGTGAGTCGCGCATTGAGAAATCGCAAATCTTCGTATGTGGATCTTAAGAACAACCTCCAAGAAGTAAGAAATGTGCATATTAGTCTATGGACGGTCAGGAGGAGGCTTCTCGCTGCCAATATACGCAGTCACCGCCCGGCCCGCGGCCCCAAATTACTCCGTGAGCACAGAGTTCACAGGCTTAGGTTCGCTAGAAATTGTGAATCATGGACTCAAGACGATTGGAATAGGGTTTTGTTCTCTGATGAAGCCAGGATATCTCTGTTCGGTGAAGATCGACGTCGGCGAGTGCTAAGAAGACAAGGAGAACGCTTTGCAGAGGCATGTTTCGAAGAAATCACACCTTATGGTGGGGGCTCTGTTATGTTTTGGGCAGGAATAAATTCAATGGATCGTACAGAGTTAGTCTTCATTGAAAACGGCTCACTGACTGGGCATCGATACATAACGGAAGTTCTAATTTCTCATGCACAACCCGCATTGGCCGCTCTAGGTGAAGACTCGATTTTTATGGACGACAATGCTCGCGCCCACCGATCCCGCGATGTTAATGCGTATGTGCAAGAGGTCGGCATTCGTCGTTTGGATTGGCCAGCTCGAAGTCCCGACCTCAATCCCATAGAGCATGTCTGGGACGTTCTGAAACGGCGTGTGAGATCAGTACACTCGGCTCCGCAGACCATCAGAGAGCTGAAGAATGTGATTACTGCGGAGTGGGAACGTATTCCGCAAGCAAGTATCCGGGATATACTCGCTAGCATGCCCAGACGAATTCAAGCTGTGATTTTAGCTAGAGGGGGTCACACTCGATACTAAACATTTATCTGCTTTTACTTTATTAAAGAAAAACAAACAAAAAAACTTTTTTATTTTTACTTCATGAGCATATGCACTACTAGCGAATATACACTACTAGCGAGGTTTAGCATTATTTCCCATAAATTGTATCTAAATTTTATGAAGTACTGATGAAAACGATTATTTTCTTATTAATTTAGCAAATTGTGTGGATAAAACTACCTATAATTATCAAACAAAGAAATATTAACATTTGAAATGGTTCATTGCTTAGGTGCCCGTTTTTTTTGCAAATGAGTGTAGTTTTATTTACAATGTGTAATGCTCGCGTAAATATAAGAAAAGGGAATCTACATTTTTTGGGGTTTATATCACTTCAAGCTTTTAATAAATATACATAATTATAATAAAAGACCGCTAGATCTTTCTTTTCATAGCAACTTCGTAAAAATAATCCAGAAAATTGGTTGCCTGTAAAGTCCGTTTATGGGTGATAATTTTACGTGATAACACCATAAAACGTTGATGAAAAATTGCATACTTTTCTGAATTGAATTATTTTCACTTAATTATCATTACTTTGTATAATACCAAGATGAAGTTAACTGGAAAATACATTTTTTTTTATAAATAAACATTTATTTGCACTCGAATATTTTTAATTAAATTAGAGTTAGATGCGTTACAAGCCGAACGCTTAGGCCAATCGTGGCTCTCTATCGCTTGTTCTGTGCTCTCGCTTGCACGCTCTGTTCAACTGGAACGTGACAATGAATCATGCTTTTTCGTACGTGCTGCCGGCGTTCATTGATTATAAAACTGATTTGATTTATAAAACGTTGTCACGTCAAAAAAGATGATGATGAAGATGTGTGTATAAGAATCATCATCATCTTGCTCTTATCCCAATTACTTGGGGTCGACGCAATATGTCATCTGTTTTGACATATTGCAAAAAGTTTCGGCAATGACTTTTATGACCGGCCACCTGCCTGACGTCAACCCTCCTTGGGAATGTAATCGTTGACCCAAATGGTACCAGATGGAGTTGGTCCGGGTCAATCTAGGGCTCTTAGTCGTCTTTTACGACACCCACGAGCAAAGCAAGGGTTGGTAGTATTCGAAGCCGCTACCACACAGCAAAGTGCACAGTGTGTATAAGAATATGTGAATAAAAACGCGATCACGATCGATTAGCTTTATCAGTTTGCATGACTTGTCTTTCAAATTAATTGAATTAATAAAGAATAAAAGCTTTTTGAATGTGAGCTTTTAAACATTTATTTTGTTTTTATAATAATTAAAATAATACAAAAAATTATGCGTCTTGCATTTTTGGACTTTCAATATTATTTATAATATCAATGGGCAATTTTCCACGACAACTCAACTCTCCACACACTTCCCACTTTTAATCTATATGGTCTACTCCCTTCTAGTTGTGGGATGCTTCTCTTACACTACCAGTTTTAATTGTCAGTTTTCCATCCCTTGTAGAGATTCTATGTGCTTACCTAATCGACTTTTACAATACCCACGGGAGTGGAATAAGCGATCACTATAATAGTGTATTCTTATCTTATGCTACACGAATAAAACGTGACGACTGCCAAACCTAATAGTGTACCTCTAATTAATGATATTACGTTTTTTATTTTTTTGTAGTGTGTATAGCTGCTAGCCGCAGATGACTTAGACAGCTTGACACGGACTATGGGTGAGCGCTGCGGGCTCTCAACCCGGTAAAAATATTATTACATAGACACATATTGTACTATACTATTTAGGTAAAATTAGTGAACAACATAAAAAGCTACAAGGCAAGAATCAGAGACGCGAGTGGGGAACAGCTCGGTCTTACTAAGCCAGATGGCCACCTACCGGGACGACGCCGATCGTGACGTCATTGCCCGTTGGTTAATCCGGCTGGAGAGACCTCAGTGCGGAGTTGGGACCGTCGAGGCCTTCCAGCCGATGCTTATGGAGTGGTTGGGTCGGCAGCACGGAGTGTTTTCCTTCCGACTGGTGCAGGTATTGACGGGACACACGGTCACGGTCGTGAGGAGGAAGAGTACACCGTCTTGGCACCACTGCGATTGCGAGGAGGACACGACGCAGCACACGTGCCAGGTGTGTGCCACGTGGGCAAAGCAGCGCCTGATCTCATCGCAATTATCAGTGCTGATCTGACGATGCCGACCGTCACTAGGAAAATGCTTGTCAGCGTCAGAAACTGAGACACGGTCGTCGTCTTCTGTGAGGCAGTCATGTCACGGAAGGAGGCAGTGCATCTTGCGGGAGGAACTCCTCTACGGCGACACAATCCGCCGATGGCAACTTAGGCGGCTCAAGCGCAAGTACCTTCGCTTGATGTCGCCCTAAGCTAGGGCGACTAGGCCACAGATGACTGGACCGAGGAATAGTCGGTCACGCGCAAAGAAGCTGACCAAGTGAAGGAAGGGACGGCATCCCGCTGGGGTGGCCATGGACGGCAACGAACTCGGTTTACCAAAGACGCTACAAAAGATAGACCACAGCAAATTCAACAATATTGTCGAAAAGTGACTTAGTTTTTTTTTCTCCTATATACTAAGTATACTATGTTATCGATATAATTTACACCTGGTTAAGACAAGAGGGTAGTATTGCTGTTCTTACAAAGGTACTCATTCGGTTCCCACAAGACGATATTTTATTAACTATCAAATTCTTTTTCTTCGGTGTGTGTATAGCTGTTAGCCGCAGATGGCTTTCAAAGCTTTGCCCGGACAATGAGTAAGCGCTGAGGGCTCTGAACCCGATATTATCAAATTCTACTATTAATCTCTCTATCTTTATATATAAATTTCTTGTGTACGTGTGTCATTGAACTCCTTCTAAACGGCTGGACCGATGTTGATGAAATTTTTTTGTGTGTTCAAGGGCATTCGAGAATAGTTTGGATTCATAATTGGAACCAGTAGGTGGCGCTTATTTGAACAGAACAATGTCTGTGCGTCAGCTAGTATACCTTTATTTTGTTTTACAATCCACTCTAACAAACTACAGCGAGTTTATTTTAATACTGAAATGTAAATTCGTTAAGCAAAACACTACGCAACTGCAACCATAATAATAAAACAATATTAACATACTAATAATAAGAAAAGAACCCTAAGTTTAGACGATAGTCAAGAATGGCGCCATAAAACTGTATTATTTAGAAAGAAAGTTAGGAAGAAATTGCCGAATGAGAAGCAGCTCATGTCTATTCGGTATTATCATCTGGTAATGAAAATTTACCAATAACGTAATATGTAATCAATGATCAATCTGTCTTGATACCTCTATGTATAATGACAGTCATCAGCATACTAGGCTACCACTGCTTTAGCTTTTTCTGCTCTTCAACCCACAAATCCAACTGTTAAATTTCAGCATTCTTCGCACTAAAAATAAGAGGGAGAGGACCTAGTAAACCTAGCAAAATTGGAACTACCTAACTGGACTATCTGTTCAAGGTAAACATAATGATCGACAACTACGAGAATCGCATTGGCACCATGCCAAGGTACTCCATGAATTCTGCCATAACGGCGATATAGTCTGCAAATCGAAGGTAAATGATGTATTCGCCGTTGATCCGAGTCCGGTCCAGTCTATGAGCTTGAAGTCATCTTCCAGTGCAGTGGTGAACAGTTTCGGAGAGATGACGTCTCCCTGTTTCATGACTTTTTGACTATATTTAAGTATGTAGGTTTTACAGCAGATGTTGCTATTACATGTAGGTATATGGAGCTATTACTACTAATTTGTTAATTTACATATTTTGTGGACTTATTTTTTAATATTAAATAGGCCAAACTCGTAATGATGATATTGAGTGACGCTCGTGTCAACGGTTCATTAGATACAAGGTTAGTGTTTATTACCCACTTAATATAGATGATATCAACATCCAACACATGGACGTACATTTTTTCTTCCTGCTCACCATTAGACCACCATACAGATTAAAATCTCATGACGTCTCATTGATGCTCTCGGGCCTCCTCTGCAATAGGAGGGAAATATACCACAGGCTCACTAGTCAAACGGTATAAGGTATAATAATAGGACGGTAAGGTATATTATTTCAAGCTTTCTTTCTTTTGCACAGATATTATGAGCCAAGACTGAGAGATACAAACCCTTTAGTCGTCTTTTATGACCACGAGCATAACAAAAGTTGATGAAGTGTAATCTTACCCTATCACCACACGAAAGAATATAATTATCCACTCATTAGTCTCCATCTGGTGACGGGTTAAGAAGTCAATGTGTCATTAACTCACCATCCATTGGGTGGTTTACCAGAGAGTCGTAAAACCGGCTAAGAGAGCACTACTCGTAGAGGCATGGGCAGTACCTAACCCTCCCCTAAGCAACTACTAACACTAACAGCGACTGGCAACCTACTTGACAAGCATGGCGAGTATGCATTACCCTCTTGCGTGGAGAGTTCCGTGTATTATGTAAAATATACCTCTAGAATTTATATCTTTTATGTTGTTTTTCCTTATATACACATTATATTCTTTAGCTTAATCGTCTATTACGATGCCCACAGGCAAGAAAGGGGGTAGTGCATTGTATTCATACTCCGTCACCACACGGAAGATTCACCAATAAAGCAAATGAAAATGAACAACGTATAAATTTATTTATAGGTACCATCATCATCCTCCCTCCTTCACTATGGGAGGGAAATTGACCTACTATATATACCACGCTGGTCAGACGTGTTGCTAGAGGGTTTTGTTTCGAGTTTTCCTTCTCTTGCATAGATATTATATCCCTTAGTCGTCTTTTACGACACCCACGGGCAAGAGAGGAGGTTGTGATTATATTCATACTCCGTCACCACATGAATCACGTCACGAATGAATTTATTAATAGGTATATTGAAAATAGGCAAAAGGAGAAACAAATATTTTGAACACCTATGCGATAACGTTAACCGTTGTGCTAAAATTACACTATCGAGTCACGCTTCTTATCTAAGATCGAACGAAGGTTAACTCGTTACGTATAGAGATAATAGAAGAATTATAACAGACAGACGAATGCCAAATCAATCGTGCGTATTCAACAGACATTACAAGCATTATCTTAAAGTTTTATTCCAACTACAAATCCCGCATCCAAATCTGTAACGCAAGAGTATTGCCCTCTGGTGTCCATGTCAATTGCTTGAATTGACTTAAATTAACACAGGACGAAATCTAAAGTCCGAATCAATTGAAATAAGGATAAAAATTTATGAATGTGTTGAATGATTTGTCTTTTTCTAGGAATAGCTAAATTTAAATCTACATTAGGCTAATCACGTCATTTATCTAGTAGGATATTAGGTAAACCAACTGTCAAGTCTCGGATTATATACCCTTTTTTCGGGATAGGGTATGGTATAATCATATGGTCATTCCTCGTTTGATACGTTCGGAAAAACGACGGAGGGGTAGGCGTGCAACCCCATAACTTGCTGTACGCGTACCTCTCAGGCGTGAAGTGTCGAATTATATACTCTTTTTTGGAAACAGGGTATACCCCCCCTGCTGTACGCATACCTTTCAATCACCATGTAGTGCTGCGGTTTCCCGAGCGCTGTGACATGTCCTTCCTTAAACGAGGTTTAAGAAGAACATTCCCTTCAAGGTAGGCAACGTCTTTTTCTTTTCACGCTGTGGAAATGCATTTACGCACTATCCCCCTGCCGGTGATATACGAGGGGAGTGTGTGTGGGACTCGCCGGTCACATAACCGACCGGAATACCCACTAAGACCACAGAGGCCCCTTTCGCGCTTTTACGGGGTGCCGGAGAGATCGTCTGATGATATTCTATCTATATTGTCATGACAGCCTCACAGAAGGAGGCCATCGACAACCAGCAGCTGTCGCTACCGAGCATCTTGGAGATGATGGTCGGCAACGACAGGTCTGTTGTTCCTATTTCCGTATGGTAGGCAACGGCCTAGCTATGCTTGGTATTGTAAAGGTCCATGTGCAGCCGCATCACTTACCATCAGGTGTGCTGCGTGCTCGTTTGTCACCATCAAAATTTTGGCGTACCACCGGTACCAATTCTTGTCACTGGTAGCAGAATTATATACCTGAGATATTTGTGAGTTTCCCGAAATAATTTAATTTCTTCTGTTAGCACAGGTCTGTAACTATGATTAATAAAGCTATTGCTAATTACATGCGTTTACAAAACTCATAGATGAAATACTCTTGTAGACCTCTTCCTACACGTCTTACCTTACTTTGACCTATTAAGCATAGTGACATAACTGTGAAATACCTCAGACATTGTGAAATGGCTTTAAAACATTCATAACGGATGAGTCTTGAGTCAAGATTCCTGACTAGCAGAAAATAACGTTGACTACGTTTAGAAGCTAGTTCTACCGGTACATCTGTACAAGAATTCCAGTTATGAAAATTCGAGACAAGAACTCTGCTTCATCGAGTTAGTACAGCAATCTGTTTTAATTTCAAGCTGGAAATAAAAATAGCGTTTCCTGATACAATGTGTATTATTCAAATAAATACATATATGAAACTGAGTGTGTGTGATTCTTATTAGCACCTAATAAATCAAATTATGTTTTATACAGATTCATGATATCATCGTCATCATCATTATGTCAGCTGATATGTCTCATTGCTGGACTCAAGCCTCCTTCAGAATAGATGGCAAATGGGCCCACTGTACCACGCTGGTCATAGTGTTGCCCAAAAAAGTCTTGGTCTTGCGGTCTTGGTCTTGGTCTTGCGAGAAATGCGAGACCGAGACCAAGACCAAGACCGCTTAATTTTTGCAAGACCAAGACTGGCCCTGCAAGACTTGAGCAAGACCAAGACTGGGCCTGCAAGAGTCTCGCGGTCTTGCATTTAATTCAAATCACCATTTCAGCTTATATACGGTTGAGCTCGTGTCTTCTACATAACAGGAGGAGAATCGGCCGTGGCCGGAGGGGAATCGCCACGGTGATCGGCCGTGTTGTTACAGGTCATACATGTCAAGTTTTCCTTCTCTTGCACCGATGTTATATATTATAGCCCTTAGTCGTGGGTTCGCAGTCACGGGTAAAATAGGGGGTGATGAATTATATTCTTACTCCGTCACTACACGGCAAGTCAAATCAGTTTTGAGATATCCATCTATTGGCCAATCGATTCCCAATGTTGGTGTTGGCTTTTCAGAATTACTCTTCGGAAAGGCTTAAGGACAAAAATACCGTAATCACGAGAGTGCTCTTGCCCATTATACATATTTATATATCCGTTTATTCATTAGCCCAACGACGTTCACTGTTGGACATAGAAATATGCCTACAATTAATCTATATAAATGTCCATGTAGGGACAGAGTACGATCACCATCAGGCAGTACATGAAGCGTTGCTCCCAGCGCTATTTTGCCTCTGCCACGACTCACCCCAATCCACTAGTGGTTGGGGCGGTAAACTACGTCCTCTCAAAAATATCCGCGGTCCGACGTCCTCGTCATCTTCTTGAAGAAGAAGATGACGCTATTATGATCGCCCAAGAAAGGACCTACACAGCTCGCGCAGCGATAACAGATAAAACTCCGCGGTATCGGCCTCGCCGTCGAGGTCGGAAACCGCGCCGCGTAAAAGTCAGTAACCTAACCTTGGCCACACCCACTTTGCTGTCAGCGACGCCCCGAGCCGAGGTCCGTTCCCCACAGGGGGGAGCCCTCGGGCGATGTTTGCTTAACTTACTTACCGGGTTGAAAGCCATCAGTGCTCACCCATTGACCGCGTTAAGCTGTCAAGGTCATCTGCGACCAACAGCTACACACACACAAAAAAAAGGCAGAGTACGAATATAATTCACCACTCTCTTACCCGTGGATGTCGTATCAAATCGGATCGGGCAATGGTGTTAGGAACCCATGAAAAAAAATTGAAATAAAAATATCGATTCTTTAATGAATTGAGAGACATGTAAGTTCTCAATTTCGTCATCGTTTTTTTCGTGTAAATTGATTAAAATGTATAAAGGAATGATACTTAATCTACAACATATTCGTATTTTGTTAAATGTTCATTAGAATTTGAATAAATCAATGATTACGTTTGCATAAGCAAAACAAACTTCGCTTTAACATAAATCAGCTGATCGGCCGATGACCGTTGATGAGTCGCCTTTGTACCTACGTAACCATTGAAAGGTTCGCGCAAATCTAATACCTATTTATACTGTCGAAATTTTACATGCTTACATATATCCTGTCTGTACATACCTACATAATGCATAAAATTTAAGGCATAAACTCTTAGACACACATTTTTGTAATCACTATAACTTTTACGTTATATTGTTTTTGTGTAATATACATTCTAATTATGATCTATGACTGTTGAACTACAACATACATGAACAGTTGTCCCATAACCTGATACACCCTGTGTATATAACATATGTGCAAGAGAAGTGAAACTAGAAAGAAAACCCTGTACCAACATGTCTGACCAGCGTGGTATAGTAGATCAATTTTCCTCTTACTGGAAGGAAGCTTAAGCCCAGCAGTGGCACTTTTATGAGCTGTGACGATGACGACGAATATCATACATTTTACAAGTATTAAAACCATAAAATTTTAAATCAGTTTTATATGTTCTTGAATAAATAGTATATTAAGAGCTACATGGATCCAGCGGCCAAAGTATTTATATAGGCAATAGAGCAACAGGATTTTTCAAGTATCCAGAGTATCAGTAACTAAACTGGAAATACAATAGATACATACCACTTAACTTGAAGGGGAATATAAACAATCGCATTAATTGTAAAATATCGCATTGATTATAAAATGACATAAAATTTATTGTATCAACTGCCTCGTGTGGTGACGTCTTAAGAAAATAGGGTCGAAAGTCCTGTCATAAGAGTAGTAACGCTGTCTAATGGAACACCAGGGGAATAGAAGAGTAATTTTCTCCAGTGGTAAGTATTGTATTCAATAGTGAACTATAGGCTAGCAGATGGATAGATAGGATAGGATATTTGATTAATTTAGTTGGATTTTTCATTGCCATGATAAATTACTGTTACGTTATTCTAACTGCAAAACTTTGCGAGACTCTTGCTGCAATACCAAGACTCGGGTGCGCAAGACCAAGACTCGGGTGCGCAAGACCAAGACCAAGACGAGACCAGGTGTGATGTTGCAAGACCAAGACCAAAACCGGTCCAAGTCTCGTCTTGGTCTTGCATTTGGGCAACACTAGCTGGTCAGGTCTGTTCGAATAGGTTTTTATTTCCAGCTTGCTATCTCTTGACAAGATAAGAGGTGGTAAATTGTATTCTTACTCCATCACTATACGCAGGTTCATCATTACAGCTCATATAAGTCCCATTGTTGGACTTGAGCCTCCTCCATAATAGGAGGGAAATTGACCTTACTATACCATGCTGGTCAGACAGGTTGGTATAGGGTTTTATTTCGAGTTTTCCATCTCTTGCATAGATGTTATATGCGTAATATATCCCTTAGTCGTCTTTTACGACACCCACGGGCAAGATTGAGAGTGGTGAATTGTATTCTTACTCCGTGACCACTCGGATACTTAATTTTTCTTAATTAATCATGATAATTAATAATTTAAGTAGGTACCTTCTTTTTGCGAGTGATCGCACCATACGTTCCTACTGTAACTCCTATGAAGCAGATATACAATGGTATACATAAACAACACCGAGTTTTGACCTCGCGGTTGTCTTAGGCAACATGTTTAATTAAGATGATAAAGAAAAGAGGCAGGGGTAAGGAAGATTCCACTTCCCGCAAAGTGCGAGGCATGTGGCCGCAAAAATTAACTCAGGAAAACTATGTACCTACCTAAAAAAGCCATAGATGGAAAAGACCGAAAGATCTTCTATTTCATAGCAATTTCATAAAAACATTCCAGAAAAACGTAAAATGCATAACATCCTTAAATTTACTTCATAAACGTCTGCGTTACCTAACGTATTATCTAAGCAAAAAAATATGTTAATAAGAAGTAGACTTCTTACACACTGCATAAGATTAATACAAAATATTGTCCCTCGGGATATAATGTCCGTGAATTTAAATATAAATGTACGGCAATTATTAAAAAAAAAACAAACCATAACACATCAATAATCAAACAATAACAGATGGATTACTTTCAAATCGCCACTTTCCCTAACAGGACATGTCGATCATTGCAAACTTACGCATAACAAACAGTATAAAACAAAATGGCACCTAATTTTCTTTTAATTGTATGAAGCAAACAATGTATTGACAGTTACATTACTATGCAGGCAGTGTCGTATAGGACCGTGTACGGAATAGTTAAGACATATGAGGTCTCGGTGTTTGAACCCAAAATTGATACAGAGAAAGTACAATTTCACCTAAATAGCAAATTACACAATTAGAGAAATAAATTGGTACGCGTTTGGAGTACTCAATGATTTCCTGACAACATTTTCAATTATATAGTTGCTGTTACGACATAGATATACATTTGAATAAAAGAAATAATTAATTTATTTCTCCAAATTGACACAAATGTACCACCATTTCATATTTCACCATTTGATAAAATTCTAACAAACGAAATAAATTAGCAGACTTTCAGTATCTGGACGAAAACGTTAGAAGTTATTATTTATATAAATATTTTAAATTATGTTTATAACACAAAAGAAAGTATAAGTTAAAACACTGCATTAAACACAATCTTCATTTATTTAACTTAAATTAAAATAAATACTTAAATAAATTAACTTAATAAATACAATAAATAGACTATTTCATTTGGACTAAATTCAATGGCACCTATATCTGGACCTCCACTTATGAAAATGACAATGCACCTTCAATTTAAGAAGATTCCCTGTAATAAAAATAAGATATGAAATAAATTGCGAACTTATTGAGTAGATATACTCGCAACTGATTGTTAATTGCGAGATATAAGACTGCTCTCCTTCAGGATATCCCCATCTACTATAATTCATAGGCGTCCCCGGTGGGTAATAATGCAATAATCGCCACGGTTAGCAGACAGGTTGACGATACAATCATGCCAAGACTAGAACCTAATAATTTCATCATCATCGTCTTCTCTATACATCCCACTGTTGGGCTCGACCTTCCAACGTTGTGGGGGAACTTTGACTACCTACTATACCACGTTTGTCAGACGTGTTGGTATAGAATTTAATTTCAAGTTTACCTTGGTACACCACTTAAAATGCAAATCTTGACCATCCATCACGTCATCTAGTAAAAATATTAGTTTGAAATAAAACTATTTTTACAGTCAGTTCTCTCACGATAATGAACTCCGGAAAATGTTCGACACAACAAATACAAACACGATAAAATACGTAAAAACAATCTTATTTCAAACTAGCAATCCACCCTCGCTTCGCTTCGGTGTCAGTCGCCTATCGCATAGTACCTGTTGCCGTGGGAATACCGGGATAAAATATAGCCTAAGTTACTCCTTATATAGCTACCTGGTAGTAAAATATTATCAAAATCGGTCCAATCGTTTTGAAGGTTACCTCAAACAAACAGACAGACAAAAAAATATAAACTCGTTTTTAGGCATAGGTGTCGTGGAAATAACCGCGTGAGCATGAAATAGAAATACATCATCTGTGAAAATTTCAACTGTCTAAATAGCTATTACCGTTCTTGAGATACGGCCTGGTGACAGACGGACGGACAGCGAAGTCTCAGTAATAGGGTCCCGTTTTTACCCTTTGGGTACGGAACCCTAAAAAGGCCAGTATTTTGACATTACACTGTTTGTAACTTTAATTTTATTTATTTGTATAGATGCGAAATTCTCGCATAAACATCAGATATTATATCAGTTCTCTTCACTTAAATATTGACAATTTTCGGCACAATTTCTCCTTGTGAGGAGATAAATACTTAAGTGTATCTATCCAATTAGTAGGTTAGCAAATTTTATTATCAAATGGCACAACAATATGTAATAACATGACCTTTTTCATCATGCTCCATGAACTGGTTAATTACTCCAATTGATATAAATATTAACGATAAACATAAAAGTAACATATTACATAATGACCCTTAGCTCACCTGAAATATGGTTCAAATTGGTAAATGTCTTCTATAACTTTACGTGCGCGACATGTGATACCACAGCCGGGTTGCTGCTGGCCGTACACAGAAATCGCTCTTTCCACCAATTGTTGGACTGATGTCAACTCCACCACTATGTCATAAATATATTTTGAATATTATAAGTATATTAGTGAAAGCTCTTATACTACTCCTTTCTGTTTAGTTCATACATATCTCATTGGGTACGAGCCTCTTCCAAAAGTGGAGAAATCTTGAACTACCATGCTGGTCA
Organism: Lymantria dispar; assembly: GCA_032191425.1. Lineage (NCBI taxonomy): Eukaryota > Metazoa > Arthropoda > Insecta > Lepidoptera > Erebidae > Lymantria > Lymantria dispar. Next base: position 15,860,388 of record CM063453.1, on the reverse strand, counting down.
CATGGACAAGATTTTATTTCGAATTTCCTTCTCTTGGCTAGATGTTGTCATGTGTCATCTTTTACAACTTCCACGTGCAATAAAGGTGAGTGGTGCATTTTATTCTTATACTTCGCCATACAGAGAAAGAAACGGTAAATGGCTTACTACCCTTAATTAAAGTCATATAATTGTAACATATTTTCTCTCATTTGACAGAGCGGTAGAAATATCAGAACCCAAATATTATATTTCTGAAACATTTACTGTGTAAACAAGTAATACTGTCGTCTTGATCTTAATCATGTTAAAAATGTTTGTATTTCTAAATAAAATTCATTCTTCAAATTTAACATTCATAGAAAATTGGAATTGCTTTCACACTTGCCCCTAACCCTATTTGATTTATCAAAAACGTTGTGAAGTCAGCCAGAAGTTGTATTTTTTATCTCAAAACCTGCAACGTTTTTTCTTTTCTTTTTTCTAACATTACGCCTTGCACTACAGCAATAATCCTTGAATTGCGAGGTACTTTACAAACATATAATTAACGGACACAAATTACATCTAGACTCAGAACAACAATATGTGGATCGCACAAAGCGTTGTTCTGCGTGGAATTCGAACCCGCGTCATTGGCATGATAGGTTGGTATCTTAACCACTACGCCAACTGCCTAAATAATAAAACTGACTTGTCTATAAAGAAGTTACATGCAGCCTAAAGATTAAAATTAAATTAACTGTGGTAACATGTAATTCAATAAGACACCAAACCACATATTTTGATAGTAATAATGCCAACTTACCATTCCTATTATGAAGACTACGATCCTCTTCATCTGTGCTAGGTTCAGGAGCGTCCTTCTTGAATGACACAAGCTTAGGTATCACCATTAACATACAAACAACAGCTAACATAGTCACGAGCTTTTTGAATATCAGCAATTTCAACAACAGCTTAGCAATTGTCAAAATGTCCAGTTTGAACGCCAGTTTGTCCAAAAAGCCGAAAGCTGGAGCTGTATATGGTACTCCATAAGATGGTTTCAAGGGTGGGCCGTAAATTGGAGGTGGCAATGGTGGTGGTAAAGGCTTGTGAATCGGTGGGCCATAGGAAGGCGCTGGTGGACCGTATGTGTGAGCTGGAGGGCCGTACGTCTGAGCTGGAGGACCATACGTTTGGGCCGGTGGGCCGTATGTTTGAGCTGGTGGGCCATAAGTTTGAGCCGGTGGTCCATATGTATGAGCTGGTGGTCCGTAAGTATTTGGTGGCGCATTATACGTTATTTCTGATTCAAATTTTACAGGTGATCCATAACTTGATGATGGCAAGTAACTGTTGGATGCTGAGGGCCCAGAGACGCTAGACGATGCCGAAGAACTGAAGCTATTATCATTCGAAAATGATGGTGTGTAATCATAACCAGAACTATAGCTATCATCTCTGTTGGAAATCTTCTTTTCACCATCTTTAGCTGTTATTATAACTACGCCTTGCTTTGCCTTTTCGGCTTCTACACGCGATTTCGAATATGCTTCTAAATATGTATCCGTTTTCTGTAAGTTAGGTTTCGTGCTATTTCCGGGCCCGATTATTGCTGAAGCGCACGCGCTAAGAGTTATTATTATTGCAACATATTTGAACACAGCCATAATGCAGTTAATTCTCGTTCTACTGCGCGAAAGAAGTTGTCGCCATCGATCGTGGCAAACGAATGACAAACAACGTTGACTCCCATTCAGTTTTCACTTTTGACTTACCGTAAAAGAACCTAAATATGATAATGGAACACAATTAAATTCTCCGAGTGAGCCCAGTACGTTCCGCATTGCTCATGGTAAGTAGGTGCGCGCATGTCACGGCTCGCATGCTAATAGAATTTAGAGACAATTCAAGCCCCAACGGTTCACCTTTGTTGGATGAGCCTCCCCATACATCGGGACCTTTCATCGCATATATAAATCTTTAATATACTTACCGCAATTTGTTTGTGAAAGTTTTATCGTGCCGTTTATCAGTCATGTTATAGAAATAAGACTTAAATCATATTCGCTCTCAGTTGACGCCGTATAGATAGGATATGACCAATGTCATCAACGAATACAAACATATATAAATAAAACACAAATCCCCGTTATAGACTTTGAAACTATTTAACTGATTGGACTATCCGAACCAGTTTTGTTTGAAACGCAATAATGCGGAAGTGGTTTTAGTCCGCTAAAACAATACATTTGGATCGGGTTGGTGGCGCTGCATTCGATTTAAAGGTATTTTTAATTTGTACAGTACAATTCACCACCTGTCTTGACCATGGGTGTGGTGTTAGTAGTGGGTCGTGTCGGGGTAGTACCACTCTTGTAGAAAATCGACGTCTGAATAGTATCTAGCAATTTGTTACTACACTTAGTCAATTTTCCTCCTATTGTAGAGGAGTCTCGAGTCCAGCGGTGGGACGTATATGAGCTAAAATGATGATGATGATGTGATGACGTAGTAAGAATATAATTCACCACCCTCTTTTTCGTTCATGGGTGTAAGGGATATAATATGCATATCATATTTACGCATGAGAAGATAATCTCGAACTAAAACCCTATAACTATCCATCTAACTAGTGTAGTTTGATAGTTCAATTTTCTGTTTTATTGTGGAAGAGGCTCGAGCACAACAATGGGACCCATAAGAGCTATGATTATGATGTTTACTAATGTCGTGAGACGACGTGGGTGTTCAAACGAAATATAGCAATAGCATCAAACAAGCAATTCACGCAAGTAAACCTGTATTATATGAATAATACATTACAGCTAGTACTTTCCTTGAAAGATCTAATACAGATTTAAATGTATAGTTTTGAACCCCTGTTTCTTGTCAATATTGCCTCTACCAGTGAAATTTGCTTTATTATACCCCGCTAGGCAGATGTGCTGGCATAAGGTATCGTTTCGAAATTTTCTTCTCTCTGGTAATGATATTACCCCATATCTGTAATATTACATATTGTATAAATTATTTTCTCATTCCATTACCACGCGAATTATATTTAACTCCTCAATGTGGAGTGCCGGATATTTACATTTAACTAGTGCGAAACTAGCAAATCAACGTTGAATTTCATGCAAGCGTCACAACTGATTACACATTTACTTATCGAAGTTATACTTTTTTGAGCACGTTGGGGTAAACTGATGAGTAAATTTTCACACCGTCACGGAAACCCAACAGCCTAAAGTTAGTCATTAATTTCACGATGCGCGCGCGCACCGTCACAAATGTCAACTTATAATAAAACTTCCAATGTATTAAATATCTTTTTGATGTGAAACATCTATAGGCGCGGGTGATCCCGATTGTCGCGTGGTGTTAACGCCACGCTTCGGGACACCATTTTAATTAACTACAAATAAAAATCCGGATACATATGTGTACATTTTTGTAACGAAACCATAGTGCGATTTAATATTTGTACAACGCCATCTAGTGCGCTTAAAGTAAATTGTTACCTATAATGAAAATAAATGTTTATTGAATAAAAATCATCATTTTCTTGGAGAAATAATCGTAATATTATTTTTATTAATGTGCTATTTTAGTTCCTGTCGTAATCTGTTCTTTTATGCATATATACTTCTATAAAATAATGTATGTTCTATAAAATAATGTATAATTCTCTAACTTTCCAACATAAGTATACCATACCTACTTACAGTACTTTCATGTACGAAAACTGGACAATCGCTTTTTATAGGTGTTATATTAGTTTCAGATGTATATTTATTTGTTTGTGTTACAGACTCCTAGGAATTACATCTTGACCCACTTTCAACAGTCAGATTTCATTTAAAATTTGTTAATTTAACAAGGATCAATGACGATAAAATAATTTAAATAGCTTGTCTCATTATCATCATCATGATGATGATAATGAGACAAGCTATTACAGGATTAGAGATTTCTTTATAAAATATATTTTGTAGCTGAGATTTAGTCTTAGCTTGATAGATGTCGTTATTTCTGTTTGCTAGATTATACTTTCTTAACCGATCCTTTTGATTTAATCTACGTAGAAGTGTGTGAGGGAGACGTAGCGACGTTATGTTAGGTCGTAAGCGACTAAGCGGTGAACTAATATCATTTCTTTGTAATATTTTAAATAATAGTAGAAATCGTATTATTTTATTCAATACTTTACATATTAGTTCCTGTCGTAATCTATTTTCTACAAGTATATATGAATAAATCATATATACTTAGAAAATAATTTCGAAGTTTCACATCTGCCAGGCGTCTTGAGCGACGGCTTACTTTTTTTTTTCTACTATTAGTATCGTTTTTTCTTAGGATAACGAGAAGGATAAAATTTTTAGAAAGATTTTTATCTTGTTACGCCAAAGAAGCATAACCTCTTACTACTTCCACTTTTAAAATTTTTCATGGTCGCACTAATAACCTAATAACCAATTAAGTACCTGCTTTATTTCTTGCTGACAATTTCTATCATAAACGCCTCTATAAACACCTTGAAGATATTTACCTTCATCACCTCAGCTCATGTAGACTACTAGAGCCTGCTCCAAACTGACCTATTATTCCACGCTAACCAGATGGGTTCCGTGTGGTGACGGAGTAAGAATATAATTCACCACCCCCTTTCTTGCCTGTGGGTGTCGTAAAAGATGACTAAGGCATATAATATGCATATCTATAACATCTATGCATGAGAAGAAAAACTTGAAAAGAAATCCTATACCAACCCGCTTGTCCAGCGTAGTATAATAGATCCCTCCTATAATGAAGGAGGCTCGAGCCCAGTAGTGGGACGTATATGAGCTGTGATGATGAATCATATGAGTGGGTATAGGTTTACATCCCTTGCAACTCGCAAAGTGACACGCGTGACAAGGAAACGAGGAAAAAGAGCTACAATAATTTCTTCTCAATGTTAAATTTCATTAGAAGGAAAATAAAAAAGGTGGTAGAATATAACACAAAAGAAAGAAAAGGTAAAAGAACTAATAAAGAATAAGAAAATCAATTTGGCAAAGAAAAATAACACAAAGAAAACCAACAATAATCTAAGTTTACTATCAGAAAGTGACAACGATGAAAATAATATCCCTTGTTTTACTGGTATGGAAAAACTTAGATTTAGATGAGGGATGGGCTGCATGCACTCTCTGTAGGCAGTGTGCATACTGTAACTGTGCTGGGGTAGACAAAGATGACAACGAGGCAATTTTTGTTTGCGAGTTTTACAACCAAAAACAAATATGTTTCCCATACCCCATCTTGCCCCATAGGGTACCCCATCTTATCCGACGGAGAGGGCAGGATGGAGTTTTTGACATCTTTGACAATTTTTTTTTTATTTTTTCAATGAATTTAAAGTTTCTGAAGTTCCTTATTGCCAAAGACTGATTATGTAAGAGTAATTATAAATAAATAAGTATTCAAAACAATTAAAAATGTCCGTTTTATTACCCTCGAAACGTTAAGCATCCCGTCTTCCCCCGAATTGGGCCTTCCCCTACTTAATGAATCTTTATTTCTTTCTTCGTCATTTCAGCTCATACAGGTTCCACTGTTAGGCTCGAACTGCCTGCACAAGAGAGAAGTTGACCTGCTGTACCACGCTAGTCAGACGTATTGGTATAGTATAGACGGATTTCATTTTCAATTTGCCTTCTCTTGCATAGATGTTATAAATATGCATTTCATCACTTAATCGTTTTTTAGGACGTTTTGTATTCTTACTCCGTCACAGCAATTGAATGTGTAGAATTAATAAAAATAGTGGTCGCCGTGTGGTCGAAATTCGGCCATAATTCATTTACATTAATTTTTCTGCTACACAGTTTTCTTTAATTTATGTATAATTGTAAATTGAGCAAGCTGTATTTCACTAATAACTAATATATAAGCACAAATATTTAGTAGACATTGTCATCATAATTATGATTGACATTCAGTTCGACCAGAGATTTTAACCGTAAACAAAAATCTATAAGCGTTGCTACGCAACACACTCACATGAACGTGTGTGTGTGTGTGTGTGTAGCGAAAGCGTTGTAGTGTGCGTAATGCCTTTTTTAATGAATTTAATGTATTTCTAATTCATTATTATATGAAATTTCAGTTTTATGCACTTCTCCTCATTATATACTTCAACTGTGCCAAATTTCATACTTGTCCATCCACGTAATTTTCGTAAAAAGGGGTACAAAGTTTTTGCTTCACGTATTTATATATAGACTAGCAAGCCGCCCTCGCTTCTGCCACGACTCACCCCAATCCACTAGTGGTTGGGGCGGTAAACTACGTCCCATCAAAAATATCCGCGGTCCGACGACCCCGTCATCTCCTTGAAGAAGGGGATGATGCCGCTTAACTTACTTACCGGGTTGAGAGCCTTCCGCTCGCCCATTGCCCGCGTTAAGCTGTCAAGGTCATCTGCGACCAACAGCTAAATACACACAAAAAAAAAAAAAAAAAAAAAAAAAAAAAAAAACCGCCCTCGCTTCGCTTTGGTTATAGGTTATAGTCGTTTTACCCGTGTAGTTCCCGTTCCCGTGGGAATACCGGGATAAAATATAGCCTAGTTTACGCCCTGATATTATAGCTTCCCATTGGGGAAAGAATTTTTGAAATTGGTCCAGCCGTTTTGAAGATTACCCGGAACAAACAGACAGACAGACAGACAAAAATTTTTTAATTGCTATTTTAGGCATAGGTGTCGTGCAAATAACCATGTGAACATGAAAAAAGCCTATTATTTTGACATTACAAACAGACACTCCAATTTTATTTATTGGTATAGATAATTACGTGTCGGTATTAGGTATTCTCAACACAAAAGGAATTTTTTTTCTGACATATCCGACTTGGCATACACCAACTTTAAAACAGTCACAGTACTTAGGTTACATGTAACACTGGAAATCAACATAAAGTATTTAAATTGTTGCCGGTTTCTACTAATCAGTAATACACAAACGTGGCATTTTCACTTGATAAGTTAAACACAAAAGACCTACCCTTTCGGTTACATAAATATACATGTGTATGAATAATCTTGTTGCACATATAAAATAATGTGATCCAAGTAACAAACTGCAATGCTAAAAATCATGGTTTCAATTCCCATCAAGAACAATTCATTATGGTATCCAAATATTGAAGGCAGCGGACCGTGTGCGTGAGGAACGCCTCTACGCGGATACGGTCCTCCGCCGGCGACTGGGGCGGCGCAGGCGGGAGTACCTGTGCCTGATGCCGCCCTAGCAGAGGCTGCGGGTGACCGGACCGAGGATTTAGTCCGGCGCCCCGGGAAGGGGACGTCGATGGAAGAGGGTACTCCCGCGGGGTATTCCGTCGGACCGACCACTGAAGTCAAGGAACACTGCACCGATGGTCGGCCTAACGACGAAGGCAACGTGCTATGAGTGGGTTACGCGGCCGCGCGCCGCCCTGGATGGAGCCGGGCGGCGAGTGCACAGACCGTAGTACAACCCCAAAAAAAAAATGGTATCCAAATATTATTATTGTATTTTTTTTTTAAGTGAAACTTCTTTAGAATCGCTGTGATTTCAAACTCAATGAAACGAAAATACGAGCCCATAGAGACACAAAGACGTAAATGTATAGAATTCAGCCGGCGAGAGAATGAGATAAAGGATAAAGCATAAAGGATGAAGGGTGAAGGTTGAAAGATGAAGGATGAAGGGTGAGGGATGAGGAATAAGGGATAAAGGAGTTTCACTTCTGATATGCGTACTTTGTACGCACTCACTTTTTCTTAAATTTTAAATCTTTGTTTAAAATACTACAGTATTTTACAAACATTTAATTAGTAGTCACAAATTATTCCTATACTTGGAATAACAGTTTGCGCATAGCACGGGGTATTATCCTGCGTGAGAATCGAACACAGGACATAAGCACGATAACTCGGTTTCTTAAAAATTGCGCTATGTATGCCATCTAAATGTAATCTGTGGTTGTTAATAACATGACGTCATGCCATGAAGGCTTATTAAAATGCCACAATCCTTTATTTTCCCATGGGTTTCGTACCGTCTAAAGAATTGCTAGGAAAATGGCATTGATAAACTAACAACACCAAGCGCGATCGCCAATCCGCCTACCAAGTTTTATGACCATTGCTTTCCTTGTGACATATAAACGCTAAGCTGATGAATGGAATTATAGGTTTTTTTCTGCAGCGGTTGTCGGCCAAACGACGAAGGCGACGTGTTATACGGGTGTGCGTGCTTACGCCCCTTTGTCGCCCCGGACGGAGCGGTGCGAGGAGTGCGCCGACCGTAAAAAAAAAAGAAAAGGTTTTTTTTCGGTTGGGGATGAGTTACGGTCAGCGCACCCGCCGCTCGGCTCCGGTCGGGGCGACAGAGAGGCGTAAGTACGCACACCCGTAACCCACCCGATAGCACGTCGCCTTCGCCGTTGGACCGACCACCGGTGCAAAGTTCCTTGACTTCAGTGGTCGGCCCGACGAAATTCTCCGAGAGAGTACCCTCTCCCATCGACGTCCCCTGCCCGGGACGCTGGTCGCTGTCGCGAGGTCAGTCTCTCCGCGGGTGACGGAGTAAATCCCCGGTCCGGTCACCCGCAGCTTCTGCTAGGGCGGCATCAAGCGCCATGGAATTATATTTATATATAAAAAAATTGCGATAAAAGGATCTATTTCTCAATTCCGAGCATATTCATCGTCATCAAAATTTCTCATACGTCCCACTCTTGGGCTCTAGCCTCCTCCACACTAGAAGATAATTGACCTATTATACCACGTTGGTGAAACGTGTTGCTATAAGGTTTTATTTCGAGTTTTCCTTCTCTTACATAAAGGTTATAAATATGCATATTTTATCCTTTAGTTGTCTTTTACGACGTCCACGTGCAAGAGAGGGAGTGGTGAATTGTATTTCCGCTCTCCTCTCGACTTCCCCTTTCCGGGACGTCGGTCGCCGTCACGCCGTCAGCTTCTTTGCGGATGACGGACTAAATCCCCGACCCAGTCACCCGCGACCTTGGCTAGGGCGGCATCAAGCGCAAATTTTATACCCCTTAGTCGTCTTTAAACGAACACAAGGGAAGGGGTGGTGAACTGCATTCTTACTCCGCTCCATCAATACAAGGAAAATAACACGTATCTAACAAATACCTAACTAAATTGCGTAGTCGTGCCGCTAGCATTTATTTCCTGGTGCATGAATTAATTCCTATCTTAATGGGTTCAGAATTGATGCACTTTATTTTTGACTCATATCAAATTGGTATTACCAAAAAGGTTATGCTTGTAGTGACTGAATGATTATGTCTGCACACTGCTCGTCAGGAATTGGGACGCTGTTGCCGCCTTCTGCGAGGCAGTCATCTCGTGGAAGGAGGAAGCGGATGGGACAACTTGTGCGGCGCAGACGCGAGTACTTGCTGCCGCCCTAGCTGAGGCCGCGAGTGAATGGACCGGAGAATAGTCCGTCAGCCGCTGGACGCGAGAGGGTGAAACCCTAAGAGGGGCGTCGCGGAAGTTCGGTAAAAGAAAGGGTTATCCCGCCAGGCTGATCACGTCAAGGATCTCGGTACCAGTGGTCAGTCCAATGGCGAAAGGGAGGGAATATGGTGCTTTAAGAGGCCGCGCGCCGCCCTTTCGTCACTCCAGACGGATCGGACAGTGTGAATATAAACTAAACCCACCCAAATAAAAAATAGTTGGGCGTTCTTACATCACGCCGCCCAGTTGTATCAAAATAAGAAAACAAGGGAAAATAAAAACACTTATTTCTATACAAATTTGACATTAGTAGGTATATAATGCTTCGTTTATTTCCACTTTGAATGCTCTTACAACAGATATTATGTAAGAAGAAATAAAAAGTTTATTCAGTAATATATAATTTATGTCGGATCCGAGTAGCATTTCATTATGTAGATACAGATTCAGACCAGATTAATAAACTGATAGTATGTTATTTCTTACAAAATATTCCAGACGCATTTAGTATTCGGATTTCACTTTGCTATCTGCCAATTCTTGCAAATATTTTTAAATAGAGATTTTTATAAAAATACTAGCTGACCCAACAGACGTTGTTCTGTTCAAATAATGCGCCACCTACCGGATCCAATTGTGAATCTAAACCATTCTCGAATCTCATTGAGCACACACAAATTACTTAAACCCAGTCAACAGATATCGCCATCTGTTAGAATCTATTGAAGTTAACAGATAATTGTGACTGTCAATTAATTATAGACAAATAATTTGCAATAAAATAATATTGCGACTATAAATTAAGATGTAAGTTATCCTATGTTTCAAGTTGGAGCAAACTGCACACGGTGTGCAAATTTGATTAAAATCGGTTAAGTAGTTTAGGAATCCATCGCGGACAAACATCGTGACAGGAGATTTATATATATAAGATATAGGTACTTTCAGAAAGTTTTTAAGCTAAAACATGAGTCGCATCGAATGATTGATTTATAATATCATTCAATATCTCTTCCACTGAAAACAATGCGTGTATTTTCGCAATTTCTACACAAATACTATATTTGACGTATCATACATTATTTCAATCAGTGCTGCGCAGCAGACGCATGTTGAACAAATTGGAAATATGATAAAATAAAAACATAATAAACTAAACATCAAATGAATGCTCAAGAAAGCTTTGTACCCTGATTGATTTTACTAGTTATTACTTTTTGTTAATTCTTGTTCTCATGTAAATGACTTGTCTTTATGCTAAATTCTTTAAACCTATAACTTATTTTAGGCAAGTTTAAAGCGCGATTGCATAACGAATAAAAAATAAAGTGTGTGTGCAATTACGACAGAAGTGAAGTAGTGGAATATTTGGATAGTTGACAGTTGTAAGATAATTGTGTTTATAATATTTTCACCAATCTTAATAATTGATAAATATTTTAATGTAAAATTTTGCCTATTTAAAATATATTATACACTTTAAAAAACAAATGACACGACATGTTTATGATAACTAAAATAGGAAACGAATGCTCAACATATTTTTCAGTTACTGTTTTCGATCTGATAATTTATTGAGTGCAACAATTGTACATTTTTAAATTGTCATTATTATTTGTCCATTATTTTTATACCTTTTCATTATTAGACGCCTCAAATTGACAACAAGAATAATGTCTTATGAAAGTCCAGCATGATTATTTGCGTTGGATTAGCGCCGCCGAGTGTTCACTAAGTGAATACTCAGCTATATGCATTAAATTACATGAAAAATCGGACACTACGAAGATAAATCTCGTTTTCAAAGTTCCGTACACAATACGTGAATCCTCACATTAGTCACTTTTTGTCATTACTTTCTTCTTTTTAATGGTATCATGTTAAAGATTTTACATTTAATAGTATGAGGTTTGTGGACCATCATTACCGGGTTGAGAGCCATCAGCGCTCACCCATTTCCCGCGTTAAGCTGTCAAGGTCTTCTGCGACCAACAGCTATACACACACAAAAAAAAAGGTCAACCAAAGCTGTGAGAAAAATATTTTTTTAGGTCAACAAAATCCAAAAATTACATTTTAGACTTTTTGCTATCTAATCAAAACTGATCTACCATATTTATATAAAATTATGAAATTAGGTATAAAGTAGGGTGAAAATTCCAATTATAATTGCATTACATGAAAACACGAATGAGATTTTAAGTAGTATAAAAACTGACAAAGGGAGAAAGAAAAAGAGCAAGGAAAATTGAGAGAAAGTATTGCCATGACTTTTTGTTGTTTCGTGTATTACCTATGACTTAACAAAACATAGTTCAAAATTTACTTTAAGATAAGATTACCAAATACTCTTCAAAATAACGACATTATTCAAAAGGATTGTCAACTTTTAAAAATCTCTCTTCGAAAAATTTATGTCTTTTCCTGGTGTTACCGTCGTCAGATTTAGGAGCAAAAAATGAAGTAATCGATTTTGTATTTGATTTCTTAGCGGAGCCTTCATCATCTACTTCTTCAAAAGTACACGTAGCCGCCTTCTCTTGTAGCATCAATTCAGCCGTAGACCAACTGAATCTAACAAGCATTGGGTACCCAAATACATGGTCAATTTGTTCTCGAATGAATTTCTTCGTTAATGGATCTGAAACAAGACGATTATTAATTATTACTTGAGATTAACTGAGTTAGTTTAAAGCGACTCATCATCATCATAGACTTCACATAGACTCCTCATCATAGACTATCGATAGTCTATAAAATAACAGCTTCACTGCAGTGGAACAGGCCCCTTTTTAAAGCTATTTTCATTATGTCTATTAAGACGTGCTTTTGTCTCTGAAAATATAACCGTTTTACTTTGTTTGATAATTCTGCACAAAAAAAACTACTTCAACTGTTATGTCATGGACGACATTGTCAGAACTGGACTAAATGAAATCGGACCATACGGGAAGCACCAGCTTGCAAATAAAAAAATAATCATAAAATCGGTTCACCTAGTCGGAAGTTCTGGACTTCTAACCAATGTAAGAAAACAGTCGAATTGAGAACCTCCTCCTTTTTTGAAGTCGGTTAAAAATGTACAGTACTGTGTTAATTACAAATGGTAAAAATAAATAGCGCAATCAATAATGTTTTATTTACTCACCTCCAGGATAACCACTACCAAATTTTGTATAATCCATTTCCAATCCTTCCTGAAACCGCCACACTTTTAAAGCGTGATCCCTTGTCACTTTAGCTACAATACTAGCCGCAGATACTATGGGAAAGATTGAATCGGCTTTCTTTGCAACCTAAAACAAAATTATAAGCTTCAGTCAATTATTTATACCTGCTTTAATTTAATCTCCGAATGTTTAAGCGAAAAAAGACTGCCGTCAGGCAGGCAGGAGGGTCGCTGAAGTCTAGAAATCGATAGTACGCTAAATAGACGGATGGGGTAAAATACGGCCCGTTATGGCGCCCAATACAATCAAACGCGGTGAGTCGGAGTTGGGACCATAGACGCTCCGAAAAATATTATTGATTAGAATCCATGTGGTGATGGAGTAAGAAGACAAATCACCACTCCCTATCTTGCCCGTGAATGTCGTAAAAGACAGCAGAGAGATATAATATGCATATAACGTCTATGGAGAAGCAAAACTCGAAATAAAACCTTCGTTTGACCAGCGTGGTATGGTAGGTCAACATCCCTTCTATTATGGAAGAGGCGGCTATGAACCGAGATGAAGAGATTAGTTACTTCTTACTAGTAACTAAAAGCCATGTAGTATATGGGGAATTCCTTTCTTTATGTTCTTAGTAAAAGAAGATGCTGTGCTAACCCCATATAAGACAGGAACAGGTTGATTGATCTACACACACATACAAAACTTAGCTACATAACATGAGATTAGATACATTATAGTTGCGGCACGCTATGATGGCCGTTTTGACATATTACAATAGTGATGTGAAATGTCGATTTATTCTCGAAAAAAATATAGGTAATGAAATCTACAAGTTTTTATTGCAAGTAGTAGGTACCTGATTAAAAAGATTTAATAAAACAAAAATATAAATGCTTACTTAATATATTTGAACGATCTGAATATTGGAGTGAAAATGAATATACTTACTTATATGCACACGAAACAAATTAATACGAAAGAGACCAAAAAAAGGCGCCGCAAAAGGCTTTTTTTTTAATCAGATTCGTCCATACTGCTATTTTCACTGTGGTCACGGCTATCACCACCTACATTAATTATAAGTTCGTTTTCCCAAATATTATCTATGTTCATATCTCTTTCATAATTTTTCCTTATTAATTTAACAGTTCTATTTGCCCAGTCTCCTTTAGTCACATGTTTACAAGCTTCTCTAATATTTTAACATCTTTGTTGTGGTAAATGGGAGTTCTGTATTGTGTCTTGCAGCATATCCCTTAATTTGAGCCCACACCAACTCAATTGCATTATATTCACAATAGTAAGGCACCTTCATTTTGAGATTCACGATCGAAATAGTTACGAAGGCGTATAACGAACTCACGCGTCTGACTGTTTGAAACAGTTCTCTGCGTACGTTCGGCCATATCGACGAAATCCACAATAAAAGGCATAAACAGAGTCCAAATTAACGAGCAGTACTGCAGTATCAATATCCGAAATCCAAAACCAGGTCAAAACTATATCACAATCTCAGTCACAGTTTGTACTTTTCGAAGAAATGTCAAGTCGAAACTGCTTTGTTTTGCATAGAGCATTGACGCGAGTTTGCCGGAGGTAGTAGTTGTGTGGCCAGAGATCCAATGTGACGACGTATTAAATTTATTTTTTTTTAATTTTGAATTTCGAAAAACAAATGCCAAGTTGTGTGGTAAATAAGTACACTAATAATTATAATCTTATAAAAATAAAAAAATAATGTTCGCGGGATCCTAATATATGTAGTTTAAAAATCAATGTAATAAATAAATTTTGTCCTAAAATAATGATTCGATAGATTTTATGACTAACTGCACGTCACTATTGACAATAAAGAACAGCAATTTGCTCCTTCAAATGTAATTACTATAAATACGAAACTTCATGAGTGGACAAACGTCAAAACGGCCATCATAGCGTGCCGGTAGTATAGTTAATATACTATCCTCTTAAAAACAAATTATATAATTAGTAAAAGCTGATACATATCATCATTAGCAAATTGAATAATTATCTATCTACTAATAAATAGTTTTCAATATTCATTATATATGGAAATTGATTATATTTTACTAATACATAACGGGGTATTCTCTACGCCTCATCACTGATTTCGATTTTTTTTATTTACTGTATTTTTATGCCTCTAGCTTATAATTAAATGAATAAATGAAATCATTCACCTCTTTGCTGCTTTAAGTGGTAAATGAATAACATAAAATGCAAATTAAGTTTACACATGGGGAATCAAACCCACGACCAATAAATTACCAATCAGAGCTCTTACCGCTATTTCAACCACTGCTTGGCAAACATACTAACGTACATGTGTATATGTGTATATCAAGCAAGAGTCGTCAGCATTATTTTCTAAATGCTTGGCCATCTGCAGACCCCACTTCTTTCATTTCCGGCCAAGTTTTGTATCCTTACTAATATAATAAATGCGAAAGTAAGTTTGTTTGTTACGCTTTCACGCTTACACCATCGAACCGATTTCAAAAATTCTTTCACCAATGGAAAGCTATTATAGCTTTGCGTAACATAGACTATATTTTATCCCAAAACTCCCACGGGAACTACGCGGGTAAGGCGATTGAAACCGAAGCGAAGCAAGGGCGGGTTGCTAGTATCCTATAAATTTGAGCAGTGATGACGATTAAGAAGTGCCCCGTTGTAAAATCATATAATATTCAAGTAGTTTAGTTTGTTGAAGATTACACTGAAGAAACAGCAGATAGATAACTGGTCTTTAGGCACAGGTATTGTGTAAATAACCATGAATATATGAAAATAATATATTATTTTGACATTACAAACAGAGACTTCAATTTCATTTATTTGTATAGATAACTCAGAATTTTCTATTGTAACAGAAATCTGTATCCCTTTAACTTCAAAATGTAGCCTGGATATATTTGAGCTTCCCATACCTATAGGCTGAATCTAACATTGCCTAGTACCAAATACAGTCCTACACATACTAAGAATAACCTAATTAAAGCCTCAATAAGCTTAGCAAAATGACTGTAATGAAGACATACTATGCTGATACAGATCATTGTCATCATCATTTCAGCTCATATATGTCCCACTGCTGAGCTCGAGCCACCTCCACAGTAGGAGGGAAATTGACCTTACTATACCATGCTGGTCAGACAGTTTGCTATAGGGTTTTAATTCGACCATTCCTTCTCTGATAAAGAGATGACACACTTACAATACTACAATTACTCAATAATTAAAAAAATATAAGACAACACTTACAGTTATTTTATAATTGGGAAATATCTCTTGCAATTTAGCTTGGTACTTTTCTGGAGGTCCTACAGTGTCTACATAAACTTCAGTTATATTTGCACCACTATCAGCTGCTCTTTTTATTAAACTAATTGCAGAATTCATTGATACCTGCAAATATAAAAGAATAAAGAAATTTGTTAGTAAACATTTTGTTTCATACTTATTTTACAAAATACATAGTGTATATAGCTACACCTTTCTATGTATGACCTGTGCTATGAGTAAGAATACAATTCACTATTCCCTCTCTTGCCCGTGGTTGTAGTAAGAGACAATCAAGGGATATGTAATGCAGACGAAACCTATGTAGGAGAAGGAAAACTCGAAACAAAAGCTTAAACCTGACCAGACACAGTATAGTAGGTGACTTTCCCTTGCATTGTGGAAGAAGCCCGAGCCCAACAGCCACCTTGACCCTTTTTTTAAAGGGGGTTTGGGTTACGGTCGGCGCACTCCTCGCTCCACTCCGTCCGAGGCGACAGAAGGGCGTAAACACGCACACCCGCAACCCACCCGTACAGCACGTCGCCTTCGTCGATGGGCCGACCACCGGTGCAGTTTCTTGACTTCAGTGGTCGGCCGGACGGAATACCCCGAAGGAGTACCCTCTCCCGTCGATGACCCCTACTGTGACGCCGATCGCCGTCGCGAAGATAACCTCGCTGCGGGTGTCCGGACTAAATCCCCGGTCCGGTAGATAATGATACCCTAAGCCTAGCCTATGAATTGACACAGTTAAAAAGTAATTAATCGAAAATCCGGATAATCGAATATATGAAAAACCTCTTTTGGTTTTGTGCATATGTAGTACTAGCAACCTGCCCTCGCTTCGCTTTCAGTCGTCTTGCCTGCGTAGTTCCCGTTCCCGTGGGAATACCGGGATAAAATATAGCCTAGTTTACGCCCTGATATTATAGCTTTCCATTGGTGAAAGAATTTTTGAAATCGGTCCAGCCGTTATGAAGATTACTCAGAACAAACAGACACAGACAAAAAAATATAAAGTGTATTTTAGGCATAAGCATAGTGCAAATAACCGTGTGAGCATGAAAAAAGCCTATTATATTGACATTACAAACAGACACTCCAATTTTATTTATTGGCATAGAAGATGTACATAATTTTATGCGTTTATTAAATGACGACTATATATATCCTGCGGGGCGCGCACTTCAAAACAGAGTAACAATTACTAACTAAAATAATAATGGAAACCGTGGGGGTAGCAATTCGCAGAGCGCGGGCGAGACATGCCATTCCAGACACGTTCATGCTTGCATAAATTCGATTTGTAGGTACAATACATAGGTCGCGGTCGGTAGTCCGGATAATCGCGAATCACTATATCTGAGGGCCGGATAATCGAGTTTCTACTGTATTTTAATACCTTGATAAACAAAAATGACGTCACCAACAACAAGTATCATCATCATCATCACAGCTTATATGCATCCCACTATTGGGAGGTTGATAATTTTTAGGGTTCCGTATCCAAAGGGTAAAAACGGGACCCTATTACTAAGACTTCACTCTTTGTTCGTCCGTCTGTCCGTCCGTCTGTCTGTCACCAAGCTGTATCTCAAGAACCGCGATAGCTAGACAGTTGAATTTTTACAAATTATGTATCTCTGTTGCCGCTATAACCAAAAATACTAAAAATAAAATAAATATTTAAGGGGGGCTCCCATAGTACAAACGCGATTTTTTTGCCCTTTTTTGCTCAATGGTACGGAACTCTTTGTGCGCGAGTCCGACTCGCAGATGACCGTTTCTTTATTTCCTCCTCTCGCAAATGTTGTATGCATATTGTAATCCCTTAGTAGTCTTTTACAACATCCATGAACAGGAAAGGGGTTATGAATTGTAATTTTACTCCATCACCGCATGGAAAAATATAATTACACGAAATATACAAGATATATTTTTAAGCCTACCAAATGCAAATTAAGTAAAAATATTGAACCATAGGTTACAGATCTAACATACACTTTAACATTAAGAAAACTTTTTCGAAAAAGTCATTATCAATATCTTAGCTTATTTGAATCCTATAACTCAGCAGGAGACTCTTCCACAGGGGAAGCGGTATCACCAGATATGTTTGGTATAGTTTTTTTTTATTTTGGTGTAGTTTTCCTTCTACTCAAGTAAAACATTACTTGAGATAACAATCTGCTTACATCCCTTACAGTCTTAGTCACTTTTGGGACGAAAGAATGGATGGTGACCATTGCATTCATACTGTCACCACAAAAATATAAATTAATTAAAATAATATTAAAGAGCAAATAATTATTTATTATTAATCATTTACATATAGTATTAATTATTTATTAATACTAGCTTTTGCCTGTGGCATTACCTACATAAAAAATTAACTTTCACAAAATAAATTTTCACCCAAATACTCCATTCAATGGATCATACTTGATTGGATAAAGCAAGTAAATTTGAAGTATTAACCCAAGATTAGCAGGATAAAAGTTATCTTGTGTTAATCCAGGACATGGTCTATCAGTATACCAATTGGCATCCAAATCTGTTTAATGGTTTATGTGTATTTGAGTAACGAACATCTAAACATCTTCACAAACATTCACATTTATAATATTAGTGGGATACCTTACTAAGACTTTTAAATTCAACATCATCACAGCCCATATACAGCCCACTGTTGGGCTCAGGTCCCCTATATTGTGATAGGGAATTTGACCTACTATACCATACTATTCAGATGGGTTGGCATAGGGTTTCTTTTCCAGTTCTCCTTCTCTTAGATCGATGTTATATGCATATTATATCTCTTAGTCGTCTTTTGCTTCCACTGGTAAGAGAGGGAAGTGGTGAATTGTATTTTTACTCCGTCACCACATGGAAAACCTTTAAAATTATGCTAAATTAATTAATAGTATAAACTGAGACCTCATTAAGAGAATGTTTTGCTCTTCTATACATTGAATTTGATATATAATTGGGTGAAATAACTTCACTTATCCATCCCACAGTATTTAAAGACTCCTCCTTAGACAGCATTTTTGTGAAAATTTCATCTCTTTTCTCTTCTGTCAATGCTTTTGAATCAGCACAGCCAAGGTCACAAAGAATTTTGGTCTGATTCACAGGACAATAAGCTATTCCATAAACCATAGGACCTGAAATATATTTAAAAAAATATTTTAACTTCTATTATCTGCCCGTATGGGATTTAGATGAATTTTCTGAGATAGGTTTTTTAGTCTAGTTTTATTTTAACCACTATTTTTAAATCATGAATGTTTAAAAGGGATATAAATAACAAGCCAAAATTATTTATTATCATCAATGAAGGAATTGCGAAATGAAACACACATCTTTAACTTTTTTAAATCGTTTTAATAACTTTTCAACGTTCCAGACATTCTAGAGTCCAAGTTGCTACAAGTTCCTAATAGTTTCTTAATAATTGCCGGTACAGCGCTCAGTGCGCAGTAAGCGCGCAGTACGTGGTCAGCAGATCACACAGGTTATTAGCATATAATTTTATATACATTACATTAAGTTTAAGACCTTACCATACAAGCAGATGAAAATTTGTAATTACCTAGAACAGGGCCTCTTCCTGCTTCGTCTACGCCAAGCATACATGGCTCGGTCTTGCAAATAACAGGCACTTCCGAATAATTATAAAAATTGTTAAAATTATCCTTTGACTTAATGAATTCCTGTAATTCAGTTAGCGATTTCACCATTGTGATGAATGAAAATTAATTCTATGGAATCAGTTTGACAATGGGTATGCAATTTACAAGGACTTCTTTTTTTTGTTTATTTATATATATCGGACACCAAAACTTCAAGATTCAAAATTGTAAATGGTTTCTATAAAACAAAGAAATTGAGATATAACTATATCCACATGAAACAAGCACACAGTGCAATGAGGCAGTAATCAATAAATTAAAGAGTATAAAACATGTATAATAATTAATAAATAATTATTATCAAAAATACGTATTTTGTTTAAAAGTTTGAAATGAAAGGTTAAGTAAAATTTTGACACTAGGTAATACTAGGTATGTCTATCTCAGGTATTTCTTGTACCTATTCCCGTACCTAATACAAGATATCATGGATAAGAATCTCGTACCTTTGACAAAATGAGCAATTCAAATAATATTTAACCTTAAGTAACAATAATAATTGATAAGCTTTAAATTATAATCGACTAATGCCTACATTTAATATTTATTTATTATGTACTTCTAATCAATACAAACAAAATAAATAATAATTAATAATAATCCTATCCTACTTCCTATCCTACTAATATTATAAACGTGAAAGTTTGTGAGTATGTGAAGATGTTTGTTGCTCTTTCATGCAAAAACTACTGAAAGAATTTTGATGAAACTTTGCAATAATATAGCTTATATATCAGATTAGCACATAGGCTATAATTTATTCTGATTTTCCCACGGGAAGAGGAACTGCGGGTGATACCGCAGGGCGCTGCTAGTACAACAATACAAACTTAAGAGGATCTTCTCATCCAACATACTTCAGTGTCTGAAAACATCTACGATCAGTGTGTGTTACAAGTGATGACCTACGAGTTACGACACGGAAACGTGGTCCCTCAAAGTCACTCAGCGTGCTATGGAGCGAGCTATGTTCAGCATTTCTCTGCTAGATAGAATCCGCAATATGTAAATCCGAAGAAGAATGGTTGTAACCGACATAGCATGAAAAATTAACACGCTGAAGTCGCAATGGGCAGGCCACATCGCTCGACGAACCGACAACAGCTGGGGAAGAAAGGTTCTCGAGTGGGGACCACACGTATCGACGCAGTGTAGGGCGATAGCTGGACCAAATCCCACAAGCGACATTTATCATCATCATATCATAGTGATAAGATGTCGCTCGTGGGATTTGGTCCAGCCATAATCGTTTAAATTATATTAGTGAATTATTATACTTATCAAGATACATCATCACGCTGTGTCATGTGCAGCTCGCACATCTAATTCGACACTAGCGAGGGCAACGTAATAAGATTTATCTCGAAATAACTAAAATACATTATTGTACTGACGATTTATTGTATTATAACCTAGTTATGTTTCATAAAGATAAAAATATGATATTTATTTATAGTGTAACAAATTTAATTTACTGGTCACGACTTTTATTTAACAAGCCTGGTCTGGACAGACTACACCCAACCCGTTTGAGGCGAAGGAAGAGCGGCATGCGGCCGCATAACCGTATTTCCTACCAATCCTCGTTGTACAAACTACAAGTCATTTTCTTGACCGCAATGGACAGCCGGGTGGATAATACTATCGGGTACCGTCTCCATCGATAGTGTTGCTGGAGTAACGTCCTTCACGCGGTCTATTCCTCTACGGATGGCAGATTACTCCCCGGCAATCCACACCCGATCTTAGCTAGGGCGTCTTGAGACGTAGTTACTCGTGGCTGTGCATTTTGAAGCGCCAGCGGCGAAGACCCGCTTAACTGCTTCCTTTTACAACATAGCTGTCTACTGATGGGAACCAAAATAATGGTAATCAAGGGGCCGTTGGGTGAACCGGGGCCACTGAATTTCTTGCCGGATCTTTTCAGAAGCGCCGCATGCCGATCCCTTAGTTGTTTATTAGCTTAATATAATTAAATAGCATTAACATTTACTATATGTAAGTACCCTTGGGAGGTTTATGCATGATAATCGATTAAAATTTGAATATAGGTATTTATTTACTATCTTTACGGCGACCGGGTATATATTTCATTTTTGACATATGGTATTGAATATTGTACCTATTGTAGATATGTCCATGCCTAATGTCATGTTCCCGCCAAAATAAATTAGACGTCATTCATATTTAATTTTTTTAAGTAATTTTAAGGCATGGTTACAAAATCTTTTAAGACATGTCTTTATAATAAGTGCACTCAACAACAAAAATCTTTGACGATTTACTATCAAGAAATTTTCTTAATGTATAATACAAGATTTGAGAAGCGACTGCTCGACTAAAATTGGGATTTCGTGATATAAACGGAGAAAGAAACCCTCAATTACCACGCCACACTTGATATCTAGAGGTTAAAAGTTTTACTAAATTTTTCAGTTAAGATAAATGTATGTTATTCACAGAAGTAAACTTTATAATACTAGGTAAACATTTTTTGCTACATAAACTTACTTTGCTACATTATCTAATTTACATTATCTAATTAAATCTTTAAAGAGAATATTTTGCGGATAAAATTTTGGTTTATGATTTGTAAATAACAAGGCAATTGGTATAGAAAATAGATCAACATATTTTCAGATTGTTTATCAAACCGACCTCAGCAAATGTGCTGCAATTTGGCAATAGAATCTTATTAGCAGGGTTAAATTGTAAACCGTAACATTGGCTCATATTAGTCCTAAAATCAAATAAGAGAAAAACCCATTTCTTCTTGTTTACATGGCCATAGATAAAAGTAGTTACTGTAGAGAAAAGTGTAGTGCATCTGTGCATAGCATAATATTTTTAGATGTAGAAATCAAAGGTGTCATCTGAATAATTTAATAATAAGGAATATTGTTGATCGTGAACATTTAAGGTAAATTACAAACTATTTATTTTTAGTAATCATAAACAGTAGCCGTGTAAGTTAATACTATTAGTAATATATGTATACTCGTTTGTAGGTTAGAGTAGTGCGATCTAATATGCAGAACAACCCCCAGGAGCTTTCATGGCAGGCGATTCAGGCTATTGTCGGTGTTAAACTTCCTTCAAATGTACTACGATTTGACGATATCGGATTTCATTTAGTCAATAATACAGTTTCCAGTGCCGAAGACTCCGATTCTGACGTAGAAATTGTGGAAAATGAATGGGAATCTGATAATAATGTGTCCTCCAGACCCGATCATTCTGACAATGAAAAAACTACGTCGCCAGACAGGGAACAGAGTGAGTCACCTATTCTACATCTCGTAGAACCAGATAATAATAATTTAGGTAAAGATTCATTAGATTATCGAGAGTATGTGGAGAAAATGGATACCAAAGACGTTTCACCAAAGGAACGAATGACGCAAATTCATATCGACGATGCCGATAGCTCCAATGGGAATGTTATGTCCATTGAAAACTACTTGGAGGTTACCTTATCCACTGACTCTGAGGCTAGTCATATTTGCAACCAATGTAACCAAATATTTTCCACTGAACAATTACTTGCATCACACAAATGTACTGCTAAACCCACCGAGGAAAAGAAATACCCTTGTCATGTCTGCTCAGAAAAATTCCCAAGCTATTGGGATCTTAGGAAACACCTTAGTAATCATTTTCCTGGCATGTTAGAATCTAAGTCAAGCTTTTGTCATCTCTGTCAAAAAGATTATACTAAAACAGGCTTTATGAATCATTTGCGTAAGCATACAGGGGAGAGACCGTTTGTCTGTGAACTTTGCAATAAGGCATTTTCACAGTCTAGTTCACTCTCAATACACATGAAATTTCATCTCAACGTGCGTAAACATGCTTGCACAGTATGTGAGAAGAAATTTGTTACTAAAAGTGAATTATCTCGACATATGACAGTACATACTAAACAGAAGTCTTATTACTGTGGAGTATGTGACAAAGCTTTTACTCGCTCTGATAATATGAAGAAACATGAGAAGACTCATGGTTAATAAATTCTTAGATCAGGACTGAATGAGATCAAAAAATTGTGAACAATGTCATAATGTAGCAAGCAATTTAATTGCCAGTTATTGTCTAAATGATCAAGGTGTTAATGCTAAAATTCGATTGCCAAAAATTCTGTGTTATGATATTTTCAAGCTATAATTTCTGATTCTCCTATTGCCAAAACTTAGTTGTATTTTTTTGTTAAGGAAACGGTTAAAGTTTATACTAAATTTAAAACTATCATGATCTAGTTCATATTTTAGTCATTATGGTGTGTTTCTGTGTTTATGTGAGTTTTGCCACTCTTGTGTGCCGCTGTATTTGCTTTTGAAGATATTATTTGTACGACTTTCAATTGCATGTTTGGAATAATTAGATAACTAGTAAAATATCTTTGCAGGTGCTTTACAATATGGTCACACATATCTAAACCAATGTTGCCTTTTAGATATGATAAAGTGATATTTTAATATATGGATATTTATATAGGAGGAATGTTCGAAGCTTCAGATAGCCTTCTTGTAATGTTTACATTAGATAGGGAAAAGATGACTTAGCAATAAGAGGCCGTTTTTTTATTATATGTCATCAAAATTTTGTGACAATTATATATTTTTGGAAACCTATACTATCAGTCAAAGCGAACTTTGCCAAATTTTAGATAAGTATTTCTAGTGATTTTATTACTGTACTGTGTTGTAACCAAAGCAATAACATTTTAATGTGCCTATTCTTTATAATGTTATTATTATAAATATACCAAATAATTTAATTATAGTGTTAATAGATGTAATAAATTAGACATTTGAGTAAATTGTACATCAATGTAACTCATCAAATGTGTGATAGAATGTCACATTATTTCCTTTTGATGGTCTCCTAAAATATTTATTATTTAAGACCCTGAACAACCCTATTGATAAGGTTTAATACTAATTATGTTTTGTTTAAACATCACAAATGTTGACATAGATGTGCATATAAATATTTATTTTTAAATGATAAGGATCATTAGTGTATTAAGATAACCTTTATGTGCAAGGGTGCTTCCCTTTCACTATAAGACTTTTAGAACCAAAATAAGAAACAAAAACCCAAAGATATATTGTATTTGTAATATTTTACATATAATTGGCTGTAAAACCAAAGTCTATTAATAAATAAAAAAATATATTGTGCCACTTTCGAGTTCCATAAACTGGTTGTAATCAATTGCCTTAAAATATTGTCTAAAATTGCGAAATATTGAATAGACAATAATCATATTTTAATATATTTATTTAATTTTAGATGTGTAGTTAACTTTGCATGACTTGTTTGTAGATATAAGTAATGATATTGAGCCAAATGTAATAAAACGCAAAATCTACAAGACTGATGATAATATTCAGAGTAGGTAATAACTTGTGCACAAAAACAATTATTTATACTGTTTATTGCAATTTCTATTTATCTAAAATGCACCTTGTTAAAACTCATCATGACAATTAATTTAAGTTCAGTTTTGATTATAAAATATAAATATTTTATGAAAATATGTATGTAATAATAATTGCGATTTTATTAAAGAGTTGTTTGTTGCATACAATGTTTTATTTATTTTGAATAAAATAAGCATTTTCCCTTTGTTCTAGGTTCGCAGTAGGGATGTCTGCAAGATTACGTAATCTTAATCCTTATGAGTTACATAAATACTTAGTTAATGTATATAGTCTGAATACGAAAGGTTCCACCGGGCTGTTAAAACGCGATACGTCCAGAGATAGAACTGACCTCGATGTTATAAGAGAAAATAATAAGTTCCTATGGGACGAAGAAGATGTTGCTGATACTTGGGAAAAACAGCTCGCAAAAAAATATTATGACAAACTTTTTAAAGAGTATTGTATTTGCGATTTAAGCAGATATAAAGAAAACAAAGTGAGTTTAAATTAAATTATTCGTTAAATACATAGAGTATTGATATCTATGCATTTTACGCAATCATCGACCTTATTTAGGATAACGGATTTATACAGTTTAATATAATGCAATTGTACATTGAGATTTAAGGTCATATTGAAAATGTGCATTAAGGTTCTCCCCTAGTTTAACAAGCCTCAGCTTGGGGACGACCCCTTATGTAACTCAATTGCTTTTTTACCCGCGAGACCTTCCTTTGTGTATAACACTGGGGAGAGCTACAAAGGCCGCGCTGCCTTTCTGTAGTCTAAATATAGCACTATACATTCACCCGCATCGATACACAGTAACGCACATCTGGCTATTCGTGCCACAGCCGATCCCCATTTGTCCCACAAAATCACTGTGAAAAGGCGGGCTTGTCTCACATTTACGATGCTAACAAGATAGGTAACTTATACAGTTTTCAGTGAGCAAGATTACCATAATATAGAAAGTGTTCATATAGGTAAAAGGTTGAAATTATATTTCAATTCATTTGTACTTCATAGCCTGCAATGCCTTGATGTGCCTACTTACATATCGAGTTATTTTTAACTTGTTTTATTTGCAGCTAAGGCATGCATTTATTTTGCATATACGCACGTATGTAGGTATTATTGTAAACTGGGTGCATAAGGACTATGACTAGTATGCATTTTTTAAATCTAAATGCGTAGTTTCAATTCCTCGCCTTCATCGTTTAAAAAAATAAAATTTTATGTATCACTAGGTTGCATTGCGTTGGCGGATCGAGAGAGAAGTCGTGCTCGGAAAAGGTCAATTTCAATGCGGTAATAAAGTGTGCACTAATGCTAACGGCCTAAAGTCCTGGGAAGTGAACTTCGCTTACATTGAAGAAAACGAAAAGAAAAATGCTTTAGTAAAACTCCGTAAGTCGGATATCATATATAAAATACCGTCTGTATTTATCTAGTTACTAGCAACCCGCCCTCGCTTCGCTTCGGTTATAGGTTATAGTCGTTTTATCCGCGTAGTTCCCGTGGGAATACCGGGATAAAATATAGCCTAGTTTACACCCTGATATTATAGCTTTCCATTAGTGAAAGAATTTTAGAAATCGGTCCAGCCATTTTGAAGATTACCCGGTACAAACAGACAGACAAAAAAATTTTAATTGCTATTTTAGGCATAGGTGTCGTGCAAATAAATGTGTGAGCATGAAAAAAGCCTATTATTTTGACATTACAAACAGACACTCCAATTTTATTTATTGGTATATATTATGAAATACCTACACAATTATATGAACTTACATAATTGCTAGGTGAAATATTTCGGGCATAATCCGAGGGTTCACAATTTTTTTGAACGAAATAGTTAAATAAATAGGTGCATACTGTTCTTAAAATAATGGCATATAGACAGGTACTTGCCTAAGTATCTATCTTCCTATATTATAGGTATCGCCTTTAAAGGTTTATATATTTTTTTCCCCTCCGTTCCGTCCGGAGTGACGAAAGGGCGGCGTGCAGTCTTATAATCCACTGTATTGCCTCTCCATCGCCATTGGACCGACCACTGGTACAATACCCTTGACGTCTGTGGCCAGCTCGAATTAGTTCGGGGGGCAAAGCAGGATTCGCACGTTCTCGATTCGTATGACGAAAATTTTCCCCCTCATCCTGTTTAAAAGTATGTATAATTTATGATGACACCTCGCAATTTTTTACCAATCATGTTCTATTGTGGCCTAAGGCAGACATATACATAATAAATAAGAGAGATTAAGGGAAGAGTTCCTTGTGTATATAGATCTCCGTAGCATCAACCAAGCTATGCCGCCTATAGTCAAGACTTAAATTAGATAGATATACAATTAATACGATAATTCAATACTAGGCAAGTAGTATATAGTAAGAGCAATTACCACCCCTCACTGCGTGGGTTTTCCGTGTGGTGACGGAGTAAGAATACAATTCACCACTCCCTATCTTGCCCGTGGATGTCGTACAAGACGACTATGGGATATAATAGGCACATAACATCTGTGCAAGAGAAGGAAAACTCGAAATGAAACCCTATACCAACATGTCTGACCAGCATGGTATAGTAGGTCATCATTCCCTTCTATTATGGAGGAGGCCCTAGCCCAACAGTGGGACGTATATGGGCTGAGATGATGATGATGATGACTGCCGTGGGAGTCTTAAACTGACTAAGAGAGCACCAGGGGTGCAACAGCAAAACTCTACCGAAAATTACACGGAACACTTGTGACCACCAACTCGGTTGCCAAACGTGGCATTGTGGCTTCAATTGATGGAGAAGCGCCCGTCCATAAGTGAACAACTACATATTAGAATGATAATTTGCTGGTCCCTGGAACGCGATTCATAAAATTATTTGTGAAAACGGTGAAGACAACATTGCCACATCGTAAAGAGTTGATCTGCTTTTTTAAATCGCACGTTTCTTATTTAAGCACATCATCATCACATCTCATATGTCCCACTGGCGAGCTCGAGTCTCTCCACAATGCGAGGAAACCTGACCTACCACGCTAATAAGGCGAGTTTGTATAGGATTTTATTTCGAGTTTGCCCACTCTTGTATAGTTGTTATGTGGCCAATAATATATCCCTAACTCATCTTTTACGACATCCACGGGTAAGATAGGGGGTTGTATTCATTCATTCTTCTGTCTCAGCACACAAGTCTTCCCTCCTCTTCGTCGGTGGCATTCTTCATTGAGGCCT
Source organism: Lymantria dispar (assembly GCA_032191425.1). Taxonomy (NCBI): domain Eukaryota; kingdom Metazoa; phylum Arthropoda; class Insecta; order Lepidoptera; family Erebidae; genus Lymantria; species Lymantria dispar. The sequence goes on along the minus strand of CM063453.1, from coordinate 15,832,052 downwards.
TTTTTGGCAGTCTTTGGTCTGGACACAGTGTTCAATACATCCGAGGTGAAGGTAGGCCGGCACGCGGCTTTATAACTTTCCTTTGTGGCCGCTTTTTGAAGAAGGAATTCATCATAAAGAGGCCTTCGTTCTCCAAAAAATTGGCCAGGTTTTGGCCCCTTTGGTTTCTCTGTCCAAATCCATATTGCCACACTCTCAGCTCATCGTCTGTCCTTTTGCCTAGTTTCGCGTTGAAGTCTCCCATAACTACCGTGAAGTGGGTTTTGGACGTGTGGATGGCTTTCGAGATATCCTCGTATAAGGCCTCCACATCGTCGTCGGAGTATGTCGAGGTCGGCGCGTAAACCTGTATGACCTTCAGCGAATACCGTTTGGTAATTCTGAGTATCAGGTACTCTACCCTTGTCGACACATTCACGATCCTCTCCACGTTGTTCACGAGAGACTTTCGAACGATAAACCCTACACCACCTTGGGACGGGTGATCTCCCTCCCGGTAGAAGAGCAGATTTCCAGACTGGAGGATTATCGTGCCCTCGCTCTCTCTTCGCACTTCTGATAATCCTACAACGTCCCAACGGATTTTGCTCAATTCCTCTTCCAGCTCGAATACCCTCTCGTCAGTCCTAAGTGTCCGAATATTGTGCGTTACCAGGGCCAAAGATCGATTTTTTTGGTAGCCGGATCGCGACCGGGGATTCTTAGCACCCCCTGCTCCGCCGATGGTTCCACTAAAAACGAGATAGACTTCATCTTGTCGGACAAACGACAAATATTCAATGATGTCTCTGTGATTAGCAAAATAAAAACTGGGAGTGATCACCGGATGGTACGAGGCACATTGAATTTGCGTACGAAAGTCGAGCGGTTTCGCTTGATGTTTACACTCCGACCTACACTTGTCCAATACCAGAACCCCGAGAGCTTTCAGCTCGAATTACATAATCGCTTCCAATGCCTAGAAGAGTGCGAACGATATGAGCAACAGGTTCGTGGAAACTGTCCACGCTGTCGGGTCAAAGATTTTAAGACCCGTCGCGCAAATAGACCAAGAAAACTTTCAGAGCAGACTCTCAAGCTCATGGAGCGGAGAAAGGAAATAACGGTGCAGTCTTCAGCTGACTGGTCCACACATAGGCAGCCAAATAGACAAATCTCAAAGTCCGTGCGACGCGACGTTCGCCGATTCAATGCGCAGCGCATTGAAGAGGCAATAGAGCGAAACCGTGGCTCTAAAGTGTTCGCACGTGATTTGTCTATCGGGCACAGCCAAATGACCAAGCTGAAGACCGATGACGGCACTGTTATTTCATCCCAGGGCGAGATCTTGGGAGAGTTCGAAAGGTTCTATGGGCAATTGTATAGATCATCCCAGAACCCTGTTGCCGGCTTGGTCCAAGATCCCAGATCCAAGCTAACTCGGCACTACTCAGAAGAAATCCCGGACGTCAGCTTGTACGAGATCAGAATGGCTCTGAAACAGTTAAAGAACGGTAAGGCACCGGGAGATGACGGAATTACCACGGAACTCCTGAGGGCAGGCGGCAAGCCAGTTCTAAAAGCCCTTCAGAAGTTGTTTAATTCTGTCATTCTCGGGGGCGACGTTCCAGAGTCGTGGACTAGGAGTGTGGTGGTGCTGTTTTTCAAGAAGGGCGATAAAACGCTCTTAAGGAATTACAGACCTATCTCACTCTTGAGCCACGTCTACAAATTGTTCTCAAGAGTCATTACGAACCGACTCGCATGCAAGCTCGACGACTTCCAGCCGCCCGAACAAGCCGGCTTCCGAAGAGGTTATAGTACCATAGACCACATCCACACGCTACGCCAGATTATACAGAAGACCGAGGAGTATAATCGGCCTCTGTGTCTAGCGTTTGTGGACTATGAGAAAGCCTTTGATTCTGTCGAAACTTGGGCAGTGCTGCAGTCCCTTCAGCGGTGCCAAATTGACTATCGATACATCGAAGTGCTGAAGTGTTTGTATAGAAACGCCACTATGTCAGTCCGCATCCAGAATAAGAGTACGAAACCGATCCAGTTGCAGAGAGGTGTGAGACAGGGAGACGTCATCTCTCCGAAACTGTTCACCACTGCGCTGGAAGATGTCTTCAAGCTCTTAGACTGGACCGGACTCGGCATCAACATCAACGGCGAATACATCACTCACCTTCGATTCGCTGACGACATCGTAGTCATGGCAGAATCCATGGAGGACCTTGGCACTATGCTCAATGACCTCAGCAGGGTATCTCAACTAGTGGGTCTACAAATGAACATGGACAAGACGAAAGTAATGTCTAATGCCCATGTCATTCCTGTACCGGTCCTAGTTGGGAATGCGATTCTCGAAGTTGTGGATCATTATGTTTACCTAGGACAAGCAGTCCAGTTAGGTAGATCCAATTTCAAGAAAGAGGTCAGCCGACGAATCCAACTCAGCGGGCAGCGTTTGGGAAACTTAAGAGGATCTTCTCGTCCAATATTCCGCAGTGTCTGAAAACAAAGGTTTATAACCAGTGTGTGTTACCAGCGATGACTTACGGCACTGAAACGTGGTCTCTAAATGTCGGCCTCATAAAAAAGCTCAAAGTCGCTCAGCGTGCTATGGAGAGGGCTATGCTCGGTATTTCTCTACGTGATAAAATCCGGAACACGGAAATCCGTAGAAGAACGGGTGTAACCGACATAGCCCGCAGAATTAGCACGTTGAAATGGCAATGGGCAGGCCACATCGCTCGTCGAACCGATAACCGTTGGGGAAGAAAAGTTCTTGAGTGGCGACCACGAATCGGACGGCGCAGCGTAGGACGACCCCCCACTAGGTGGACTGACGACATTCTCAAAGTCGCAGGGAACCGTTGGATGCAAGTGGCGCAGGACCGTTCCGAGTGGCATTCTCGTGGGGAGGCCTATGTCCAGCAGTGGACGTCCGTAGGCTGATGGATGGATGGATGGATGGAATCTAATAGTGAGTAAATAATTTTTAACTCCGCTAGTTATACGTGTGTGTCTAGTCCCGTCTATCGTCTCATTACCTGTATCCTAAAATAGTTAAATAGATAAATCCATATAAAAAGAGCGATTCATTTTACTTACCTGTACCTACTTTATAAAATTAAATGCAGACATTAGACACCTTTATAAGATCCTGCAAGCTATGAGTTCATTGTTTAAGACTGTAAGGCTAAGATTTTAATACTTCGTCTTTTTCGCTCAGTTACGTTACGTACTGTTGCGCACGAGCCTCGTGCATAATGGGAAGGCTACTGACCTATTACATTATATTATAGGTACCACGCTAGTCTGGTCAGCTCAGGATTCGCATGGGTTTTTTTATTTTAATTTTTCCTGCTTTATAAATAATAATCATCTTACGTCACTTATTATTAACTGACTTCAAAAAAGGAAGAGATTTCTCAATTCGACCGTATATATGCTTTTTTTATGTTTGTTGGCGGATAATTTCGTCGTTTATGAACCGACTTTGGTGGGTCTTTTTTGTTGCAAATGATATACTTCCCAAATGGTCCCATGAAAAGCGGTTTTTGAAAAATCAACAAAAATCTAAAAAAATATCTACATTGTCTACCTAAATTATTGACGGCGGTTTCTTTTTTTATCTAAAATAATAATAATATTTTTTTTGTAACAATATGCATTGTTCTGAATCACCCGGATCGCCACGTTTGCCTTCAAGTGTAATGAATTCGATTTTTTACTCTACCAACACATGGTTATTGATTTATAAAATAATTTAAAGTTTATTTTGAAAATCTAAAACTTTATTTGATAATACTACCTACAGCTAATATATTTAGCCTGGCATTTATTAACCTGCCAAGGATGGCGTGGATCATTCTTATCTCATCTGTAAGTAAACCCAAACGCGCTGTAATCCGGACGTGTAGTAATTATATCAATTGGATCTCGTTACTACCAGGAAGGCTGTTAGTCCCTGTTAGCCACATAATAACATTTAACCTATACGCATTACATACAAAGTTAAGTTAAGTAAAATATTAATAATATACGTAAGCCTTATTCAATAACGACGGCTATAGTCAGTTACCAAGAGTATAGTAGGTATGTACCATAGTTTATATAGGGCTAAGAACAATTGCGCAGACAAAAGATAGGATGAAGGATCAACGACTTTGCAACTCTACAACACGAATAACAAACGTAATTGATTGAAATAGGCGATATATGGTGAAAATTCATTATCTTGAAATGGAAGGAAGAAAGGGAGACCTAATGATTTCTGATGTTTACGCGAGTATTATACATTTTAAATAAAACTACTTTACGGATTTTATCGCGTTTGTATTTGATTTTTGATTACCCGACGTTTCGAACACTTTACAGCGTTCATGATCACGGGTGGACTAAGATGTCCGTTGGACGTGAGACATCTTAGTCCACCCGTGATCATGAACGCTGTAAAGTGTTCGAAACGTCGGGTAATCAAAAATCAAATACAAACGCGATAAAATCCGTAAAGTAGTTTTATTTAAAAGGGAGACCTACTAATTTTCCACGGTTAATCAATATACCGCACATCACAATGAAAGGGAAGGAATACAATATAGGATCAAGGTGGAATAGGAGATAAGGAAATCTTACTCTCACGAGATGAGCATCTTCCAGAACGTCAACTTCTAATTTTCCGTAGCACTTCAAATATTTATTCGTCACGTGTTTCGCCTCTAAACGAGACATCCTCACGACGCATTTGAAGGCAAATACGCCATTTGCAGCTGAACCACCCGGAGGATACCTCATGACAATTGGCGTAAGCTGCGCCATATATTTTCATACCCGAGCTATTAATGCATCAGTAGCACGTGATTGATCGCTTGTGGCTGCGATCTGCCGCAACGACGGCAATGAATCTTGAGACATAAAGCTCTCCAATATAATTTACCATAATAGCCATGCTTGGTACACGGATTGAAGCTTTTAGTCAATGTCATAAGTTTCTTTTTCATAGTGATTTGCTGGACGATAATACTAGTATAATAATACTACCCACGGCTAGTTGAGAGGAGTTGTTTTTGCATTCTCAATTGGTCAACCACCGGTCACTGCACGGATAAAGTTACTGTTATATATGAATAATTTATAAATGTTAGTGGCGGATTAACCTATTTGGGGGCTCGGGGTGGTAGCTCTAAGTAGAGACCTTGTCTGGCCGCGAATACAAAGTGTGAGCAAAGATGTACTGTGAATAATATGATGACGATCATATGGTTTTGATAACGATATCACCTCATGTTTACAGCGATCATTACAGTACAAAATTGCTACCACAAAGTATTAGTCTTAAAACTCTAAACTAACTCTCTTCTCTTTATATTTGGATTGTATTAGGAAATAGTTTACAAATGACTTGAATCTTAAAGGATTCCAAATCTCGAAGTCCAACTTGTGATTTGAGGCTTTAGAGCAAACTGCACCAACCAATCCAATTAGTACGCTATTGAATAATGTAGAGATAGAGTACCTAGAGGTAGATTCTACTCGACAATATAAGGAAAGGCAGCTAGCTCCTAGTATACTTTCAAGCGAGTGAACTAAAATTGAACAGTATCTACCTAATATAATTGGATTACAGAGAATGCATTTGCATAATAGTGATGTTTTTACGTACATGTGTTAACTGTTCACTAAAACAATGACCAAAAATTTAAGGCCTTATGGGCAAATGCTCTGACAGACTTTTGACTTATTTAAAATATGATCAGACTGTTTAGTTATTTTCTTGACACGAATGAACAATAACTTGAACAGAAGAGAGCATGTTATTCTAAGGTCACTTATAAAAAGGTAGTAGGTACCTACCTACGTTTTTACCAATCAGCAATGAGGACTACTCTTGAAAAGCTAACCTGAAGGTAATCAGTGAAACTTCTTACGTTTTTACTTTTGGGCTGTCCACTCTAGGCTATCGCTGTCTCGTGGATGTAATTAACTTTGATTTTGTCAGGTCTCTGTCCCGAGTGTTCGGATAAGTTGAACTTCAAATCAAAAAAACGTGAAATTAAAAGGTTAAAGAAAAGTCAGAAAAAAAGAAAAAGATCCAAGAATAAAGACACGAATGAAACTGAAGCGACAAGCTTGGAGGAGCAGAACAATTCTGAAATGGAAGAACTGCCTGTAGAGCCTTCTACTTCTTCTGAAAATGTAGCTATTGATAACGAGAAGTCTTTGTGGAAAAAAGGTTTGTTTACTTGGTTTTTTTTTTATAAGACATATACTATCTATTAATAACTAGATATAAGTATATACATTTAATCTATTAACGAGATACATATTCTAATGAAAAGTGTGCAATGTAGTTTTTGTTGATACAGTATAAGCTTCACGACATCTGTCAATGCCGATTGCCATATAATTAATAAATCCAGTGGGCCTCTGAATTGATCCCCCAATCTTATTTATTGTCTTTCATATCCACTAAAAGGATCTTTGTAAAAACCATTACATCGCAAATCAACACTATAATCCGGACTCACCTCCTAAAACGCAGTTCATTAGTTAAAATAAAATCGCTATCCATGGTTATGAAGAAAGTAATAGGCATCAATTTCTGCAGTGCATAAAGAATTGTTAATTGCTCATTAATCGCCAATACGCCTCTCCCTAAAGACGATCGGTTTTGAATCTTCTCGTTTACCCTAAACTTTGTTGAGAAGCCATATTTCCATAAGTGGAGCATACTCGTTCTTTCACTCTATTTATTGCAAAGAACATGACTTTTTATCGGAGCTTGTATATTATGGAACCCCAGAGGGAATTTAATAAGTAGATTGTCACTTTTATTTATCATCTCGCCCTATTTGCAAGAAATAAGTCGCTAAATCACCAAGGGTATAGATTCCTGGCTACAAAACTACCAAAAAAGATCGATTTAGTAACAGTTTGAAGGGTATAGCCAATTTGGCAAGGTAAAACTGGCCGCCCTTTATGTAACATATGTCTCGAGATTACTCTGCAGATGCGCATGCCCAAACTTGACCATTGCAAGTATTATGTACGAGTCTCCAATCTCAATTTCCCACTAAAGTAGGTAGACTGTAATTCGAGAGTTCACTTACATTTATTTTGTATTTTGATTATAATAGGTTTGCCAGAAACAGAAGAAAAATCCCGAGAAGAAGAATTTGAAGAATATCTAGAAGACTTGTTATTATAAGGATTAAATAAATAAAACATTTGTTTTTTTTTAATAAATCATTTTATTGAGCTCTATTACATTTTAATTAATATATAAAAATGGAATATGCTAAATTTAAGGACAATATTTAACAATATACAACCTATGTATTGAGATAGGTACCGTTAATGCGGTTAGCAAGATAATTTAAAACGAAATTTGTCACTACGGCGCATTTAAATAGCAAGTAAGTGGTCATGCGCGTGACAAGCCTAGTATCTCTGATGTAAAAGCCTAGTATATTATCAGTGGAATTAGTGTGCTAATAAAATTAGAAACGAGTTAGCGATTGAAAGAATACAATAAAGTTGCCTTGTTTTTAACGTTTGAACTCGAGATAGGATGGCGTCTTTATACGTGAGAAAGATATAAGTTTTGTCTAGTTTTGCATTCCTGCTAGCCACACTGATACAATTTAAAAATATAAAAAAAACTTTTGGGAATATATTTTATTCGCATACAAAAAAAACTTAACAAGCTAAATAATATTGTAAATACAACGCACTCAAGACTTAAGCTAGCTGATTCGAACATGATTTAAATCGTTAACTCTTCTTCTCATGCGACTAGTAAAACTATAACTAAATAAATAACAAAATAATAATTCTCTTTTAATAACATATATTTAAATTGGAATTTTCATATTATAAACTTTCGTACGCAGCGTTTTACATAATGTGATATTTGACTTTTATAGTTGTATATGAAATGCAGGGGCGTGCCTATAAATTACAGCCAGGGTAAGCAAAAACACTTGCCTAAGTAGATATATAATATAGTACCGGCATTTGAGTCTGTAAGTTACAACATAGTGTCCATTTCAATACTTAACATGATGATGATTTGTAGTTTATTTGTCGCGATTGTTGATAATCACTTTCCTAAGAAATAAACTAGGTAGGTAAGTATATCGATTACTCCTTTGAATATATTTCTAATTCGTTCAACTTTAGCGTTTTACTTTTCTATTGGTACTTAGCTTGAAATGTGTATATAAACTAGACTCTTTGCGAGGTTTACTGAAATATTGGAATTTTAAATATTTTTCTGAAGAATGTGGCTTTTATGATGGTTATTTTTACGTCTTATAGACCGCTATACGTCTAAATAGTATTTTTCCGTTATTGTGTAAATTGTAAAAATTGTATTGTTATATATGTACTTCACATAGATAACAATACAATTTTTAGTGTGAATGCAACCAGCTAGCCAGTTAAAATTATCATATTTTTTTTTATTAAAAAAACGATTGCAATTTTTTAACTCAAAAAAGAGTTTTGAGTTAAATGCAATTCGGGCACACACCGATAGCTTCTAATCTGAAGTTTGTTATTGAAATGTAAATTCGAAAAGAATTTGTTTTTAATTTGTTTACAGAGCCATTACGAATAATTTTACATTATTTACATTAAGTTAACTAATTACTATAATTTAGAATCTATTATCATTTGCATAACGAATACAATATGGCGAAAAAGAATTCATAATATCTCAACTTTAATGTCTTGATGAATAGCTTCTATTGGCGGTTCACCGCATCATCGTCAATGTTAAACGAAGGGGCTTGTATGGTACGAAAAAATTTTAATAATGGTTAAACGATTTATAAATGTATCAAAAAAAATAATCAGACTAAAAAAGATATTTCTCACGCATTTTAATTTGTTAGATTTTTAATTAATAAGTAAAGCTGCTCTATAGTAGTAATAAATCACGTTATTTACGCACAAATACACAAAAAATGTTTGTCTTATAACATGTGCGTAAATTTGAAAGTTAACATTAGTTCGGCTTCTGTCCGTAGTGGTCTATTAGAGAGATTAGTATTACACACTAGGCACACACACTTCGGCATTAGTAGTACTAATGCCGAAGTGTGTGTGCCTAGAAATGCAATAGATGGCGCTATTAATAAACTTGATTTAAAATATCGATATTCGAAATAAAGCGAACGCTCGTACAAACTAAAAAGAAATATTTGATTTATGGCAGATGGCTCGAATTTTAGTATTAGTAAATTTGTTACGAATTCATATGCGAAAAAATGTTCGTTTTGAAATGAGCTTCGCGTGGAATACCACGCGAAATAATAATTTCACCAATTTGCATAGGGCAAACAGAGCTTATTTGTGTGTACGTAGCTATCGCCCCTGATAAAATGGGTGTTGCGTAGAGATGGATCTAAACACGTCACTATACTAGAATAGCCCATTCAGTCCGTATGTCATGCCACCCTACATGTAAAGGTAAAAAAAATTACAGCCAGCTGTCATAGGTCTGAAGGATAAAAAAAAAATTAACAACATACATAGGTATAGATAACCCATAATTAACTCTATCCATATAGTTATCGTAACGTCAACGACTTAATAATTCGATTTGGAACATAAAAAATATATTTACATAATATCAATGAATTAACTTTTTTTAATATATTTTCTTGCCAATCTAAAACTTAAAATAATATCTAATCTATCATATAGATTTACAATGATATTGTTTATATGTTTGACTCAATATCCTGATTATATCCAGAGAAATAAAATCTATAGGAGAATTCTTGTAACTCGTACCTGTATTTAAAATAAAACTGTTGTTGTTGTATGGAATTATCACAACCGTTAAAAAGATGTAACAACTTGTATACCCAATGCACAGTTATAATTTCACGTCGCGATAGACTACATATAAATTATTATTACTGTTGACTTTGGACGAATTACTACCCTCGACTGAATAATAAAATTATTAAAAATCGGCCTGCCAATTGCTAATCCATTTACTGTCCACGCAGCATCACATCATCATTTCAACTCATATACATCCCACTGTTGGGCTCGAGCCACCTCCGCAATAGGAGGGAAATTGACCTTACTTATAATGCATAAAATAGTGCAATGTGCTACGAGTGTGTAAGTTCTCTCATATGGGAGCGTAAATCATTTAAACATTAGGGTAGATGCTTTACTGACGGATAATTTCTCGCGTATTATCGGTCATGTCACGCCGGAACAGGCAAACATGTGTTAATAAAAATATTAAACTTTTCCTTTTAACACTCGTGGGGTATGCTCCGCTTCCATCAAAGCATTGTCGTCAAATAGTTATTATTTTGGACTTCCTTTTAAAACAAATTATCACACAACATAACCGCTCTATAGATGCTGAACTCAGAAACTGACTAGACGCATAATGTGAGAGCCCCGATTTGACCGAATAAACGCGACCGATGATACGCTCAATATATATCCCGTCAAATATGCACCGACCCTTAAGCACTAATGTTTAGATAGAATCGAATGCTTGCAGCTTGCCTAACGGATATTCGTCAACGAAGCGATAATGTTGCCACAGTTACTGATAAAAACGTTGCGTAAGAAGCGATGCTAAGTGGCCAGTATCCCTATATATTCAAATAATTAAGGTAAACTATGTTCAGGTACTTCTGTATGTTTATTGCAACATAAAAAAATATTACAGTAAATTACAAAACTTCACAAAATTAGTATATTTTCTTTCTCAGTCCTTGCTTCCGAGTCCGCTTTTATGTATCGAGACATGGTTTTATTCTAATTTAGATATACTTTTACAAAAATATGATTTCTGTGGTACACATATGCGTTTTTAAAGCAATAATTATAACGCAATGGCCATTAATTAAGGACAGATTTAGATTAGAACATTTGCGGCGCTTGAACGGTTTGGCTGACGTGGCTGAGCCCACGTTGATGACAAGTACTCGCCCGTTTGCAAAAAAAATATACAGGTTATTCGTCGGAGATGCATCCCCAAAAGGCAACTGGCTTCCGACTACCTGCAGTATACAGGCTTGGGACCACTGTTGGTTAGTTGATATTCTCGTAATTTCTATAAACTTCCGTTGCCTCAGCCGAAGCCATGACAGCATTTTCCACGTGAACAAAAAAATTAAGGTTAGGTGTTATTGTGTGAATAATTATTATCAATTATATTATATGTAGTGTAATAATTAGTGTGCAGCCTTGTTAACATCGTCTTCATCCGAACAGTCCTCGTCGTGTGTATGTGTAAGTTGTCGCGGAGTCTCCGGTCGGACGTGTGGCACAGAGGCAGATGACTGGACATAAAAAATATATTATTAGGTAAATATCACTACTATTGGTATATAAAAGAATAATTATCAAAAAAATGTTAGTCACGGATTCCATCCAAAGAAGGTTGTTTGATTCTCATGAATTCAAAGTTTATTGAAAAAAAAAATTTCGAAATCATTTGCCATTAGGTGCATTTCACGTCAAGCGGACAGGAAAAAAAGTGAGGTCGTGAATTTTGTTTATACTCTGTTCAGTTATACTTCTAGTAGTCCTGGATGTGTACACACATTATTTTTTTCTGTGTGTTGCTTTATTACTGAGTTATGAGCTTTTGAAAAGTGACTAAGAATGAAGTCATGAATTTTTGGATTTTTAGTATTTGTATCAATTAATTTGTAAAAAAAACTAACAAATACTGTTTCTTATAGTTAAAAAGTTGAAACTTTTAATTTTTTTTTTGTTGAAGTCTAAATTTGATTTTTTTACGTATAGTAAACGGGAAGTGAAAATTTCAAATCGATATTTCAGTAACTTCGACCCTTTTTATTTTTAATATTTTTACCTTAAAGCTTTAAATGTATTAATTACTCACAAAGAAAATGAGATCTCCAATAGTTTAGGAGCTAGTGCATATAGAGTACATACTCATAGGTATGAGCGCTTTCTAAGCAATTGGGTTTATGCGCTAACATGCTAAAATACTACGCTATTAATATTTTATTCCTTCATTCTAACATTCAAAAATATAAAAATTAACGTTTTTTAAATAAAATGTAATTAATATTTGTAAGTAATACGTATTTGTTATAACAATATCAAGTTCATACAAAATAGTAATTTAAAAAACTATGAAACACACCAGTAACGCCATCTCGTAGTTATAAAAAGTGTCACTAACAAATAAAATACTAATTGTCGTTACTTGCTAGAAAGAGACATCAGGCTAAAGTGTCTGGGTAATCTGTAAAAGTTCGTTGTTTTTAGTTGAAACTTGACTGCTCAGTAACGCGTCCAGTTGATATTTCCTATTTGTTCTAGTATGGCTTGCTATGGTGATGGTGTTTTAATCCGTTCCTCTTGACTAGTCATAAAAATACGAAAAATTAGAAATATATCTAGAATAAGTTAAATTTTGCGAACGTATTTTACTATAAACAAGATTTTAAGAATGAAGCAGAATTACACTTCCATTCATTTCACCGCTCATGGAAAAGGGCCATAGTCTTGGAGGAAACCTTAAACGTTTGGCAACCCGTGGAAGTTTACAGTCTATAAATAACGCTATCACTATACCTATAAGATTATATGAAAGGGCCAAGTTATCATTGACGGAGATTTTAATTTACTACTGTTCGAAGGAAAGTATTCAACAAGAGCGATATTTTGTACGAGTCCGTTTTGCTTCCGCTGTCACCGTTCGAGAAACTAAACAACTGCATACTTTTCTTCTAATCAACGAGGGCTTATGTGTGGGAATTAGTGCTAGTGCAAATAGTATTATTGTAAAAATTACAAAATAAGTATCAATCTCAAGTAATAAAACCACTCTAAGTTTTAAACTAATGGTGAACACTTTTAAATATTGTTGTGAAGAATTAAAGAAATCGTTTTTATTATATTTTTGCGTATTAGAATAAAGGAATAAAATATTAATAGCGTAGTATTTTAGCATATTAGCGCATAAATCCGACTGCTTAGAAAGTGCTCATAGCTATGTGTAAGTACTTTATATGTACTAGCTCCTAAACTATTGGCGATCTCATTTTAATTATTTTTGTGAGGAATTAATACATTTAAAGCTTTAATTTAAGGTAAAAATATTAAAAATAAAAAGGGCCGAAGTTACTGAAATATCGATTTGAAATGTTCACTTCCGGTTTACTATACGTAACAAAAATCAAATTTAGAATTCAACAAAAAACAATTAAAACTTCAACTTTTTAACTATAAGAAACAGTATTTGTTAGTTTTTTTTTACAAATTAATTGATACAGATAATAAAAATCCAAAAATTCATGACCTCAGTCTTAGTCACTTTTCAAAAGCTCATAACTCAGCAATAAAGCAACACACGAAAAGAATAATGTGTGTACACATCCAGGACTATTAGAAATATAACTGACCAGAGTTTATACTCTGGTATATTGGATAAACAAAATTCACGACCTCACTTTTTTTTGTTGTCTGCTTGACGTGAAATGCTTCATGAAGGCTTTCTTTGACTGAATATTGTCACACCCGTCCAACAATCAGGTATGATGGAAGGTTGGGGTCCAGTAACCTACTGTAGTTCCACTCGCTGCCTGTTCAGCGGCTCTGGCTCCTTAGTTTCGATGTCGCGCTTGGCGGTTTAACCTTGCAGTTATCTTACCCGTAGAAGTCCTGATCAGCGCGCCGGGATATTGCTTTCAAGCGAGTTTCATTTAGAGTTTTCCTTCTCTTGCACAAATGTCATGTGCATATTATATTCCTTAGTCGTCTTTTACAACACCCACGGGCAAGATAGGGAGTGGTGAATTGCATTCTTACTCAGTCACCACGCGGACAATAATTCAAATTCACTAATGAAATTTCTTTTCGTTTGCAAATACTTTACCTTGATATCTTGAGGGTTAGTTCCAATATCGACTTGGAGGACCGTATCTTCAGCGGTATCTTCGCCACCACAAATCACGCTGTAGTTACGCTGTGTTGCTTGTCTTGATCTGCCAAAGAAATATCTATTCTTTAAATATAGATTTTGCCGGAGCCCAACTTTCTGAGGATGTTTGTGTGTGATAGGTTTTGGTGATGCCTTTACCTATCACCGAACCTCATTGCATGCATTCACGCTTCCTTCACTTTCTTCACGGTAGGCAACGCCCTAGCAAAGGTCCATGAGCGGCAGTATCACTTAACACTGGTTGCTCGTTTGTCACGAACAGCAATAAAAAAGATATATCTGCACCATCGTTTGTGTAAAATGGGTAATTATAGCCACGCAGGAATAAATTTTATATCCGAAATGGTCTGTTTCAATTCAGCGTTCAATATACGATATCAGATTTCCACCAGAAAAGCGATTTAAACTTACAATCTAATTATAAACCTCCGCATTTGTAATGGAAAAATAAATGCCAGCCAGAACTTTCAAAAACAGAAAAGGTCTTTCGAAGTTGTTTGACAGTTTTCTTTAACTTATTCATTTTCCTTTTTGAAGTGAAACTTCTAATGCGACTTCCAACAAGGTTGCGTTAAACGTTTAACGCTACCATGGAGGGGGTATGAATGTACTGTTGCGTTAAACCTTCAACGCTCCTGGGGAGGGGGAATATAAAGAGACAGAGCGAGAGTGAATGTGTGGCACTCGAAGGCATGCGCGTAGTATACCTGTTTTTTTTTGTTACTATTATTATTATTTTTTTAATATAAAAAGAAACACGTGACACCAAAGTAGTTTCACTTCTGACATGCCTACTTTGACTGCGAGACTCTCTCTACTCACTCACTCGTTTTACAGTTGACTGCGAGACGTGAATCAAGTATTAGCGCAAATAAAATAATATTTTTTGTTGGAATTTATACAACTATTACTCTACCTTTTTTTTTTTTTGGGGTGGGTTGCGGTCGGCGCGCTCCTCGCACCACTCCGTCCGGGGCTACAGGGGGGCGTAAGCACGCAACACCCGCAACCCACCCGAACACCACGTCGCCTTCGTCGTTGGGCCGACCACGGGAGCAGGGTTACTTGTCATCAGTGGTCGGCCCGACGGAATACCCCCTACTTGGGGTACACTCCCATCGACCGACGTCCCCCTCTCGGAGTGGACGTCGGTCTTTCCTCACGCGGTCGGCCTCTCGGCGGGTGACGGACTAATTCCCCGGTCACGTCACCCGCGGCCTCGGCTAGGGCGACATGAGGCGCAGGTATTCGCGCCTACGCCGCCCCAGTCGCCGGCGACGGATCGCCTCATCCAACTATTACTCTACCTGAACAATTCATAACCCTTACCTATCAATTGTGGGCGTGTCGACCGTGAACCGTTGTTCGTGTGCTACAGTAGACTCATGAGGCATAAGCATAGCTGGTGCCCGGAACATGTAGCAGAACGGATAGTACATCAGATTTAGAAATGATGCCGCGTAAAGGTCTGCATACCTCACCACCTGGAAAATATTTATATATAATAATTACAATGGTTTCGTCTGCTGGTTAATGAGTACAGTGGCAATTGAACCCTTACACCAATCCTTAGACCAATATTTTCAAAGTTATTGTCAATGCCTTTTTTATTTTAACAATGCCTGAAAATAATTTAGTTCCAATAAAACTGATGTTTGTTTCCGTTACTTACTACATAATCGCCGAACTTGTTCTTTATCAGTAAGATGATGATTCCTTAGTGAGTAGCTCGGAATACTTAATAACGCCTTTTCGAAAAGCAAGTATACCCATTCATATATTCATCATTATCTAGAATGTGCGTATACTTTATTGTCCCCTAAACTAGTGTTTTTTAATGTTAATTTGATGTAATTAAAAATGAAAAGTACTTTAAACTGTTTTAGAGTTTTTTATGTCTAGTCCAACGTGTGAAAATTGATCAAATCCAACGAAACACAAAACTATAGTGACAAACATTTCAATTATGATTTTATAGAACTGTAAATTTTATGCTGAATTATGCTATCAATCTTTGACTAAATTCATAGGTTTATATATATATATATATATAAACTCATTTGCAAAAAAAACGGGCACCTAAGCAATGAACCATTTGAAATGTTAATATTTCTTTGTTTGATAATTATAGGTAGTTTTATCCACACAATTTGCTAAATTAATAAGAAAATAATCGTTTTCATCAGTATTTCATAAAATTTAGATACAATTTATGGGAAATAATGCTAAACCTCGCTAGTAGTGTATATTCGCTAGTAGTGCATATGCTCATGAAGTAAAAATAAAAAAGTTTTTTTGTTTGTTTTTCTTTAATAAAGTAAAAGCAGATAAATGTTTAGTATCGAGTGTGACCCCCTCTAGCTAAAATCACAGCTTGAATTCGTCTGGGCATGCTAGCGAGTATATCCCGGATACTTGCTTGCGGAATACGTTCCCACTCCGCAGTAATCACATTCTTCAGCTCTCTGATGGTCTGCGGAGCCGGGTGTACTGATCTCACACGCCGTTTCAGAACGTCCCAGACATGCTCTATGGGATTGAGGTCGGGACTTCGAGCTGGCCAATCCAAACGACGAATGCCGACCTCTTGCACATACGCATTAACATCGCGGGATCGGTGGGCGCGAGCATTGTCGTCCATAAAAATCGAGTCTTCACCTAGAGCGGCCAATGCGGGTTGTGCATGAGAAATTAGAACTTCCGTTATGTATCGATGCCCAGTCAGTGAGCCGTTTTCAATGAAGACTAACTCTGTACGATCCATTGAATTTATTCCTGCCCAAAACATAACAGAGCCCCCACCATAAGGTGTGATTTCTTCGAAACATGCCTCTGCAAAGCGTTCTCCTTGTCTTCTTAGCACTCGCCGACGTCGATCTTCACCGAACAGAGATATCCTGGCTTCATCAGAGAACAAAACCCTATTCCAATCGTCTTGAGTCCATGATTCACAATTTCTAGCGAACCTAAGCCTGTGAACTCTGTGCTCACGGAGTAATTTGGGGCCGCGGGCCGGGCGGTGACTGCGTATATTGGCAGCGAGAAGCCTCCTCCTGACCGTCCATAGACTAATATGCACATTTCTTACTTCTTGGAGGTTGTTCTTAAGATCCACATACGAAGATTTGCGATTTCTCAATGCGCGACTCACAAGAAAACGATCATCCCGTGGTTGGGTACATGGTTTTCTTCCAGAACCAGGCCTTCTCTCGACGGAACCAGTCTCCTGATATCGCTGCCAGGTCCTTTGGACTGTCGAGCGACTAACATTTAGCCTCCTAGCCACGAAACATTGGCTGCAACCCTCTTCAAGCAGCGCGATAATTTTGGTAGCTTTTACCACTTTATCTACCATTTTTGATACAGCCAAACAGCATTAAATAAAGCTTTGACAGTCAAGGATATGAAATTAATCGATAAAAATTGAATAAAAGTTATGAAAGTCGATATTAACTTCTGGAACTTCGCGCCAAAAATGTAGGATAAAAAGGGGTTTTCTGTAAAAATGAACATCAAATGAAAAATTGAATTTAGAACGTACTTTTTTAAATACCACAGCATTTTTAAAACCGGCCAGTAACGTGTACAAACGATTGAAACCTTTTTGGTATTGTATCTTTTTAAATATGAATGAAAATCAAAACCGCCCGTTTTTTTTGCAAATGAGTTTATATATATACACATATATATATATATAATAGATATTATATTTTAATTCGTTTTATGCAATACATATTTATATTGGTTAATAGAGGAGATACAAAGAACTCGCAACCTCTTGGAACAGGGCTACACCTTGGTAAACAAGGGACTAGTTTATTTATATGTATACCTTTTAAATCATCTACACCTATGGATTTATAGCTGCATCTTCGAAAGGCACTTGAAAATATGCAAATAAATTTTTCATACCTATATACAAAGTTGATAAAGGCTGTGTGGTAGCGGCTTCGAATACTACCAACCCTTGCTTTGCTCGTGGGTGTCGTAAAAGACGACTAAGAGCCCTAGATTGACCCGGACCAACTCCATCTGGTACCATTTGGGTCAACGATTACATTCCCAAGGAGGGTTGACGTCAAGCAGGCGGCCAGTCATAAAATTCATTGCCGAAACTTTTTGCAATATGTCAAAATAGATGACATATTGCGTCGACCCCAAGTAATTGGGATAAGAGCAAGATGATGATGATACAAAGTTGATAAATACAACTTTTCTACTTTTATACCCATAATAATTTCTTAATTACCTCGATTCTTTATTTTAAATTGTTTAATATTATTATTTGATGCTAGTAATCGCGCTATTAATACATAATTATTTTATGTTCCTTAGAATAAACTTTTGTCAATATACGCCGGCTATCAAAATTTTTCCATGAAATAAATAATATATCTTTTTACATTCATCACTATTATACTTTGTGTGTCCGTGTGGTGACGGAATAAGAATACAATTCACAACCCCTGCTCTTGCCCGTGGGTGTCGTAAAAGACGACTAAGAGATATAATATGATTAATATGTATGTAATTTCTATGCAAGAGAAGGAATACTAGAAACAAAATCCTATACCAACACGTCTGACCAACATGGTATAGTAGGTCAATTTCCCTCCCGTAGTGGGGGCTCGATCCCAACAGTGGTACGTGTATAGGTTGAGATGATGACATACTTTATGACGACATCACTTTAATCAGTCAAAAATAATCAATCAATAATTAATAGTATCTGCTGGCATCCATTCTTGCCATCCAATCCTCTCGCAAGCATAGTGGCAGTAAATAAGATTATTATCCTATATTTATTATCATTAGTCCACAATAACGAACTATTATTCTTGAACTATTTACATTGAAGATATAGATTGACCCTTAAGTCAATGTCTATTATAATCACACAAACAACCGGCGTTAGTTCTGTACTAAATCGATTGTTTTGTTTGGTTTCATTGATTATAAGCTTTTGTTGAAGCAATATAAAATTCACCATTCAACACAAACATATGTGGTGGCTGGTTAAGAATATACTTTCTCGCTAACTCTTACTTTCCTTTTACCATCATCATTCAATCTTTCGCCGTCTACTGTTGGTCTCAGGCCTCCTAAATGGTATTGGTCATGCTCACTGAAAGGTCTGTTTGTGGTAGCTACGAGAAGCGGGCCACTCCCTTCCCTCCATTATGGTTGAGGGGAGTGATGGCTGCTCTAGTGGTTAACTTGTGATCAGGTGCCGCTTGCGCGATCTGGTCAGGCCATAATCTTTTCATTATATTTGTCATATCATATTTCGAAAGGCATCACACTGGAGCTATTAATAAGCATGTTGTTGCATGTAATTTTATTTAAAGGGGGAGCCTGCTTTGGAGGCTCCAAAAATCGATTTTTCTTTGCATTAATGTCTTCACAAACTATCCAAGAATGTGTCCTTAAAATTTCAAAAGTAAATTCGAAATATTTTCAGAGTTACAGAAGGAATAGTGAGCAAGCGTCGAGCGGCCGGCTCGCTCGGAGTGCGGGCGCTCTGCCCCTCAAAATATTGTACGTATCCAAAGGCACTTTTTTTGCACCTTGGGGGGTACCCTCCCATATATTTCTGATCAATCTCCTGGCGTGAATCTTAACGATTGTTCGACTTTCACAGGCAACTAAAGGATGTCGATAATTCTATCACTATCGCATATCCACGGTACACTACTTTCTTCAATACTTTGTGCGATCTATTGTCCCGTGAAGGCTGTAATTTGTGCCTGTATGTTTGTAAAGTCCCCCGCAATATAAGGACTCTTTTCTTAGCGCAGGCAGTTGTCTTAAAAAATATACACACGTTTTAACTTGCTGCCCGTATGAAGGGTACGTAAATCCTGCGCTTTATCACTGCAGTCGTGTCGAATTGCTTCTTATACTATGACCGGTTGAAGATACTATAATTATGCTTATTTATTATATTAATCGCCCACAGTATATTTATTTTTAACATCTTCGAGAATGTAACGACCTTGTTCACGTTTCATTTTGCTGGAAGCGTCAACAAGGCAACATAAATGAGTAATCGCTATAAATTTGTCGAAATTATACTTCTGGAACACATCAAAGACATTAAGACTTTAATATAACGAGAATACCACGAAGTGATTGGTACATTTAAAGATACTATATACTTAGCGAGTGTTTAAATAGGTCACATTTCGATACATTTGTATATCTATAGAAAAAAAAATGTTAATATCATTTTTATAGACTCCTTGTATTGCGGGGGACTTTACAAACATATAATTAACGGACACAAATTACACCCAGGCTCAGAACAACAATTTGTGCATCGCACAAAGTGTTATCCTGCATGGGATTCGAATCCAAGATACTGGCACAGTAGGTCGGTAACCACTACGCTATCTGTGCAGTCAATTATTATAATAATTTCAGCCCATACAGGTGTATTGTTGGGCTTGTGCCTCCTCCATTGCAGAAAGGATGGAGGAGGATAGATGGAGGACCCACGCTGGTCAGCTGTGTTAGCATAAAGTTTCATTATGACTTATGAGTTCCCCTTGTCTTGCATCGATGTTATCTGCATATTATATCCTTTAGTAGTTTTTTACAACACTCACGGCCAAGATTTGCTAAATTGTATTCTTACTCCATCAACACACAGATAATGTAATATCCTGATGGTGTAATGCAGTCATTGCACCTCAATGCACGTATTCACACTCCCTTCGCTTTCTTCGCGGTAGGCAACGGCCTTGTAAAGGTCCATGAGCGGCAGCAACACTTACCATCAGGTGTACTGTTTGCTCGTTTGCCACCGTTTGCAATAAAAAAAATAAAACAAAACCCGTATGGCGACGGGTTAAGTATATAATATGTCACCACTCATTAATTATCCGGGCATATCTTAAAAAAACTAAAATATTAAATTAACGAAGGAATCACCAAAAAGACAGGAGCATTCAACTGGGAACTTATCACACCAACAGCCATAAAATAATTCAGCGTTTTCCCTTTTGTAAAACAGTTTTCTTTTTTGGCAATGATAACAAAATGCACAACTTTTATGTACTTTAAATTATGATCCATAGATTTTCTTTTCTTTTATGAAAAACAACAATAAGGAAATAATCTTTGTATTGCCGGGGGACTTTATAAACCTATAATTTAACGGACACAAATAATTACACCCAGACTCGCAACAATTTGTGGAGCGTATAGAGTATTGTCCGATGTCTATGAAACTAGTTAAAAGCCACTATTTTTTATTATATTTTGAACTGGATACCTCTCAGTTATAGCCAGCAGCATTGCCGGGCGATTGTTGCGACCACTCTGATTCAGAAATTCGTTAAACATAAACACAAGTCGTTATTATAAAATATAAGAACCTGAGAAGAGAAGAAAGTCTGCCTAGATCCTGAACGGAATAATGAGCCGAGCATGCCGTACGCAAGATCCATCTTGTGCGTCACGTCTCGAATTGACACGCGAAGTTTCGAAATATCTGGCTTTTCCTTTGTGCTGGAATCTAAGTCTCTGAAACAAATAATATTCGATTAATATCATAGAACATAAGATGCATCCCGCCTGATGGTCAATGGCAATGTCGTCTTAGGTGTCATACTTCTCCGGACCGGCCACGGAAGTTAAAGAATCGGTACCAGTGGTCAGCCTAATGACGTTGGGGAGGGAATACGGTAGGTTATGGGGTCTCACGCCATCTGTCGCCTCGGTCGGATTGGGCAGGGTGTGTCCAGACAATAACGTACCAAAAAAGAAAGTGACAAACGTCTCGAGCCGGCCACGGAGGACAGGGAACTGGGTACCGGTGGTTGGCCCAACGGCGAAAGAGAGGAGACGATGGGTTAAGGGGCTGCGCACCGCCCCTTCATAGCCCCGGGCGGAGCTAGAAGGCGTGTGCGCTGACCATAGCCCATCCCGCAAAAAAAATGTGTCAAACTTTTAAACATCGTAGAGCTCGTATCGTATCGCATCATCGTATGCAATTTCAGACTGTAATTTCATTGATGTGTTAGAAACCCAGATTATTTCATTTAATATTTTTACAACCTTAATATTTATTCAACTTGCATTTTTTGATGATTATTCACAAAAACCCCTCATCAGTAACTTATGTTATCTAGCTAAGGCGTAGCATTCTCATATCAGCATACATTTCCGACGCTTTATCTGCCCGTTGTGTAATTCATTTAGGCTCCTATATAAAATTATTAATCGCCCGTAACATTTTATTAAACGGCAAAATATTACAATATACTGCCACCATTACACTGTGAAATCATTTTGTGAGATGCATCTATGATAGTTTTCATATGAGTTTTTGTTTCGGCGGGACATTCTCATTTTTGTGCAAGCCCCTTTAATCCCTAAATAATATTAGTTTTCACTTCTGTCCCGATGCTCTTGTTTCTGCGCACATATTTAGATTATTTCAAAGTACCCATTCCATGCGGTGACGTGATAAGAATACAAATCATCACTCCTTATTTTGCCTGTGGGTGTCGTAAAAAAAAAACGACTAAGGCATTAGATATGCATATAATCTCTCTATGCAAGAGAAGGAAAATTCGGAATAAAACCCATACGACCAACGTGCTACAGTAGGACAATTTTCCTCCTATTGTGGAAGAGGCTCGAGCCCAACAGTAAGACGTT
Source organism: Lymantria dispar (assembly GCA_032191425.1). Classification (NCBI taxonomy): domain Eukaryota; kingdom Metazoa; phylum Arthropoda; class Insecta; order Lepidoptera; family Erebidae; genus Lymantria; species Lymantria dispar. The sequence continues at coordinate 15,809,431 of CM063453.1, read as the reverse complement.
TAAGTGCCGATATGAAAGTATCTAACTGTTATATTTTCGTTTAATGCAGATGAATTTTTAAACCAACCTTCATATTCAGTCCTTAGGCCTGACAATAGTATCTTATAGTTGTCACTCAACGACAGTATCGTTGGCATAATGCAAATATTAATTCGTATATTTAGATCGTCTATCATTACGTAGGAGAGATAAGATACCACTTTCTTGACACACCGCATTCAATTTCTATCTCAATTCGCAAAATAATGAACTTATTTCAAGAACACAAAATAGATCCAACAAAATTACATGCGAAATATTTTGATAAATAAATGTTACAGGAATAAAAGCTCTATCCAACGCAACCATATTAAAATCAACTTACTTGTACATGTCACCAAGAGCTATATCTAAATTTTGTAATTGCGCAAACAGCTGGCATTTGTCCGTCCACACATGAAGTTCTTGAACTAGTTCTGGAACTATGAGGAACGTACGCCAACCACCAATTTTCTTAGATTTGAGAATATCGCCGAATATGTGATCACCTACATACAATACATCTTTGCCTTTCGCACCTATCATTTGTGTGAATACGTCGCAGGAACCTGTAAGAAAATATGAAAAATAATAACCATCAAGTGACTCAAAAGTTTATTTAGATTTATATGTTATCCAGGGCAATATTCCGTATCTACAGATCGCTTAGCGGATGATGAAACGGTTTATTTTTTATATTCACTGCCTGCTAACAAACTGTATTTTCTAAGTACCTTTAATACCTGCTGATATAAGCCAGTTTAAAAAAAAAAAGAAATAAACTCGACAATAAAAGAAAGTAATATTAAGACGAGTACGTGCATACGTGCATTAGTTATTTTCAATATGACCGCGTGGTCTTATTGAAAATAACCAATATAATAGTATTAAGATACTTTTGATCAAAAATCCGCATCAATAAAAAAAAAATCATCTATGTATGTGTTTTGGAAAATTACTTTAAGGAACATAGAAGAACTGGTACTGTTGTCTACTCGAATACCTACTTAAAAAATATACATATACTAGCTGACCCAACAGACGTTGTTCTGTTCAAATAAGCGCCATCTACCGGGTCCAATTGTGAATCTAAACAAATCAGGAATCCTCTGGAACACCCACAAAAAATTTCATCAACATCGGTCCAGCCGTTTAGGAGGAGTTCAGTGACATGTACACAGCAGCGCCACCTACCGGGTCCAATTATGAATCTAAACCATCCTCGAATCCCCTTGAATACACACAAAAAAATTCGTCAACATCGGTCCAGCCGTTTAGGAGGAGTTAAGTGACATATACACGTACGCTAGAAATTTATATAAAATATACTAGCGTACCTAGCCTGCTTCGCCGGGCTAGATTTTGCTTTATTTTATTAAACAATAAACTTACATCATTTGACAGTTCAAAAAGAGGAGTGCTCCGATCGTCACCAAACTTTACAGGATTACTCGCCAGGTCAATCTGGAGATTCCCTGAAAGTTTCATTGAAATCGGTCCAGCCGTTTCGGAGCCTATATGGAACATACCCACACACTTTCTCTTCTATATATATAGATTTGCACCAAAAGAACAAAACTGACCTAAATTGATTTGCTTCTAATAGCTTTACTTGTATATGAAAAACGAGAGGATTACTAAAATATTCCACAAACATCGTAGACTAATATGAGATAAGGAAGCAAACTATAACAAACTTCGTTATTTGCCACTACGTAAATGGTCTAATTTAATACAGCGATCTAATTATGATCGCATTTAGAGGCTGCATCGCATTGACGTCATGGGCCTATGACGAACACAGTAAGACTTAGAAGTATTTGATAAGGAGTTATGCCTATTCAATGATAAGACAAAATATATTATCAGAAAATTGATATAGCTCCAGCAATCGTATTATTTTATGACTAAATATTGTCTTTCACACTAATCGGAAGTTAATTAGTCTTACATTATCTGATATCATGATTGATAAGAAGAAGAACGCCTTGGATTTGTGCTGGCGCTGTATCGTAAAAACTTTGTTTTTTTTTTTTATCTGGACCAATTCCAACTATTACATTCTTGAGAAAGGTTAAGGCCATGTATGCGTTGCAGGCCGCAAAAATAAAAAAGCACTATCAAGCCTGCGTTTAAGAAACTTACATACCACTAAAATTGATTACTGTGAACCAGTAGTCCTGCAAAAGGCAGAGGCTAGCGTGAAGGGTTATTGGGCCACAATGTGCTCATGACGTCATCCATACAATACACACGGACAGATCAATTACAATTATATTGTAACTCTCCAATAAACCAATATTCGGCCACTTATGTGACTTACGCACATAAGGATTAATAAGTGAATGAAAAAATAATCAGTTCTTTCGTTATCCGTGAATATCAGAACATATACTCGGTTGACACGAGATTGAGATAAAGAAGAACGATGATTAAATATGATGGACATTCATTAAATAAATATAATTTAAATTATATCAGCACTTGGATCGTAAAGCATATCGTAAAATCAACACATAGCTACAACATCAAATTTCGTAATCAAAGGAAAATTTTGTTTGTTTGTTATCAATCACATGTTTATAGACTTGCCATTTCATAATGATTTTGATAGGTATAAGTAGATGAATGACGGGATAACATGACGACAGGTACGTTGATAAAGGCGTTCATTACAATTCTATCAATACTTCTGAGAAATCGTTACAGTCGTACTAAGATTGGGATTCTACAAATTTTCCAAGAAATCGTTACATTCGTACTTGAGATTCAGATTCTACAATTTTCCAAGAATCAATCTTTACATTCGTACTCGAGATGCGTATCCTACATAACAGTGTATTAATCTCACTAGACTATTAGCATATAGGCTATCGTTGTTTATAATCTGATAGTAATTAAGTATCTATTGCTGACTACATTCGAAACAATAATAGTGATAAAAGCCTTCAAAAAATTAGTAAACCTGTCATGATTTTAGATCATCAGGAAAAAGTTATTCTATCAGCAGAAAATAACTAACAATAAGAAAGTTTATATTCACATGAATGTACATACATGTATGTATACAGAGTGACTGGTAAAAGATTGTACATATTGAAGGAGGCTACTCAGTACGCGATTCTGATACCGAATATATAAAAAAAAATAGTACTTAAATTTTGAACTATTTATCTTATAAAAATATTTAGTCCTGGACACAGATGATAATATACCTACCAATAGATATATCTATCTATTTATTAGGTTAACGCACTTGCACTAAAAATTTACGTAACAACTACATTGAACTAGTTATTGGGTGATATGCCGACAAGGCCGTCTCGGGCCAATGAAACCGCAGAGCGGCTATCCCTACTCATCCCTCATACGCGAATCCTTCAAAAAATTCTAAAATTCATTTAGTTCTCCGCGGACCGCGATGGCCTAATTGTACTAGTGTGTTTCTAATCCTTGCGTAGCTCCGTTCGTCGGATTGTCTTTTATGCACGTTTATTATTTTTTGATATTATGTAAATAACAATTTTCGATGTAGTGGTTGATGGCATCTTGTGCTGATAATCCTATAATACTGCAGGCGGTTGCTTAACTATGGCCCATTTCATATTCTGCGTCACTCTCAAGGACGTGGCTGAAACCGCTTTTCCAGTAAGCCTTGAAGGACATATCTTGCAGTACTTCCAAGAGGAACTGCAAGCTAGCACAAGAAAAGCCATTCGAAGTTTTAACGTATATATCTACGTCACAAAACTATTCGGAACATTTCAAAACGTGGCAGGAAACCTGGATGTCAATTTCAACGTGTTCTAGACTTTAGCGAATGGACTATGTCCCGCGAGTTTTGCCAGTGATTACTGTTTAACGTAAAAGCATCAAGTGAGAGACAACGTAAATGTGTTATTGTGTTATCGGTCTATAGGATCCCAAGTATAAAAAGAAAGGTATGTTGTATGTATTGTTTTAGACAGGCGCTCTCGCCACGCTGGACGTCGTACAAACAACCAACATAACATACGGTTGTTTGTAGATTAATAACATTATCCCTATACCTACTTTTAATAATTCTAGCAGTAAAATCGGCATGCGAGTGCGTGACCTTGACAAGTGCTAATAAAACTAGTACCCCTACTCCCGCACGTGTCCCCCTCGTTCGTCTGTACTTTGTCAAAGCGCGCGCGCCGATTTGGCCGTTTTGCATTTCCGTATTTATTAACCGACAGTTACGAGTTATTTGATTGCCCGCGTTTTTTTAACCGTATTTGTAAAAAGTGATAGAATAGTGATATGAATTTTTAATTTCATATTCACTAAATCGTCGTGAATTAACAATGTTAGTAACTAAAGTTGATCATTTACGTACGCGAAGAGGTAAGCAATTATTTTGTTAATTTTGATTGCTGGGATTAGCGTAATTGTAATTTGTAAATAGATTTATTATTTAATCACTGTACATAGGTATGATTCCACTTTTTAAATACGCCAGAAACACCAAGGTGCCTCCTTATTTATACCAACTGCCTCTAATCTAAGTACATTAGAAATTAAGAATTTATTTTGAAAAATTCAGTTACGAACGTTTATTATTATCTAGGTATTTTTGCCTGTCCTAAGCCAGGATCAAAGTATGAAGGAAAAGTGACTGATGCCTTTCAATGACTATAATAATTTATAATAATAATTTTAAGACAACACCATGCACTAAGGAAATAATCCTTGTATTGCTGGGAACTTTACAAACAATAATAATTAACGGACACAAATGACATCCAGACTTAGAACAACAAGTTGTGGATCACACAAAATGTTGTCCCGCGTGGGGGATTCGAACCGCCGATACCGGCGTTGCAAGTCGCTATCTTAACCACTACGCCATCTGTGCACTAAGCTCTAATACGATCCGATACCTCTAGTCTATAGGGTGAGCATATTTTTGGTAGTCTTGCGACACTAACATTGTTGATGTTTACTATGTTTTTAATTAATATTCTTTTCTTTTTACACTTTTATTGGTTACCTGTGACCATTATCTATCGTTTCCTTCAATATGTACAATCTTTTACCAGTCACCCTGTATATCTACTAATGCTATTTTCACTAAGAATATATATTTCACTAAAAATTCTTAAAGAAATGACCGAAAGCAAATTTATATTTATTTCATATTTCTAAAACGAAGAATAATTACAATTAACATTTAACGTACTTGTATTATTCGCTACAAAGTAAACATTTTCCTTATTATGAGAACACATACGAGTTTTAGTATATTTGATGATAATGTTGGTGATATATATCTGGTAATAGATATCATTTGGCTTATACTGTTTTTCAGAAGAATAATTTCATAATAAGCCTAACAAGCGTAAATAAATCAAAAATTTAAATAAATATATGTGAGGTTATCATACTCTCAGTCTATTACAGTTATCCACTATCATAACCACAACATATTAAAAAAAAACAGCTATATAAACGAAAGTCACGATAACCCACGCCTACGTAATTTCAAATCAGTTATGTCTCACGTGAAATTGGACGTCAACAGATATGTATTCATGTTCAGCGTGTGCTTTTAGAAATGAATTAATTAGACATTACGTTAAGAGGTAAATTGTGTAGACGCTATGTGGTATCAGCTACAAATACTACAAACACTTTCATTGTACTATGTTATTGAAAAAGAAGACTAAAAACTTTACATAAATCTGAGTCAACTCCATCTGATGCCATCCGGTCAACAATTGCATTCCCAAAGAGGGTTAATGTCAGGGAGGCGGCCGGTCATAAAACTATTGCCAATAACTTTAACAATGTATACTATGAAAGAAAAGTACTTATTGAGTCGATCCCAAGGAATTGGGATATGAGAAGTATTATTAGAGAGTGTTTAGGAATCGATGCTATGCCGAGCGGGCCCCTGAATACAATAAAAAATGCCATTTTTGACATGTCTTTATAAACGTAGGGAGTGTCGAAATAATTGTTATTAATCGTTGTTTAAACTGTGTTAGATTTACGTCGTTATTCATTTAACATAAGTCGCATTATAACATATTTTATAATTTATAAATTAAGAAAATGCATTCTTCTAGCACGTTTACAACTTTTAAACGTATTGCCCCCGTTCGTTATTTACAGTTTTATCTCTCTTTTATTCTACCTTTATGATTTAAATATAACTTTCTGGAGGAGCCTTTAGAGAAGCGGTTACTAGATGTAAGAAATAATAAATATATCAAGTGCGAAAATTACCCACTCTCGGCAACGAAAAATAAATAGTTAAAAAAACCAACTCAACTTGTAAAAATTAGCTGTTTGAAAATGTTGACTTTTGTATGTACATTATTATCTAGCTAGAAACCAATTTTTAACTTTCTAGGTCACCTGGAAGTAGTGAAACATTTTGGTGAGTGAGTTTTTGGTGAGGTTTAACATTGACTGACTAGTCAATGTTAAAAATAGCAATTTTCAAAAGTCAAAATCTTGTAATGGTTAAGAGGTTTTTTCTATTGGGAAATTCAGATTCCGATAATTATTGTTAATGTACATATGTATTAATGTAGATCATAAGACTCGTGAAATTGCAAGTAACTTGATCAAATAGACTTCAAATTATTGAGGGGTCAAAAGTGGTACGAAATGGTTTGTGTAATATATGTATCTAACCGACGGCCGGTGTGTCACCTTCTTGTATTAGGAAGTTGGCTGACACACTGCCGTGTATCTAGATCTACACACTCAAAGCGAGGGCAGGCTGAAGAACTAATATAAATAAAAGTCAATGTTCGAGAACTATATTCTCAAAATACACATTTACACGCGAGAAAGGAATAAACCATTAGTCATGTTACTAGTCTAGACATATGAGGCGCAGAGCCAACAGTAAAGTACATTATAAATAATACTAGTAACTGACACCTAACTGCTTTGGAAGCAACCTTCGCCTTGGCGTGGCGTTAGTAATTAGAAGATCAGCTGGCACATATACAAGACGTTCTTCAAAGTAACAAAATTCGAAATATGAGTAAATATTACATATTTGAAATAGAATGACTATTCTAAAATCTAATAGCCTGTTTACAGATACGAAGTAAACAAGTGATTTTCCAAATATTAACTAATAACATGTGTAAATAATCATTTAGTACTATTTGCAAGTATAATATAAGAAATAATAATAGAAGGCAAGTGAAAGCCCGAAATACATTCGAATTTACATATTTTTTGTGTAAAGAATGTTGATGACTTAGTCACAGAAGTGTAAGAGATCGAAGAATATTAAAAATATGAGTAGATACTTCATAACTAGAGGGCAAAATCCACTGTCAATCTAGAATTTAGCTATATTTTAGTCTATGTATATATGGTTACACTCGTATTACTATAAATTGAGCATCAAATAGAATGAAATTTAGGAAATTCTATGAATTTGCTAAATTTTATTCAAAATCTTTTAAAATAAAGAAACACAAGGTTATTTTTTGTACGATTCTATACCACAAAAACTGTGTGTATGACGCAAATCCCTGACAGATAATATAAATTATTACCTCCTGCATAAACGACTCCTTCATGAAGCGGTCCCACGTGATGACCCATCTTGAATGCTCCAGTGAGTGTATCTACTTGACGTAAAGTCGTTCCTTCACCGAAGAACAACGGTTTCTTCGCATCCACAACTATCCAATCAAAGTAAGTCTTCCAGTTTCTCTGAGTTTCAGCAGCCTACAATAATAAATATGCATCATTTTCATACACTGCTAACATTACGTTGAACTTAGCCGTGGAAGAAAATTGTGAACTTATTATTACACGATAAATGGAGTTCTTATCAAAATTTAACTGCTAAATATTAAATCTTGCTGATGTAATTTTACAATTTTATGAAGTTATCATTGAAACTACTTAATATTTATTAAATACTACGAACATTCAAAAAGTAGTTCATGCATAAATTTGTCGCAGAGAAAATGTGTAATATGCAATTATTTCTTTGTGTTTATTTAATAACATAGATATGAACATTATTACAAAGTTAATTCAAACACCGTGATAGCCTAGAGAAGAAATGAATATACCGAGAAATTTGGCAACATGCACCTTCGACTTTATTATGAAGGAAAACATCGAAAAGAAAGTGCAAGTCATCATCTCTATGATTAATAAACGTATGCAAAGACAACAATGTATATAAAAATACCTTTTCATCTGTATTGTCCCGTGGGATGTCGAATAGATAACTCATAACCCGATCTGTAAAGTTGTAGTCACTATTTGTCAGTATGAACACCTTGGCACCGCTCTCTCGTATCCTCGTCAAGAATGTGGGTAGTCTCTCATCTTTATTGAGGTATAAATCCATATTTTCTATAGTCTTAGATTTCAAATCACCGTGAATGTGAACATAGTCTACAGCGTTTCTTACATCTCGGAAGATTGATTTGAATGACATAGCAAGATCTCCTGCACGGACGCCAGTTTTTTCCCTGCCAAAAATTGTTTTTATATTGCGTCAAAAGTTATACTTAAGTTTATGTTATATTGAGTATATTTACTTATTCATTTTTCGGTTACATACATTGGATGTATTTTTGCTACTATCCCTTATTATTATTTCTGCTATCCCTTTCTCGTAAAATGATTTATTGGTATACAATAAATAAAATTGGAGTGTCTGTTTGTAATGTCAAAATAATAGGCTTTTTTCATGCTCACACGGTTAATTGCACTATACATACATATGTCTAAAATACACTTTATATTTTTTTGTCTGTCTGTTTGTTCCGGGTAATCTTCAAAACGGCTGGACCGATTTCAAAAATTCTTTCATCAATGGAAAGCTATAATATCAGGGAGGAACATAGGCTATATTTTATCCCGGTATTTCATGGGAACGGGACCTACGCATGAAATACGACTGGAAGCGAAGCGAGGACGGTTTGCTAGTATTATATAAATTGTGTACAATACACTGCGGAAAAAAACTATTACGTATTATTGTAATATATTTTAGAGTGGACAACCTTCAAACTTTTTACTTTACTATTTATTGCCATGCCTTACAATACACAATTGTAGAGTAATAGCTAACTGTAAAGCGTTAATATGTCACATCAATTACTTCATTCACTTACATTCATTTTTTATAAGCCTTATAATCCAATAAAACGCAATAAATTCGTTCGAAATGTCTTATACAGATAAAACAGTACACAAAAGAAAGTTTTATAAAATAGTGTCCGATAATTTTGTTGCATAACATTTCAATAATTCTAAACCATAATAACCATTTCCATGTGGTGACAGAGTAAGAATACAATTCCATATCTTGCTCGTGGCTGTCGTAAAAGATGATTAAGGGTTTAAATATGTATAATATTTATACAAGAGAAGGACAACTCGAAGTAAAAGCCTATGCCAACATTTCTATCCAGCATAGTATAGTAGGTCATTTACCCTCCTATTGGGGCCGAGACTCGAGCCCAGCATTGGTCGTGTATGAGCTGAAACTATGATAACCATTCCTAATTCGTATTTATGGTAAGTATACAGTATGGCAAGTATACATCATCATCATCATCTTGCTCTTATCCCAATTACTTGGGGTCGACGCAATATGTCATCTGTTTTGACATATTGCAAAACGTTTCGACAATGACTTTTATGACCGGCCGCCTGCCTGACGTCAACCCTCCTTGGGAATGTAATCGTTGACCCAAATGGTACCGGATGGAGTTGGTCCGGGTCAATCTAGGGCTCTTAGTCGTCTTTTACGACACCCACGAGCAAAGCAAGGGTTGGTAGTATTCGAAGCCGCTACCACACAGCAGGGCAAGTATACATATATATGGTAAGTACTAGAATTTTATCGAAAATAATAATACAATTCTTACCTTTGGTACTGCGGTGAATTAGTGAAGAAGTCTATCAAACAAGCTATAAGGTACGTTTCCGGCAAATTGAACAATGTGTTCAAAACATACACTCTGGACTCGTCTAATTGTAAAAATTTATTTGGATATAACTCGTATACTTGTGAACTGAAACAAAAGTATTAAATTGAAAAAGAAAATCCCATGTAGTAATCTACAAGAAAAAGTGCAACATTTACTCTTGTTTTTGTGTATTAGCAGATTGTTATCTAGATAAAAGAGAATTATGCAGACATAAACATAAACCAACAATTTATTTACTCTTACCAATTGACAGGATAAATGATTCGTATACCCAATATTAAACAAATTCATAAAAACAAATTATACATTTGTTTTTATGAATTTGTTTTCATTGTACTTAAATAAAACTAATTTATGGAGACCGCCCGTGAACGTTGTCAAAACCTCGGATAATCAAAAATCAAATACAAACGCTACAACATTCGTAAAAGTAGTGTTTTTTTTTTACAATGTGTAATACTGGGTAAATGATTATTTGTTGTCATGTGAGATTTTCAATCAGTTTTTGGATGCGAGTAAAATTTCGACTAATATATCAAAAATTCTTACAAATCTTATTCAACAATGATAATCTCCAATTTTTATTTAAAATTATCTTGATACAAATGTATATTATAAAAATTGTCGCGCCCACATACCAGGATATACCTAACGCATAATAATTTATCATCCACATTTTGTTTTGACACGTTAAATTGATATAATACAACATTTAATGTCATGAAGATCCGCAATGAAAATATTAGTGGAGCAACACATGGCAACGAAAATAGATACGTAAAATTAGAATTACTTAAGATAAATATAAACATGAAGTTTACTAGATACCCAGCACATGGAAATGTGTAATAAAATCAATAGATCTTCATCCAAGATGAGGCCCAATGACGTCAAAACTCCAATATAGTATAGTAGTATTCCATACATTTATAATTTACATAATGCTAAAAACAAATACACAAAAGTATAGCCGTGTCGTATGAGGAAATACAAACGAATAATAGCAAAGACAAATTAAGAAAAGTAAACTTACTGCTTAAGGAATTCAAATCCATGGACACATACTAAAATATTACCGTACGCGTCCACTTTTAATAAATTGCCGTATAACGTGTCAAACCAAAGGCCTCTGAAATAAAAATAAAACAATATATTTTTAAATCGCTTTCTTTTGAAAATAATGGTAATAATAATCGGACAGAAAGACATTAGGGTAAAGGAAATGGCTACCGAGGTCAAGTAATCGTTACCATATTGGCCAGCGGCCAGTCCAATGGCGATCGGAAGGAAATACGGTAAGTTATAGGTTGAACGCCGCCTTTTCGTCACCCTAGATACATTGGGCGGGGTGTGTATAAACCATAGCTTACCACAAAAAAAAAGGTTAACGAAAATGTGAGGTGCATGTTCTATTTATAATAAATACGAGATATACTTACCTAACTGGGAAGGAAGGATCGTATTCAAACTCTAATATTTGCTTCGGATAACCCTTGTGTACTAATCGCTCTTTGGTTAAATTAAATCCTAACGTTTCATATTGTGGCGATTTGTACTCTGAAATAAAAAATGGCTGTTTACTTTCAACGAATAATAATAGGCATTTTTATATATAGACATAACGTTTTAATGGCACCTTTTTATAAAAATAAAACTCATATTCACTGTTGTAAATTAAGATCGGAATATTACAGGCCGTTGACCGATTATATCAGCTTGTCAATGAGATAAATTACATTAAAACCCACGCCAAGACGACGCTATAGGCCAATCTCGAAGTGAAATAGATCACCTCCAGTTAACACAAAAGACATATAAGAACATTGAGGAACTAAAACAATTCGACCTGTTGACAAATTGTACAATATTTGTAATCAATACATTGTCAAACATACAAATAAAAATAGCAGAATAGCTCTGCTATTTTTAGCTAACTCGTGTGGTGGTAGGTTAAGAACAAATTATGTTATGCGATCGTTAAGAAAATGGACAAAAGCTCTGGAATGATCCTGAGAAATTTATAACACCAGCTGCGATCGCCAAACAACCTATCAAGCTGGCGTTTATATCATTATACCCCCCATTTGAGAGCTATATATCCAACAGTTGTATTTGATGAACTGATTATTTAAATTCATTTATTTCATCTCAACCCATATAGGTCCCACTGTTGGACTCTGGCCTCCTCCTTTATGGGAGGGAAATTGACTTACTGCTGCTGGTCAGACATGTTGGCATAGGGTTTTGTTTAGAGTTTTCCTTCTCTTGCACATCTATATGTTATACGCAACAACATATATATGTTATATGCATATTATATCCCTTAGTCGTCTTTTACGACACCCACAGGCAAGAGAGAGTTGTGAATCGTATTCTTACACCGTCACCACACAGAAATTACAATTACAGCTATACGAATGTTACAAAGTTTAATTACGATGACGTGTTTGAAAACATATGTGTAAACAAAAATATTTACCAGCTAAGGTGTAATCCATATCAAAGCCGTAAAACTTAACATTTTCTAAATGTAGCGATCTGTTTACAAAAATTCTGCAACAAAGAAAGGATTACTGTTACATACGTATACATAAGTAATTTCGGTAAAACTTATTCATCATGAGCTCGGCTCTTTAACGTCCCACTGCTGGGCTCGAGCCTTCTCCATAATAGGAGGGATATTGAGCTACTTTATTATGCTGGTCAGACGGGTCGACATGAGATTACTTATAAAACATGTTGTACACAATTTCATATCTAGTAAGAAGAAAAAAAAAATTAAAAACAATAGACAAGCCCGCCGAGTTTCTTGCCGGATCTTCTCAGTAGCGGTCGCGTTCCGATCCGGTGGTATAGTCCATAAAATATAGGATGATCTCTATGACAGTTGTCCCTAGTGCTGTCACGCTTACGATAAAGTCCGTAGTCTTTTATCGCTAAAACTTTTTATGTTTATAATTGTGATTTTCTATTATAATTAAAATACAATCAATGAAAATCTTTTTGAATTTATTTCAAACAAAAACTGTTTTTTGACTGTTTTAATTATTCAAAAGGAGTACAATCTAGGTCTAGGTCACTATTATCGTCATCACTGGAGCGTTTCTGTCAGAACATTTATTATTTTTTGCCAAATAGGGATAGTCGGTAGATCGATCAATCAATTACGACTCTTTTATAAATAAATATGTCTAGTTTATTGACAATAATGCGTACATAATATTATCATTTACTCTAAGACGAAAAGTAGTTTTTAATGTTTAATTAATTCAATTTATGTATTTTATAATGTAACTGTCTGTTTTAATTGTAAAAAATATGTTGAAAGTTTTATATAGGTACTGTATTGGGTTAATTTCTTTTATGAATCGTTTAATAAAGATCGGTTATCGATTTACGTATATCGACTGTCCCTTCTCTTTTTTATTTTCAGTCCAGTATGATCTTGTACGTGCGTAAGCGTCATTTATGTATAAAAAGTTTACAAGGTATTTTAGTTTTTAAATAAAACTACTTTACGGATTTTATCGCGTTTGTATTTGATTTTTGATTACCCGACATTTCGAACACTTTACAGCGTTCATGATCACGGGTGGACTAAGATGTCTCACGTCCAACAAGTCATCGTTACTGCAGAAAATTTATAATTATCTACCCGATACAGAAATTAGTTATTAAATATTGACCCACATTTTGATACAAAATTTATTGCCAGTGTAAGAAGAAAATGATTCTATATAAAAAATTATATTGTTTATGGTTAGTAATAATTAAACATTAAGATTAATAGTAATTATATTTAAAAACTAACTAATAATCTAGTATACTACCACTGTGTTCCGATCCGGTGTTTAATTATTACTAACCATAAACAATATAATTTTTTCATATAGAATCATTTTCTTCTTACACTGGCAATAAATTTTGTATCAAAATGTGGGTCAATATTTAATAACTAATTTCTGTATCGGGTAGATAATTATAAATTTTCTGCAGTAACGATGACTTGTTGGACGTGAGACATCTTAGTCCACCCGTGATCATGAACGCTGTAGTGTTCGAAACGTTGGGTAATCAAAAATCAAATACAAACGCGATAAAATCCGTAAAGTAGTTTTATTTAAAATGTATAATACTCGCGTAAACATCAGAAATCATTAGGTATTTTAGTACTTACGAGGTACATTTTAGGCATGAATATTAATATTTTTATATTTATAATATATTGCAATTCAGTTGCAATAAAACTGGCACGAAAAGAATGAAAATATATTTGATACACAATGAAATTGTAAACATGTCGCTCGTTGAAACTTACTTCGTTGGTTTGGTTGACATCTGTCACAGAGATCAAGCTATATTTTATGGATTATAGTTTATTTTCTTTGGATAATTTATTTTCATTTTGTAAACTTGACAATATGTAAGTGCCCTCTCGGGGTTTATGCATAATGAATGATTTGAATTTTAATTTTATTTCGAGTTTCTTTCTCTTGCATAGATGCTATACGCATATTATACCCCTCAGTCGTCTTTCACGACATTCATGGCAAGATAAGGAGTGATGAATTGTACTCTTTCACCGTCACCACATGGATAATACCTACTATTACCATAAATTTAAAATTAAGATACGCTTAACTTAACTATCACTTGAGAGAAGCCGCGCGCAAAACGCTAATAAAATATGTATATTAGTACATACGTAATATAGCATTTTATAAGTATCTCTTATGCGGATTTTTGTTTGACGTCTCAGGATGTCTTTTTTACTCACTGACACTTTCGAGATACGTTATCTGTATGTTTAAATATGCGATATCTACGTTTTCAATAAGCATTATTGATGAAACAATGAAAAAATAACGAAAAAGAAAATCAACAATGATAAATGGAAAACCATGTAACGCACTGGGGTTGTCTGGATTGAGGCACTGTTCGAGTCTCCAACTGAGCTATTTTTAATATTGATGTCAGTGCCTAAATTTATCTTCTAATTATATTTTTCTTTACTTGAAAATACTGATAAAATCAAATTTTCTCTAAATGAAATCGAGCAAGGTTGCTTTATCGACCTTGAACGTTCCTGTACACTACATCGCAATCCTTGGAGCCGTTGTCGAGATTCTGAATATATAGAAATACACAACAATTGTTCGTTTATAGATAATATGTGGTTGACCGAGCTTCGCTCGGTATATTTTTGTTGTATTTTTGCCGAATTTATTTAGATATATATTAATAAAAAATAAAAATTAAATAATGAAAAAAATATCAAAAATTACAAAAAGAGAATAATAATAACACCGAGATTCGATCCCACGCTGTTTGAATGCCAAAACAAAACAAAAACTGGTCGACTTCCTAACTGAGCTATCGTCACTCATGATGTCAACAGCGAATTTTGAATCCATATTCTATTGACATTTTATGTCATTGTATTGATTAGCTCTATAAATAAAACCTAGCTAGATCGATTTTTTGGCCCCGGAACATCTAGTATGCCAAGTTTCATTAAAATCGTAGGTGCCGTTTCCGAGATCCTAAATATATAATATATATAGTATATATAATATACTAGTAGTTAACTCGTAATCGGGTGCCGCTTGTGGGATCTGGTCCAGCCATAATCGTTTAAATTATATTAAGTGTCTTGCGGTTCGAAGGGCATCACACTGGAGCTTGTTCTTACAAAACATGTACACAATTGTATAACTAGTAAGAAGAAAAAAAAAAAATTAAAAATAATGACAAGCCCGCTGAGTTTCTTGCCGGATCTTCTCAGTAGCGGTCGCGTTCCGATCCGGTGGTAGTATATTTTTTTTTGGAAATTGTAAACCTGACAATATGTAAGTGCCCTCTCAGGGTTTATGCATAATAAAATAATTTGAATTTGAATTGAATTCAAAAAACCGTGCCTCGGAAGGTAGCCTCGATCTGGAATGTCGTTGACATCTATGACAGTCAATGTGTGAGCCAAATATTGTCAAATATCTTGACATGCTAAAATATGGTTATCCCTATATGTTGCGAGGGTCGAATGTTAACCTCTCCGTGGTATAATGATAGTCAGTCAAATCTGGTTTGACTAGAAAATGGACTTAATACAATTGGGAATAACAGTACCAAGAGATGGGTTAGCAGTGGCGGGATAAGAATACAATATCATCCCATCGCCATCTCTTACCTATGGCAGTCGTAAAAACCGGAGAGATTACCAGGAGAATGAGTAAGAGCCATTTCGTCGTAAACTTACAACACCAACCGCTATCGCAAATTCACCTGCCAAACGCGACGATTATGTCATTATAGCCACTTGGTGAAGACCATGTTCAACCGTGGCTGTTCATAGGATGATGAATGAATATGAGGATGATTTTGTGCCAATTTGTGACTTTGTCAAAAAATACTTATTCTTGAACCGTCATCGTAAATACGAAGTAATACAGTAAACAATCAATAGTACCTAATTTAATAAAACACTATCATAATTACATAACATCTAAAAATAAAGTCATTACTAGTACAGTACACTTAATACAATTAAAAAAACAATGAAGCTCTGTTATTCTGTATAATAAGTCGGAAGTTTATACACATTATATTACAGTAATAAAGCAGTATCTATTTGGCCTTCCTTATTCCTCTCAGCGTATTAAATATCGCAATTCTTCACATCCATTCAGTTATTCTAAGTAATTCAAATATAAGATAAGGATTACGTGGAAATAACAAGACTCATCGACATCTACTGTTTACATGTCAGGCATTATTCAAACTTGATAATGCGTCAAAAACATATCATTATTATCTCAGCTCGTATACGTGCCACTGTGCGGCTCGAGCTTCCTTCAAATAAGAAAATTGATGTACTATTATACCACGATGAACAAACGAGTTGATGTGATGGTTTGTGTATTTAATAATAGTGAATTGTATTCTTACTTCGTCTTCACACGAAAAAAAAACACATAGATGAATCAACAATTATTAGTGACAAGATTATCAACAAATCATAATTATCATTTAAACTCATATACGTCCTTATCATTTAAACTCATACCGCCCCTGCTAGGGGACGTAGATGAGTTTAAATGATACACTAAGGGATATCATCGAGCTCGATGATATCCCTTAGTGGCTTTAACGACACCCACAGGCAAGATGGGTGGTGAATTGTATTCTTACTTCGTCACCACACGGAAAACCTTCCGCTTTTAATTAAGCTAAATTACATTTACATATTTAATTATAATCCTTTCCCTATTTGGTGACGGGTTATCTGTCGGCAAACCCATATCACCTACTACGATCGCCAATCCGAATGTCAAGCATGGCAATTACGGCGAATCGTCAGTATTTTTTTACGGATGTGGGAAGGCCTATGTCCAACAATGAACATCGATAGGCTGATGAATAGATGAATAGAGAATTTTTTTTTATGGATTTTATGCCTATAAGTTATACTTATAGGTACAAAATCCATAAAAAAAAATGGGAATTTAGTAAAAACATACCTGTGGTATAGTTACCACAGGAAAGTTTTTACTAAATTCCCATCATCTGTTCGTTTTACTCTCGCCTCTCATCAACCGTAATAAGAAATCTGTATTTATGATACCTATTTATAAAATTAATATTGTAAATTCTTAATTTATTGATTAAAGCAGTACTTCGTGCTGTCGACTACATAACCACGAAGTCCAGGGATAGGGATTAAATTTTTAGTTGTTTTTAAGCTAATATTATAGTAATTATTTTTTATTCGGTTTATTGGATTTTCTACTTCAAGACAGCGAATACAAGGCGAACGTAAATACGTATTGGACGGTTCTCTGTATAAAGATGATGGCATCAATAATGCCGACGTACTGACATAAAAACTTGTCGCATAACTTAAGAACATTTACACATACTGAATATATAGGTAGTCTAAACAAAATGTTGATATGGCTCCAGTTTGATGTCCATATATCTAACTGTCATAATTCAAATATGCATTAAACTTATAAATTATAGCACAAAATGTATAAACTTCCGCCCACAATAATATTATTAACAAGCAATTTATGGTGGATATTGCAACGCCAATGTCAAAACAAATACAATTAATGACATGTCGTATTTGAATATTGAGATAAATTATGTTATACATAAAGAGGACAGCAGCGATTTCTTGAGAAACAAAAAACAACTGCTATCATCCACCAGTTTGCCGAGCGTAGCAACTGGCAATTCTGATATTGGATTGACAGATGGATGACACAACATTTTGCAAACCATGTCCCTAATTTAAAGAAAAATTGACCTTGCTACACAGCAAAGTCCATTTTTGCCACACAGCAGCGACTACGAATACTACCAACGAGAAATGTAAGGCTCCTGGGTGTCGTAAAAGACGACTAAGATCTCTATATCGACCTGGGCCAACTCCATCTGATGACGTCTGGTCAACTACATTCCCAAGAAGTGTTGATGTCAGGCAGGCCGCCGGTGAAATAACTATTGCCAATCTTTTGCAATATGTAACTATGAAAGAAGAGTAAGTACATATTGAGTTAACCCCAAGTAATTGGCATAAGAGTAGGATGATGATAAACGAGATAAATAGACCAACGTAAATAAATAAAACAATGCTGCTCTTCTAGATTAGAACTTATTTACTAGTAAATACGGACCTATATTTTTTACGATATTTTATTACTGGTGGTAGCAAACTAGCGTACAGCACACCTGATGGTAAGTGATATGGCCGCTCATGGACCGTTGCCTACCATGAAGAAATGATGAGAGTGTAAATGCCTGCAATGAGATTCGGTGATACTAAAGGCATCGCCAAAAGCCACCACACGAAAATACCCTCAGAAAGTTACGTTGGCGGCTCTCTCGCTGAACGAAGTGCAGTAACAGATTGCTACTACTCAGACTTGATTTTCTGCGGTTGGTACCCCGAAAGGACCGGTCCGCAACTGTATACACAGAAGACTGTCGGCAGTACGACTGTCGGTGTACCACAAATAAGCGCTTCATAACATCGAAAGAAAAATAATCAGTGAATAACAAACAATGAAACTGTAAGAGAGACCACAGTAAAACTTGACTGTGACTGTAGTCTCTCTTATATTGGGCAAACAAAGAGATCCATAAGAACTCGGGTCAAAGAACACATAGCTGATGTGAAGCACCGCCGTCACACTAAGTCTGCAGTCTGTGAACATAGTCAGGACCGCTCCCGCCATAACATTAGGTTTGATAAACCTCAAGTCCTCGCAAAGGAACACCGATACCTGCCTAGAATGGTACGCGAGGCTATTGAAATCAAAAAACACAAAAATTTCAATAGAGAGAATGGCTGGGTATTACCATCAAGCTGGGATCCTGTTATAAACATAATTAAAAATAAATCCAAAGAGACCACCACAAGACTGCATGATACTGTGAGCACTTATTGTATAGATTTGACCCACAATAATAATAGTTAAAGATAATTTTATAAATCAAAAATCTTTTAGTAAGACAAAGTAAGCCGCATCTAAAATTAAAAATCAATATTAATTTAGCATCATGCCCCCTGAGTTTTCTTGCCGGATCTTTCTCAGTGTGGCCGCGTTCCGATCCGGTGGTAGTATATTAGTTTAGTTAGTTTTAAATCAACAAATTGTAACAATAATTGCTACAAATTTAATAATTAATAATTACTAACCATAAACAATATAATTTTTTCATATAGAATCATTTTCTTCTTACACTGGCAATAAATTTGTACTAAAATGTGGGTCAAAATTTAATAAATTTATAACTAATTTTCTGTATCGGGTAGATAATTATAAATGTCTGTAATAACGATTACTTGTTGGACGTGAGACACCTTAGTCCGCCCGTGACCATAAATGCTGAAAAGTGTTCGAAACGTCGGGCAATCATAAATCAAATACAAACGCGATATAATCCGTAAAAGTAGTTTTATTTACAATGTGTAGTGCTCGCGTAAACATCAGATATCATTAAACAAACAATGATTTAGAAAACCGATTTGGAAAGGAGGAAAAATTTCCAATATTTTGCATTTGCTAACATAATTAACGCCATATGTAGCTGACTGCTGCATCAACCGGACAGGAAGGAAGACATGGGTATATTAACACCATTATTTGCTCCACTTAATACCTAGGTACATCCTTTTGCAATAAACACACTATATATGGAAGGAAAAAAAATTATATACGTAGTTTATTATTATTATACTGTAAAGACTACAACCGTGGGGTACAGCAATATAAAAATATTCCAGAACAATTTACAAAGGTAGATTTATTATTTTGTTATTGCCTATACTGCTTATAAAAGGCATTTATTTTATAATTCACATAATAATAAAACGAAAAAATATTTCCTGTTTCATACCGATAGATTTGTTACCACAAATAGTTATTGTGATATAAAACTATTTTACGAATTTTCGGTCACGGGCGGACTGCCGTGAACGCTGTAAAGTGTTCGAAACGTCGGTCAAACAAAATCAAATATGTTCAAACGCGATAAAATTCGTAAAATAGTTTTATTTAGAATGTGTAATACTCGCGTAAACATCAGAAATCATTATACAAATAGTTTAGTCTATTAACGATAATTTATATTACGCATAACTTACTCATTCGGTGCCGCTGTGTATCTATCTCCTGTTCCATATGAGGAACCGTTCGCCGTGGACTTATCCGCGTATAACATTTCCGCGGCGCCATCTGCCATTATACGCTCTATCCTCATTATAAATCACTTCAATCAATCAATTACAACTTTGAAAACCACACTAATAACTTGAGTTCACATAAAAATGTACACACACTAATTTATATTTACTTACAAAGAGCTTGGAATTTATTATGAGCACCAATTAATAATAAAATATACGCGCCTCGTAATAATTCAACACCTGAATAGTTTATGATATAATGTAAGCGTTGATGAATTTTCGTGAATATCCTTGACAGTAACAAGGTTAAGAGACCGGTCCAGCTATAAGTAGCTATGCATACAATATAACCGGAGATCCAAAGCAGAGTTAAATTTTAAATGACTCGATGACGACAATGTACGGCTTGGTCGTTCTCAGCGCTTACACACTGCCTGTAATCTCTTTAAACTATGGTGATGGTGACATCAATAGGAAGTTATTATCTGTAGATACTGCGTAATGCACCTAGCTACATACCTACCTATGTTTATTTTGTAAAAGAAGTTATTTACAATTAGATTTATTTGCACTAGTGTTACCTCTACCGGTCAGCAATTGAGGAAGCGTTTTTTCAAATAAACTAAATGGAGTATGTAATTTAGCATACTTAGTGTTGTAATATTCACATTTTGTTAAACGAACTCGTGAGAACCTGTAAACTGGTACTATGTTACTAGAATTTAAATACTAAGATGTTTAGATAGCTGTTGGTTTTCCTATGTAATTAATAAATAAATAAATATGTGTGTGTGCGATTTATTGTCTTTAACCGGATTATTGGTTTGATATAGGTAACCGTCCAAAGATTATCAGGTTACATATGCATATTGCCCTATTAATATAATACTTATGTGTCTAATCTTTGAAATGGTTATAAATAAATATAAAGATAAAATTATAATTACATTGATAACATTATTTAATAACTATTAATCGTGGGAATGCTAAGATAGTAGAATTTCAACAAAATACGAGAAATTAGTGGAAATAAAATGTGTTATTCCAGACTTCAAAAAGCGAGAGCACCAAACTATGATAAAAGTAGGTAGGTAGGATAGGTACATCCGCTGGCCCACTTAATTCATTTCAGAGAATTGGTACTTATTTATCCGACTTTTAAGAATGGTATAATCAAAATTCAACGATAATAAAATTTAAATCTCAAAATAACACTTTTACAACAAAAAATAATCATCTCAATTGGTGTAACGAAAAAGGTCGTTGCCGTATCGAATGTTGGAAAAATATATAAAAAAAATCATTAAATTATATAAAAGAAAGTCGTGTTAGTTACTACGTTTATAACTCAAGAACGGCTGTACAGATTTGGCTGAAAATTGGTGGGGAGGTAGCTTAGAACCAGGAGACGGACATAGGATACTTTTTATACCGTTCTTCTTCTTCTTAATGGCAATGAGCTACTTTTTATCCCGTTCGATCGCGTTCCCGTGTGACATGGCATAAAATGTCAAATAGATTTTATTTTGTTTCTGTTTGTCCATTCGGACGGGCAAAGGAATCAAAAACCATACAGCCAAGTCTGATACAATTTTCTTCATATTATTTAACATGTCTTTATATAGAATAGCTTATTTATAGTCATGTCCATCAGTAAGTTAAGTCGTTTCCATTAATTAGCCGCTGTAAACCTAATTATTTGATTTCTTTGGGAATTACGGTAGAATATGAAAATACACGTAAACCACTCTTACAACACATTCCTTACATATCTTAACTATTATATTAAATAAAAGATCAGCAAAATTATTCAATGTAACACTATAAAACACTAAAAAAATGAATATAATACAAGAGCTAAACATGACATTTCCATATTCGCACCGAAACTCATGTCGAAGAGAATACAAATCACTGAAACGTAGGATAACAAAAACGCATTTGATATGTAATAACAAAATGCAGATGACAGCTAAACGTAATTTTGTTTATAGTTAAGTATGGTTTAAAATTTGATAATTATAATTATCTCAGAAATCAATCATCAGTAATTTGTATTCTCTTTGAATCATCATTAACAATGGCGAGACCATGAAGATCGCATCTTTCCCGACAAAGCCGTAATGGTTCCTCCATTAGAGAATATGTATCAGGTTATGGGGCAACTGGTCAAAAGGGAGCTAGGTAATAGTGGTAGGAACTCATGATAAAAATTTGAACGAAAAATATTGATTTGTTAAAGAATTAAAGACATGTAAAGTTTTCAATTTTGTCATCGCTTTTTCGTGTAAATTCGATTGAAATGTATAAAGTGAATGATACTTAATACGCGACATATTCATACTTTGTTAAATGTTCATTAGAAATTGAATAAATCAATGATTACGTTCGCATAAGTAAGACCAACTTCGCTTTAAAACAGCTGATCGGCCGATGACCGTTAACCGCTCGCCGTTGTTACCTACGCTCATTGAAGCGTTTGCGCAATTCTAAGTACGAATGAATGAAATTATACTGTCGAAGCTTTACATGCCTACATGTATTCTGTCTGTACATGCCTACATAATACGTAACATTTAAGGCATAGACTCTTAGACACATTTTTTTGAAATCACTATAACTTTTATGTTTGTGTAATGTACATTCTAATTACGATCTATGACCGTTAAATTACAACATAATCGAACAGTTGCTCCATAACCTAATACATCCTGTATATTTGGAAATTTAGAAAAAGTAATTACGAAAAAAAAATTATGGCGTTACGAAGTTCGCCGGGTCAGCTAGTAATACATATTACTAGACTAACGTATCAATATATTGTACGTACACATGTATAATGGAATTGAGAATCTTCTTTTTGGTTTCGGTAAAACAGCTATGTTCTACAAAACTAAGCAAACAAAGCTACACAGAGGTAATATTATTGTAATAGTATTTAATTTTATAATATAAAAATTATAGTATGAAATTATTATTGTGAAAATTCTATTCAAATATAATTCTCAAAAAAAAATCATCATTTCAGCTCTTATGCGTCCCACTACTGGGAATGATCTTCCACCACAATAGAAGGACATTTGACTTGTTATCACCAACGGTCACACGGATTGACATAGGGTTTAATTTCGTGTTTTCGGTCTCTAGCATAGATGTTATACATATAGACATTATATCCCTTAGCCGTCTTTTACGACACCCACAGGCAGGATAGGGGATGATGAATTGTATTCTTAGTCCGTCAGCACGCGGAAATAGTTTATCTACTATAACTCTCTCTATCTCTACTATATCTTATAAGTGTCTAAAATGTTTAAATAATACTTATTGCAGTCATCAATATAAAATACTGGTGTCAAAAGCTATAAAAATGAATACAATAATCAAGTAATATGCAAAACTTATCGATCACAGAAGGTATACACAGATTTTTTATAACCGAAAATGGCAGGGTTGTTTTTGACCGTTATTCACTAGTACTTATATGTGAGTATTAGGCATTAGGGACGCTGCGGTTGGAGGTTTTATGCAGACCTAGACTTCATATGGATATAACAATAAAAGGCCTAAAAATACCTACGTAATGTTAAATGCATTGCGTGTGGTGACGGAGTAAGAATACAATTCACATAACCCCAACTTATCTTGCTCGTGGATATCGTAAAAGACAACTAAGGAATATAATATGCATAAAACACCTTTGCAAGAGAAGTAAGACTCGAGATATAACCCTATACTAACCTGTCTGAATAGCGTGGTATAGTAGGTCAATTGCCCTCCCTCTGTGGAGGAAGCACCAGCCCAGCAGTGGAATATATGAGTTGTGATGATGATGATGAATGTTTAATACGTTAAAAACAATCCATAGCTACAAAACATTATGCCTTTTCTCTCCTAAATTATGTATAATATGTTATTCAACAACAAGGACATTAAAGCTATTTATTAAAAAATTTCATTAGTGCTATACGTCGATGAGAGTAATGAACTTGAAGTATTAAAACCTTGTACAATAAAAAAAGGTTAACATTATCTACCTATCAAACAAGATTTTATATTATTATAAAAAATACATTATTTATCTACGTAATAGTATTACATTGGTCAATTAGTTTAGTCATTATTGCCCCTATACCTAGTTATAGACGCGCTAGAGACGAGATAGATGCATTGCAGAGCGCATGGGGGTGCGGTTGCCAGGAAATATAAATCGATAAAGCCTGACATCTAATTTCCGCAATACTAGCAAGTTTTGAACCCAGATAACAAAATGATAAACGAATACGTACATTTCAATTTATTTGTATGAAATGAGATCGAAAGTGTATTAAATTAATAAAAAAAAGAAACAGAATATGTGATCATATTATTTTTGCGTCTAAACGGGATGTTTGTATAACGTCCTGTTATTTCTTGTCAGAATGGGACAGTTGAACACAAGACATAAAATATGAAATTAAAAGCTAAAATAACCTGACATCAGAGGGGGTATAGAGGTAAAACTTAAAAAACAAACACGCCCCTCCCTATCAGTGTAACAAATGAGCATTTATACTCTGTTTGCAAAAAGGGGAACATTTTTGTACGGCTAGGGACAACGGGATAGACCATCCGAAAATAACATAGTCCCGTATGAAACGCGACTATTAAACATAAATTATGTTCATATACAAACTACTTTTTAAACACAATATAACAAAAACACAAAACAAATAACAACTTCGATAAACTATCGGACATATGGCAAGCTAACTGTTGTTTAACAAAGAAATTAACAGCTAAACTTCTAACAATGACTTGTATAATATCAAATGCTCACTGTTATTTTATTGTGAACAAATTAAGCAACAAATAAAAATAGTCATAATATTGGACATATATTGTATATGTAGAACATTCAAACAAGTTGAACTGGATATAATCTCTTGCACAACAAATGAAACTTTGAATGTTATGCGCAATAAATGACTCGGTACCTACGCTTCAAAATTATAACCTTGTTACTGTCGGGGTATGCATTCATGTTAAGGATATTTCATATGAAACAAACCACAAATAAAAACAAAGCACAACGTCAAAATGCCACTCAAAATATCAACAACACTATCTTGAACGTGACATTTAGTCTTCAAACACTATTACTGAGGTAAAATGTATATCGCAAATCCGCAACGATAACAGAAATCTAACAATTAATGTTTGTGCGTGCGATACAAATCGACGAAGGCGTCGCATACACTGACGTTATATCGCAGTCGACGCGTTATACGTGTAGACCCCACAAACATTCACTTCCCCGCGACCGAGACTAACAGCTGATTTGCAACACCAGCGCTACAGACTCATCCATCAAACATGAATGAGCAGACGCAACAGTTAGTAAAAAAGACAAAAGCTTCCATAAAACAATGACTAACACAATTAGTTACGTCGCAATTATTCCTGTTTCGTTTAATTTAAGCGCATCATAGTAAACAATATATTAATAGGTACAATACCTATTTATTCAACTTTTCACTCACGCATATTAATAAGTACAAATGACATAGCGATGTATGTATGTAATCTATACCAATAAATAAAATTGGAGTGTCTGTTTGTAATGTCAAAATAATAGGCTTTTTTCATGCTCACACGGTTATTTACACGACACCTATGCCTAAAATAGCAATTAAAAAATTTTTGTCTGTCTATCTGTTTGTTCCGGGTAATCTTCAATCTTCTTGTACGGGCTAATCTCGGAAATTATTGGACCGATTTAAATGAAATTTTGTATGGTGGTACCTTACATCCCCGGTCAACATTTAGGATATTTTTAATCCCGGAAAATTAAAGAGTTCCCGTGGGATAGGTAAAAAACTATAGTAACTTATATAGCTCAGTACACAACCTACTTAATTGGAAATCGATATAAAAAGATTAATTATAAATGTAAACTATTCTGAAAATACACCCCTCAGAGGATATATTCTTTTTAAGGGTGTAAAATAGGGAAGGAATTCCTTCCCTATTTGCTATGCTTTGATATTATTCACTCTCATACACAAGTAATAAATTCATACAACCTCAATGATTAATTAACTGCACTGATAGCATAGTGGTTAAGATAGCAACTTACCATGTCAGTGTCACGGGTTCAATTTCAACGCCGGACAATTATTTGTGTGGTCAACAAATTGTTGCTGGGTAGAGTAGACTAGATAGTAGTAAACGGAGTCTAATTTGTGTCTGTCACTTATATTTTTGTGAGGTTCCATAGTAGAGGGTGTGGCGGGCGAAATTCATAGTTTGTAGAATAACCAATAAAAATCGGCCATGTGCGAGTCGGACTCACGCACAAAGGGTTCCGTACCATTAACTAGGTAAACAACAGTGGGTACACAAATTTCATATTGTAACCTTCACCTGTTACCGTTTACTGATATCAAGCAAAAATAGGCAAAAAGTGGCGCGATCGCGTTTGTTGTTATAGCGGTAACAGAAATACATAATTTATAAAAAATTCAACTGTCTAGCTATCGTGGTTTCTGAGATACAGCCTGGTGATAGATAGACGGACGGACAGACAGCGAAGTCTTAGTAATAAGGTCCCATTTTCATCCCTTGGGTACAAAACCCTAAAAAGAGGGCTGTTCAGGGTCACTCAAATACCCTTTTTTGACCCCAGGCAGCAAATTATGTTAAAGTGGTATCACCCGTGCGCAGTCATTGTTGACAAACGAGCAAACAGCACACCTAATGGTAAGTGATACTGTGCATGAACTTTTGCCAGGTCGCTGCCTATCGTGAAGAAAGTGTAAATGCGTGCAATGAGGTTTGGTAATATTAAAGGTAAGGTATCACCAAAACCCACCACATGCAAACACGGTCAGAAAGTTTGGGTTCCGGCTCTCTCGCTCTGGACGGACCGGCTCGCGACGTTAGAAGGACGACTGTCGAGTGTGATTCTATCACGTAAAGACAGTAAAGCGCAAGTAAGTACTTGGGCTAGCCCCCCACCCGACACGACAGCTTGGAAGTTTTTCTTCCTGACTCGCTCCACCGAGTTCTATCGCGAGATAATTGCCAAGCAGAAGATGGCGACCTCATATGGTCTATGGACTATGGTCTAAGTAATGGTCGGTAGATTTGGCAGTGATGCTTGCGATGAATTCACGACGCTGCTCTACTCCGGCTACAAAGTCTTTTCTTTTTTCATTGCAAACGGTGGCAAACGAACAAAGAGTACACATGATGGTAAGTGCTGCTGCCGCTCATGAACCTTTGCAATACCAGGTGCACAGTTAGACCGCTGCCAACCATGAAGAAAGTAAAGGGATAGTGAATATTTTTATTGCAAACGGTGGCAAACGAGCAAACAGTGCACCTGATGGTAAGTGTTGCTACCGCTACCGTTATGAACGTTTGCTAAGCCGCTGCCTGCAGTGAAGAAAGATAAGGCAGTGTGAATGCATGCCACACGCAAACGCCCTCAGAAATATGGACTGCCGCCTCTTTCACTCACCGAACGAAGTGCTGTAACAAATTGCTACTACTCGGACGTAGATTTTTTGCGAGAGTATGGTAATACCCCAGACGGACCTACCCGCGGCTGTAGACACACAACTGTTAACAATGTGGTCCTACCACTATTTAATAAAAAAAAAGATCTCAAAAGATAAGATACAGCAGGCATACGCCTGCTGTATCTTAGCTGGAACCACAATTGTGGGAGGGCTCCGTGTATTTCCACATATAAGTCTCATGGGAGGGTTCCGCCCAAAGCGCACGCTGCCTCGGTCGACATGGTACGGTATCTGCGTGTAGCATAAGCACCATGCCTTTCTGCGAATGCCAGAAGAAAGTTTTAAGACAAGTGCTCAGAACTCATGCACACAGATGCACCGTACAGGGCCATTGATCAAACCAGCCTCGCGTACAGCCGTCAACATGTAACAGCGCTCAACGAGCCGGGGAGTTATTTGATAAATATGCTCCTGAAAACACCGTCGCCCGTCGAGTACTAAGCCCAAATGTTTTATCTGATCCTCGATTGAGTGCAACCGAATTAACAGTGATTGCTGTGCTGATGGGTATATAGTTACAAAGTCTATGAAACAGCAAATAATTCGTTTTATATAGAGCTACTCATTGAATCATCGTCTAGATACTAATTATGGCCAAATGTATCGCTTATTTAAATTAAGCTCAGCCCGAAGTAAGTCCAATCCCAGCTAATAAACCATACTGTCACCCGCACGAACTACCTCAGCTGGGAGCAGAACAAAATAGGCGTTAGCTCAAAGTCCTCTGCGCGCTTCACGCAGAGACCACTGCGCCACTTCAAATAATCTGGCATCAGCCGCTTAAGTATAGAAGCACCCCCTGATAATAGCACCTCCCTTATATACCAGATTGGCAAACTATTAAATGACTTGACGACATCTAAATACACCGCCAACAGCACGTCTCCACCAGTGAGCGCCTTAATGACAACGAGCCACAAACATAGAAAGGCTGCAATCGTTTGCCAGAAAGAGTTGGTCTGATCGAGACAACCTCGCTAACGTGCTGGCTGATGCGGGCAATCAAGATTCTCTACACTAGCTTGCCATCCAGAGCAACACGGTCGTGTAGAACCCTGAACACACTACATAGTTATCTGTGACTGCCCCTGCCACATATGATTTCTACGCAGACGAAGTCGCGGGCAAAAGCTAGTCATTAATAACGACGTACGCGTAAATTACCGATATAACTTGAAACTTAACAGGTGCGCGACGTTAAGACATTATTACTATTTTTAATCGTATCTTCTTTGTTCAACAAGCAATCAATACTTCAATACAAAAACAGGACCACAGCGTTATTTTACAAAACACTCAAATTTTTACCCCAATATTGGACAAGATCTCTGTTATCATTACTACGCTCTTATTCCAGTTACTGGGGGTCGACCCAATACGTACTCGTCTACAACCAAATTTTGGCAAAACGTACTCGTCTACAACCCATTTTATGATCGGCCGTCTGCCTAATGCCACCACTTATTGGGAATTAATTGTGGACCAGATGGCATCAGATAAGAGATAAAGCTCTTAGTCGAATCACTCGTGAGCAATGTAAGAGTCGGTTGTATTCATAGTCGCCACCATATAGAGGACCTTTGTTTTATAGTATGGAATTTGGCATAATACATTTTACCCGTCACAAAACGGATAGGCTATCCGCGTAGTCTGCCAGACTAAACTTGTCTGCACGATATATGTCCCTTATTTAAATATAGGGCTTAATAATTTACTGCGCAAGTCGCCGTGGCACGTACGTTTGCAAATGCGGAATTAGAAGTAGAAGAAATTATAATGAACGAACTATGTTCATCATTATACTGTTAGGTTCGATCCTCCTCCACAATAGAAGGGAAATTGACCTACTGTACCACGCTGGACAGGCAAGTTGGTATAAGGTTTTATTTCGATTTTCTGTCTCTTGCATAGATATTATATCTGTATTATATCCCTTAGTCGTCTTTTACAATACCCACGGGGTGGCGAATTAATAGAAAAATTACACCCAGGCTCATAAATTTATAAATTGTTCAAAGAATTGTACTGCGTGAGGATCGTATCTATGACACGATCGGTGTTTAAACCACTACGCCATTTACATTCATTAAAAACTTATTTATAGGTAAAGTTATAATGTTATCAAACAATACTCTGACCTTAGAATAATAACATATAGAAGGTAAGTTCACGCACAAAAAGTGAGGCATTTCAATTGGAGCCTAATGGAGCTTACGCCGGAACCGTCCCGTAATGTACAAGTCATTTTACTGCACGAACGTACGCAACTCTTAAAAAATAAATAGGTAATTATGACGGTTTGTGCATTCAAATGGTGTCACAACACATTTGAAAAACATAAAAAGGTTTTTAACATTACTTTTAAAAATTATTTCGACGATTTATGTTAATAAAAACAAAATTTGATTTCATAATTTGTATAGACTGTATAGTGGTGTACGTGTGTAATCGTCTGCTCGCCATTAGTATTTTTAGATTCAAATTTTGAAAGTTCGAAGTACTGACACTATCCTTCTATACGTTATTATTCTAAGACTCTGACTCAAAACAGAAGAAGTAGAAAAAGTTATGTTTCCTTTTTTATTTCCTTATATAAGTATAAATCCCTTCCGTGGGATGTCCGTGTAAGAATTCACTTCAATTTTTATTTCAATTCTCGCACATGGGGTGTCACTTCAAAGACGACTAAGGGTTATAACATACATATAATATATCTTCAAGAGAAGGAATTGACCAGCGTGGTATAGTAGTTCATTTTCCTTTCTATTGTGGAGGAGGCTGGAGTAAATTAACTGCGATGATGATGATGATGACGAATTTGAAGATTAAAGAATTACTTTTAACGTATTTACGGTTGAGCCATATTAAAACTTCACATAGAAATAATATGTAACAACGACTTCCGCATTAGTAAGCTGCCAAAAAAAAAAGAGTTAACGTAGTAAGACTCCTTTCTAGTTCATTTTAATATCTTGATTACAATTAATTTTTTCCTATGATCGGCAGCCTGTCTGACGTCAACCATCATTGGAAATGTGATTATTGACCAGACGGCATCAAATGGAATTGGCCCAAGTCTATGTAAACGAGCAGCATAGGGCTTGGTAATATTCGTAGCCACCATAATACAATAATAATAAATTAATAAACTTATCCGTGTGGTTACAGAGTAAAATTACAATTAACTACCCCAAAAGTCCATGGGCGTCGTAAAAGACGACTCAAAGATACATGCAAGTAACATCGATGCAAGAGAAGAAAAACTCGATACAGATCCATAGGTCTGTTAAGTGTGGAACACCAGATCAATTCCTCTCCCATTGTGGAGTTCTGAGACCAAGAGTGGGGCTTATATAGGCTGAGATAAATAAATTTATGAAGTACGTGCATTTAACAGTCATCATCATCATCACAGCTCACATACGTCCTCATGTTGAGCTCAAGCCTCCTCCAAGTGGAAGGAAATTGAGCTTCTAATCCCGTCAGACGTGCTGGTTTTATTTCTAATTTTCTTTCTCTTGCATAGATGTTGTATGCATATTATAATTGTAGTCGTCTTTTACGACACCAACGGGCAATATAGGGCGGTGAATTGTATTCTTACTCCGTCACCACATGGAGAGTAAAACAGTATGTGTTAGTAATTCCATCCCTATAAATATAATTCATATTCTTACTTTCATTTCTGAAACACACTTTGTTCAATATACCACCTACATATGTTTATTTAAATCTTAAAAAGAAAATTG
Source organism: Lymantria dispar (assembly GCA_032191425.1). Taxonomy (NCBI): domain Eukaryota; kingdom Metazoa; phylum Arthropoda; class Insecta; order Lepidoptera; family Erebidae; genus Lymantria; species Lymantria dispar. The sequence goes on along the minus strand of CM063453.1, from coordinate 15,777,450 downwards.
GGTACCTAACAGTAATCTAAATTGATTTACTATCAGCGGCTCTCTTTACTAAATAGATGTTATAAATCTTATAGACTAAGAAAGAGCCTATGAACCCCAGACCTTCGTGATTTTATTAAAGCTGAAAGTTTGTCAGTGCTTGCTCCCAACACAGGTAAGAACGGTGGTCCATTATGAGGTTTGGGTTACAGTGGCTTTGGCAGATAAAAAGTTCTAAAGGTGTGTAAAATACCGATCTATTTTTGTCAAATTATTAAGCGTGATTTTTTGATATTACCTTCAGAACGTTATTAAAAATTACGCTATTCGTTGCCAGACAACATCTTGGCAACCCCTTGCCAGACACCCTTAACGTTCATGAAATTATAATTCTACTTATGTTATAGTATAAAAGTTGATTTTTATATATAATACTTGGGTAATGAGTAGATGATGTTTCCTCAGTAGCCAGACATTTTTCATAGTTCCAACCCCTTGCCAGACAAACATGTAGGGTCGCTGTAGGAGCGAGCGCGAGACAGTATATACAGAATGTATCAGGTTATGGGGCAACTGTTCGAGTATGTAGTAGTTACCGGCCATAGATCGTAATTAAAATGTATATTACACAAAAAACAATATAACATAAAAGTTATAGTGATTTCGAAAATGTGTGTCTAACAGTCTACGCCTTAAATGTTACGTATTATGTAGGCATGGATAGACAGGATACATGTAGGCATGTAAAGCTTCGACAGTATAATTTTATTCTTACATACTTACCTAGAATTGCGCAAACGCCTCAATGGTGCCGTAGGTACAAACGTGACTCGGCGACGGTAATCGGCCGATCAGCTGATTTAATCATTGATATTTTTAATTTTTATTGAACATTTCAAAAAGTACGAATATGTTGCAGATTAAGTATCACTGACTTTATACATTTCAATCAGATTTAAACGAAAAAACAATGACAAAATTGAAAACTTTACATGTCCCTAATTCATTAACGAATCGATATTTTTCCTTCAAATTTTTTTTATGGGTTCCTACCACCATTGCCTACCTCCCGTTTGACCAGTTGCCTCATAACCTGATACACCCTGTATATACCTCGGTGGGTGCGAGTGAGATGTTAAATTAAAATACCGACGTCCTCCCCGAGGGGGGGGACGTCGGTCGATGGGAGGGTACCACGGGTAGGGGGTATTCCGTCGGGCCGACCACTGATGACAAGTAACCCTGCTCCAGTGGTCGGCCCAACGACGAAGGCGACGTGGTGTTCGGGCGGGTTGCGGGAGTTGCGTGCTTAAGCCCCTCTGTCGCCCCGGACGGAGTGGTGCGGAAGTGCGCCGACCGCAACCCAGCCAAAAAAAAAAAAAAAGAAAGCGTAATTTTTAATAACGTTCTGAAGGTAATATCAAAAAATCACGCTTAATAATTTGACGAAAATAGATCAGTATTTTACACACCTTTAGTACCTTTTATTTGCCAAAGTCACTGTAACTCAAACTTCATAATGGGCCACCGTTCTTACCTATGTCGGGAGTATGCGCTGACAAACTTTCAGTTTTAATAAAATCACGAAGGTCTGGGGTTCGCCGGCTCTTGTGTTATTAAGTACAATATTAAAAATGTTTAATCTCGACTTCAATAACTTCAAGAGCTAATTTATTAATAATTATCATAATCATCATCTCAACATGTTTACATCTAGGGTTGCCACCCGTACTTTACTGTACGTTATTATCAGTTCGCGAAAATACTTTATTTCGCATGAACTGATTTCTCGAGATGATGGCTAAAGACATAATATTTTAAAATTTCTATAAATTAATTACATACTCAATGGCGATTTCTGCCACGGCAGCATTCATAGGGAGAGATTTATTTAGGTGTGTGATGTGCTGTGTAGATGTTTATTTGTGATAATTATGCGATAAATGTTGCTGAAATTATGTTTTTGACCAAAATTATGAAGTAAAGAGAATCTTACTTTATTTTGACACATTGTATTTTTTTGACATATTATATTTTTTAACCTCATTAACCAATGTATTTTATATACCCAAAAAAGGTGGCAACCCTTGCTTGTATTCTTACTCAGCCGTCACACGGAAAGTATATTCACATTCCAATATTCGCATCTACTGTCATTATGGCTCGACATAAAACATTAACGGATCGGAGTTAGGGACAAATAAGGATTAAATGAATTACAGCCGATTCTCGACCACTGAGCGACCTTTAATATACATTAAAGAATATAATAAGAATGTCCGTGTGGTGACGGAATAAGAATACAATTCACCACTCCCTATCTTGCTCGTGGATGTCGTAAAAGAAGACGGCAAGAGAAGGAAAACTAGAAATAAAACCCTATACCAACCTGTCTCACCAGCATGGTATAGTAAGGTCTCTAAGGTATTTCCCTCCTATTGTGGAGAAGGCTCGAGACCACCAGTGGGACTTATATGACCTGAAACGATGTTGATGAATAAAAATGTCTGTGTGTTCGTTATTTAAGCGATCGTACAGCTGTCATTAAATAGATAATCTATACCAATAAATAAAATTGGAGTGTCTGTTTGTAATGTCAAAATAATAGGCTTTTTTCATGCTCACACGGTTATTTGCACGACACCTATGCCTAAAATAGCAATTAAAAATTTTTTGTCTGTCTGTGTGTTTGTTCCGGGTAATCTTCAAAACGGCTGGACCGATTTCAAAAATTCTTTCACCAATGGAAAGCTATAATATCAGGGCGTAAACTAGGCTATATTTTATCCCGGTATTCCCACGGGAACGGGAACTACGCGGGTAAAACGACTATAACCTATAACCGAAGCGAAGCGAGGGCGGGTTGCTAGTAGTAAATAAAATATACACCTAAATAGGCTCGCGTTAGATAGTTGGATCAGCGGTCTGATGCAGAAGACAGTGTTACTGGACACGGCGCCTATCGAGAGAAAATCCTCTCTTTGTAGCCTTAACCACTGGCAGCTTGGTAATTGTATTCGTTGCACAACACGCTTTTTATATTTTAAAATATTTTATTTTTTTATATTATTTTTAAATATTAATTAGGAAATTATATAAAGAAAATAGAGTAATAATTATTATTATAGAAAGAATAATAACAATCAATTTATTATATACAAACCTGTGCTCAAGCACTCTTTTATCAAGCCAAACGGCGTTTGGAGCCGTTTGCATCGGAATCACCGATTCTGCAAAGCTATCAAATTCAACTTCAGATTTCCTCAAGGGCCTCGCTACACCAACCTCTGATTTATCTGGAATTTCTACAGTTTCATCACCAGAAAAATAAGAGATTACTGGTCGTTTTGTTCTTGATGAAGAATTTGCACGAGCACGTATGTCTTGGGGACTCAAGCCTGGTGATAGCGGATAAATACTTTCGAGTCCGTCAGGCATGTTGTTTATTTACGAAAAAAATGTCTTACTTGTCTCAGAGTTAATACAAGACTGTCGGGTCGATCGTGCGCCGTGGTCAGAACAACGCACTCAAAACACGTAACGATAACCTCGTACTATGATAAAATATGACTCTTGACCGAGTCAGTAAATGATGTAAATATTATGTTAGACAACGTATTGACACCAAAAAATATTTTGCAAATTATAATACATGTTACTTTTATTAATGTAAAGCATCTCTAAACGGGCGCTAAACCAAAATTTTAATGAATTGTTCGTTCCAATGATAATATGCATAAAAACGCATAAATATGTTTTGATTTTTATTAAGATTAAATATCTGGTTGACCGAGCTTTGCTCAGTATATTTTTGTTGTATTTTTGCCGACTTTATTCAGATATATATTAATAAAAATGAAAATGAAGTAATGAAAAAAATTCAAAAACAGAAAAATAATAACACCGAGATTCGATCCCACGCTGTTTGAATGCCAAAACAAAAGGAAAACTGGACAACTACCCAACTGAGCTATTGTCACTCTTGACAACGATGACGAAATTCGAGTTCCTATTCAGAGAATGTCAATAACATTTTATGTCATTGTATTGATTTGCTAAAAACACCGACAAAATAACATTTTCTATAAATAAAACCTAGCTAGATCGATTTTTTGGTCCCGAAACCTCTAGTATGCCAAATTTCATCAAAATCCTTGGAGCTGTTGCCGAGATCCTGAATATATATACAAGAATTGCTCGTTTAAAGATATAAGATTAATTTTATTATTAATAAATGCTCTGTAGGAATCAGTTGATAGAGGAGCTTCTACGGTCTCCCTCTTCTAAGTACAAATTGTCTTTAGAATTTAATGCAGTTCCATTTTTACTATATATTCGCTTCCAAACACTTCCTCAGAGCGACTCTAGTACCGTCGCATTTATGTTAAATCTAGGGCACCTAAGATAGCCCCAATAGGAGTCAATTTTAAATACGTCTCGACATTTTTTTAATCATAAAAAATATTCACGTATTTCAAATGGATGGAAACCACTTAAAAATACAATGTCTCACAATGTTCTTGCTTCATAGGATCCGTGAAATCGTCAAATAGAGGTAAATCGTGCACACGCAATGAGGTTTGTCGATAAATATTCTCATAATATAAGTAACTACCAACGTAGTAGTTATTCATATTATGAGAATATTTATCGACAAACTAACTAGGCAATTATCACGCCTAAGTTTATAGAGTGCCAGAAGCCTGTTATGGATACGATGAATGGGAAGTTAAAATTTAAGAATTTAAAAAACTTTGGTTTCACGTTGTTATGCGGATTCAACGTTGCGCTTGGCAAGTAGAGATTGCAACCCGGTATGTTTCTCAACCCGGCCGGGCCCGGTTGCAATTGTCTCCAACCCGGCCGGGTCCGCCGGGCCCGGCGGATATTTTATGCAAATTTTCTATATATGAATGAAAAAAGACGATGATTCAAATTTAATATTTATTTCAAACTGGCTTATGAACAGTTATCACAATAATCAGTCTCTCTCAAGTCTCAACTTGCTACTTGATTACTTTTACTTATGGACGGAAAAGTAACATTAGTATTAGTAATTATCCATTATTTTTGATTACCCGACGTTTCGAACACTTTACAGCGTTCATGATCACGGGTGGACTAAGATGTCTCACGTCCAACAAGTCATCGTTACTGCAGAAAATTTATAATTATCTACCCGATACAGATTTAATTAATAATTAAATAAATTAAATTTAATTTAATTAGTTATTAAATATTGACCCACATTTTGATACTAAATTTATTGCCAGTGTAAGAAGAAAATGATTCTATATGAAAAAATTATATTGTTTATGGTTAGTAATAATTAAACATTAAAATTAATAGTAATTATATTTAAAAACTAACTAATAATCTAATATACTACCACCGGATCGGAACACGGTTACACTGAGAAAGATCCGGCAAGAAAACTCAGGTAACATGATGCTAAATTAAAGTTAATTTTGAAGGCGGCTTACTTTATGTTACTAAAAGGTTTTAATTTATAAAATTATCTTTAGTTATTATTATTGTGGGTCAAATCTATACAATATGAGCTCACGGTGTCTTGCAGTCTTGTGGTGGTCTTATTGGATTTGTTTTTAATAATGTTTATAACAGGATCTTAATTAATTTACTTAATTAATCTTACTTAATTTTAACAGGAGTTTATAACAGGAACGCCGGTCTCCCCTGTCGTTGCCGATATATTCATGGAGGACTTCGAGGAGACGGCCTTATCAAGCTCACCTGTCACACCCAGGTTCTACAAGCGGTACGTAGATGACAATTTCACAATATTACCCACAGACAAAATAACCATATTCCTAAACCATCTTAACTCCATTAATCCAAAAATTCAATTCACTATGGAACTGGAGTCAAATAACTCTTTAGCCTTCTTAGACATTTTGGTTATACGTAACCCTAATAACACCTTGACTCATACAGTGTATCGTAAGGCAACACATACAGACAGATACTTGAACGGTGATTCTCATCATCCCCCTTCACAGTTAGCTACCGTGTGTAAATCTTTGTTGCAGAGAGCACGAGGAATCTGTGACGATGAACACCTGGCTGGGGAGCTGCAGCATGTCAAGCAGGTGCTACGTGCAAACAAGCTGCCAGTTCCTCGCCCCCGTCGCAGAGACCGAGTGAAACCACCCACAGTTGGGCGCCTTCCTGCAATACTACCTTATGTCAAAGGAGTCACTGACAAGATTGGCTACATCCTGAAACGCTCTTCCATTAAAACTTATTTTAAGCCACTGAAGAGGATTAGCCAATTCTTACCACCTGTCAAGTGCCAGATCCCTTTACAAGATGCAGGAGTATATAAACTTGACTGTGACTGTGGTCTCTCTTACATTGGACAAACAAAGAGATCCATAAGAACTCGGATCAAAGAACACATAGCCGATGTGAAGCACCGCCGGTACACTAGGTCTGCAGTCTGTGAACATAGTCAGGACCGCGCCCACCATAACATCAGGTTTGATAAACCACAAATCCTCGCAAAAGAACACCGATACCTGCCTAGAATGGTACGCGAGGCTATTGAGATTAAAAAACACAAAAATTTCAATAGAGGATGGCTGGGTGTTACCATCAAGCTGGGATCCTGTTATAAACATTATTAAAAACAAATCCAAAAAGACCACCACAAGACTGCAAGACACCGTGAGCTCATATTGTATAGATTTGACCCACAATAATAATAACTAAAGATAATTTTATAAATTAAAACCTTTTAGTAACATAAAGTAAGCCGCCTTCAAAATTAACTTTAATTTAGCATCATGTTACCTGAGTTTTCTTGCCGGATCTCTCTCAGTGTAACCGTGTTCCGATCCGGTGGTAGTATATTAGATTATTAGTTAGTTTTTAAATATAATTACTATTAATTTTAATGTTTAATTATTACTAACCATAAACAATATAATTTTTTCATATAGAATCATTTTCTTCTTACACTGGCAATAAATTTAGTATCAAAATGTGGGTCAATATTTAATAACTAATTAAATTAAATTTAATTTATTTAATTATTAATTAAATCTGTATCGGGTAGATAATTATAAATTTTCTGCAGTAACGATGACTTGTTGGACGTGAGACATCTTAGTCCACCCGTGATCATGAACGCTGTAAAGTGTTCGAAACGTCGGGTAATCAAAAATCAAATACAAACGCGATAAAATCCGTAAAGTAGTTTTATTTAAAATGTATAATACTCGCGTAAACATCAGAAAACAATTATCCATTTTTATAAGTTTAAACCAGCAGGTCTTTCTCTTTACTCCTTATAGTGTCTATTTGAAAACATAGTATTAAAATAAGAAACTAATAACACAGCTTAAAGTACTAAACGTGTCATAACAACTTAGATTAGGTAGATAGATAAACTTTCGTAACTTTGGTATGAACAAAACAAATTCTTATCTGCTAAAAGTAATGTATTATGTTTTTCTTAATCTTTGGTTTTTAAAACTAGTTAGTGTTACTATTACTAATTGAGCAAATAGCGACATCTTATAGGCTAGGCTGTAACTGTAAACAACCAAACTTGTATAGTCTTAACTAACAAAATGTAACGTAAAATTGGTTACGTTACGTAGGCTTTATCTTATATCTTTAAACGTGCAATTCTTGTGTATATATATATATATATATATATATATATATATCTGGGGGCACGGCAGTGCCCCCGCCAAGTCGAGCAAAACGCAACACTACCGTAACATACTTTTCTCGAAGCAATTCAGGCCATTTTCGATCCCCTATAACTACGTTGTGAATAAAACTAGAAGCCTGAATTTTTAGTAACCCAGCAGGCATTGTATACACATTGTGTATTTCAAATTTCATTCAATTTGAACCAATAGTTTAAAAATTATAACTAGTCAAAATTTCGTAATTTTGTCACTCACTGTCTGACCGATCATCAATATTAAAGAGGCACTTCTAGCAGACATAGAAGCTTCAAATTTAGAATACAATTAGTGTTTAGTGTATAAATGAAGGAAAAATTATGAAACATTTTAATTTTCATCCAGTTACCGAGATATACTAACTGTATAAATAATTTTGTAAACCCATATAAATATATAGGATTACAAAGTTACATTTGCAGTTAATGAAATGTAACTTTGTAAAAAATAAGAATACATTTGTCGCCATCATTGCTTCCCTATGCGAATCGTAAAAACCGGCTAAAGACTGCGCAGATGGCGTAGTGGTTAAGATACCAACGTACCGTGCCAGTGTCGCGAGTTCGAATCCCATGCAAGACAACACCTTGCACGATCCACAAATTGTTGTTCTGAGTCTGAATGTAATTTATGTCGGTTAATTATATGTTCTTTCAAAACAATACAATGACATTAAATTTTAAAAGAATATGAATTCAAATTTCGTTGTCAATGTCACGAGTTACGATAGCACAGTTGGGAAGTTGTCCAGTTCTGTTTTCGTTTTGTTTTGGCATTCAAACAGCGTCGGATCGAATCTCGGTGTTATTATTATTCTCTTTGTATTATTTTATTTAATTTTTATTAATATAGTATATCTAAATAAATTCGACAAAAATACAACAAAAATATTCCGAGCGAAGCTCGGTCAACCAGATATTAAGAGCGTTATCGGTAATAAGCGGCCGTAAACCCAAAAATGTGGTTTTTTGAGGACTGGTTACTCGTTCATCATAATAGCTTACTAAAAATTTATATAACCACTACATTAAACACATCTTTATATTGTGCTTGTACAGAATTATAACTCAATATTGTAACTATTTTATTAAAAGGCAAGGGTATTTTGAACTTAAGTTAATGAGATTTTACGAAAACGCTGAGATTTGAAGTTCAGGTACGAATAAAAGGTAAGTCGTGGCAGCTCGAAAAAAATTGTATATGTTAGGAAAATTACTGTTCTTGGGTATGTATAAAATGAAATTCAAGATTTCTTCCTTTTAAAACTAAAAAAAAAATATTTCCTTAAAATTAATTTGACGAAAATGGCTCCTGTAAAACATTTAATTTTGTGAATAATACTAACCTTGGAATATTTAAAAAAATATCCACTATTTGTTCGACTATTGTAGAAGCAGTAAAAAAAAACCAAATTGAAATACGAATAATGATATCTGATGTTTACGCGAGCACTACACATTGTAAATAAAACTACTTTTACGGATTTTATCGCGTTTGTATTTGATTTATGATTGCCCGACGTTTCGAACACTTTGCAGCATTCATGGTCACGGGCGGACTAAGGTGTCTCACGTCCAACAAGTAATCGTTATTACAGACATTTATCTTAGTCCGCCCGTGACCATGAATGCTGCAAAGTGTTCGAAACGTCGGGCAATCATAAATCAAATACAAACGCGATAAAATCCGCAAAAGTAGTTTTATTTACGAAATACGAATAGTCACCCTCGTAATTAAATTTTAAATATTACTATAAATTGAACGGCATAATTGTTCATAAGCCAGTCGCGCCTTGGCGCTCAACGGAGCAGGGTCACGTCGTTCGAGCTCTCCGCTCACAGCGTAAAAGACGACAATACGAACTTGAGCGTATACTGCGACTGATCGGTTTTGATTCGTAAGTATTTATTACTACCTAATTCTTTTAATTACTTTCATGCGATCTCTATAAAGAATAATATAGAATCTTTTTACGTTTTAGGTGATGGGTCGAAAAAGCAGATTGTATCTTGGAAACAAAATCGGTTACAAGGCAAGGAAAAAGAGAACACACGACAAAACTGTAAGGTACTTATAGTTTCAAAAGAGTAAACGAAAAGAGAAGTGAGCCGTCACTCAGGACGCCTGGCAGATGTGAAACATCAAAATTATTTTGGAAGTCGTTACCGCAAAGCGTAGCGTTAACGCCGCTTTTAATGCCACGCGACGATCAGGTTCACCCCGCCTATAGATATTTCACATCAAAAATCCGAACGGAACATTTATGCAGCCTCATCTTCTGAAGATTATCAGCTAACTCAAATTTAATGTTTAATAATACTAACCATACACAATATAATTTTTTCATAGAGAATCATTTTCTTGTACTAGCAATAAATATGTAGTAAAATGTGAATCAAAATTTAATAACTAATTTCTGTAGTGGGTAGATTTAAATCTCTGACTGGACTTATTAGACATCCATGGCCATGGGGACTAGGGCCATACTCGACTACTGCACGGCAGCCACGGAGGCAGCGTGCCTCTTGGCCGGAACTCTCCGGTGGGACCTGCAGGCGGAGGTACTCGCCGAGCTTTACCTGCGATTATCAGAGACGCGAGCCACATATAGCCTCAATCAAGGTGATTGCCGCCTGGCGGGTCGACGCCCGCCGAGACGCCATTGCTCGTTGGGCAATCGGACTGGAGAAGCCTCAATACGGTATCAGGACCGTCGAGTCCTTTCAGCTGGTGCTGATGGGGTGGTTGGGTCGGCAGCACGGGGTACATTCTGACTGGTGCAGGTATTGATGGGTCACGATAGCCAAGTACCTGCGCAAGCTCGTTAGGAGGGAGAGCACACCACCACCCTGTTACCACTGCGATTGCGACGTGAGCACGGCGCAGCACAGGCTCGAGGTGTGTGCCTCGTGGGCAGAGCAGCGCCGTGAACTCGTTGCAATCACCGGTGCCGACCGGACCCTACCGACCATCACTAGGGAGATGCTCAGCAGCGTCGGGAACTGGAACGCGGTCACCGCCTTCTGTGAGGCTGTCATCTCACGAAAGGAGACGCCGGCTCGTGTGTGATCAATCTTTGGTCACACGTTCCGCCACCGGCGACTCGGGCGGCGCAGATACAAGTAACCGCGCCTCACGCCGCCCTAGGCGAGTCCGCGGGTGACCGGACCGGGGACTTTAGTGTGTCACCCGCAAAGAGCCTGACCGTGTGACGGCGACCAACGTCCCGGGATAGGGACGTCGATTGAGGATTTTTATTTTTTTTTAATTATTACACAATAATGTGATAATTTAAAAAAATAAGTTGTCGAGTCTCGAACCCGAGACCAGAGTTCCCGCCGGCGAGCACGTCACCACGAGATTGCCGCTTGTTGGCGATTCGACTTTTGAATTTTTCTAGTACATAAATTACCCATCCAACTTTGACCCTTTTTAACGAGGGCCCAGTTGACCCTAATATTTGGTAGTTGTGATACCCTCGTGCCCCCTCTACCACCCCACCAAAAATCATGGCAATCCCCGACCCACACGTCTGAGGGTCTCCTTGTAAGTTATATTCTGTGCCTATATTTTACTATTTCCTGTACTTTGCATATTAAAAATACAATTTTAACCGTTTTACTGTTATGAGATTTGGTTTTTAATTAAAAATTTTAAAATTTACATCATGTTGATTTTTGAAAATCTCCTTCTCCGAAGAATATATTAGAGATTGATTATAAGCGCCAAGACTCAAGACTGGTCATTCTATGAACTCGCGTGTGTGTAGTGCATTAGTGTGCGTCGATATCGGACCGTAGCAAAATACCTAAAATGCGAGAAGTGTCGATTACCGATAACGCTCTTAACACGTTCCCAGACGAGCATGCTACAGCATTCGTATTGGATAGTTTAATTATGTCGCGGATGCTATAGCATTCCAAGTTTGTCGAGTTATTTTGTCAGTTATGCTTGAGCGGTTGCTTTTTACCTATAAAATATAGGTAGTCCATTTCTTACTGTCAGTGCTGACACAACCACAGATCGCTTACTGTCATATGAGAGCTTTTCTGCACACAACGATAAAACAGCGTTTATCCCTTCCCTATTCCTCGCTCGGTCTAACCCGCGTGGTAACGTATGCTATAGCATGCGTCAAATGTATTGAAATCCTGTCAATGTAGTGGTTACTGCCGCACGTAGTGGTAGTGAGTGTGTTATGTATTTTCGTTCCGCGCCAACATATTACAAATATCGTAAGTACAAATATTTTCATGATTTCTTTTGTTTTTTTGTTACTATGATGCTATTTACAATGTATTTCAGTAGTTTGACGTTAGGCCAACTAGGTAATAACGTTAGACAAGTCTGAAAAAAATACCCAAACCGCATTATTTTCATTCACAGATGGCACCCAAAAAATATCCTCGAGCTTTCAAAATTACAGAATCAGAGCAAATCCTGAGGTTGTTTGAAAAAGTTTCAGATGATTCTTCGGCTCCCAGCATTGAAGAATCTGAACAATCGTCAAGATATTGCTTTACTATCCGCATTAGTTACATCATCATCAGTTAAGCAGTCGTCTGCTATAACATTCGCGTCGCACTTGATGATATTAGTTGGTACGCATCGTGACGGAAATGCTAGAGCAATCGCAAAAATCCCATACAAAAAAATACTGCTAAAGTAGGGTGACTTACTGCCCGGGAACGTGTTAAGTATAATATAACAAAACAAAAAGTATATTCCAACTTACCTAATGCAAAACAATTATTTTTGAGCCTGAAAGAATGATCTTAAAAAGCTTGCCATTCTTAACGGGTTCGGTGACCGGACCCGGTGGGTGCCTAAAAGGGCAGCGGTTTGCAGTTTGCACTCTCTATTGGCAAGTTTCTTAAGCCTCAAGTCTAATAACTTCAATACTGGAGGGCCTTTCTTTTTTTAGACAGGCTACGGATTAGTTCTGAACCCCCAGCGACCCAACCATCCGAAAAGCACCGCTGGCGGTGTGTGTTAGCCTTAAGGATCTCCTCCCTGATATGGCCCGCCACTTTGACCGCGTTTTAGACCTGAAGACCTAAAAATTTGGCTAAATAGTGGCTTTCCATTATAGAATATACCATCGCAATTGTTCTATTACTTTTGTTCGCATAAATATGTTGTACTACCATTACGTTGCTAATTTTCTGATGGCATATTCCTCAATTTTCGAGGATTATTCTGCTGTATGGAATATAGGCAGCCATACATGTCTCTAAGCATACAACTGACGGATCTCTTTTAGAATCCCTGGAAAGGCAAGCAGCGATTGAGTTACGCTCATCTGAGGCGAGGCACTTAGCTTTGACACCTTAACTACCATTTTTCAGGTCTTGAGAATATTATCAGGTGTTAATCTTTAACGTTGACTAGTTCATTGATACTAATATTACAACGCTGAGGAGATTGTTTGCTTAAACGCGCTAAACTCAGGAACTCCCGATTCAAATTGAGTAATTCTCTTAGTATTTGATAGCTTTTTTTAAGTTTTCGTTGCGTGCACCGCGTCTCGTGGATGACTACGACGCTCTCTCTCTTTTCTATGACACAACGAAGTTGCGCGGGTCAGCTAGTGTGTAATAAAACTATTTTTACAGATTTTATCGTATACTCATGTTTAATTTATACTGTAGGTGTTAGATAAAAATATATATACTAAAGAGAACTTGTTGGACGTGAAACGCCTTAGACTTCCCGTGACCATGCACGCTGAAAAGTGTTCAATGCGTCGGGAAATTAAAAATTAAATACAAACTGAATAAAATCCGTAAAAATAGTTCTACTTCATATTATGTACGTCTATTTACTTCGTGTGTATGTATATGTACCCGGCAATGAATACTACACATCAATCCATGGAAAGATACAATCACTTAATTTCGGAGAAAGTTGTCTCTGTCGCTCACTACCCGTGTGTCGTAACTTGGCGGTTTTATCCGCGTTGTTCCCGTTCCCATACGCATACTGAGATAAAATATAGCTTAAGTTACTCCTTATAAGGAGTAATCCTTATACAGACCTGGTAGTAAAATATTACCAAAATCGATCCAGCCGTTTTAAAGATTAATCGGAACAAACAGACAGACAGATGAAAAGACATACAGGCAAAAGATACTTAAAGTGGTTTGTAGGTATATGTAAATAACTGTGACTATAAAAAGAAACTTGTTATTTTGTAATTACAAACAAACACTTCAATTTTATTTATTTGTATTTGAGTTGTAAAACCGCAACAATTTAGAGCATGCATTTTGTTTCATAATAAAAAGTCAAAAGTGTTTTAACAGCTTCTAACAGATATCGGACTATTAGTGCTTTGTGCGGAGTCACTCAGGCAGTCTGCGAGAGGAACAATGCCTTATGATGCTAATAGCCAATCGTCTTTTTTCAAGGCTAGCTGTGCAATATATAATATGAACTATTAATCATTTGTATAGTTCATTGAATCCTAGAATAATTTAGCTGTAATAAAGTTGAATGTAGATTGTAATCAATTCAAAGTTCTCTTTGGATAATATTAATAAACATATTTTCCAAAATTTCAAAACGCCATTCATAAATGGATTAATTCAAAGTGGAATAAGATTAGAGGAATTTAAAAAAAAAATCTAAATAATTTTGGGCAGACTAAGAATTTACTTTTATCAAATTACAAGACTTTAACAGTCATAAAAAATAAATTACACACAGGGCATATAAAGTTACATGTATAGATAAAATGTGTTACAACATCACATGTCGTTAATATTTATACAATTAAATATAAAGACATCACAAAAACAAATACATTGTTTCTAGCATTTATAGTTGTCACAAAATAAAAGGCCCGTTTTGACAGTTCACGCCCAAGAAGTTTTCCATTTTTACTGATCAAAATGTTTTGAAGGTAATTAAATTTTTCATTGACGGGTACCGCCCACTGGGCTAAGTGCTGGGCATAACGATTTTTTTCATATTGTCTACAGACTATTAATAATCGGTTAAGGAAAAATAAATCAATCAAGATATATTTTTTAAGGCGGACTCTTACTTGGCTGGTGTTATTAATTTGAATACTAGTATTTAGACCAACTAATTACAGAATTTCACCAGCTGTGTAGTGATTTCTACTGATAATTTAAGACGTCAATATTGACAATATGAAAATGAAATAATATATATATGGGTGGCGATAGCTCAACTGACAATTTTGGCTCATCATCTTAAGAGCGTTATCGGTAATCGGCACTCTCGCATTTTAGGTATTTTGCTACGGTCCGATATCGACGCACACTAATTGCACTACACACACGTGAGTTCATAGAATGACCAGTCTTGAGCCTTGGCGCTTATAATCAATCTCTAATATATTCTTCGGAGAAGGAGATTTTCAAAAATCAACATGATGTAAATTTTAAAATTTTTAATTAAAAACCAAATCTCATAACAGTAAAACGGTTAAAATTGTATTTTTAATATGCACAGTACAGGAAATAGTAAAATATAGGCACAGAGTATAACTTACAAGGAGACCCTCAGACGTGTGGGTCGGGGATTTCCATGATTTTTGGTGGGGTGGTAGAGGGGGCACGAGGGTATCACAATTACCAAATATTAGGGTCAACTGGGCCCTCGTTAAAAAGATTTTAAGGGTCAAAGTTGGATGGGTAATTTATGTACTAGAAAAATTCAAAGTCGAATCGCCAACAAGCGGTAATCTCGTGGTAACGTGCTCGCCGGCGAGAACTCTGGTCTCGGGTTCGAGACTCGACAACTTATTTTTTTTAAATTATCACATTATTGTGTAATAATTTAAAAAAAATAAAAAAACCTCAATCGACGTCCCTATACCGGGACGTCGATAGCCGTCACACGGTCAGGCTCTCTGCGGGTGACACACTAAAGTCCCCGGTCCGGTCACACGCGGACTCGCCTAGGGCGGCGTGAGGCGCGGATACTCGTATCTGCGCCGCCCGAGTCATGTCATGGTGGCGGAACGTGTGGCCAAAGATTAATCACACACGAGCCGGCGTCTCCTTTCGTGAAATGACAGCCTCACAGAAGGCGGTGACCGCGTTCCTGACGCTGCTGAGCATCTCCCTAGTGATGGTCGGCAGGGTCCGGCCGGCACCGGTGATTGCAACGAGTTCACGGCGCTGCTCTGCCCACGAGGCACACACCTCGAGCCTGTACTGCGCCGTGCTCACGTCGCAATCGCAGTGGTAGCAGGATGGTGGTGTGCTCTCTCTCCTAACGAGCTTGCGCAGGTACTTGGCTATCGTGACCCATCAATACCTGCACCAGTCGGAAGGAATGTACCCGTGCCGTACCCCGTGCTGCCGACCCAACCACCCCATCAGCACCAGCTGAAAGGACTCGGCGGTCCTGATACCGTATTGAGGCTTCTCCAGTCCGATTGCCCAACGAGCAATGGCGTCTCGGCGGGCGTCGACCCGCCAGGCGGCAATCACCTTGATTGAGGCTATATGTGGCTCGCGTCTCTGATACTCGCAGGTAAAGCTCGGCGAGTACCTCCGCCTGCAAGTCCCACCGGAGAGTTCCGGCCAAGAGGCACGCCAGAGGCCTCCGTGGCTGCCGTGCAGTAGTCGAGTATAGCCCTAGTCGCCATGGCCATGGATGTCTAACAAGTCCAGTCAGAGATTTAAATCTACCCACTATAGAAATTAGTTATTAAATTTTGATCCACATTTTGCTATATATTTATTGCTAGTACAAGAAGAAAATGATTCTCTATAAAAAAATTATATTGTGTATGGTTAGTAATTATTAAACATTAAATTTGAGTTAGCTGATAATCTTCAGAAGATGAGGCTGCATAAATGTTCCGTTCGGATTTTTGATGTGAAATATCTATAGGCGGGGTGAACCTGATCGTCGCGTGGCATTAAAAGCGGCGTTAACGCCACGCTTTGCGGTAACGACTTCAAAATAATTTTGATGTTTCACATCTGCCAGGCGTCCTGAGTGACGGCTCACTTCTCTTTTCGTTTACTCTTTTGAAACTATAGGTACCTTACAGTTTTGTCGTGTGTTCTCTTTTTCCTTGCCTTGTAACCGATTTTGTTCTCAAGATACAATCTGCTTTTTCGACCCATCACCTAAAACGTAAAAAGATTCTATATTATTCTTTATAGAGATCGCATGAAAGTAATTAAAAGAATTAGGTAGTAATAAATACTTACGAATCAAAACCGATCAGTCGCAGTATACGCTGAAGTTCGTATTGTCGTCTTTTACGCTGTGAGCGGAGAGCTCGAGCGACGTGACCCTGCTCCGTTGAGCGCCAAGGCGCGACTGGCTTACGAACTTTTTTTTTTTTTTTTGTGTGTGTACAGCTGTTGGCCGCAGATGGCCTTGACAGCTTGACGCGGACTATGGGTGAGCGCTGAGGGCTCTCAACCCGGAGAAAAGTATGCTAAGCGACATCGCCCAAGGGCTCCCCCTGTGGGGAACGGACCTCGGCTTGGGGCGTCGCTGGAGGCAAAGTGGGCGTGCCCACGTTTTTGGTAGTGACTTTTGCGCGGCGCGGTTTCGCACCTCGACGGCGAGGGCGGAACCGCGGATATTTATTTGTTAAGGCCTCGCGGGCCGTGTAGGCTCTTTGTTGAGCGAGTGTGATAATGTCGTCCTCTTCGTCGAGGACGTGACGAGGACGTCGGATGGAGGAGATTTTGGAGGGTCTATAGGAAGCCGCCCCAACCACTAGTTGGTTGGGGTGTGTCATGGCAGAGTCAAAGTAGCTCTGAGAGCACCGTTTCATAAACTGCTTGATGGTCGGCAGTTCGAGGTCGATGTGGAGATCGACGTTTCGTATGAACCACGGTGCTCCCGTAGCTCGGCGCATGAAACGATTTTGTAGTGTCTGTAGCCTGTGGATCCTGTGTGGCTTAACATGCGCGAACACCACGCTGGCATAGGTCATGATAGGCCGTATGCAGGTGGTGTAAAGTCGGACTTTTGGCTTACGAACAATTATGCCGTTCAATTTATAGTAATATTTAAAATTTAATTACGAGGGTGACTATTCGTATTTCAATTTGGGTTTTTTTTTACTGCTTCTACAATAGTCGAACAAATAGTGGATATTTTTTTAAATATTCCAAGGTTAGTATTATTCACAAAATTAAATGTTTTACAGGAGCCATTTTCGTCAAATTAATCTTAAGGAAAATTTTTTTTTTTAGTTTTAAAAGGAAGAAATCTTGAATTTCATTTTATACATACCCAAGAACAGTAATTTTCCTAACATCTACAAGTTTTTTCGAGCTGCCACGACTTATCGTTTATTCGTACCTGAACTTCAAAACTCAGCGTTTTCGTAAAATCTCATTAACTTAAGTTCAAAATACCCTTGCCTTTTAATAAAATAGTTACAATATTGAGTTATAATTCTGTACAAGCACAATATAAAGATGTGTTTAATGTAGTGGTTATATAAATTTTTAGTAAGCTATTATGATGAACGAGTAACCAGTCCTCAAAAAACCACATTTTTGGGTTTACGGCCGCTTATTACCGATAACGCTCTTAAGAAAATGATTGACTGAAGATTCACTTTTTCTCAATATTTTTGTGATTGAGTGAATGTTATTGTAACAAAAATATTAAATGATAGAAAAATGTTTATTCGTAACATTGTATCAATTCAAAATATATACAATATCACAGTTTAAATAAAATTTTCAAATCAGAACTTTAATCCAATGCCCTTTACAATACATATTCAAATCGATTATATACTCATATAAACTTGATTCGATTTATCGTGAGTATTGAGTGATGAGTCGTATGGTTCATCATCAAATACATCGGTAAGACCAAGTGTCAAAACGGGCCTCTTATTTTGTGACAACTTTAGATGGGAGTATCAAAAATACTCCCACACATAGGGGCTATATTATGGCTTTGTAAATGAGTATTAATATAACCACCACCCACTTTTTGCTTGTGGATACTGCAAAATTTATTAATGAATATAAGCAGATAGCTGCAAAAGATGAAACACTACAAAAAAAACCCTATGCCAACCCAATTCGGCAGTATCTATAGTAGGCCAATTTACCTTATACGGAGGAGCCCAATACCCAAAATGTATGTGTATGAGCTGAGAATAAATAAGTCTATGACCATGAATTAGGAGGGATTAAAGGTATGTGAAAAGGAGGGTTATCAATATGATTGTGGATGTAAGAATCATGGGTGATTCAAAAAGAGATGGTATGAATGAGGATATGCAAATGAAAGCAGTAAGTGCAGATATGCATATGCAGAGTGATAGTTGATAGGAGTCTATAGAAGATAAGAATGTGTTCGGCTGACCCCCCCCTTGAGCATGGGATAAGGTCAGGCTAATGATGACTACGAATTATATTATCTATTAATCAAACTTACCTATGTTCAGCTCGCCTGTAATATTTTCGTGTGCCAACTGAGTTGTCTTGTTCATTATTTTCCTTACATTCCACCTTTAGACCGCTTTGAACTGGTGGGGCCATTATTCCTAAATCACTATAAAATAATTTATCATGTGAGCTAAAATATTTTTTGTTGCTCGATTGTCTTAGAAGAATATTCAGTAATCTGTTCATGCAAATGTAGTATGTTCTTATTTACAGTTTTACCTAAAAACAAATATAGTTATTACTTCCAAACTTAAATATATCGGGATAGATCTACAGAAAAATGTTAGCGATAAAAATCTTTTAATACTCTCTATTGCCACAATCTATCCTTGTATAGCATTTATTTGAGCTATTAGGTATATTATGTTATTATGAAATTGAGTAAATTACTTGGTAAATTAGAAATAAAATTTATTTAACAACGAAAAAAAAGATGGTGAGAAATTTTATCAAATAAAATATACCCAGATGATAACGTATCACATGCATTACATGATTTTATGTTAGTTAGTAATAAAAAAAATAATATGACTTTTTTAAAATAATCAAAATGATAGGCAGGTTTGCAAATAGCATTTAGTAACTATAGTAATGATAGATTTAAATTATAAATTGTTCACAGAAATGTTTCACACATAAAATGAAATAAAATTTGTGATAACATTAAGCTACCTACATTGTTAGATAATCGCTTGTTATAAGACTATCATATTCAAAACTTCAGAACCTTAAGGAAATGTACCGATCTCTGTTAGTCTATCGAACAAAGGCCTCTACGAATACGAATTTTATATTAAAGGAAAAATTATGAAATATTTACGTTTTTAACATATAATCTAAACATAATAATCACAAATTAAACATTTAACAAATAACCTAGCAGTAAATGATAAAAAAAATATCCAATGCAATTTTACTAGTCAATTCATTACATACCTATTTCAAGAAAATTTCAAAATAAACTAAGTCTAAATAAACTACTCATTCAAAAATAATTTGTTCAGCCGTATTTTCACCCAGCGACCGCAGACTATAAAATATATTTTACGTTCCAAAAACCATCACCATTACAGTATAAACCAATGAACTCCGTAACGATATTACTATAATTTGTGAAACATCACAAAGCATTTCAAAGCTGCAGCTCCTGTCTGACTGCTCGCTGCTTGATGCGGATTATGGATAAAGCTTTTACATTCCGGAGTGGCATGTGTTATGGTAGATTTCACGTCCAATGTCAAATTACAGGCAAAGAATTGACTCAGAAGACCAGGCTTTGCGCTGTGGACCAGGCTGTTACTATGTTTCTGTGTTTTGCTCTAGTAGTTAACTCATGATCGGGTGCTGCTTGTGGGATCTGGTCCAGCCATATTTTTTTCCATCCTTTAATTTTTTTTTTTATTGTATTTGAAAATTTATACATATATACAATTTCGAAGGGCATCACACTGGAGCTAATACCACATATGTTGTACGAAGCATAAAACTATGTATATTTAAAAGATTAAAGAAAAAATGACTGCAAGCTGAGTTTCTTGCCGGATCTTCTCAGTTTGTGGCCGCGTTCCGATCCGGTGGTAGATTATTGTATTGTGTTCAAACGTTGTGAAATTTGACAATATGTAAGTGCCCTTAAGGGGCCTATGCAGAATAAATGATTTGATTTGATTTGTAGTGGTTGGAATGGCAGAAGTTGCCTTGGCGAGTGACCTAAATACACTACTCCCTGCAGGATAAGTTGCCAATCACTAGTCAATTCCGCCAACACGTACCGTTTTGGCTCTGGCAATAGTCTTTTTACTAGATCTGGAAGAGGCATTGAACTTTTGCTTCAGTTTGATTTTCTAGTCCTAACATTTGCTTGCTCTAGCCTTGTCGCGAAAGAGAAGTAATATGAGAGTAAATAAATATAAGATTGTAACAATAACAAAGAATATAAGGCCCACAATGGGCGCACGCGCGCGCGGTGGCGCAGTGGCTAAGAACGAACGAGAGGACTCGAGGAGGCAGTCGTAGAGTTGAGTGCCAATCGTCGTGACAGTAACACGTGAGTAATATTTTATTGTGTATACATTATATTCGATCGAATTAAATGAGTCACTGGTATAGTTAAGTACCAGTGTTTATCAGAGGCTATTTCAATGTAATGGTATATCAGGTATTAGCGAGAGATACCAGTGCTAATATATCTAAATACGAGATTTGCATATATTAGCAGACCGAGTTTAGGCACATCGGAGTACAGAATCAGATGTGTCTGAATTTCAGAGCAGAAAGCAGATCAGTGTTGATATATTTAAATACGAGATTCAAATATATCGGCAAACCGAGTTTGGGCATATCGGAGAACAGAATCAGATATGTCTAAATTTCAGATTGTAAGAGCGAGGCTCGGGATGGCTGTGAGGGGAGGCAGGAGGCCATTTAAGGGGTGAAAGATCCCTGACCTGAGAGATTTAAGGGATGAAAGATCCCCGACCTGAGAGATTTAAGGGGTGAAAGATCCCTGACCTGAGAGATTTAAGGGGTGAAAGATCCCCGACCTGAGAGATTTAAGGGGTGAAAGATCCCCGACCTGTGAGATCAGTGTTTCCGTGCCAATGTATTGAAATAGCTAACTGAACCTATTGGCATGTATATAAAGTGTTATGGTTTAGATATCAGAGTTTAACATATAACATATTTGCCATGTACTGTGTTTTGTAGTACTTCGGCGACAAGCCTGTCGCCTAGTGTGTGAACTGCTCCTGGCGCTCCGCCAACTCGTTTTTTTAAACCAAGGACAGCTGTGGCAGCCAACGGTTATTTTGGTGTTGGCGATGAATAAGTCTATCCCCGTAGTAACCTTTTCAAGAACACAGGCCGCACGAACGCTAGGATTCCTACAGACAAAGCAAAGCCGCTTGCATGGGTATAGGAACAAACAAATACACACCCTGGAAGGTGTACTACAAATTGTAACCGGTATAACAAAGGTAGGAAATGTCATTCGGGGCACCTATTTGCATCTGTGAAAAAGAGCAAGGCGGGCCTTGCCAACTCGAGATAGTAGTGGAAGACGTCAAGATTGCTATATAAATCCTTGATATTGTTGAAAGGTGGCTGGCGTTGACCATTTCCTAGGTCAGCCCTTCAAGCTCAATGCCTCAAGGAAGATTTTACCCGCGTAAATTTCAGGTATTAACAAAATCCACCATACATAATCACTGTCGCGAAAGCGAAGTAATATGAGAGTAAACACACATAAGATTGTAACAATAACAAAGAATATTAGGCCCAAAAGGGGCGCGCGCGCGCGGTGGCGTGGCGCAGTGGCTAAGATCGAACGAGAGGAGGCAGTCGCAGAGTTGAGTGCCAGTCGTCGTGACAGTAACACGTGAGTAATATTTTATTGTGTATACATTATATTCGATCGAATTATATGAGTCACTAGTATAGTTATGTACCAGTGTTTATCAGAGGCTATTTCAATGTAATGGTATATCAGGTATTAGCGAGAGATATCAGTGTTAATATATCTGAATACGAGATTCGCATATATTAACAGACCGAGTTTAGGCACATCGGAGTACAGAATCAGATGTGTCTGAATTTCAGAGCAGAAAGCAGATCAGTGTTGATATGTTTAAATACGAGATTCAAATATATCGGCAAACCGAGTTTGGGCATATCGGAGAACAGAATCAGATATGTCTAAATTTCAGATTGTAAGAGCGAGGCTCGGGATGGCTGTGAGGGGAGGCAGGAGGCCATTTAAGGGGTGAAAGATCCCCAACATTTAAGGGGTGAAAGATCCCCGACCTGAGAGATTTAAGGGGTGAAAGATCCCCGATGTTTAAGGGGTGAAAGATCCCCGACCTAAAAGATCTGTGTTTCTGCGCCAGTATATTGAAATAACTAAGAGAGGCAGGAGGCCATTTAAGGGGTGAAAGATCCCCGACCTGAGAGATCAGTGTTTCTGCGCCAATATATTGAAATAGCTAACTGAACCTATTGGCATGTATATAAAGTGTTGTTGTTTAGATATCAGAGTTTTACATTTAACATATTCGCCATGTACTGCGTTTTGTAGTACTTCGGCGACATGGTGGAGATGCTGGGATATGATTATTTATGCAAAGTTATTTTACTAACAAAATTGTATGATATGATGAGATGTGTAAAAAGGTACTGTGGTTTTGTTACAGCAAAATAATACGGCTTAAAAGTCGTATTCACATATTCGTACTTGCTATTTAGAATGCTTGGCAAAGTGATCGTATGACCATACTTGCAAAGTATTTTTCATTATAGAAACATGTGGAGAATAATAGTTGATTATATTTGAACGCGGTTGAACGTATTGGAACGCATTTGAACGCGTTTGTTTACATATTGTGCAGAGCGTATCAACAACTTGAGTCTCAATGCATCATTGTGTGGAGATTAATTCTTGATAACTAATACAACAAAGCGTTATTGAGTATAATACGTTCCTACATACTTTAAAACATTCACGTCTTAAACAATAACAATTTAAAACCCTAGAAGTGTTTACTAATGTACCGACAACGAATGTATTATGCAATATGTACTGAAATAGCAGTATTTATTGAGTTAAACAAATGAATAACTTTTTGTTATCCGGTTTAAAAATTTTTTTGATGAGTTATAACTACATACGTACCTAAGGATTCGGTTGAATATAAAGTTGATATATTGCTATACACCTACTGTATAACAATATATGGGTAACGATTTGATTAAAATTGAGAAACAAGAATAAATTTGGTAATCGCTACCTAATGTTTTTGAACTGAAATTGTCAATCTCACACTGAGTTAATTTTGTTTTAGATATTTTGGATTTGTATCTCGTTTTGGTCTCCAATTTTTACGCCTATGGTTGTAGAATAAATCTATTATACGATGGAAAGCGTTATTGAAACGCGTCTTGAACTGATATACGAATCTTTAAAAACCTATAAAAATTCCGCTCGGTGTGCCCTAAAACAATAGACAATTGTTATGAACAATTGTTGACAATAGTGATGAAAGTATGGCCAGTTAAAAATAGTCACGTCAAAATTGAAAAGTACTAATGAAAGAGAAGGAAAACTCGAAAAAGGAAAAGGAAAATTCGATAAAAAGGGGGAAGGAAAACTCGCAAATGGAGAAGGAAAACTCGAAAAAAAAAGGGAGAAGGAAAACTCGAAATAAACCCTGTATTAGCTTGTCTGTTCAGCATGGTATAGTAGGGTCAATTTCTGTCCTGTTGTGGAGGAGGCTCGAGTCCGGCAGTGGGACGTGTGTGAGCTGAAATGATGACGATGACCGAAATAATTGTTACATAAATTAACAATTACTATAATTTATGCCAAGAGCCCAACGTTGAACAAATCAGACAATACACGTCGATTCAAATTGAATCTGCAGATTTAGGCATCAAAAATAAATGTAAAAATTAAACAGTATAACAGAAAACGTGCAACAGTAGCTACTAGCGGTGACACTAAAATTACCAGTAAATTACCTAAAATGGAGTTGGCAAAATCAATTGTGATGTTCTGAAATGTTACCACCTTTTGGGATCAGTTCTCATCAAATGTATACAGTAGAAAAAATCAATGAGGTGGATAAATTATTGTACTTCAATCGTTTCTGGAAGGCGATGCTAAACAGGTGATTGAAAGATTAGATACCACTGGGAAAAATTATCAATAAAAACTATAGACACATTAAAGGAACGATATAGCAAACCTGGTGCAATTATAGAAGTTTTAGAAAGTCTCGACTGGGAAACCGTTGTTATAATTATTTTGCAGATGGCCATATGGCTAAGGATTGCCGCTTAAAACGAAAATGTCACCATTGCAATAAGTTAGGCGCTCATAATCGAGCTCTATGTCCCATTAAATGTAATATGCAGCCTGTAAAGGCACTACAACCAGTCAGGCCAATTCAAACAGACAATTTACATCTTAGAACCGAAATGAGCACTACATTCTTACAGACATGCACGGTTAACGTAAAGAATTCAGAGATAGGTTCAAATCTACTGACGAAATGTAAGGTTCTACTAGACTGTGGTAGTCAGCGCTCTTATATAACTGAATTCACTGCACAATTACTAAACTTACCTATTGTAGATACAATTAATCTATCAATATTCACTTTTGGAGCAAAATCACCGCATCACATTGAAACTAGTATTGTAAAATTTACAATGACAACACGAACAGGTGTGAGTCGAGTTTTACATGCAAATGTGGTACCTCATATAACAGACAGAATACGTACCCCAGTTTTTCGTGATCAATACAAGATATGGAACCGTTTCGATCTGAAAGATTTTACATTAGCTGATGATGGTTCTTGTAGTAATAGAATAGATATCCTAATAGGTAATGATTATTATTATTCATTTATGTCACACGTAAAGATATTGATTTCTGAAGATCTTTTCCTAGTTAATTCAGATTTTGGCTGGGTTTGGTCAGGTAAACTCAACGAGTCCACTGATAGTTCCGATCCGCTAACCGTTTTGACCTACTTTCAGTCAGATGGTATATTTGAGAATAAATTAAACAAACCTGGTCTTCCATTAAAATTAGATGATGTCAAAAGATTATGGGATCTTGAGTCAATTGGTATCACAGATTCTCCAAAATGTAGTCGTGACGAGGAAGCGATTAAGCAGTTCAATAAAACTATTCAATATAAAGATAAGCGATATAGTGTCCAATGGCCATGGACAGAATCAGTGCCGAGTCTTCCTAATAACTTAGGTCTAGCGTGGGGTCGTTTGAATAGTTTACTAAAACGATTAGACAAGTCTAAGTTAGAAGCTTACGATTAGGTCATACAGGAATAGTTACCAAATGGAATTATAGAAATAGTACCCCATAATTATATGTCGCAAACATATCTAGTTCATTATCTCCCTTACCACTGTGACTATAATAAGTTGCGTACTGTTTATGACGCTTCAGCACGAACAGGAGATGATCCAAGCTTTGTTTATACCGTGGACCGCTGATGTTAGAGGACTTTACAGGGTTATTGATTAAGTTTAGAGAGCAGCCTATAGGTATAGTAGCAGATGCTGAGAAAGCATTTCTACAGTTAAGCCTCCAAGACGTAGATAGAGATGTTACACGATTCCTTTGGGGACATAAATCGCGAAGCTCACACAAATAATGTCGTACATTTGCGCTTCTGTCGCGTTCTATTCGGTGTTATATCCAGCCTATTTCTGCTAAACGCTACGATTAAGTACCATTTAATACGGTCAAACAACGATCTTATGAAACAAATAGCTGAAGGTATATATATATATATGTTGGCAACATAGTAACCAGTGTTAAGTCTATTAAGGAAGCGCAATACTTGTATAACAAGTCTAGAGAAACATTCGAAAGCTTGTCCATGAACTTACGGGATTGGAACTCAAATTCTAAAGAATTACTCGCTTTTATACCAGATAATTTTCGTGCCAAGAATAACGAGAAAGTAAAAGTACTTGGGCTGATATGGGATATAATTAACGATCGTTTGTGTTTGAACTATGATTTTTAGTAAGACCATTTTACATACCGTTTAGTCTAAACGAGACGTTTTAAAATCTATTGCCTCAATTTATGACCCTTGCGGTTTTGCCGTGCCGATAATCCTCCCAGCAAAACTATTTTTTCAGAAGTTATGGAAAATAAAAACTAAGTGGGATGATCAATTAAATGACAATTTACTTATTGAGTGGGAACATATAACTTCAAAATTTACGTATATACAAAAGTGCCACATTAATCGTCATTTCGCTCAAGGTATAGGAAATGATAATGAAATGATTGAATATGAATTACATTGCTATACTGATTCGTCGAAGGATGCTTACGCAGCTGTTATTTATTTACGCAGTTCCTTACATACGAATAATATGGTCAGTTTCGTTATTGGCAAGTCTAGATTAGTACCCATTAAAGAACAAAATAATTTACAAATTCGAAAATTAGAACTGCTGGGCGCACTCATTGGCTGTAGGCTTTTAAACTACGCTATTAAATTCCTGCGAATTAAAATCAAAGCACAGTTCTTATGGACGGACAGTCAAATAGTTTTAAGTTGGTATAAATCAGAAAAATTGCTACCGCCTTTTGTTGCACGTAAAATTAATGAAATAAAACTGAACAAAACATTACAAATTAGGTACGTACCAAGTAAACTCAACCCAGCAGATGTAGGGACTAGAGTGGAAAGAATAGATTCCTTTAGTAGATAGCTCATAGGACCAGAATTTTTAGCGAAAAATGCAGAACAATGGCCCACGTATCCCAATTGTACAGAAATAGTTCACACTCAAATTTCTTCGTCCGTGGTGGGTCTTTCAAAAGAAATAATATCTAAAGATAATACCACATTCGATTCAGATCAGACAAAAGGAATAGTAGAAGATAAACCTGTAGATAGTGAAATCAGAGAAATATTAGAAATTCAACCTAAATATTTCCCTAAAGAATTTAGTGGTATCCAAACGGACTTATCAAGATCACTTCAGTTATACATAGACCATGATGGAGTTATTAGATGTAGAGTGTGTTACCGCAGCTAGAGGCCTACCCCAGTTAATTTTATCAGATAACGCCACACAATTTAAGCTTACCGCAAATGTTCTTACATCCGATTACTGTATACAGAATAAATTACGGTGGAAATTTTTTCCGGAATTATCTCCGTGGTTCGGAGGATTTTATGAACGTCTGATTGGCTTAGTTAAAAACTCTATGAAGAGAACATTGGATAAACATCTTATTAAACACAATCAGTTACTCACAGTCATCAAAGAACTTGAGTCCATCATTAATACCAGACCGTTAACTACGGTAGGAACTAGAACATATCCTAACACCTGCAGACTTTCTACGAGTAGGTGGACTAATTACTACAGAAATTTCAGACCAAAACTTTTTAGAGTCAGCCACTATAACAAAAAATAACTTGATTGAAGGCTGGAAACGTGGTCAGAACATTCTTTTAGAGTTTACAAAAATGTTTTCCAATCAGTACTTGACCAGCCTCCGCGAGCGTAATAACAAACATAGGCAACCAAGAGTTGTTGTTAATAGATTACCACGAATAGCTGAAATCGTACAAGTAAAGTCAGACAGTAATAGGGCACACTGGAAGGTTGGCAAGATAGCAGAATTGATTAAAGGTTCAGATGATCAGATAAGGATAGCTAAAGTTAAGTTACCGACAGGTGAAACACTCACCCGTTCAATAAGCCACCTCTTTCCACTCGAGATCGAAGAAAAGAGCATGATAGACACACCGACAAACGACCAATCACCTCACGATAAAATCGATGTCTCGAAAGTTCAAGACACCGAACCAATTTGTATTGAATCACAAATACCAGTTCAAGTACCAGACAGTAAGCGCCCAACTAGAACAGCGGCAACCAAAGCTAGAGAAAGGGTTAAGGAGTGGACAACGCAGTTACTGATCAGGTTATTTGAATGATAAGTAAACCAGATAAAATCAAGAACAGAAATTATTTTTAAGTATAGTTATATAATCAAGATAATCTTTGTTAGCCTCATAAGTGTTCCAACAATAAAGTGAACTAAATGTAGTGTAGATTTTCATTTCTCTGCGTCCCCCTGGGGAGTGTCGCGAAAGCGAAGTAATATGAGAGTAAACACACATAAGATTGTAACAATAACAAAGAATATTAGGCCCAAAAGGGGCGCGCGCGCGCGCGGTGGCGTGGCGCAGTGGCTAAGATCGAACGAGAGGAGGCAGTCGCAGAGTTGAGTGCCAGTCGTCGTGACAGTAACACGTGAGTAATATTTTATTGTGTATACATTATATTCGATCGAATTATATGAGTCACTAGTATAGTTATGTACCAGTGTTTATCAGAGGCTATTTCAATGTAATGGTATATCAGGTATTAGCGAGAGATATCAGTGTTAATATATCTGAATACGAGATTCACATATATTAACAGACCGAGTTTAGGCACATCGGAGTACAGAATCAGATGTGTCTGAATTTCAGAGCAGAAAGCAGATCAGTGTTGATATGTTTAAATACGAGATTCAAATATATCGGCAAACCGAGTTTGGGCATATCGGAGAACAGAATCAGATATGTCTAAATTTCAGATTGTAAGAGCGAGGCTCGGGATGGCTGTGAGGGGAGGCAGGAGGCCATTTAAGGGGTGAAAGATCCCCGACATTTAAGGGGTGAAAGATCCCCGACCTGAGAGATTTAAGGGGTGAAAGATCCCCGATGTTTAAGGGGTGAAAGATCCCCGACCTAAAAGATCTGTGTTTCTGCGCCAGTATATTGAAATAACTAAGAGAGGCAGGAGGCCATTTAAGGGGTGAAAGATCCCAGACCTGAGAGATCAGTGTTTCTGCGCCAATATATTGAAATAGCTAACTGAACCTATTGGCATGTATATAAAGTGTTGTTGTTTAGATATCAGAGTTTAACATATAACATATTCGCCATGTACTGTGTTTTGTAGTACTTCGGCGACAATCACTGCCAGAAAGTTGGGTTGCCAGCATTTTCACTCACCGAACGAAGAGCAGTAACAAATTGCTATTGTTCTGACGTCGATTTTCTTTGTGAGTGTTTTACAACCTCATTTGGAACGGCTCGCAGATGCCTACATCTGCTATAAGACTATTAACGGTGTGAACCACTTAAAATATCCAATTCTAATCCAAATGATTAAATTCCAATTTAGTTTCTTTACACATGTTTTTCTAATATAATGTGGGAAAAATCCTTACTTTTATGTAGGATTAGCAACCCGCCCTCACTCTGCTTCAGTTATAGTGGCCTTGCGTAGTTCCCGTTTTCGTGGCAATACTGGGATAAAATTTGGCCTAAGTTACTCCTTATATAGACCTGGTAGTAAAATATTATCAAAATCGGTCCAGTCGTTTTAAAAATTACCCAAAACAAAAAGACAGACACAAAAATTTTTATACCAATTTTTAAGCATAGGTATCGTGTTAATAACCGTATCAGCATGAAAAAAGCCTTTTATTTGAACATTAACCGACACTCCAATTTAATTTATTTGTATAGATATTTAACAACCATCAAAGCAAGTGCGCAGGGAAGTAAGAATACAAATATCGAAATTAAGAACATCAATGTATCGATACATCGACGTTTCAGAACAAACATCGGTGTTTTTTAAAGGTGCTTATTCGAACAATCCTCACTTTAAAATGCAAACAATCTTTATTATCTATATCAATATTATTTTTGAATAGGTAAGTCTTTAGAGCAAGAAAGGTGTACAGTTGAGGTAATAAAATTATATTTAACAGCAATTTTTTTATTTAGTAAATTTATTAGAAGCTTGTGTGTTAACTGCAGTAATTTATTTAGAAACAGAGTAACTTAGCTGTCACACAGACTTTGCTAAAAGTACCATACATTTCAAATAGATGGCAGACAAATTTATCGATGTAAAAACATCGTATAAAATAACGGTGATACATCGATGTTTTACAATACTGAACATCGATAGCAAACATCAGTTTTTTTTTACTGAAATATCGATATTTTAGAAATATCAATGTATTGTTTGCATCCCTACAGAGAAGCGAAGTTGCATTGCATTTTCCAAGGAAACTTGTAAGCGAAGCTATATTTAAATAATTTTAGTTGAATCCTTCTCAGGAAATTAACCAACAATCAGCAACAAATTATAACTCAACCTACCAAAATAAAGCGAAATAAATGCGAATTAAATAAAATGTCTGTATTCATTATAGGTGGAGTTGTCTGCATCGAATTGAAAGATTTGATATCCCAAATAAATAGTGTTTTTTTATGAAATTGCTTTATATATTAATATATAATCCAAATTAATTAATAAATACCCTATATTAATTATATAATCCAAGATCATTTGATACATTACTTCAAATGAAATGTTCAACGTCAAGAAAATATAAAATGAATATGTATTGTATTATTTAACTCTTTAGTGTAATTAATGACGGTGTTAGAATACAATTCGCTACATATAACACCCATCCAGGAAAAGAAAAACTTGATATAAATTTCTAAACAACTTGTTAGACTAGTATGGCATAGTAGATCAGTTGCCTTCCTACTGTAGAGGAGGATCGAGCACAGTGATAGGACGTGTATGAGCCAAGATGATTATTTCATACTTATTTTGGATGTATTATTGTGTAGACTTGACTTTACATAAAGGAAATTATTATCTAACAATAACAGGTCGCGTTGACGAGGCGGGATCGTCACGCTGACGTTTGGACACACGCCATCTATTTCGTCCGGAGCAACAAAAGGGCAGGGCACGGCCCCATAATTATATCTTTCAATCGCCATAGAACTTACCACTGGCACCGAATTCTTGACCTCTGTGACAGGCGGAGTTGGCATGGATTTTTGACCCTAATAATTACCCAATATTAATAATATATGTCATAAATAAATATTTTATAGTCTGTGACCACTGCGTAATGACAAAAACTCGCCATAAAGTATAGACTAAAATTATATACAGGTATGAAGGTTTTGGTAACCATGCCACAAAATTAAAAAAAAAAAGTAAAGGAAAATCAAATATTTTCGTAAATTTTCAATTTTTCATGCATCTAATTTTTATATTTCTGTTTATTTCTGTGTGAAACCATTCAACTGCAGTTATAATTCAATTGATCTTGATACTATGCGATATTTTCGAAGTTTTGTTCTTGAGCTCTATAGTGTGAACAGTATTTAAAATATTATTATAATACGCTTTGATCAAGGCCTACTTACTACCTACCTAATCTATAAGATATTT
This sequence comes from Lymantria dispar, assembly GCA_032191425.1. NCBI lineage: Eukaryota > Metazoa > Arthropoda > Insecta > Lepidoptera > Erebidae > Lymantria > Lymantria dispar. The sequence continues at coordinate 15,745,505 of CM063453.1, read as the reverse complement.
AATATCATTGAACGTTTGTAGAAATTTTGTAAATATGAAGGCGTCGTTAATTTTCGACAGTGCTAATGATCTGGTATTTGGACAATGGGATTCCAATTTCATAGATAATATGAAAACACTTGATGAAGAAGGCAATGCTGTGAGTTAGTTTAATTAAATTATTCCTGGACCTTACATTCTCCAATCTTAATTATATTAAATACATGTATATATATATTCTTTAATATTTAATATATTTAAGGCAGGCTGAATAGTTAACTTACAATTGTGAATTATGATTAGATATTAGCTTCCACCTTTATCCGTGTGGTGACGGAGTGAGAATACAATTCACTCGTCCCTATCTTGTCCGTGGATGTCGTAAAAGGCGATTAAGGGATATAATAAGCATATAACATCTATGCAAGAGAAGCAAAACTCAAAACAAAACCCTATACCAATCTGTCGGACTGTGGTAATATACTATAAACTCCATGGACTATCATGTTCAAATACTAAATAAGGAACATATATTAATATTAGGTTTGAGAGTGTCAATATATTTGTAAATATCAATTTTGTTGAATAAATTGTAGTAAGAAATAAGCCTGTATATGAACTGAAATGATTAGCTTCCAGAGATTGGTTTAATTTTGAATATTATATAGTGTAGTAATAATATCCTCAATATTATATTGATTGACAATAAATTACTATTATCTTTGTTGTAGACACAGGATGAAGTGCCCGACAATATCAAAGTGTCACAGTATTTAGCACCTGTTATTACTTCACAAAGAATAATGGCTGCACAATTTGGCAATACTTATTCAAGCATACAGTGTGAAGATAATACCACAATAGTATTTGATGAGGTAAAAAAAACACTAATAACAATACAATACACCACTACTTTTTCTTGTCCATGTGATAAAAAACGACAAAGGGAACTAACTCCTCCCACTGTGGAGGGGGCCCGAACCCAACATATAAGTATATGAGCTGAGATGAAATATAGAATATTTTAATATGCAGCTTAAATTCATATTTAACAATAAGTCTATAGATTAGGTTAATCACTTTAAAATTTAATTCCCCTGATAGTCTTAAGAGAATTTGATTTTGGGACTATGTAACTTACGGGCAGAGATATATCCAGCATAGCACAAGTCAGGGTTGTATTTTTAAAGCTTCAGGTAGTGTCCAACCGAAACTGCTTTTTACGGCCGAAACCGAATTTCGGCTTCAGTCTCAGTTTCAGCCGAAACCGAAACTTCTGTATAAATTATAAGGGCAATATTTTTGTGGGCAGAAAAATAAATAGTCTATCATAATCAGTGCATTTTTACTCTTTACTAATATAAACATAAAATAAAACTTTCAAAACCGAAATATAAGAATAATAAAAGTGAGCCGCTGCTCAGGACGTCTGGCAGATGTGAAACATTGAAATTATTTTGTACAAGTACCTATGCATAAAAGAACAGATTACGACAGGAAATAATATGGCATAATGTATAAATAAAATGTTAGGTTTTTTTTTTCAGAAAAGATGATATTTATTCAATGAACATTCATTTTCATTAAATACAATTTCAAAAAATATTTCACATTGTGACAACTCAATTCTTTTAATCAGTGATTTCTGTAATAATATAATAGTTATATTCGATGCCTTCTGACGATATTACTGTGATGATGGCACTATACTTACTATCATATAGTGTGGTGACGCCTCGCCATGGAATGCGTCGCCGCGCCGGCAATCGGTTTTACGTGCGGCTATAGATGTTTCACATCAATAATTTCGATTTATAATAAACCTAGGTGATGAGCCACTCTTGTGTTTGCCTTGTTTCTAAAAAATTGCAAAGCCAAAAAATGTTCTCGATAATTTATGAAGTAGATCACATACTTAAATAGTGTAATAACATATACCTGTTTTGAAATGATTACCTCATACTGCGATTTTCGCGACACGCTGACACAACCGAAAGAATTATAATTGCGAGATGACTATGAGCGCGGTAAAATGACACTTCGTCTCTCGCACCACGTGCACCGAGCATGCTCCAGCGCAACGCGAAAACTAATTAAATCAGTATCGGTTTCGGCCGTAGTTTCGGCTCGATTATCAGCCGAAACTGAAACTAAGACGAAACCCGTTTTTTGGCCGAAACTAGGCCGAAATGTAAACCGAAATTTCGGTCGGACACTAGCTTCAGGTATACATATATCTCAGGAGAGCATCAGGGTAACTGATAAAGCTGCACATTTTTTGTTTAAATGTGGCTACAGATGCCAACATTCATCCATCAGCCAGTAGCTATCCACTGCTGGACATAGGCCTTCTCAGGAGAATGCCACTCAGAATGGTCTTGTGACATCTGCATCCAAAGGCGGCTTAAAATGTTATTAGTTTATACCTAGTGGGGGGTCAACCTAGGTAGATATAGATACCTACACACCTCTTCAATCCAACCCTGATATGCCATAATCATATGATATTTAACTAACTTTCTTATTGTTATTCACAGTTGTTGGACCATATTTTCATGATAGTAACCAGTGATCATATTGAGGATGCGCGTAGAGAACTGATGGACTTCAAAACTTTTGTTCTGCATACCTGTGGGCAAAATATGAACCTGTATGTCACAATTATTTTTTTTTAATTTCTAATGTAATATTCTCCTCATAATATCCTCTATTAGTTGAAATACTTTGTGTGGTGACAGTTCACCACCCCCCCTCTCCTACCCATTGTAAAAGACGATTAAGGGATATGATATGTAGATAATACCTATGCAAGAGAAAGAAACCTCGACAGAAAACCCTTAGCAACATGTCTGACCATACAGTATAGCAGGCCATTTTCCCTTCCATTGTGAAGGAAGCCCAGCCCAACAGTGGGACTGAGATGATGATGATGCATTAAAACACTTCGAACCTATTGAGAATTCCCTTATAGAAAAACTGCAACTGCCACTTGGAAATGGCTGACCTGGGAACCAATAATGAAGCTTACAAACATCAAATTGCTTGTTGTAGGTATGCCAACTATTCCTTAGATTGGTTCAAATTCAGTGATTCAGTAAGTATAAAAAATGATGTGGTCTGCCCGTAGCCGACTAGTCCCTAGTCTGACTCACGACCTTGGTTATGGCGACAATAAGCGTAAATGCTCGCGTCTGCGTCTACCCACATGATATTACGCGGTCGCAGCCTTCTGCGAGGCAGTGATCTCGCAGAAGGAGGCGGCGGATCGCCTGCGCGAGGAGCGCAGCCTCGATGAGGCGTTCCGCCGCCGGCGACTGGGACGGCGTAGGCGCGAGTACTTGCGCCTCATGCTGCCCTAGCCGAGGCCGCGGGTGACGTGATCGGGAAATTAGTCCGTCACCCGCCGAGAGGCCGACCGCGTGAGGAAAGACCGACGTCCTCCCGAGGGGGGGACGTCGGTCGATGGGAGGGTACCCCAAATAGGGGGTATTCCGTCGGACCGACCACTGATGACAAATAACCCTACTCCGGTGGTCGGCCTAACGACGAAGGCGACGTGCACGTGGGTGGGTGCGGTTACGCCCCTCTGTCGCCCCGGACGGAGTGGTGTGAGGAGCACGTCGACCGCAACCCACCCCAAAAAAAAAAAACCCACATGATATTAAGTAACCAAAACATTGGAGTACTTACTATTGTAACATAGTAATGCTTTCAAACAACTATTTCTAAACAGAAAATACACATTCAATTTAACTATTAGTTAAAATGTGAACTAAGCATTCTCAATAGTACCTACATGACTATAATTGTTTTATTATCTTTGCCCCAAAGGGTAGTGAAAGTTGTAATCCCCCACATTTCGTCACCATTTTTCTTGGGCGTACCTAAAAGACGACAAACCTATTGCCGCTAACTCGGTACAGAAGTGAATCTTAAAAAATCATAAGTAAAACTATTTTTACGGCGGACTGTCCGGCCATGACCACGAACGCTGTAAAATGTAAAATGTTCGAAACGTCGGGCAATTATATGTACAGGTATCAAATACAAACGCAATTAAGTCAAATATTTACAATGTGTAATACTCGCGTAATTATCAGAAATCATTAGATAAAAGTCCTTAGAAATCGAGAAATTTCAAAAAAATTCTAGCAATAGTTTATTTTATCCAACTTAGTAATCCCAGACGAAGATCGCACAATGACATTAGCAAACTTAAATGAACCAGCAAGCCACATGAATATTACATAAAGAAATTTGTTTATTACAGTCTTCATTCACCAATTTATCAAAACTGGATCACCGTGTTGCTAGATAGTCGCACAAAAGGAGATACAATCCCAGGTGCCAGTGGAATTATTGGGGAGACAGGAGCAACTGCTGTAGCTCTTAATGCTTTGAAAGCAGCTTCAAAAGAAATTAAATTACCTTACCAGCATAGTCATCTAATGTTATTTGTTGGAGATAAATTACTTGCCTTATATTCCAGGTAATTAATATTGCGAATATACTTTTAGCGACTTTAGAGAAATGAAAGAAGAGGATTGTTGAATATTTAATCACTATAATGTTTTGCGAGTGATGGCAGAGTAAGAATACAATTCACTAGCTCCTTTTCTTGCCCGTGGGTGTCGTAAAAGACGGCTAAGGGATTATAAGTTTTTTACCTACTTTTATTTCTTTTATCGTATTTGTTGTAAGAATAAGTTAAGTGTTGTCTGATTTATAGTCAATTTGACCATACTTTGTCTTGAACGGGATACTCCAATTTTCAAGTAATCTATCCAGTCGTACAAAAATGTCTCATTCCAGAGCATAAATGGTCATTGGTACTTTATACTGATAGGAATCTGTTCTTGGTTGGAACCTTAGCGTCTAGAAGACTTCACATAGCCAAAAAAAATATTTTCAACTCTTTATGTAAGGATCTTTTCTTACTATGAACTATATAGTTCCTCTTTACAAATAACAAAACTGCCAGTCTTCTGTCTGGATACACATGCTGCCTTGAGCTTTGGCTGCCTCTTAATTATCATCAATACTACTAGGAAACGCAATCATTCAGCATAAGCCACTAAGTAGAATTCGTGCAGTTCGATGTATAGCTCTCAGTTGGCGCTTACTTCAGCTGTAAACGATTTAAGGGAAATATATTCATATAAAATAAAAGTAATTTTACCGATATTCCCTCATATATTACTAATACCCTTTCACGCAAACATCAGAAATCACTATTCATGTATTTTAGCCGTGGCAGTGAAGACCTAGCACCTCCAGACTTGATCCTGTTGAGCATTCAATGTATTGCTGCTCAAGAGTACTGGCAAGAGCACGAAAAATCTGAACAGGACAGTGAAAACCAAGAATTCACAAGATTACCATGTGAGTTTTTAACCTAATGATGTTCAAGGTCACAACTTTGACTTGTATTTGAGCAACACTAACATAATATGGTATTCCTTGATAACAGCAATTTTTTTCTTATTGCAAATCTAATAAAAAAATGGTTGCACCACATCTAGGCATCCAGCAGGGAAAGCAGCAGGTCAAGCAGTCCTACGTGGTGTAGTATAGTCGATTCACTAGTTTATTTAATTAACACAAATTATAAATATTATTTAATAAATGCAATAGAATGAAAATGGAGATATTTTTAGTTTGAGCCGTTGCTTGATTCCGGTAAGGCGAGAGTAGAACACTACATTGACGTTTCACAGGGTGCAATAAACGAGTAAGCATATTAAATGCTGAATATCTCCTTAAAAATTAGAAAGCTGTTAAATCTCGTGGTAAATTATTAAGAATACAATGTGTCAACAATCCTAATCTTCCCTCAGAAGTTATAAAAACCAACTGAGGATTTAGCAGAAAAATGGGCAGCATGGGCATGGGCAACAAATCTGTAATATCAACTGCGATTGTGGATAAATTTGTCGATTTTGGCATTATTACCCATTGGAGAAGCCTTTATCCAATTAGCCTTTTTCCTGGGAAAGTACAAATGTTTCCTGGGGGGGTACAAATGTTTTGAAGTCTCTATTGACAACAACGTCAAACGTACGTCTTATTATTATCAGAATAAATAAATATTGTGGGATTCGATTTTCGAACTTTGACAGGCAAGGATCTAGGAGACAATAATTTGAAATAATTTACTCTTTTTCGGCATTTTTTGGACTAATTTAATTTGTTGGCTTATTCTATAATACTCCTCAATCACAGGGAAGTATTTTTCGTAAGTTTTTAAACAATTTTTTGTGATGGGGAGAGATCCTCCCGACCCTGGGGGAGGCACGCTCTCTCCTGATCCTGCTAATTTCAGTACTCCACCAATAAGAGATTCATTACCCAATTCTAGTACTACAAATAGAAAACGCACTAGTTCAATCGTAGACTCATCCTTACCAATTAAAAAAACTACATCTAATACATCACTTATTTCATCATCAAATCATTCTACATACATTCATCCCGAGCACTCTGATAAGAAATTGCTGTATTCAGATTCTGATAAAGCTCCTTTCTTGGTACATGTTACCAGGCCAGTGGGTGATATCTCATCTGGAACAGTATTAAGTCCTATTAACCCTTTCCACTCCAATGTCGAGTGTCACTCGACACTGATTTTGTTCCACTAGCTCCACTGTCGAGTGATACTCGACATGGTGTAATACCTCTTTTTGCGGAAAATTTTAAAACAGGAGGGATTGTTGTTACTAAAATGTTTGAATCACGAATGAATGAAACATATTCTAGAATCGTAAGATACTATAATTCAATTAAATTTTATCGATGCTACATAATAAAACTAGTTGTTATCGCACCGTTATATGTTCGCGTCGTAAATCTTAAAATTATCTCTGTGCATCATCGTGTTTGTTTTCATGCAAAGACCTGTAATGTCATGTATGGTGTGAATTTTCCTGGCGGATACGACTGTGACTGAATCAATTCACTGTGGCGCACGGACACGGATTGATGGTGCAACAAGTAACGCGTTTTGAAAGTAGTGATGAAAAATTCGTTTTTTTTACAAAAAACACTAAAAGTAAAAAAACGTAATTTTAGCGTGGAGCTGGTGGAATAAAAACAAAAACAGCCTTGGAGTGGAAAGGGTTAAGTTTGGTCACTTTTTGTTTAGTAATAAAATTAAAAATATAATCGCAGATGGTGTAAAACGTGTTGGTAGGAACCGTATTTCGGTTGAATTTAAATCTGGTTGTGATGCTAATAGTTTCTTAAGCAACCCTGTGTTGTCTCATGCAAAGTATTCTGCTTCCATTCCATCGTATACTTGTTCAAGAATGGGCATAGTGAGAGGGGTGCCTGTAGAGTGGTCCCTCGAGGACATTGTTAACTCAATTAGAGTGCCCTCTGGGTTTGGTTCAATCACCAGAGCTCGCCGCCTTAATAAAAAATCCCATAGCGAAGAAAATAGCATTAGTTATATCCCATCACAATCCGTGGTACTCACTTTTAAAGCCCAAAAATTACCTTCTCATGTTTATTGCCTTTACACTTCTTTACCTGTTGAACCATATATCCTTCCATCCATCCAATGCCAAAAATGCTGTAGGTTTGGTCATATTGCCTCGCAGTGCAGGTCGAAACCAAGGTGTTTCGTCTGTGCCCAAAGTCATGAAGGTGATAGCTGCTCCAATATATCTCCATCTTGTCTCTTCTGTTCAGGCAGTCACACTGCTAAGGATCCCATCTGCCCTGAACACTCTCGGCAAAAAGCCATTAAAATTGTAATGTCCCAGGAAAATATCTCCTATTTTGAAGCATCTGCAAAATTCCCATCTGTCAGGAGATTTTTTGCTGGCTCTTTGAAATCTGCCGTACCTTCATCACAGCAATATGAACCCATCCTTAATTCTGGTCACCATACCTTTTCTAATGCTTCTTCATCTATATCTCACAGGAAAACTGATTTTATTCCCCGACACCCATATGCTCCGGCCTCCAGTCATCCCTATGACAAACAAGCCCATTTCCTTTTGACCCAAACCCCTTCCTCCTCTCTTCCTAATGGAAGTGCCTACCCATCAGGTCCATCCAAGGTGCCTCCATCACCTTTAAGTGATAATCTTTTGGACTACCTGATCACTTCCCTTATAAATATACTAACTCATTTTTCTGATTCTCAGCTTCCCGAAGAATTAAAAAAACCACTGTCTGAGCTAGCAAATGTTATTCATAATGTTCCCTCCACTACTGCAATGAAACTGTCGCAGCATTAGACATAAGAAACAGGATCTCATTTATCTAATTAACTCTCATAAACCCCTCATTCTTGCCATCCAGGAAACATGGTTGAAGCCTGGGGCTCTTTTCAGAGTCCCGGGCTATGCTTGCTTCCGGGATGACAGAGATGATGGACATGCTGGATCTTGTATTCTGATCTCTAGATCTCTATCTTTTACACAAATTTCCCTTCCACCCCACAGCGACTCATTTAATATAGTGAGGATTAAAACCCTAAATATTTCATTTCTCTCTATTTACATTCCTGTTCCATCTCCTCATATCTTATCTGAATTATGTAACATTTTTAATTCCATACCTTCTCCAGTAGTTATCTTAGGTGATTTTAACATTCATCATACTTCCTGGGGGTCTCATTTCTGTGATCCCCTTTCAGCGCCCTTCATAGATATCCTTGATGATTTGAATCTTTGCTTTATGAATGATGGCACTCCCACTCGCAGAGTATCCCCTACTCAAAATTGTCACAGTGCTATAGATTTATCCATTTGTTCACCTGATTTATCATCTCTTTTGCATTGGAAAGTTTTAGATTCTTCTTTTGGAAGTGATCACTTTCCCATTTTAATATTTTCCCCCAATTCCACTTCAATTCAGTATACTTTTAATCCTCGCCTTAAACATAATTTAAGTAGAGCTGATTGGTCCTTATATGCACAAATCTTGGATAGGGAAGTAGATCAACTGCAAACTCTTGATCATAATAATATTATTTCCATTTATAGTGCTTTTAGAAACTACATTTTGTCCTCGGCAGATAAATCTATTCCTCTTAAAAAGCCTCCTAAAAAGAATATTCGATCTCCACCCTGGTGGGATCAGGCTTGTTTAGATGCTTGTCTTAGAAGAAAGGAGGCTGAAAAATCATATAAAATCGCTATGACTTTAGATAATTATTTAAATTATAAAAGAATTGCAGCAGAAACTTTAAAACTGCTAGCCCAAAAAAAGAAAGATGGTTGGCGTGGTTTTTGTAAAGCCCTATCCCCGCGTACACCTCCTTCCTTAGTCTGGCGACAGGTAAGAAAATTTCGATGTTCAACATCAGTCAATACTCAATCTTCGTCTGATGCCACATTATGGTCGCATGAATTTGCAAACAGGTTAGCTCCTCCTACAGCTCCTACACGGTTTGAAGCTTGTATTTATTCCACTCCTCTAGTTCAGAGTAATAGTCCTTTCGATGCACCATTTTCTTATGAAGAATTAGTTGTTGTTTTGAATAATTTAAAAGATTCAGCCCCTGGTTATGACGGGATACCTTACTCTTTTATAGTTAAATCAAATCTGAAATCAAAAGAAACCTTTTTGAATATATTAAATATAATTTTCTCCCAAAATTTACCACCTGAAGACTGGAAAACTTATATAATCCTACCCATCCTAAAACCTGGTAAGCCTAGTCATGATGCTGCAAGTTATCGCCCTATAGCTCTCTCTTGTACTATGGCCAAAATTTTAGAACATTTAATTAAAAATCGCCTAGAGGCCTAGGTTCGTTGAAAGTTAAGGTATAATCTGCAAATCACAATTTGGTTTTCGTAAAGGTTTAGGAACTATTGATAGCTTAAGTATTCTCACCACCGATATACGCATAGCACTGTCTAAACAGCAGTACTGTGTAGGGGTATTTCTAGATATATCTTCCGCATATGATAATGTTCTTCTTCCGGTACTCAGAAATAAACTAATTCATCTCAATGTCCCCTTGAAAATAGTTAATTTCGTTTTTAATCTATTTTCAGCTAGAAAAATCCTTATCCAAGTTCAAAATTCTTTTCTTCCTCCTAGACTCATCTGGAAGGGCCTTCCACAAGGCTCAGTTTTAAGTCCTCTTTTATATAGCATATATACTCATGACCTGGATCAGTCGGTCAGTTCCTTCTGCAATATTCTACAATATGCCGATGATATAGCCTTATATATATCAGTGGATACCATACCTGAGGCAACAAGCAAGCTAAGTTCAGCTATTCACTATCTCCATAATTGGCTTTCTGATCATGGTTTATCTCTTTCTATACCCAAAAGTTCTCTAGTAGTTTTTAGTCGCCGTAGACATATTCCAAATATATCAGTGTCTTACAATAATCAAACCTTTCCTGTAAAAGACAAAGTAAAATTCTTAGGATATATTTTAGATAGTAAGTTATCTGGGATTCATCATATATCTTATATTTCAGACAAATGTGAAAAAGGTATTAATATTTTACGCTCTCTTGCCGGGGTATGGTGGGGTTCTCACCCTTACTGTCAAAAGCTCTTATATAATGCCCTTGTACGCAGCCTATTAGATTATAGTAGTTTTTTGTTAGAACCTTGCAATAAAAGAGCCCTTTATAAATACTAATACCCTTTATAATACCTTTGATAAGTTGCAATCAAAATGTTTGCGTCTTATTATTGGTGCTATGAAATCCTCCCCAATCAATGCTCTTCAGGTAGAGTGTGTGGATTCTCCACTTTATCTGAGACGACAGTATCTTTCTGATAGATACTTGTTTAAAACATTCCAACTTGGTTATCATCCTCTAATCCCTAAATTACATTGTCTCTCTGATTGTATTGCCAATTATGGTTACTGGACTCATAAAAGCCCACCTTGTTTATTTAATAGCTTTGCAATTTTTTTAAGTTTACCATTTCCAGTTTTTTCCAATAAGATCAATCCTTTATTTGATACACCATTCGAAGCATTAATCTATAAACCAAATATAATTCTTAACTTAAATAGATAAAAGTAGCCCCAACACTGAGGAAATATTACAATCTCATATCAGCAATCACTGGAGTGATTCACTAGTTATCTACACTGATGCATCCAAAATATCTGACAATATCTGTGTTGGTTCTGCTGTGTGGATACCAAGTTATAAAATTTTATTGAGTTTTAAATCTCCACCGGTAAATTCCATTTTTTCCGGTGAGGCCATTGCCATTTTGGAAGCCTTAAAATTCATTGATTCCCATAACATAAAATCTTCTGTGATTTTTTCTGATGCTAAAAGTTGTTTGTTAGCCATTATGTCTAACCAATTTAATAGTAAAGGTAAATTTCCCTTGATTCTTCAAATAAAACATTTACTTTTCAAGTGTTGCTCAAGAGGGCTGATGGTTACTTTAGTTTGGATCCCTAGCCATTGTGGCATTGTAGGCAACAATACTGCTGATACTTTTGCCAAACAAGCTATTGAAAATGGTTGCCTTGATCAATACAAAGCATTCTCTCAGGATCTTTTATCTTGTGCTAAGAGCAGATTATTCTGTAGGTGGGGGGAACATTGGGCTAAATCTAGCTCGGTTAAGGGAAAATATTATGCATCACTACAGAGTAATATTCCATACAAACCTTGGTTTTCCAAATTCAAAAATGTGAACAAAAAAGCCACATCTGTTATTTGCCGCCTCAGACTTGGTCATACTTGCTCTAATTTTCACTTATCCAAGCTTCGTATTAAGGACAGTTCACTCTGTGAGTGTGGTCTGGATGAAGACACGAATAATCACATTTTCTTTGAGTGTCCCAAAAGATCATACTCTCTATACGATATTCTTCCTGTTGACTCCATTCCTCGTCCTTCTAACTTTAATTGTCTTCTCACTTATGTTAATTCTTCATTTGTATACATTTTAGCAAATTACATTAACACAAATAACATTAAATTATAGTTAGATTAATTAGCATCACCAAAGACTAAAGGATACTTAATTAACATCTTCTGTTTTTAACCCTTTTTTTTAATTTTTACTGTACATAGCTGCATTAGATTGTCATCCACGTGATTGTAGTCAAATGTTATAATTTTTTAAAAAATAATCCCTCTCATATATTAGTTTTTTAGAATAATATATAATACACTCATTTGCAAAAAAAACGGGCACCTAAGCAATGAACCATTTCAAATGTTAATATTTCTTTGTTTGATAATTATAGGTAGTTTTATCCACACAATTTGCTAAATTAATAAGAAAATAATCGTTTTCATCAGTATTTCATAAAATTTAGATACAATTTATGGGAAATAATGCTAAACCTCGCTAGTAGTGTATATTCGCTAGTAGTGCATATGCTCATGAAGTAAAAATAAAAAAGTTTTTTTGTTTGTTTTTCTTTAATAAAGTAAAAGCAGATAAATGTTTAGTATCGAGTGTGACCCCCTCTAGCTAAAATCACAGCTTGAATTCGTCTGGGCATGCTAGCGAGTATATCCCGGATACTTGCTTGCGGAATACGTTCCCACTCCGCAGTAATCACATTCTTCAGCTCTCTGATGGTCTGCGGAGCCGGGTGTACTGATCTCACACGCCGTTTCAGAACGTCCCAGACATGCTCTATGGGATTGAGGTCGGGACTTCGAGCTGGCCAATCCAAACGACGAATGCCGACCTCTTGCACATACGCATTAACATCGCGGGATCGGTGGGCGCGAGCATTGTCGTCCATAAAAATCGAGTCTTCACCTAGAGCGGCCAATGCGGGTTGTGCATGAGAAATTAGAACTTCCGTTATGTATCGATGCCCAGTCAGTGAGCCGTTTTCAATGAAGACTAACTCTGTACGATCCATTGAATTTATTCCTGCCCAAAACATAACAGAGCCCCCACCATAAGGTGTGATTTCTTCGAAACATGCCTCTGCAAAGCGTTCTCCTTGTCTTCTTAGCACTCGCCGACGTCGATCTTTACCGAACAGAGATATCCTGGCTTCATCAGAGAACAAAACCCTATTCCAATCGTCTTGAGTCCATGATTCACAATTTCTAGCGAACCTAAGCCTGTGAACTCTGTGCTCACGGAGTAATTTGGGGCCGCGGGCCGGGCGGTGACTGCGTATATTGGCAGCGAGAAGCCTCCTCCTGACCGTCCATAGACTAATATGCACATTTCTTACTTCTTGGAGGTTGTTCTTAAGATCCACATACGAAGATTTGCGATTTCTCAATGCGCGACTCACAAGAAAACGATCATCCCGTGGTTGGGTACATGGTTTTCTTCCAGAACCAGGCCTTCTCTCGACGGAACCAGTCTCCTGATATCGCTGCCAGGTCCTTTGGACTGTCGAGCGACTAACATTTAGCCTCCTAGCCACGAAACATTGGCTGCAACCCTCTTCAAGCAGCGCGATAATTTTGGTAGCTTTTACTACTTTATCTACCATTTTTGATACAGCCAAACAGCATTAAATAAAGCTTTGACAGTCAAGGATATGAAATTAATCGATAAAAATTGAATAAAAGTTATGAAAGTCGATGTTAACTTCTGGAACTTCGCGCCAAAAATGTAGGATAAAAAGGGGTTTTCTGTAAAAATGAACATCAAATGAAAAATTGAATTTAGAAAGTACTTTTTTAAATACCACAGCATTTTTAAAACCGGCCTGTAACGTGTACAAACGATTGAAACCTTTTTGGTATTGTATCTTTTTAAATATGAATGAAAATCAAAACCGCCCGTTTTTTTTGCAAATGAGTTTATAATATAATCAACATATTGAAAATTCGAAAGCCAACAACTAAATTTATCTTGTAAATTTCTCAGATATTAGTGTCCTAATTCCTATAACTGTCAATCTAAATTGAGTAATTGGCGAAATTTTGTAAACGCCATAATATAAAAAAAATAAATAAATAAATATTGTGCTGAAAAAAAATTAAAACTAAAATTGTCATGCCTACAAAACATTGTGTATTCGCTAATTATACGAAAATTTAAGAACCAACTAACCTCTCAACTAGGACATTTTTATTACCTGACACGGTTAAGCCACGACTTGCAAGCCATCGTTTTAAGTCCCGGACAAGATGATCTTGCACTTCTGCAAATTTTAATTTCGCTCCAGGTACATCATCTTCCGTTAATTCCATTGTAATTCTATACGTTTGACGTTGTTGTCAATCATCATCATCATCATCATCTCAGCCCATATACGTCCCACTGCTGGGCTCGGGCCTCCTCCATAATGGAAGGGTAATTGACCTACTATACCACGCTGGTCAGACGTGTTGGTATAGGGTTTTATTTCGAGTTTTCCTTCTCTTGCATAGATGTTATATGCGTTTTATATCCCTTAGTCGTCTCGTACGATCACCCACGGGTAAGATAGGGGGTGGTGAATTGTATTCTTACTCTGTCACCACACGGACTGTTGTCAATAGAGAATTCAAAATATTTGTACCCCCACACTGGTGCTGCCCCTAGCGGATCTTTTTTAAATCTTCCCAGGAAAAAGGCTAATAGGGGTGTCTATTGATTAATTGATGAACGAATGTTATAAAGTATCTGGTTACTTTGGCAGGGTTATCAACAGAGAATAGTGGGATAGTGAATCTATGTGCTGGCTCAGGAGCGCCTTGCTCGCCGCACTCATTCCACGTTGCTGAAGTGGCACCACGCGTCACATTTGCTGTTGTTGTTGACATGGAATTGAGGTATATTTTCAAGATCATTAAATCTTCATTTAATACTAGCAACCCGCCCTTCCTTCGCTTCGGTTTCAGTTGCGTTACCCGCATAGTTCCCGTTCCCGTGGGAATACCGGGATAAAACATTAAGTTTAAGCCTAAATTACTCCTTGTGTAGATAGCTACCTGGTAGTAAAATATCAAAATCGATCCAACCGTTTTGAAGATTACATCGAACAAATAAACCAGACAGACAGACAAAACATTTTTATACTGGTTTTTAGGCATAGGTGTCGTTCAAATAACCGTGTGAGCATGAAAAAAGCCTAGCATTTTGATGTTACAAACAGACACTTCAATTTTATTTATTTGTGTGATGACATAATATCTTTATTGTATAAGCAAAATTTGTACATAATATCAATTACAACACTGTCTTTTGTGGTAGTTAAAAACTGTTACAAAAGACAGGCAATTTTTCAATAAGTGTTTATTTTATTCGTTGACACCATCTTATTTTATCAAGTCTTTAATGTAAGTCTAAGCTTATCGTGTATTTTGCATGTGTGTCTGTTTGTGTGCGTTTTTCTTGTATTTGTGGTATGTGTATACACGGTGACTTTTTTATCGTCTTAAAAAAAACCATAAAAGTATCCGACCTAAGAAATATAATCTAACATATTTAAATGTTCAATAGTGGTATTTATAAAAAATAATAAAATAAATTAAAGTTAATATTTTGTAACACCCTGTTTATCATGTTTACATTTTAAACAAACAAATCATGCTGAATTTCGTTAACCAATCATAGCTACGAAGTCCATGTGGACAGCTATTGCAAAGCGTAATCCCTACCTACCCAGGTATCCTTGGCGATCCCCGATTGGCCGCCAATTATTTTAGTATCCAACGGCACGTGAAAGGGAAAGGTCAAGCGCATGAACTTACAATTTTCGTACTTAATTACCTATTTCGCGACATCGTTGTGTGTTTGTGTTGTTACGAAATGTCTAATAGACATTATCAATACTCGAATATCGTATCGACGTACAAATAGTGCACAAATGGTTGTTTATGCATAGACAAAAAAAGAGTGAGCAATTTGAACAGTTCTTTCAGTATCGGTAGAACGATATTCTTGTTACTTTGTTCGCAATTATTTGTAAATAGTGTAAATAGCTGATTCCATTTTATCTAAATACATCTGAACCAATTTACTTTATTGAAATAATGACCTACTAGTAGACTAGTAAATACCAAGTCTCTCACTAACACTTTAAATAATTGTTTCTGACGGTCCTAAGTGCGTAGAAAGTATTAAGGAAAAATTGGACTGCGCACTTCGTAGTGGTATTTCTGAAAAGGACGTAGGTAGATTATGGTACAATTTTTTGAGTTGACAATCGAACCTACGTAGTACAACAGCTGTGTTAAGTACCTACGCGCTCACTACATGCTGTTTTCTTACTATTTTATCTTGTAATTATTTATAATCATTTTTATTAAAAAATATTCTATAAAAAAAATAGTAAATATTTTTTTAAACTTTTAATTGTACGAATGTATAGTAGATACTGGATACTTTAATTGGCCTGCTTTTGTAAGACGACATAAATGTCACCGTGTATATCATGTGTACATGTATGTGTGTAGTACGTCTGTGTATGTATGAAAACTGTATGAAAAGAAGATATTTACAGATGTGCATCTGTAAATATCTCCTCTTGCAGAGATGTTATATACATATTTAATACCTTAGTCGTCTTTTACGATAATCACAGACAAGAGAGGGAGTGGTGGATTGTATTATTCAATTACTATAAGTTTAGCTTTAGTGGCACCACTCCATGAAACAATGCAGCAGCTTATTGTGTGACGTTATTGAAATAGATGTCTTCTCTTCTATACATTTATCAGTCCGTAGATATCCACTGTTAGACAGGCGTCCCCATGAGAATGCCACTCAGTACGGTCCTGTGCCACTTGCATCCCAGTTTGGTTCCCTGGGACTTTCAAGATGTCGTCAGTCCAACCAATATGGGTTCGTCCTACTCTGCGTAGTCCGATTTGTGATCGCCGCTGGAGAACTTGTCTTCCCCAACGGCTGTTGGTTCGACGAGCGATGTGGTTCTAAAAACTTATTTTTCAAATTTAGGTTCTATCTCTGCCTGGTCCATTAAACCATTTATTGTACTCTAAATGTTTAAATTCTAGGGACGCAAGTTCGACGTCGCTATAACCGAAAAGTCGCTACAACCGAGGTCGTTATTAATGAAATCCACTGTATTTTAATTACTTTCTGTTATTACTGCTGGTACTAAAAAACATTTGTTACAGGGAAGTCGGAGCTGCTGTATTAACATCCAATCAAGTGCTTGTTAATATAAAGAGGATACTCTTGCAACGTGCTTTAGAGATGCTGCCCAGTCTGCTCGACTCTTTAGAAGCTTCTTTAAAAAAGGTTATTTTTTATTAATTAGCAATCCGCAGCACTTTTGTTGTCATTGCAGGCTATGATATAGTCACACCCCGCCCAATGCGTCTAAGGTGACGCAACGGACGAGGTGCCACCCCATAACTTGCCGTACACGTGCCTAACTAGCGCCATGTAAGCGGGACACCGCTGACCGGCCTTTGTCTTCAGTGGCCCCTCGTGTGGCTTCAAACAACAGCCTGCACTAGGAAATAAATCGTTGTATAGTGAAGAATCTCTCATCATCTCAGCTCATATATCTTCTACTGCTGGTTCAAGCTTCCTCTATAATGAGGAAAAAAGGAAATTTGACTTACTATACCGCCCTGGTCGGACGGAATGGTATAGGCTTTGATTTCCAGTTTTTCTTCTCTTGCCCCTTGTATCCCTTAGTTGACTTTTATGATACCAACAGCCAAGAAATGGGGTGGTGGACTATATTTTTACTCCGTTATCACACGAAAACCTGTGGAGAACCGCGCAAATATACAAATTACATCCAGACTCAGAAATTGTAGATCATGCAAAGTATTGTCTTGAATCCATCTCATGCACTCGGCACTGGATTGCAGTATCACCTACCGAGTCTGTTTATAAATACAAACCACCCAAAGCCCTTATTCGCTATGATAAAATACACTCTTATAGTACGTAATTTAACGCAATATATCCGAGCATTCACGTCAAATCTGACCACTGATGTGACGTAGATGCTCGAAGAAAACATACAGAACCGCGTTAAGAGTATAATTACTCATAGTTAATATCGGTGCAGGCATTTAAACACAGAAATGTCACAAAAATGTATCGATCGGCGTTCTCTTTAGGAGCAGTTAAATCATATTGACCCCTTTTTTGTACCCCCTTCCCATCGCCACTGAACTGACTACTAACACCGATTCCTTGACCTCAGTCAAATCATTTTCACACCTACGGAAAATTATATAATAAAGACTCTTTAATTTATTGCTTATCATTCCAGACTATAGACGCCCTGCGTAAAAACAAATCAAATTCAAATCTATGCGCTCGTTTGACGAGTCGAATGTTGGAATTACGAAAGTCCTGTACAACTACAACACCATTGACGCCTGAGACGACAGCTACAGCTATGCATACGGCACTGGATGCTGTTATAGAACAGTTAAAACCGGACATTCCAAGCCTGAAACTCGAGCAGCCTTTGTTAGGCTTGAAAGAAATACTCGAGCCATATGTTGAATTCCTTTGCGTGAAGGCCCAAAGATACTTCAGTATGGCATCATATCCTTTTAAATATATAAATATTTTGCGATGTATTAGTTATGTAGTCTTAGATACACTTTTCTATTCACAAAATACATCTCATGATATACAGACTCATATAATATTTGATTATGAATTCTTTAATCAAATTTTAGTAACACAATGAATCCTTACTAATATTATAAACGCGAAAGTTTGTGAGTGTGTGAGGATGTGAAGATGTGAGGATGTGAAGATGTGTGTTGCTCTTTCACGCAAAAACAACTGAATGGATTTTGATGAAATTTCACAATAATATAGCTTACATATCAGAATAACACATAGGCTATAATTTATCCCGATATTCCCACAGGAAGAGAAACTGCGGGTGAAACCGCAGGACGCTGCTAGTTTGAACATAATTCTGAATTTTGAACTCAATTCGCCCTCCGTTCCTCTAGGTTTGAATGGGGTTCAGCCGGGTTATAGCCGAGCAAAGGAAGGTGAAAATTGTGAAAAATTCATCAACAGCTCATATATGTTCCACAATTGGCTTTGAGCTTCCTCCACAATGGATGGAAAATTGATGACGCTGGTCTGACATGTTGGTATTGAATTTTTTTTATAGTTTTTCTTCTCTTGCATAGATGTTATATGCATACTATATCCCTTTTTTTATTTTTATGGATGGGCTATGGTAAGCGCACGCACGGTCCATTCCGTCCGGGGCGACGGAAAGACGACGCGCGGGCCCATAACCCACCCGTATCCACGTCACCTCGTTGTTGGGCCGACCACATACTATATCCCTTAGTCATCTTTTACGACACCCACGAGCAACAAATCGGGTGGTGAATTGTATTGTTACTTCGTCACCATACAGTGAAAAAAATCATGCATGTATCGAAATAGTTTAACAGAAAGTTTACTCAGTCCCTTTTAACGGCATACATATAAACATAAAGTTTTAGTTATATGGATGATACTATTATTATTGTACAGCTTTTCGCATGTTACTTGCTGAATTATTAAAAAAAGTTACATTTTACTTATAGCAAAATAAAGTACTTCAATATTTTGCTATACGATTATTATACACATTATGAATTGCTTTCATAGATATCATTAGCATGCTGTTTCATTCATTAATGCCGATTATTTGTTTTGTGACAATAGCATAATATTCCGGCACAGGAATTAATATAATTATATTTTTGAATTTCATCATATATTTGTACATATTTATTTATCAGGTATGAACTTTATCTGTAAATTATAGTAATTAAAACGCATGAATAAGTAATCCAAAGCATACGATTGTATAAAGCACCGTAATAGATCGGCGAGAATCAATGCTCTGTGTGCTTCTTATACTTTTAATTTTATAAATGTAGCATGTCCGATAATTCGGGCGCGTAGAAATCAATTTCGAAGTGCCCGTTAATTATTATTTTCATTATTTGGGGGTTTATAGGGTGAAATCAAAGCAAAATTCCATCCTTATTTTACACCCTTAGAATTATACTTTAAGGGGTTAATGTTCAGAATAATAAAAATAAGAAATCAAGTAAAGGTATCGCCGTAAAATTTAACCCTATTTAACCTTAGAGAATGCAGATTGACAAATGCTGAAACACACATTAATTTATATTTAAAAAACTTAAATTATTTTTACAAACTTTACTCTTTCGGGGTTGAATTTTGTATAAAATATATATTTTTCGACTTGATAATGATTATGATTCACAATCAATTACATAGACGTTTTGTCACAAAACAATGTATGCATCATATGTGTTACGATTATTTCGCTTAATGTGGGTTGTTTGCACGGGAGAACCAGATGCGACTTGTTCCCTAACGCTGCACAAGTATGTGGAGGAGTTCCCCGGTCTCATCCACTTTATATATGTGGACCGCACAACGGGCAGATTCCTGGCCCCTGATATGGCGGATGCAGCTGATATGTTAACACAAGATACTGTAAGTTATCTATTTTTATATTTTGCATCTTTATTCCAGAAGAATAACCAATGTTCACATAGTTTATCTATGGCATTAGGATAATAGGAACATGCCTAGTCGTATTCCCCGACTTTGTGCTACTAGCGAGAATTTTCTGATAAATAAACAAATATCTGTAAACCATATCGTTTACATCCGTTTCCTTGTCCATTATAGGCTTTAAAACCATCCAACTAATATGCCTTAAACCGTTTATTTAGAAAGCCAATAATATGCTAATGGTATTAAACCATTAAAATAATTTATTACGTCCCGGTATGCGGCGTTCCCGCATTTGTCTTTGCGTTTGTATTTGCCCAGAAAAGCGTTTTTTGGATCAGTTAGTAATAATCAACATAATATAATGACAGACCATCATATTTATTTTACCGAGGTGGTCGTTAAAACCAGCTAAGGGATTGCCAGGCAAATGGCCAGAGCAATACTCTCTTGGAACGGTTATAATGCCAACTGCAGTCGTCAGTTCATCTGCCAAGCGTAGGTAGCATGTTTCCGAAAATTGAGGTCGATGGGTATGGATGAAAATTTTATTGATTATGAACCTTATGGTATTATGTTCCAGGTTCGACGCGCAATTAGTCGCACCTTCTCAATAATCCATTCGGGATACTGTGCGGGAACTTGGCGACGGGGTGCGCTTCATGGTTGCTCGATACTGTGGTGGGAACGACGAGGCGCCCCGGTGCGGGCTCCACTAGCGCCCAACCCGGCCGTTGTGCGAACCTTGCCGCCACCCGGCGACATACAGGGCACTTTCTACAAGTTAGCTTTCCATTATGTTTTCTACAATAAGTATAACAATCATCTGTGCGATGATGACTGATAGAAGAGAGTTCAACTGATAGAATTTAACTGCACGGATGGTGTAATACTTAAAATCCGATACCATGCCAGTGTCATGGATTCCCCTAGCCGAGGCCGCGGTTGACCGGACCGGGGATTAGTCCGTCGCCCGCAAACAGGCTGACCGCGCGACGGCGATCGACGTCCTGGACGTCGGAAGGAGAGGGTATCCCATAGGGTATTCCGTCGGGCCGGCCACGGAGGACAAGAAACTCGGTACTGGTGGTCGGCCCAACGGCGAAGGAGAGGTGGTACGGTGGGTTATGAGGATGCGCGCCGCCGCGGACGGAGTTGGACGATGGGTTCGCTGACCAATGCCCACGCCAAAAAGAATAAGTATCTGATTCGATTCCCATACGGTACGATACTGTGCGATCAACAAAGTCTGGGTGTAATGTCATCATCATAATTTCAGCTCATGTACGTCTCACTACTGGGCTCGAGACTCCTCCACAATAGGAGGAATATTTACCTCACTATAACTTGCTGGTGAGACAGTTTGGTAGGGTAAGGTTTTATTTCGAGTTTTCCATCTCTTGCATAGATGTTATGCGTATTATATCCCTTAGTCGTCTTTTACGACATTCACGGGCAAGACAAGATGTGGTGACCTGTATTCTTATTCCGTCACCACATGGTCATGCTCAGTGGGTCAAATTAGTATCCGATAAATTAAATTATACGTTTGTAAAGTTGCCCGCCATACATGGTTTAGTTACTTTGTGCGGAGTTTGAAGACAACTTCAAATAATAAATTCTTAGGCAATCCTATTTTCTATCTTAAAATCCGATCTTGGCAATAGTACTTTTTCCTAGATAAAAGTAACCTTCTCTATAGCCTTGACAAAGTATATTGTATAAATTGGAAAAGTGAGTAGTTGAGGCATGAAAGCGTAAAACAAATAATAATGATTATGGATTAATTCTAACATTAAAAATTCCAATATACCAGGCAATTGGCTGAGATGGCGTTTCCGGGTGATTCTCGTGGAGTTGTTATCAAAGAATTAATCTGCATTCACTTGGGTCTGGTGCCTGCTTCTACAGCTGTTCAGCAGTCGCGTCGTCTTATACATCTAGTAAATGAGTTAGCAGGAGACACTTCAATAGGGGCAGCAGATCTACTATAACATGTTTTTACAGTAAAATTATCAAAAATATTAATATGTAAGTGTGATATTTTTTTTTAGTAATATTTATACATAACCATGGATATAAAGTCCTTCTTTAATAATCTGAATGTAACTAATTTTATACATTTCTTTTTTCATAACTCGTCATAAAATTATCTCCTTCTTCATATTGAGATATTATCCATGATAACAGTTCATCAGTAAGAAAAGTCGTTACCATGAATTGGGCACTAACAAACAAATTACACGTATATCAGTTTTACAGCATATTTACTTAGCACCTTCTGCGTATTCTATTACATAAAATGTCACAAAATTATTCAATATCAAATATAATTTAGAAACCACATGACATTTTTATGTTCCCGCCAAAAGTAATGTAGCCAAGTGCAAATTATCTTTGCGTGGTATCACTCTTTTGAGTATAGATTTTTCAACTCTATTAAAATTTTATTTAAAGCAATACTAGGGCTATAAGAAAATTACAGTAGTAGTATATATGCTTTCTAGATCGTACTGAAGATGCGATAACCGTCATAAATAAATAATGAAACGCCTCATTATAAGTACGTCCTATTGTTGTGCTCGAGCCTCCTCCACAATAGAAATTAACCTGCTATTATTGATTGGTTAGACGGTTTGGTATAGGGTCTTATTTCGAGTTTTCCTTCTCTTGCATAAATGTTGTATGCGTATTATAATCCCTTAGTCGTATTTTACGACACCCACTAGCAAAATAGTAACCACAGCTATTTTGCTTTGCATTTTTACTCCGTACACGAAAAATATAAATAACGTGTTAGTACTGGTGCCATCTCTTTACATTGAAATTGTGTGTTGATAATGTCAACTTTCATACAATTGCTATCCTAATTATGAAATATTAATGAAAAGGTTTAAATAGATTCAATTAATAAATGAAAATGTTCAATAGAACATAGGAAAAAACCGCACAAAGGAATACCTTTGTGCGGTTTTTTTTATTAGCGAAAATGTGAAACTACGATGATGCACCAATAGTCAAAACGAAATGAATCAGTTAATTGGCTTAGGGTAGGTTGATGTTTGAGCGTTCCGATGCTCAAAAGCCGGAATCAAAACTAAACTCCACACAAACATTTTTTTTATTAGCGAAAATGTGAAACTACGATGATGCACCAATAGTCAAAACGAAATGAATCAGTTAATTGGCTTAGGGTAGGTTGATGTTTGAGCGTTCCGATGCTCAAAAGCCGGAATCAAAACTAAACTCCACACAAACATTTAGGTCTAGTTAACGCCAGCAAGCCGTAATAGACTGAACAGCTGGTGGTCTAAGTAACTGCCTTACTGAAATCAAACATTTCTTAATGTTCATTTGCGCTCACGGCGCAGATCACGAAATGGTCTTAGTACCAATCTCTCGTGTCAACTGTCGTGGCTTCGATCTCCATGTGATAGCCGGGATATTATTTCTATCCGTTAATTGCATGATTATGATAGGCGGTTGTTTCACGCTTTTAAGGATTTTATATTTTTATTTGTAAAGTAGAAACTTTATATGTGTGCTTACTTTCATCATTTCTTGCTTCTCCTACTCCATAAATAACGTTACAAAAAGATAATTACATAATAATAACTATTACAGAAAGACTCAATCTTTGTTTATTGATGCTGGACACGTAGAAATAAATAGAGAAAGATTTACGATACAAATTTACAGAGCAAATTTGAGTGAAACTTTCCAGGGGAAAAGACCACGTCAGTCTTCTAACGTTCAAATTGCTGACGTGCGCGAGAGACTTAGACAATTACATGTACTTTTTAATTTATGGGCTAGATTATGACTAACTATTACGGAAGAGTGTGCATGAGGTAAAAATGTATGTATTACGACAATACAGTGTATTTCGGTTATAAGGACGGCGAAGGAACCACTTTAATGTCGTCGCTATATCCGGAGGTCTCTATATCCGAAAATCAGTTTTTCTTTACCAGTACATGTACGTCTAGGAGCCATATTCACAAGTTTAAGAAACACTGTTCACTCACTGGAAATAGCTACGTAACTGATTCATAATTTTAACTACGCGCACATGCTAAGTAACGCTACACACAAACAAAGCATTTGACCATCTGCGAATGTAAATGAAGGATAACCCTACACACAAACAAAGCATTTGACCATCTGCGAATATAAACAAAGGATAAGAAAGCTTAATAGTTAAAGCTTATGAATGAGACTTTGGTGCCTTTGTCGACTCAGTCGCAACATCCACAAGGAATTTCTAGGAATCTGTCCCAAATAGTTCTTAAAAACAAGTCGGTATACCCGAATTAGGCGTTATATCCGGAGTCGTTATTACCGAATGAATTTCCTACGAAAGTATGCTTTAAATACTAGGGACGCAAGTTCGACGTCGCTATAATCGAAAAGTCGTTACAACCGAGGTCGTTATTAATGAAATCCACTGTACTCTGAATTTTTTTTACATTCCTTGTTTCAGTACCTTCTCAATATCCGTACGTTTTGACACGCAACTAATTTGAAATTGTAAGCAACGTATCTAAATCTTAAATAAAGTATAATTTTTACAAACAATTTTACAATTAGTTCTTTTATATTACGATATTTTTCGTGGCCGTTAACGAACAGTCAGGTTCATATATTTTCTAGTGTTCGGATAGGGGATTATTGCGCCACTCGCAAAAGAGGCCATTTCAAGGAATCGACTCAGTAACGGTGGTCCAATCAATTCACGTTAAGGTTGCTGCTACCCTACGGTGATTATGGGACCGTGCCACACTTCCGTCGCCTCCTACAGAGAGGGAGAGAGGTGACTAAACCATAGCTTGTAAAAAAGCTTGAAATATTCCACACAGCTTTAATGTATAAATTTATTTTATTAGTATTATTTTATTACTTGCCATAAATTTAATTAGAAACTAGGTAATAAGTTATGGAAAATATAACTTTTAGAAGTAAGAATTTTTAATTTTGTTATATTTTGTCGTTTATTTTACTTGAATACTGTTATGTTTTTATTACAAGGAAATAATAAAGTTTGTGTTTTATTTGATTGCCCTCATCATCTATCAAATCAGCTCACATATGGCCCACTGTTGGGCACGATCCTCCTCCACAATAGTGATCAGAAGAACTGGTGCAAGAATCGTGATTCTAATTTAGGAAAATTTGCTCCTAAACCGTTCAATTTGAATTAGTCGTTATTATAATTTCGGTAATTTAATACTGTTATGTTTTTATTACAAGGAAATAATAAAGTTTGTGTTTTATTTGATTGGCCTCATCATCTATCAAATCAGCTCACATATGGCCCACTGTTGGGCACGATCCTCCTCCACAATAGTGATCAGAAGAACTGGTGCAAGAATCGTGATTCTAATTTAAGAAAATTTGCTCCTAAACCGTTCAATTTGAATTAATCGTTATTATAATTTCGGTAATTTAACTCCTAAATCGTTAAATCAGAATACATAAGGGAATGTCCCCATATACATACGTGACTCAATTTTTACAATGTTTTGACATCCTACTTTGATGACCATTCGCAGTATAGGGTGTAGTCCAAATTTTATTCAAGCATCGTGTATTTATACGTGTTAGTGCAAGAATAGGTAAATGAAGCTCATCAATTTTAGATATTGTCTTAATGATATCTGATTATGGGTTTTACACGTGCTTTATAGTCAATAGTATTGAATAGATATAATCAGTGCGTAATATTTGATTAGGCACTAAAATCTCCTCCATAGATTAAGAGTAAACCTATCATAGCATTCCAAGAAGATGGCCTCGAGTGCTATAATTAAGACCACACAAACATTTAGTATGTATTTTACTCAGGGCCATTATAAGGAACTATTGTTACGTACGAGTCAGTCAGTACCAAACAATATGACAGCACAAGTATTCTTTAATTTTCTTTATTATACAGTAAATGTTTCTATTTGATTTTGAAATATGTGATAGTCAAGCTCATCTTTGGAAGCTCTTGATTGTACGCCGGATACAGAGATATCCAAAAAAATTAAACAAAATGTGTGATTTAATGAGGTAAAACGAGTGTTGACTGCAAGAAAGTATATTACAATTTTTAGAAAACCTCAATTAATTAGAGTATAACAAATAAAAAATTATATTACAGTTTAATACTCATAGTAAAACCAGCTTAATACCCTCATAAATTAACATTTAAATCTTTGAACTGATTTTTGTTCGTTTGAATACTGCATGGCGACTACATTCCACTTCCCCAACCCAAGGCAGACCATATATTAAGATATTTAAGAATGTTGATTGAATCAACTGTCTTAGATATTCTTAATAGCCGTGATTGATGGCTTAACATATTTGTCAACACACAAATATTTTATTCATTTCAAAGTGAATTCTGACTTTAAAATAGTTAATATGTTGTGGGAGGCTTTCATCATATTTTTTATTTCTCTATATGTAAAAGTCAAAAAATGTTTTTGTATATCATAATCTTTGAAACCATCCAACCGATATGTCCCAAACCAGTGTCATTAGAAAGCCAGTAGTGTGACGATAGTTTTAGACTACTGACATAATGCATTAGGACCGGGCAGGTAGCCTTGCGATCGATTACAAGGAATGCAATTCCTACTTCTTTTTTTAATTTGTACAGTATGTATTGGATCAGTTTCCTTTAAAAATACTTTAATCTGTCTACTAGTATCATTAAATAAATGTATTTTTGATATATATTTTTAATGGTACCACAAGATATGTTTGACAGGTTAGAGCATATTATACAAGTGATTAAACAAATCACTCTCAAGTTAACATAATAATGGATATTATAATGCATTAATTTAGTCTATTCTTAAGACATGTTGGGCAATTATACTATATACAAAAGTATTAAGCGAATTTTACTACAAGTATATGGTAACTTATTATTAATTAAACACTTAAAAGGCACATGTTAATATTCTGGTGAACTATCACTTTTTAAATCTTCATGCATAATCAAAGTCTTTTTCATTGGTTTATCTTCAACATCAAATTTTATCAAATCTTCACTGAAGTTATTGTCCTTCTGTAAACAGAAATGTAATTTGAAAATATAATAAAAACTATAACTGCCTCATTGGTGAAGTGACACAATTGTACAAATATCAATCACAGGTATAAATTCTATATTGCATTTTTCCTCTACAAAATGATAAATATGAAAATAAATTCTTTTACTATGTTCGGCAGACAGCCTAAGGCATGCTTGTTTACATCCAACGGATACTACACTATGGTGGTAGTGCAAAAATCAGTCTATAATAAATATCATATTATTTATTATTCACATATGTGTATACAAGATTGTATAATCTTGTTGTAAATCAGTTTGTTCTGGAAACTAAATTCTCGAGCATCAGCTCAAGTTAATTTCTAATGATTATTATAGCCATGTGGTAACCGGTTAAGAAGTGTCAAGACTTTTATTATCCCTTGGAAATTGCTATCGGGATCACAAACCGCCAAGTAGCTATTATAGCATTATTCAACTTAAGAAATCTATTCCTGTATTCCTGACAGTAGATGTTGATAGACTTATGAATGGATGGATTTTAAAAATGGCTAGTAGATAGGGATCAAGTATGATATGGGTTTTTATCTATATGTATTATATAATTTATCAAGAAGATCTATAGCTTGAGCTAATCTAATCTATTAAAAGCCAAGATTATGATGATGAGAACTTGTTTAAATAAACCAAACAAGAACATGTTATGGTTTCCATACTACAATCTATCAATTTAATTCAGCCCACACAAACACAATGCAGTAGAATGTTGTATAAGGAGGAACTTGGTACCATGCATAACCATCTCTACTCTACAGAGTTCTCCAACAAGTGGATCTACAAATTAACATGAAAAAGAAGTCATGTCTAAGACTCAAATCATTTGTGTATCAGTCCTAGTTAGAAACATGACCCTCGAAATATATGCTATGGCTCTCCATATCCATGGTTATGCTTGAAATTTTGCTATGTGATAAAAAAATTATTTATGTTATATTAGGTTATGGCATGGGTTCAAAGTTGTCTGAAGTGTTATAAACACTGAAATGGTAAAGCGAAGGACATATAGTCTATCAAATAGACAAATGTTGGGTAAGGAAGATTCATGAGTGACTACCACAAGTCAAATGGCACAGTTGCCCTCCACCAGGACGCCCCAAGACATTTTTATAGTCAAAGGCAATTATTGGATATAGGTGGTACAGGTTCTGAGTAACATTCCTATTGGGCTACTTCTGGGCCCATCAGCAGTAGATGTTTAAGGGCTCATGAATTGGTGGACGGCATTGTACATAATGACAATATATATTTATCTATCTGTGATTTTATGATACTACTTTAAAACGGAAAATCTTTAACACTTCCGTTTTACAAGAATATAAATATTACTAATTCAGAAAGCAGTGAATTCATTTGCATTCCCTTGAGAACGCTAAGAAATGAAATCTTCAATAAAAAGACCTTGAAACAAACCTTGCCCAATTTCATTGCAATATCTACAGTAAAGGCACACTCTAGCTCCCTATTGCGACTGTTCAGTGGCATAAAAATTACTGGACTCAACCAGAGATGGCTTATTTGGTTGGCACATACAAAACTTTAAATATTAGCATTCCTTTAAGGCTCATACTGTAACATGCTAATCAAATGGGATGGCTTTATTTGGAGTTTTGCCTCTCTTATAGTGTGTTGTTATCAACTTGAGTCCTTTAGTCGTTTCCTACAATCACCTGTAGGTAAGAACAGGTGGTGGTGAATTGTACACTTACTCAGACACCACATGGATATTCCTTTTAATACTTTAATGCAAAATAAATAGTACTTACACTAGTAGATGCTGTGTCAGTCCTAGTTTTTAAAGCAGCAGCATAGTTTACAACCGGTTTTGTCACATCTGTTGAAACTAAAGGAGGGCTTGAACTACTATTTTGGGTTACAATCTCTGAAAACTGATTTGAATTCTCATTCTTAGTATCATTATTGATTTTGGGAACATTACAAACATTCAAAATGTTAACATTCAATGGATTGTTCAATGCATCTAAACATGCTTCAGTCATTTCAGTTTCTCTGTTTATAAATTTCTCAGAAACATAATTATCATATGTAGTATGTAGCTCAGTTGAATGTTTTTCTGTTAAAATGCACGCCATTTCCTTAATTTCTGTCTCAATTTCCCTTATTGTAGTTTCATTCTTAGCAGCAATTTTTGCTTCTTTTATTAGTCTCAAATCTACAGCCTCCTGTATGTGTAATATTGCATCACTTGTATTATTGATTTGAACATTGCTTTCCCTAACAATTTTTGTAAAAATACTATGTGGAGACAGTCTAGGTGCTTTTTTGTATCCAGTATATTTCTCTCCTAAGTTAGCAGTAACATCTTCTACATATTCGTACATATCAAGACAGTTAATTCTACCAAACCTGTACATGAATGTATGTGTAGATGCTGCAGAAGATATTTTATTTGTCAAATTGCATGTAACGAAATTTTTCTTTCCATGATATTTTTCGAAATACTTTTGTAGCCCTTTTGATATAAGTTTATCCCTAAATGTAGGTTTTATGTTAGTGTTTTTCCTATATTTATACCAACCAACAATTTCATTGGCTGTACTAGAAAGTAGATCAGAGAGCACATCCTCCTTTATTCTGCCCGTGGGTAAATAGAAAAGTGAGACTGAGGGCAGTGGTAAAACTGTTCTAATTAAAATTTGTGTATCAAGGCGGGCATTTTCACTTTGTGAATCAGATATATGGTTAGTTATTTCGGATGTCACGTCTCCGATCAAAAAGCCTTCCTGAAATAAGATTAAGTATTAAAAGTGAAGATTATAAAAACAACAATATTTTAAATTAAGAAGTATTATAAGAAATTCAATAAATATGTATTTATTGCAAATACCTGGCTGCCCGCAGAGTTTACACACTCATAAAACAAAAAAGACAAAGCTGTGCCACTTAGTAACACTTTCTCTGTATAAGCCATTATTACATTTACAAAATATATATACTAATCAAACAAAAATATTAGTGAATTAGAAATCTAAGTAACGAAGAGGAAATATCGTAGAAATATTTACAAGATTGTTCAATAACAGAAATGACATATGACAAATAATTGGAGAGTTACCATAGACATTTTTTTTGCTGTTTGTCTATTCGGAGAGGGCTTACGCAGAGTCCTGTACAATTTTCTCCACATATTATTTAACATTTCTTCATATTGAATATTAATAATAGTCATCGTCTCTTAAATCAATAAGTCAAGTCGTAAACATTAATTAGATGCTGAACAACAAATATGATTTCTGTGGGACTTCGACGTGAAAAACTTGAAAATACACGTAAACCACTATTATATTATATTCATCAAACTATATTATATAAAACGTCAACAAAATTATCCAATATAAGACTACAAAAATGAATAATATTCAAAAGGGTGACATGAAACTGCCACGCTCCCGCCAAAAATCCACTACCACAGACTTTTTTCTGGTTTTGTTATATATATAGTCCATTCGGGCAGACAAAGTTGAAAAACTCCATACAGCCAAGTGTTGGCAGCATCGTAGTGCTGGTAACATTTTCAAACAAGTGCTATTTTTTTATTTTACCAGAAAAAGCGATGCACAGCGCGTGGGGCCCTGGCAACCGTAGTATGAATGAACAAGTTGCAAAATTTACAATAATAATAAGTTGCTAAGTTTACTGTTTCAACGGTTCGCTGTATATTATTAGGTGTATAATTGTTAAGTAAATTTACTGTTTTCATATTGATGTTTTCAATTGAATTCCTAATTTTTACTGTTTTTCAATTAGAGTTTAGTACCACCTATTACATTAATGTTTATTAATAACCATGTGGTTATCAACAAACATTAACAAGCAAAGGTTGTCAAATACTAGCCGACCCGGCGAACTCCGTATCGCTTTTTTTTTGTAAGCTATGGTCTGGACACACCCTGCGCTATCGGTCCGGTGCCGATGATGAGCAGGAATGTGAAAAATAATCGATTTTTATATTAATCGACTTTTTTTGTCATAATCGATTTTAATAATCGCTTATCTAAATAATAAAAATCGATTTACAAGAAATCGATTTTGATATTAAAATTAATCGATTATTTTAGTATTTGCTTTTTGTTTAAATTTAAAGTTTTCTATTATATAGAAAATAAATAATACTGTCAGATTACCTAAAAAAAGGTCATCACAATCCTGTCGGGCGAAAAACTTTAAAGAAGAACTACGAATAGTAAAAAAAACAATTATAAAAATAATCGTTTAATTATAAACAATTAATTGATTTTTTTGCAAATCGATTTATTTTAAAGAAAGAAAAATCTATTATTTATTAATCGATTTTTTCCCTCAAAGTCACATCCCTACGGATGAGTGGCGCGCGACCCCATATCACACTGTATTGACGATGGGGAGGGCATCGCCATTGGGACGACCATCGGTGCATGGCGGACCTTAACATCCGTGGCCGACCCGATGGTTTATCATTTCGGGTACGGTCCTCTTTGACGCCCAGGTAAGATTGCAGTGTTGCCGATCAGGGCGTCACCCTCACGCGGTCAGGCTCTCTGCGGGTGGCTGACTAATCCCCGGTCCATCCAACTGCCACTTCGTACCGACTAACACCAACAACTTCTTTAATTTTTTAGTTTTTAATACTTATTCTGTTATTTAGGACGCCGGGTCAGCTAGCAAGATAAGAACAGGAAAAAGAGAATTAATAAGTCACCAATTACATTATGTCAAAAAATAAAAATATAAAACATCTAAAATTTTGTGTTTGACATCAATATATGTAAGATACTAACGTCACTCAATTATTTTACCTTCCCGGCAGCGGAACCTCTCCACTAACACTTGAACTTTATCGTATGGTATTAA
This sequence comes from Lymantria dispar, assembly GCA_032191425.1. Lineage (NCBI taxonomy): Eukaryota > Metazoa > Arthropoda > Insecta > Lepidoptera > Erebidae > Lymantria > Lymantria dispar. Next base: position 15,713,200 of record CM063453.1, on the reverse strand, counting down.
AGTTCAAATTCACTTTTAAGTATTATTACGAATCGTTTGTGTGGGAGTATAGAAAGGTTTTGCTTTTAAACCTTTTTAGGCAGTTTTTGATTTTTTTCCTCTGCGTAAGAACCATTCAAGGAATATTTAAAAAAAAAAAGAATTAGCGAATGTTTTGTTGTGACGTTGTCACCTTAAACTATCGTCCGTAAACCGACTTTACAGACAACCATGTTCTTTTTTTATATATATATAAGATTAATAACATTATCAGATATCCTAAAAAAAAAGTTCATCACATATTTACTCTCCAGAGGTCCTAAAACAAAGCTGCCGTAGAAAAAAGATCGATAGATCGATTAATCGGAAATCGGTCCTTCAGACCTCGATTTTCTTGTGAATCGATTTTTTGGATGATGATTCATGTAGATTCCAGAATCGATCTTATTCAGAAAGATCGCCCATCCCTAGAATGAGCCGCGCGGCATAGTATCTCGCAGAGGCTACCGCCTCCTCGTCCCTCATGAGTCTCATGACCGCCCGCCACATCATACATACGCGCGCAATACTTAATACTTATTTGGCTACAACACTAATACTTACATTTTTAATATCGCGATATCTTTTGAATGAAATGTCCGAATTTAATGATTCAAAAAGTTCTAGAAAGGTATTGAATCCGTCTTGAATATGAAGTAATTTATTATGATAAGTATTAATACCAAGGTACAAAATAAAGTTTTTAAGCGACGGCATTTTAATTATTTCAAAAAATAAAAGAAAACACTTATTGTGAGATAACTACAATAGTTAGATATATGGTGTCGCAATATTTTTGGTAGAAAATTATATGCTCTGCAAAGTTGTAGTACATTTTTTTGTTCTATAATCAATAGCTTTCGCAACACACGCGATATAAGAATTTTTTCGGGTCATTTTTTACACCTTGGGTTACAGTATTGAACTTTTAGTAAGGATCCCTAATTTTTTGAAAATATAATATAGCCTATAGCCTTCCTCGATAAATGGACTATCCAGCAATGAAAGAATTTTTCAAATCGGACCAGTGGTTTCTGAGATCAGCGCGTTCAAACATACAAACTCTTCAGCTTTATAATATGTATTATAGTCCATAAAATATAGGATGATGTCTGTGACAGTTGTCCCTAGTGCTGTCACGCTTACGATATAGTCCGTAGTTTCTTATCGATAATACTCTTTATTTTTATAATTGTGGTCTTCTATTATAATTAAAACACAATCAATGAAAATCATTTGAATTTATTTCAAACAAAAACTGTTTTTTGACTGTTTTAATTATTCAAAATGACTACAATCAAGGCCTAGGTCACTATTATCGTTATCACTAAAGCGTTCCTGCTAGAACATTTATCATTTTTCGCCAAAATAGGGACAGTCATTAGATCAATCGATCAATTACGACTGTTTTATAAATAAATATGTCTAGTTTATTGACAATAATGCATACATAATATTATAATTTATTATGAGACGAAAAGTAGTTTTATAATGTTTACTTAGAATAATAACGTATAGATGGATAGTGTCAATACTTCGAACGTTCGAAACATGAATCTCAAAATACTAATGGCGCGCAGACGATTACACACGTACACACGCACACCACTATACAAATTATGAAATCAAATTTTGTTTTTTTAACATAAATCGTCGAAATACTTTTAAAAGTAATGTTAAAAACCTTTTTAAGTTTTTCAAATGTGTTATGACACCATTTGAATGCACAAACCGTCATAATTACCTATTTATTTTTTAAGAGTTGCGTACGTACGTGCAGTAAATGACTTGTACATTACGGAACGATTCCGGTGTAAGCTCCATTAGACTCCAATTGAAATGCTGCACTTTTTGTGCGCAAACTTCTATACGTTATTATTCTAAGAATGTTTAATTATGTCAATTTATGTATTTTATAATGCAACTGTTTGTTTTAATTGTAAAAAATATGTGGAAAGTGTTATATAGGTACTGTATTGGGTTTATTTCTTTTATGAATAATTTAATAAAGATCGGTTATCGATTTACGTATATCGACTGTCCCATCTCTTTTTTATTTTCAGTCCAGTATGACCTTGTACGTGCGTAAGCGTCATTTATGTATAAAATGTTTACTAGGTATTTCAGTAGTTACGAGATACATTTTAGGCATGAATATTAATATTTTTATATTTATGAAATATATTACAATTCAGTTGCAATAAAACTGGCACGAAAAGAATGAATATATATTTGATACACAATGAAATTGTAAACATGTCGCTCGTTCAAACTTACTTCGTTGGTTTCATTGACATCTGTCACAGAGATCAATCTATATTTTATGGACTATAGTATAGATAACCCTGTGCTGTGTGGTAGTGGCTTCGAATACTACCAACCCTTGCTTTGCTCGTGGGTGTCGTAAAAGACGACTAAGAGCCCTAGATTGACCCGCACCAACTCCATCTGGTACCATTTGGGTCAACGATTACATTCCCAAGGAGGGTTGACGTCAGACAGGCGGCCGGTCATAAAAGTCATTGCCGAAACTTTTTGCAATATGTAAAACAGATGACATATTGCGTCGACCCCAAGTAATTGGGATAAGAGCAAGATGATGATGAGGAGTATAGATAACCCTTGATTGCAGTATCTACTATTGTCGAAATTCGAGGGCATTACCCGTCCACAGTTTATGGGATTGATCGTCATATTTTTAAGCACGGGAATCTCAGTGTAAGAATCAAAGATAATAAATATTAAAACAGAAAGTTACAAATCTATGTTTAAAAGGCTGGTTAACGACAACCATTTATTATATGAGGAAAGAATGAAAACTGCTTTCTTTCACATTACATACGATATTCTTCTGTTATTTTATTGGCGACCTTCAGTTAGGGACACGATATCGAACAGAAAGTATCGATACTGTACTCATGAGTAGTATCGAAGAAAAAGTATCGTACTCAATAAAGTATCGAAGCAAAAGTATCGATACTTCAAAATATCGAGTACTGAGTACTTTTCCTAGAATCTGTGTCGTGATGAGCTTTTTCTAGACTGTCTGTGAACGGATGAAAATATTTTGAGTCACCTTTTAGAAGGTTCATTACGTTTGAACTAGATGGCGTTACCATGAATGTGAGCCGTAAGGTCAAGTTTAACATGGATAATTTCTAAAATTTATTCGATACGATGCCTGCCTAAAAGTACTTATTGAGTTAAAGTATCGAATGCAAAGTATCGAGTACAAAAGTATCGGTATCGAAAGGATAGTACTCGATACCTAAAAGTATCAATACTTTTTTCGTGTCCCTATCTGCAGTTTGTTATTTTTAGGGTAGGCAATACTGCATCAGACGAAAGTTTGGTTATAATTGCAATTGCAAAATTTTTGAAATTAGAGCTCGAATACATACAATTATATTTATTTTTTAAATTAAATACGAGTAGTTACACAAATGGCGGCTAAAAAGGAGGCAGTGGTGGGTTATTGTATTCTTGTAGCCAAAACTAAACAACTTTGCAGTTCAACAGTAGCAACAAGCTAGTCGCTTTATACGAATTATTACCATGTTTTTGATGTCTATCCAATGAGTCAAGCACTGCTCTTTATGATTTAAAGTTAAAAATGAAAGACTAGAATCTACATATCATACCTGGAATATTAAAAAAAATGGAGTTAATGTTTTCGGTCCTTGTTTCAGAAAAAAATAAAATCGTTGTGCAGTCTGACTCTTGGTGGCGTTTTAGCCTATCAGTATATTTATTACAAAAAGGATTTCAATGGTTATTACGAGAATATATTACAACCTCTTAGTCAATACCTTAATCCAGAAATGGCACACATAATTGGTGTAGCAGCAATTAAACATGGTATTTTCCCTCCTGAGAAGCAGCAAGATCCTAAGGTCTTGGTAAGCATCTTTTGGTTTTTAATAACAAATAATTTATTGGTAGTAGGTGTACATACTTTGTGAATAAATGAAAAATTCATTTTACTTTACAGAAAACAAAATTTCTCGATTATGATCTAAATAACCCAATTGGAATTGCTGCTGGCTTTGATAAGCATGGTGATGCTGTTATAGGTTTGCGTAAATTAGGTTTTTCCATTGTGGAAATTGGCTCTGTGACTCCAGAAGCACAACCTGGTAATCCTAAACCAAGAGTTTTTCGTTTACCAGAAGATAAAGCTGTCATTAATAGATATGGTTTTAATAGTGACGGCCATGAAAAGGTATATAAGAAAATTGGTAATATAGATAAATCTCTATTGGACAATGGATTATTGGGTGTAAATTTGGGCAAAAACAAATTATCATCGGACCCTATTGAGGACTATGTTGTAGGATTAAGAAAGTTCACAAATGTAGCAGATTACTTTGTAATAAATATTAGCAGGTATAAACTCTCATTTCATGAAACTTATGATATATGTGTGTACTCATTATAATTCTGAATGATGAATTGCTTACAGTCCTAATACACCAGGCCTGAGAGCATTACAGAAAAAAGAAGAATTACAACAACTTCTTATTGGAATCAATAAGGCAAGAGAATCTATTCAAACTTTACCTAATGAAAATAAACCTTTATTTCTCAAGTTGGCTCCGGATCTAAATTCTGATGAAATGAAAGAAATAGTTTCAATTATTTTAAAAAAAGAGAGTAGAGTGGATGGCTTAATTATTTCAAATACAACAGTAGATAGATCTGATCTAAACAATTTAGAGCATAGAGATCAAGTAGGAGGCTTGAGTGGAAAACCTCTCACTAAAAGGTCAACAGAAATGATCAAAGAGATGTACAGACTCACTAAAGGTGTGTACTTTTTTATTCTTGTGTAAATTTAGGGCTTATTTTATAAATATTTATATATTATCTATTGTGAATATTTTTACTGTCAGTAGCTTACAAATACACAATTGTGTAAGTAATTACTTACAATCATAGACAAGGTAATAGTATATATATGCGGTATAATGGTTCAGATCATATACTGTTCCAAGATTACAGATAGACTCAATTATCAGTAAGGAAGAGGGATTAATCTAGAATTTCCTATAGTGATGAATATTACTTTGCATAGGAAATGTTCTATTGATAATTTTCATAAGTCAAATGTCAAGGAAAATGCAAATATTTTTGACTTAACAATTCTGTTGCTACTTATGGTCATTAGTGTTTCGATTCAGTGAAGATTATTATTTGATTCACACATTGTTTCAGGTAAAATACCTATAGTAGGCGTGGGAGGAGTATTTTCTGGTCAGGATGCTTATGAAAAAATTTTAGCTGGAGCAAATGCTGTGCAAATATATACAGCTTTAATATATCATGGTCCTCCAGTTGTAACAAAAATTAAAACTGAATTAGCACAACTTCTGGAAAGAGATGGTTATAAAAATGTCAATGAAGCTGTCGGAAAAGGAATTTAAGAAATATATGCATATGTATAAGTTAATAATTTAATGTTATCTAATTTTAAATATATTATACAAAACTGTTTTGTTACTTAATAAATTTCAATAATCTATACCGTTGATTTTATTTCATTACTGCCATCTAGAAAAAAAAGTCAACAAATTACTACATATAAATTTTGGTTAGCTATTAGTTCATTAGTACTCTGACACTTAAAGTATTTGTTAAATATATCAAAATTAGTTTAATTTAATGTGTCTTATGTTAAATTTGGTAAAATTTCAAAGACTAGAATAACAAAGGAACTAACAAAAAATTTAACAGGTTGACTGTACAGTCCAAATTGGTTGTATATATGAAATGTTCCAGATTTTTTTGTAATCTATATTATTTAGGCTTAGAATAATAACGTATAGAAGGATAGTGTCGGTACCTGAGTGATCAAAAACATGAAGCCAAAAATACTACCATGCATGCAGGCAATTACACACGTGTGAATGTGTGCACACCACTATACAAACTATGAAATCAAATTTTGTTTTTATTAACATAAATTGTCGAAATATTTAAAAGTAATGTTAATACACTGTTTATGTTTTTCAAATGTGACACCATTTGAATGCACAAGCAGTCATAATTACCTATTTATTTTTTAAGAGTTGCGTACGTACATGCAGGATGGTGACCTACACTACGGAACAGTCTGGCGTAAGCTCGTATTAGGCTCCAATTTAAATGCTTCATTTTTTGTGCGCAGACTTACCTTCTATACGTTATTATTCTAAGCATATAGGTTTAAAAAAGACAAGGTACTAAACCATTTAAGTGTGTTTTCCACCATAAATATTATGATGGAGGACACAATTTCAACATAGTATTAAATATAATACACAAATGAATCAATTACATGTTTGTGGTTTATATTTAATGCATTGAAATTATTTTTTTTAAATATATATAATATACCAAGTCAACATATTGATATGTTACAAAAACTTTCAGTGTTTCACTTCCTACCTTGTATTTTGCAATTGGGTAGATGTTGTTGAAGGTACTGCTTACATGCATCTAGATTTGATACACTTGTTAAACTAAACAGCACAAGAGTTTCCAGTTTATCAAGCGATATTAGTTCTTTTAGGCCAGCATCAGTCACATCTACACACTTTGAAACTTGGACATGAGTCAAAGTGGAGCGACCATATGAGAGTCCTTTCATAGCTCTGTCATCAATATAATTATTATTATGGAGAATTATTCTTTTTAACATAGAACATCCAACTGAAACAAATTATTATATATATTGAGCTCTATATGCTGTATTAACCATTAAGGTCAAGCAAACATAGACAGTACCAATTTAATGCGTAGCCCCTATCCCCTCTCAATCACTTCGTCCAGTGTCATGTGGTCTCAGGTCTGCCGACATATACATATATCCAACTACTTATACTTGTTGAGTTAAATAAACAATCCCTTAAACATTGCTCTTTTACTACTGGCCTGTTACTAAACAGGTCACCCTCAAAATGTATCTTTCTGTAGTCCACCACACTGGCCCAAAACAAATTGTGAATCGATATCTCTGCAAAACTTCGGCAAAATAACTGGCTTCACGCTTTTTCTATACATTTACATCAAGACAAGTGTTAACTAAGTATGAATGTATAGATACCTACCTATATGAGGAAAGCCATAATGTGAGATACCCGAGTCTGTACCATCAATTTCTAAAATCTTTTTAACCGGTTGATTTTCGGGAGGTAACATATTGTAATTTGCAAGTGTTTTTCCATCAGTCCACACTACCTTTCCTCCATTACGCAAAACCCATTCAGCACAAGTTCGATCGGGCCCCAATTGTTTTATACGATCGGCGTCAGGCTTATTAAACATCATGTTTACATATTCCCAAAATGAACGGACTTGATTATTTTGGGGTTTGAATATTGGTGAAGCAATTTTACCGTTCTGAAATAAATAAAAACTTATAGCGTGTACACTACACGTAAAATAATAAGTTACAGCTTTATGTAGATACGTACATAACGCAGTATATGAAGCATTTTGTTCAGATTATCATTAATCAGATATTCACAAAATTAAAAATAAAAACGGTCAATACATTATGTTGCGTAGAAGCGCGTAGAAGTGACCGTTGCGCAATTTAGCTGGTTTAGGCTGGTTATTGAAATTTGAAACAGTGAAACCACAGAATACTAATAAAAGTGAAACTATCCAGTGGTCAGTGTTACCAACTCCCTAAAATATTTATCCCTAAATCTTAGTTAAAAACCCCTAGAATTACCACAATTACATGAAAATCCCCCTAAAAATGATTTCATTAAAATAAGAATAAATAATAAATTAGTATTTTTTTTTGGGGGTGGGTTGCGGTCTGCGCGCTCCTCGCACCACTCCGTCCGGGGCGGCAGAGGGGCGTAAGCATGCACACCCACAACCCACCCACGGTGCACGTCGCCTTCGTCGTTGGGCCTACCACCGGAGCAGGGTTACTTGTCATCAGTGGTCGGCCCGACGGAATACCCCCTATTTGGGGTACCCTCCCATCGACCGACGTCCCGCCCTCGGGGAGGACGTTGGTCTTTCCTCACGCAGTCGGCCTCTCGGCGGGTGACGGACTAATTCCCCGATCACGTCACCCGCGGCCTCGGCTAGGGCGGCATGAGGCGCAAGTACTCGCAGCTACGAAATTAGTACCTGTACTGAAAATATATAGATCCGGGCAAAAAAAAGAAAAAAGAAATGTGCCGCATATATGTGACATTTATGAGACATAGTTACTTAATAAACAATAATAATAATAATTAGGTAAGCACCAAGCTCTACTGGAACCGGTCTATCACCACGGACAGGACTATTCTTGCGAATAAGCCTGATGTCGTGCTGATGGATACTATAGATGTCGCAATGTTGGTTTTCTTTTTTCAAAAAATCCCTCTAAATAGAACACCCCTAAAAAAACCCCATCGCACTTATTTACCCCCTAAATTTGGGGGGAAACCCCCTAAGTTGGCAACACTGCCAGTGGTCTCGAAAGTCAAAGTGCGAAATCGGTAGAGCTGCCCTCAAAAATCGGTATATTTGTACTAAAATTGGCAAATAAAAAAAAACAATATAGAATCAAATTCGTTTATTTATTTATAATTTTATATCTTAGATTATCACAAACAATTTTTTTATTATCTCTTACAGGTTAAATATACTTACTTTTTTTAATCATACCAATGTTTTTTGGCCATAGCCGCAGTCATCTCTGGTTTGATTATAAAGTTGTAACAATTAGAAATGGTAAAAAAACGTTTTGTATGCAATAAACCAGAGATTAACTTATTATTATTTAAGATTATTTATTTTGAGTTTGATTATTTCGCAATTTCTCTAAAGGCACTACTCTGCGTCTATATCCTATAAATTAATACTCTGAGAAATTCTAGGAAAGAGCATTGTAATAGGAACAATTGTTGCCGTTCTACCATTTTTAATATTTATTGGATCAATTATGTCTAAACCTTTTATTGAATGATCTTTCGATAAAAACCGCGTGGTTATCTGCTTACAAGATTCTAAATAAAAATCTAGGCATATGCATTTAAATAAATTCACTTGATCTGCGTTTAGCTCTCCTGTAGTAATAAGTAGTGTATTAGTCGCAGTAGTACCACAGTATATAGCATCGGTATCCAAAAAAAATTTGGATTTTTAAAATCACCTTTTTTAATTAGAGTGCTAGTTATTTATTCTCTTTTCAAAAGGCAAACAATTATAGTCTTCAAAATTCTAGCTATGTTTTTAAATAAATTATGATTTTTGGGAACAATGGCAACAACATTGCCAGTTTAAAAGTAATAAATTGCCATTCGGTAGAAAATCGGGCGATTTTCCATGTATTCTCGGAAATCGTTGAAAATTCGTTGCATTACGGTATTTCGGTAGAGTGCGGCCTATATCGGTAGAAATACTGAAATATCGGTAGGTTCGAGATCACTGAAACTATCTATCGGCACAATAGCGGTTAGCTAGTTTCGCCGTACTGCAATAACCTGCTATCAGCTATTAACTCGAATCACGTTTCACGAACGCGAATCACACAACATTGAACGTTCGTTCGGTAATACTCGATCGCTGCCGGCAGCTAACAGTCGCTACTCGCTATTGTAGCTAGTTATAGCTAACAACAATTCTGTGGCTAACAGCTTTCGCGATCGCGACGTGGCTCGAACATTGGTTCTTTGATCAATCATCATTGTCTCTTTCATACACGCACACGGAAAAGCTGCGTTTGAACTTTGACTTTAGCTCTTAAAATCTTTGAAATAAGATGCATTTCTTTGTAAGATTATTTGTGTTATTTGTCATTAGGTACTTAGACGTGAGTTGCAGGACTTGCAGGTTGTTGAGTCATGCAACTCAACACGACTGGACCACGGCGGGGAGCGCGGTGAGGGGGCGCCGGCAGCGGCTCGTCGCGCGCCGTCGAGCCGTCGACATACCAACATTAAGCTTACCTACATACATTGTAACGCGCGCCCATATCACACATTTACTTTTCTTTCTACATTCTAAAATACTTGTCGTAGTTGCGACAACCATTGTTAACCGTTCAATAGATTCTTTTAAATTATATTTATATACAGTCCACGGCTTTTATTCCGCCTACCAGCTAAGGAATCACCCCAATATATATGGTCCTTCAACCGTCAAATTTGAACAGCGGAAGAGAAGAAGCTATTGGAAAGCTTAACTTTGGCAGCAAGTCGTCTTCATCTCGTTCTTCACTTCTTTTGTGAATATAAAGCCGTCATTTGCACATCGACAAAGCGGTCACAAGATTATTTTATAATCTATTTATTTTGAAGAACAAAAAATCGATTATTTAAAAAAATCTAAGTCACATCCCTACTAGAAACGTGAAATTTTGTACAAAGTTGTCTTTCTTGGGGAAAGTGCTCATTAAAAAAGAGTTTTTGGAATTTTACCCCTAAGGAGGTGAAAAGCGTATAACCGATATCACTTGAGCCTAGGAACGATTATTTTAGTACACGATCGGCTTTCTTGGGTTACCCCATTATTTTTTCTTAATGCTCGCTTATCAAGATTACTTTGGATCAACGCAATATGTAGGCGGCCCTCTGCCATCGTAGATATATTGCAAAGGTTCTTTTAGCAACATTTTATGACCAGCTGCCTGCCAGACGACATAGCTGGCTAGATGGCATCACCAATTGGTCCAGGTCAATGTAAATCTTTGTCTTAGTAGTATTTTGTGACACCCACAAACAATGAAAGTGTTATAATATTCCTAGCCACTGCCAGACAGTAAGTTAAAATCAAGATATTAATCCAATTTTCTATCTCTAGAAATAAACAAATATGAAGCGTCTATTTGTTGTCAAAATAATAGGTTTTATTTATGCTCACACAATTATTCACGATACCTATGTCTAAAAAACCGGCCAAGTGCGAGTCGGGGTCACGCACGAAGGGTTTCGTACCATTATTTATAAAAAAGGGGAAAAATTGCGTTTGTTGTATAGGGATACAACAAACGCAATTTTTGACCTTTTTTTACCCCTTAAATATTTATTTTATTTTGTTTTTAATATTTATTGTTATAGCGGCAACAGAAATGCGTAATTTGTAAAAAATTCAACCGTCTAGCTATCGCGGTCCTTCAGATACAGCTTGGTGACAGACAGACGGACGGACAGACAGCGAAGTTTTAGTAATAGGGTCCCGTTTTTACCCTTTGGGTACGAAACCCTAAAATGGCTCAATTTTTTTTGTCTGTCTATTCGATACGGGTAATCTTCAAAACGGCTGGACCGATACTGATAATACTTTACTACCAGGTCTACCAAGCCTTACATAAGGAATAACTTAGGCTATATTTTATCCAAGGCTATATTTTATCCCGATGTGGCTGGAGCAACTGTGAGAATGTAATAGATTTTAAAATTATTTCACTAACGGAAAGCTAATTTTAAGCGAGTAACATATTTAGGTTTTATTCCGTGTGGTGACGCAGTAAGAATACAATTCACCACCCCCTCTCTTACACGTGGGTGTCGTAAGAGACGACTCAGGGATATATTAAGCATATGACATCTATGCAAGAGATGGAAAATTCGAAACAAAACCCTATACCAATCTGCCTGACCAGCATGGTATAGTAAGGTTAATTTCCCTCCTACTATAGAGGAGGCTCGAGCCCAGCGGTGGGACGTATATGAGCCGAAATGATGATGAACATATTTAGGCTATTTTTTTATCCCAATATTCCTACGGGCCCGGGCACAATGCGGGTGAAATCACGGACATTTAATGGATATAAAAATTAATTTACGAATGAGAATCTACATTATCAGCGAATAACAAATAAAGGCTATTTTCATCCTGGTGTTTGCCCGGGAACGAGAACTCTGCGAGTGAAACCGGTGGCCTTGACCAATTTTTAAAATTCTTTCAACAATAGGAAGCTACGTTATCAGCGAGTTACATAGGCAATTTTTATCTCGGATATTTGTATGGGATTTATTAGTACAATTTTTTTCACCCATGTAAACTTATAATATCAGCGAGTAACAGGCAATTTTTATCTCGGCATTCGCATGGGAATGGGGTCTACGTGGGTGAAACTACGGGAGTTTGATCAATATTATTTTTTTTTGCACCAATGGAAACCTATCATGGATAATGTATTATCAGCGACTAAGGATGGCCATATTTATCATCGTCTTTCCACGTGAATTTGAACTACAAGGGTGGAAGTAATATTCAAATATAATTTTTTTTTAAGTAGTTTGGACCTTTGTCACTCGATCACGCGTAAACTGTTGACCAGATTTGGATGAAAATTGACACATAGAGTATTTCTTAAATTAAGAAATATCATCATCATCATCATCGCAGCCCACATACTTCCCACTCTTGGGCTTGGGCCTCCTCCATAATGGGAGGGAATTTGACCTACTATACCATGCTGGTAAGATATGTTGGTATAGGGTTTCATTTTTCGAGTTTTCCTTCTCTTGCATAGATGTTATGTGTATATATCCCATAGTCGTCTTATAGGACATCCACGGGCAAGATAGGGAGTGGTGAATTGTATTCTTACTCCGTCACCACAATAACACAATAAAAAGAAATATGCAAGTCAACTTTTACGCGGGCGAAGCCGCGGGCAAAAGCTAGTTTTCTATAAATTTAACTGCCACAAGTAAAGCTACAAAACGTCAAATTTTGTCGATCATAGCCCAAATTTTTGATCCAATTGGATTAGTTGTTCCTTGTATTGTGGAGGCAAAAATAATTATGCAACAGCTTTGGCTTGCTAAATGCTCTTGGGACGAAGCTGTTCCTGAGGAGATCCAGCATGCTTGGGCTGCTTTTCAAAACACTCTACCCCTTTTAAATGACTTTGAATTACCGCGATGGGTGTCAACTGAATCAGCATCTTCATTACAATTGCATGTTTTTACTGACGCATCTGAGAAGGCTTATGGTGCATGTATCTATGTACGTAGCGTATGCAAGAATGGCAAGGTTTGTGTTCGCTTGCTCACTGCTAAGAGTAAGGTGGCACCTATCAAGCCAATTACTATGCCACGACTCGAACTTTGTGCGGCACTGTTAGGCAGTCGGCTTTATCTTAAGGTCCGTCAATCACTTACCTTGCACATTCATGAGTCATTTTTTTGGTGCGACTCTACTATTGTGTTGGGTTGGTTGGCTACAACACCGACACAGTTAAAGACCTTTGTACGTCATCGCGTATCTGAAATTCAAGACACTAAGGGAGAATGTTCATGGCGCTACATTCCGTCAATTGAAAATCCCGCAGACCTCGTTTCACGCGGACTTAGAGCTGATAAGTTATTATCTTCTTCTTTATGGTGGTCGGGCCCAACATTTTTACAAAACGAATGGTCTTCTTGGCCTTCCTTTCCTGAACATTTAAAAAATGATATATTAGAATCTATAGAAACTGTGGCTGTTCATAATGTTAACACTCTAGATTACGTTCATGATTCGATTTCATTACTGTTTAAAAAATATTCAAATTTTAATAAACTGCATCGTGTAGTAGCATATATAATACGATTTATAAATAAGTGTCGTAAACAGTCCGTAGAAAATGGTTCCCTCACAAACATAGAGTTGACTACTTCAGCGAATGTTTTACTCAAATTAATTCAACAAGAATCATTTCCTGAAGAATACAGTTTATTAATATCAGGTAAACAATTGCCACCAAAAAACAAACTTTTATCTTTATCACCCTTTCTTGATAAATCAACAAATTTAATTCGCGTGGGAGGCCGTCTTAATAATTCATTTTACGACTACAACGTAAAACACCCTATTCTTATATCTAGCTCTCATGTTATTTGTATTCTAATATTCAGCATGTATCATCTTCGTCTTATGCATCCTGGGCCTCAGCTTCTACTCGCCACAATTCGTCATCATTATTATCCCATTGGTGGTAAAAAATTAGCTAAAAAGATTACACATCAGTGCGTAAAATGCTGTAGAATCAAGGCCAGTATTGTGCAACCTATAATGGGAAACCTTCCAAAGCAACGCTTACACTTAGAATTTCCATTTTTAGATACAGGTATTGACTACGCTGGACCTATCATGATAGCAGACCGTAAGGGCAGAGGATGTAGGCTCATTAAGTGTTTCATTTGCGTTTTTATGTGTTTAGCTACTAGAGCCATCCATCTCGAACTTGTATCTGATCTTACAAAGGAAGCTTTTCTAGCTAGTTTAAATCGCTTTATTGCTCGCAGGGGGAAACCACGTAATATATTTTCAGATAATGGTACCACATTTGTTGGAGCATTTAATGAATTATCTCATCTGCTTAAACAAAACTTCGATTTTAGTAATATTGATCCAGGTATCAACTTTTCTTTTATACCAGCGTACACTCCACACTTTGGCGGACTTTGGGAATCTGCAGTGAAGTCTACTAAGCATCACCTTAGACGTATTTTAGGTTTAGCAAACTTAACGTTTGAAGAGATGGCCACATGCTTGATACAGGTAGAAGCTATTTTAAATTCGCGACCTTTAACACCCATATCCAGTGATCCTGATGATCTAACTCCCTTGACTCCAGCTCATTTTCTTATTAGACGATCTCTAATTTTGCTACCACATCCACAGATAGAGAATGTCAGTGTGACCAGCCTACATCGTTTTCGACGTATAGAATACCTTAAACAGCATTTCTGGGCTCGTTTCTCTGATGAATATGTTCTATGGCTACAGGAGAAAACCAAATGGCGCCGTTCTTCAGTGGAGCTCAAAGAAGGATCTCTTGTCGTTATCAAGGACAAAGGTTTGCCACCTTTATTGTGGCTCCTTGGACGTATCGTTCGCGTGCTGCCTGGTGGAGACGGAATCGCAAGAGTCGCCGATATACGTACGCGCAAGGGTGTCATTAGGCGAGACGTCGATTTAATACAATTTGTCCTCTTCCAGTCACTGCTGTTGAAGATTCTTCAACGGGGGGGAGTATATTGAGTCATGCAACTCAACACGACTGGACCACGGCGGGGAACGCGGTGAGGGGGCGCCGGCAGCAGCTCGTCGCGCGCCGCGTCGAGCCGTCGACATACCAACATTAAGCTTACCTACATACATTGTAACGCGCGCGCATATCACACATTTACTTTTCTTTCTACATTCTAAAATACTTGCCGTAGTTGCGACAACCATTGTTAACCGTTCAATATATTCTTTTAAATTATATTTATATACACTCCACGGCTTTTATTCCGCCTACCAGCTAAGGAATCACTCCAATACAGGTAGATGCCTAATTATGGGGCCTTGATCTAGTCCTAATTCACGTGTTTAGCTTAGTTTCACGTGTTAGTTTAGTTTATGTGGTGTCATAAGGCTTTGTTTCGAGATTGCCTTCTCTTGTATAGTTGTTGTATACGTATTATAATATAGTATGTAAATATGGTATGAATATCTTAGAATAATAACTAGCAGAAGGTAACTCCGCACACAAAAACTGAAGCATTTAAATTGGAGCCTAATGGAGCCTACGCCGGACCGTTTCGTAGTGTACAAGGTCACGGCGTACGCAAGGCAACTCTATTGTATAGTGGTGTGCGTGTGTAGGTACGCGTGTAACTTACATTACAGTGTGATAGTTTAGTTAACTATACTATTTCCATTTCTTTATTTTCTCGATGACAGTTCTAATTTGACAGTTGTAGTGTTATGACTAAATAAGTAATGATATCGATCGCATATATGTTTTGAACAAAGACAAATTCAACAAAAACATTCAAATATATTTTTTCAAGCTGGGAACACTCAATGATCCACCGCCATTTTGTATTTGTTTTAATCTGTCACTCGCAACAAGACGGTCGTGCTATATGGTCACTACATTTCTGTTCACTGAGTTTTTCACATTATCCATACGTTACGTTGTGTATTTTGTGTTCCTCCGTGTTGATTGCTACCCAGCTGTCAAATATCAAAATGCCTAAAGGATCTGTTCTGAAAAGTCAGGCGAGAGAACTGGTGATCAAGGTTCGTAATTACTTTGAAGCAGAATATCAAAATGGTAGCCCGCTATTACCACTGTCGCAAGTGCGAGAGCGTGTTGCGGCCGCATTAGGAATTAGTGGACCTACTGTTTCAAAAATTACTACCGAAGCTTACGGTACAAGCGGCATGCAAGCAAATAAGCTTCGTACGCCGAAGAAGAAACGCCAACCACGTCGTGTGACATCGGTTGACAACTTCGACGCTGACGCTATTCGTCGTCATATATATGACTATTACTTGCGCAAAGAAATTCCAACACTTAAAAAACTTGTTGTTTCTTTACGTGAACGTGGTTTGTTCCATGGCCAAAAATCGTCATAAGCTTAGTGTTGAAAGAAATTGGATTTTCTTATAAAAAATCGGACAAACGTAAAATATTGATGGAGCGTCACGACGTTGCTATAGCTCGCTGCGAATTTTTGAGCGAAGCCAAAAAGATATCAGATTGGTCAAATGTTATTTTCACTGACGAGACTTTATTAAATGCAAACCACACAGTATCGAAGAACTGGACTGACGACACCGCCGCTTCCACTAGTTCAGTGCCAATGGGAAAAGGTGAACGCCTTATCATATGCCATGCAGGGTCTACGAAAGGATTCGTGTCAGATGCTTTACTGGCCTTTAAATCCAAGAAAACAGTGGACTACCACGAAGAGATTTAATGAATAATTTTAACGTGGAGATTTACGAAGGATGGTTCAAAGAAATGGTGCAATCTCTGGAAGAACCGTCGATAATTATTATGGACAACGCTACATATCACTCTAGACAAATTGATAAAATGCCGACGCAGGCCAATAAAGAACAAGAGATAATTGACTGGCTCAAACGTCATGGCGAAAATGTGGATGATACTTTATCAAAAGTACAATTAGTGAATATTTTAAAATCTAAAAGAAGCCTCCCTAAAAGATATATTACCGACGAAATAGCTGCCGAATGTGGTCATTGGGTTCTTCGACTTTCGCCGTATCATTGCCAGTACAATGCTATAGAACTAATATGGGCACAAATCAAAGGACACGCCGCTCGAAACAATACCCATCCCCCTTTTACGGCAAACAAGATGTTAGATTTATTAAAAAATGCATGTGCGGAAGTAACCGCCGAACACTGGGAAAAAATTGTGAAAAGAACCCAAAACATTATAGCGTCGGATTGGGAAATTCATGTGGCATTAGATAATATAGATATACAGGAACTTATAATAAATGTTGAGGAGAGCTCATCGAGTGATAGTGGCGATTCATCAGATTTTAATTAAAATAAATAAATGAACAATCAACATAATATAATTACATCTTGTAATGAAATGTAATATTAGTTAATAAATTTGTATAAAATAATCCGGCAATAGTTTAGTGTCTTACACTTTGTAAAAAAATATCGGGTCTCTTATCGTGTTACGTTTATCGATAGCTCCATCCCTATCAGTTTCTCCGACTCTGCTATGACCTTGTACGCGCGTAAGCGTCATATTTTTATTAAATAATGTATACATAATCTAAAAAAGACGCTCGTTCAAGTTTCCACAGGAGCTGTCATCGAGAAAATAAAGAAATGGAAATAGTATAGTAAACTATTATATTAGTATAGTAAGCTATTCTCGCTACTGAAATAGCTTGTTTAAAAACCGCTATTGACATTCAATAGATAGTTTCGTTTAGTTAACCAAATAACCCGCTACAGCCCATCGCTATGCTGTAAGCAATTTGTATCGGTTTTAGGTATGAAACAAAATATCGATGTTTTCAAATATCGATGTTTTTAAACATCGATGTGTCATTCATAAACGTCGATGTTTTAACATCGATGTTGAAATCAAAACATCGACGATACATCGTTGTTGAAGAACTATGTTTTATCGTACATAGATCGTCCATGTATATAGAATATAAATCAAAAGCACTTCACCTTGCCCGTGGATGTCGTAAAAGAAGACTAAGGGGTACAATAATGTGCTTATAACGTCTAGGCAAGAGAGGGCAAATTTGAAATAAAATCCTATATCAACTCGTCTGACCAGCGTGGTATAGTAAGTCAATTTCCTTCCTATTGTGGAAGAAGCTCCAGCTCAACAGTGGGACATATATGAGCTGAAATTGCAGTTATCAATGTGCTCTGATCGGCTCTTTAATGGGGAGGAAACCATACGTGTACCTCTCTCTAAATACGGTCAAAAAATCTCCGTAAATCATAAACGAAAACGGCTGCAAAAAAGGTATGTTAGATAGCCCGCTTTTCGAAGCTCTCTCCAACTACGGTCACTCATTGTAATGTTATCCAAGATCTCCTTGTCTCCAAATTGTGTTACGTAATATTTGAACAGTCCTCATATATTTGAAGGTACTCTTACATGTTCATGTTAGCACGTAGCACGTTAAATTGTCTGGCCGCTAGACCAGCGAAGTGAGACACAGTTCATATCTGTAGGTACATTTTTTTAACCCATATATTGCAGTATGCCTCATGGTGCTTTCTTTCTCCGTTAAAACATTTACAATTTAAGAAATACATAATTTGGCAAATTCAGAGATATGCTCCATGAGGATTGAAACCACACCTCTGTTCCCATTAAAGCTTATTACAATCATACTTTTATTCATTACAGCTAATGGAAATTGATTGTGAATAACTATAATTTCTTTACACGTGTCGTGGGGGTTGGTCCACGGGACAATTTGCGTCTAAGACCTTCCTAGTATTTATAGTACAGGCAAAATTTAACTTCTGTAGCGACCACAGAGGGCCATGGCGGTCAGGGCGACGGAGGCGGCGGGCCTGTTGGCCGAGATTCCCCCGTGGGATCTGAATGCGGAAATGCTCGCCGATTTGTATCGGCGGGTGTTGGTGCGAGCGGAGGGAGGTGTGATCTCTTTAAGGGTGCTCACCGCCTGCCGCGTCGACGCCCGCCGAGACGTCATTGCCCGTTGGGCAGTCCGGCTGGAGAGGCTCGTTACGGTGTCTGAACCGTCGAGGCCTTCCGGCCGGTGCTGATGCAGAGGCTAAAACGGCGGCACGGGGTGCTTTCCTTCCGACTGGTGCAGGTTTTGACGGGGCATGTATGCTTCGCCAAATACCTGTACACGGTCGCTAGGAGAGAGAGTACACTGTTCTGCCATCACTGCGATTGCGACGAGGACACGGCGCAGCATACGCTCGAGGTTTGTGCCGCCTTGCGTGTCACGCGCGCGAGGAGCGCAGCCTCGATGAAGCGACCCACCGCCGGTGACTGGGGTGGCATAGGCGCGACTATCTGCGCCTCATGCCGCCCTAGCCGAGGCCGCGGGTGACGTGACCGGGGAGTTAGTCCGTTACCCGCCGAGAGGCCGACCACGTGAGGAAAGACCAACGTCCTCCCCGAGGAAGGGGGGGGGGGGCACGTCAGTCGATGGGGGCGTACTCCTCAGGGGGTATTCCGTCGGGCCGACCACGGACGTCAAGTAACCGTGCTCCGGTGGTCGGTCCAACGACGAAGGCGACGTGGTGTTCGGGTGGGTTGCAGGTGTATGTGCTGACGCCCCTCTGTCGCCCCGGACGGAGTGGTGCGAGGAGTGCACCGACCGCAACCCACCCAAAAAAAAGGAAAAGGGCAAAATTCAACCAATTGTAAATAATTTTGTGGTTAAAATCAAATTTCAATTTTATTGGGTTACTAGCAGCACCGTGCGCTTTTACCTGCTTTCCCTTCCTGTGAAAATATCGGGATAAATGTGCCTATGTGTTATTCTGATATGTAAGCTGTATTATTGTGAAATTTTATCAAAATCCATTCAGTAGTTTTTACATGAAAGAGCAACAAACATACTTTAAACTTTTGCGTTTATAATGTTAGGAGGATATAGCCATCCATTCAATCGATGTAATAGGAATTATCGATTAAAATCATTTTTTGTTCCAAAAATAATTTTCTCGACTAATTGGTCTTCCCTCGCATCCCTATACCAGCTGTCATTAGCTGTCACTCAATGTTACCGTAAATTAGTAGGAGGAACTACGAAATACGAATTATCTTGTAATTTAGACGTAAAACACTTAGTATCGTGTGTCGGGATTACATTTTAAATAAGTAAATTACTGTTTGCATTACATCTATGTTTGCATAAACTGTAAAAATGTCTGAATCCTACGGTAAATACACCTGACTTGGTATCTAGGTAATATACATTTGTTCTAAATTACTTACACTATTAATTTTATATTTCTATTTCAGAGTATTTGTTTAAATTTCTTGTTATTGGAAGTGCAGGCACAGGCAAATCGAGCCTATTAAATAATTTTATTGGAAACAAATGTGAGTTTCATTACATTATATTTAAAAGAAGTATCAGCAATCCATTAGTCGATTAAGATGATTGAATCTCCTTAGCCAGACGCATTTAAGAAAGCGAGGAATTCTAGAATGATCAGAGACCTCTCCTTTAATCTATGAAATAATAAAAATATATATAAAGTACTTAACAGTTCACAACTTGCATGTCAAATTGCATCAACTTGGATGTAAACTAAAGCGATTCGCTGATTTTTATTGGGGGCTAGAGATTATTACAATTGTTTGTTTATCATATAACAATGGCATTTACAAATATACGTATCTGGTTAATTATGGCATTGGTAACCTTTGGGAGCGGCAAAAGTAATATGAAGAAGATTCAGGCTCTATAACTACTGTTTATTTATATAATTACTAGCAACTCGCCCTCGCTTCGGTTTCAGTTGCCTTACCCGCATAGTACCCATTCCCGTGGGAATACTGGGACAAAATATAGCCTATGTTACTCCCTGATATTATAGCTTTCCATCGGTGAAAGAATTTTTGAAATCGATTTGGTGGTTTAAGCATGCAAGAGTAACAAACTTACTTTCGCATTTATAACATTAGGAAGGATTAGTATGTACCTGTGTGGTAAGAATACAATTCACAGCCCTCCCCTATATTACCCATAGGTGTTGTAAAAGACGATTATGGGGATAATAATATATGTTATAACATATATACAAGAGATGGCAAACTCGAAATCTTATACTTATAAGCCTGACTAGCGAGATATAGTAGGTTTTTTTCACCCCCATTGTAAGTAAAATCTGGCAAAATTTAATAGAAGTATGTCTACACTTCATACAGATTTGTAGTTGGAGTATTAGTAGTTAATTGTATATAGTTGATATTATAAGATATTGAGTGCGGTTGTTTAATTTTATTGCAGTTAAGGAAGATCGTTGTCACACAATTGGAGTTGAATTTGGTTCAAAAATTGTAAACATAGGGGGCAAATCAACCAAATTACAAATATGGGATACCGCTGGTCAGGAAAGATTTCGATCAGTTACTCGTTCCTATTATCGAGGTGCAGCAGGTGCTCTTCTTGTATATGATATCACATCTCGAGACTCATTCAATGCTCTCGCAAATTGGCTTAGAGATGCCAGAACATTAGCTAGCCCCAATATAGTAATTCTGATGGTGGGAAACAAAAAAGATATGGAGGAATCGAGGGAAGTTACGTTTACGGAGGCAAGCCAATTTGCCCAAGATAATGGTAATTACCGTCTTATCTATGTTTCCATTTCTGTATTTATACACCGTGGAATCTAATTGGCTGTTTGCCTGAAACGTACGTACTCAGTTAATCATTCTTAATATCCCCACATAACTAAAAACATAAAACGTTTAGAAAAAAGTCTAATAATTAGACATTCTTAAGTTTGTCTCACATGCAAGGGTATAGTTCCCAACATGCCTACGACATAGCATTCGTATTCGTAAATCGCAATAATAGGTAAAACAAATTAATTTTAGTCATAACACGTCTGAGCTCAGTGTCGCACCTCACTCGCTCGTGTCCCACACCCCTTTCTTCTTTTGTGATGAGCCCGAGTCGCGCGACCTTGGTCTGTTTTAATAGATCAGTTAGCATGCTACCGTACCTACGATCGATGCCCTTAACCATATGTTAAATGATATTTTAAGGAAACGTCTGATATTGCAAATGACAAGCATTTATGTTTTTATTTTATTGAATAAATGCTATATCATTAACTGTATGTTTCTATATCATTAACTGAGTATGTATGTTTCGGGAAAACAGCCAATTAGATTCCACGGTGTATAATTAAAATAACCCTCTGACCAATGAAAGTGTCATTATGTATATGAATTCTGCTTCATGGTATGTAGTAGTGTATGTCTTCTATGTAGTTGTAGTTTATTTACATTGCTACAGTAGTGAGATGTCTGTCATGTAACTTCTTATGTAATCAAGGGAAGATCTGAATGGGCTTCCGAGAGCTTCGGACTCTAATTGAAAAAAAATTTTTCATGTGAACCCTCCTCACATACCCTTGTATCTAATTGTTTAAAATTAAATACCTTTAGTTTGATTATTATCAATTCAACCATCATTTAGGGTTAAGAGCCTTCTACACTCACCTCTAGTCCACGTAAGGATATGACAACCAACTGAGGCTAATATTCAAAGTCTAACAAAAAAAAGAAGAACATTTTTGATATGAATATGGCATTTGATTTTGTAGACCATAATATTTTACTAAAAAAATGTGAAACTTATGTTATTCGTAGTACAGCTCATAATTGGCTAAAGTATTATCTTAAAAATCGTGAACAATATGTAGAAATTGGGAGTACTAATACCTCTTTATTATGTACCATATATAAATCAAACAAAAGACAATCTTTTTGGTGTACCTCAAGGTATTATATTAGGGCCACTATTGTTCCTTTTATACATTAACGGTCTACCTTCTATCACCAAACATAAATGTGCTCTCTTTGCTGATGATATATTTATAATGATAGAAAATAAAATAAAGTCGCTCCATTATGACCATATAGTCAACAATGAGATAGCGTCTATTGTTCAATAGCTGAAATCTAATCTTAAGGGGTTGAAGGCTGAAAAATGAAGCATTTTTTGGGATTCTTTTTTGAAAAAACTACTCGATCAAATGATTTGAAATTTTGTGTATTAATTATTATTACAATGAATTATAAAAAAAAAAAATATTTTTATTTTCAATGCATTTTTTTCGCCGTAAGAGTGGCCGCAACATGTCGTCTGAAAAAAAACACTCCTTGCTGGTTGACAGCCTAACTGCCAGATGAAGCATCTGAAATCAAAAATTCAAAAAGATTATTAAATTATAATAGAATAGCTGTCGCAGCATCGTAGGGAATTGAAAAATTTTGTTTAGAATAAAAATGGCGGTCATTTAAAAAAAAAATCGAATTTTACTCAAAAATTTTGCAGTAAATTGTTAATAAAAAAAAAGTAAACAATTAAAAAAAAACTACGATGCGACGATAGCGATAAGTTTTCTGAAAAGAATTATTTTTGAATCAAGTCGATTGGACAAGATTCGAGAGAGCTATGCTGTCAACCAGGTTAAAAAACATGGTTTCGAGAAAAGCGCGTTTGAAATTTCAAGAGAATAAAATTGAATGATGTAATTTAAATATTAATATAAAACAAATTTTTACCGATTAGTCTGCTATCCCTGGACCATATAAAAGTTCATTTGGGTCAAGCAAGATCATTTCTTCAACCTGATCTCGGTTTGAAAGTATCATCCGGGTCAAATCATTGAAGGCTGTTTGGTATACAGGCTTCGGTAAATCCATAAACGCACAAAATTTTTCTAAACCTCTTAATCCAACTCCAAGCAATCTCATGGAAAATGTAAATCGCCGATTTACTTCATAGGCATTTCTATTGACAAGCGGACATGAATCAATTTTTATGTCAACACATGATTTGCATTTTACAACTAATTTAAATCCCAACCCGCGTATGCTCGTTTCTGCAAAGTCAATATCACTTCCACATTCTTTACACTTCACAAATTTTTTTAGTTCGGGAAAATACTAGAAAAATCAACTAAGCGGTAAGAAACACTTTGAGTCACTGTTACCGAAGTCTCGCGAAACACGCTTAGTTTAGTCGAGGGGGTACTTGTGTTTGTTACCTTCTTCTTTTTCTAAAACGTATCGATTCTTCGGAGACGCGAATTTTCTTTTCTTCCTGTCAGCCCTTACCACATTATCACCCGAAACGTGTCTTCTACTTTTTCTGTCCATTTTATTTCTTTAAAATCACACAATTTATTGATATAGCACGAGAAATCGTTGAGACGCACACTACTCAAAATTTGAATTTTAAGATGTGCACTGCTCGAAATATAGCTCGATACTAACCAACTGACTACTAATACACAAATATTCATGTTCCTGGCTCGTCACCTTTGTAATTGCTTCATACCTATACCTGGTTTGGGGTAGACGAATAGGGGAGGGATGCTCAGACCGTGTAGAACGCTCTGGGAGCGTCGACGCTTGGCATCAGTTTAGAGTATTTCTAAGCCGAATATTGCTTTCAAAATTTGTAGGCATATTATTTAAGGCCAAAACTATATATTTAAGCAAGAAAAAAATCGATTTTTTTTTTCAACACTGATATAACCCCTTAAAGTAAATCCATCTAAAACTAAATATATTCAAATCTGTAATTATAATAATAATTTAGATATTAACTTGACATGCTGTAATGAAATTATAGAGAAGGTTGACACTACAATTTTTTTAGGTATAAATAAATATTGACCAAAACTGTAACTGGAAAAAGCATATAGATGACATTTGTAAAAAATTAAATAAATGTATTTTTGAGTTTACAACTTTAAAGCATATCTTGGGACAAAGTATTGCACTTACTGCATATTATGGCTAACTCAGTCTTGAGATATGGTCTTCTATTGTGGGGTAACTCAACAAATATTAATAGAGCATTTATTGTGCAAAAAAAATCTATATGAGCAATATGTGGTGCTCATCCTCTTGCAGGTGTGAACTATTTTTAGAAAATTGAAAGAGACTGACTCTTACATGACTGTATATTTTTCAAGCAGGCTGTTTTGTTAAAGAACACGGTTCGTATTTTAGCACATTTAAAGTAAAACATAATTCTTTCATATTTATGAAAATCGAATTAATTTAAATATGATACTAATTTAAATATGTTGCATGTCGTAGTAAGTGACGAAATATGTGAGACCTGTTTGTGCACCATTAACTACTTCACTATTTCATGCAATAAATTTCATTTCATGTCACCATAGAAAAGAGGCATAATTACAATACCATATTATAATATTTCATATAATTTTTACCTTCATGAAAAAGATCGACTTATTTGTAATTTTAATAACTATAAGCTACTTTGAGATGGGGCAGTGTTTTTAATTTCTTACACTAACTAGAATTTTATGTTTCAGAACTGATGTTTCTAGAAACTAGTGCAAAAACCGGCGAGAATGTAGAAGAAGCGTTTTTAAAATGTTCAAAAACAATTTTGGCTAAAATAGAAACCGGTGAGCTTGATCCTGAACGGATAGGTTCAGGTATACAATATGGTACAGGCACATCTAAAAGACTGAACACTCCAAAGAAACCTGCACGAACACCATCAGATTGTGCCTGTAATATGTAAGAGATTAGATTTTAATATAAAAACGAAATGGAGGCAGGTAATTAAATTACATATGAATCTTAAAAGAAGTCTCTCTTTCTCATTGTTACAAAAAATGCAATTGGATTGTGGTCTATTATAGATCTGGTTATTATGATCTATTAAGATTTGTGTATGTTTAAGAATAGATAAACTCTTTATAATTATATTATCACACTTCTCACATATTTATCTTTACTTGTATGTTTTAACACTAAAAATTGTTAGCTGTCAGGTTGTGAAATAATGGTACACAATTTAACACATACTTATGTAATATTGGTGATCTACACTAGATAAGCTAAACATACTAAATGTCACTTCTTTATGAATAAATTTTTTTGGACTATAAGACAGACAAATTTTATGTAAATGAATGTAAAACATCAACCGACTATCGTTTAAGAATGTGTCTCCGTACATTTTGGGAATCTCAACCAACTGAGTTCTAGTTGGGCGGGTAGTCTCTTACCGTATGAAAGGCGATCTGCCCATCAACTGTGGCTGTTTGCCACTATCCCCTATTATTTTTTATTTAAACTTAGTTTGCAATTGATTTATTAACTAAAGTATACTTCAAAGATAAAGATCTCAACTATTACTATTGATTCTTGTCTCATAACTATCTCTTGTTTATTTAGCCAACCCTAGGATAGAAGTCTGTTAAACTACATTTTCCACGTGTTTGTTTATTGTATTTTGTATAATTTAACGCTTTTCTCTTATTTTAAACCCTGAGGGCTTAGAATAATAACGTATAGAAGGTAAGACCGCGCACAAAAAATTAAGCATTTAAATTGGAGCTTAATGGAGCTGACGCCGGACCGTTCCGTAGTGTACAAGGTCACTGTACTGCACGTACGTACGCAACTCTTAAAAAATAAATACGTAATTATGACGGTTTGTGCATTCAAATGGTGTCACGATTGGAAAAACCACCAACAACACATTTGAAAAACATAAAAAGTGTATTAACATAACACATACAAAGTGTATTAACTTTTAAAAGTATTTCGATGATTTATGTTAATAAAAACAAAATTTGATTTCATAATTTGTATAGTGGTGTGCGTGTGTACGTGTGTAATCGCCTGCTTGCATGTAGTATTTTTGCCTTCATGTTTTTGATCGCTTAAGTACCGACACTATCCTTCTATACGTTATTATTCTAAGCCCTGAGGGCTTATGTATCTCTTATGTTACGATTTGTAGGGAATGTAATGACGTTATGGTAAAGATCTCTTTGAAACCGACTTTTGATGAGAGAAATACTTCCTGTAAATCATATAATAATTGTGTAATAATAACTGAAAAACAAGTACTAACCTGAATGACTATGTATCTTAGATTTTTGGATCCTCTGGTCGCCAGGATGACTAAGTAAGAATAAAAATTGCTACCTCTTTCGCCCATGGATGTCGTAAAAGACGACTAAGGGATATAATATACGGTTGACATCTGTACAAGAAAAGGAAAATTCGGCCTAAAACTCTATGCCAATGTCTGACCAGCGTGGTTTAGTAGGTTAATTGCCCTCCCTTTCTGGAGGAGGTCCCAATCCAACAGTGGGACTTATGTGGGCCGAGAAGCAGAAGATCGCGAGACTGGGCCAGGTTTACTGCTACTCCTAAGTGACAATGATCTTGAGACGAGAATGCCACCCATAATTACTTACACTTGTGGGCATATCCATACTACTTAGTGCTTTTTTTACAATTTTTGAACACCTAACGTTGACTTCTCTAGCATACGGGAAAGACCTAAATTTTATCAAGCATAATAGTTTTCAAGACTCTCCTCTAAATGCTAATTAGGTCTCATAGTATGGGTACACTCTCTTAGCTCATTTGGCGCAGCGGTTGAATTACATTTCCAATAAGCCTGGTCTCAATTCCTTTATGTGACAACCCTTTTTCGGTTTGACAAATTTGAAAACTTACTATTGAGCGAGTATCATGATTGATGAATATGGAGTCTACCTACTTATTGAGATGGCCATGATACAGCAGTCAGCAATTTTCTGGCATTTTTATTCATTTCAAATAATCTAAGGTGTTTCATGTTGTTAGATCTCTCTGTATAATTAAATGTTTTACTATACTTGACCTAGTGTATTTACACATTTTTTTTTGCAATAAAGTTTATTAACATCACCATTTCTTTTTATTTGTGCATTCACTGGATACATAATTTGGTTCCGCCTCAACGATCTCTTGAGTGATAACGTAATATTCCCTTTACGACTGTCTTCCACTCAAAAACCTTCGTCCTAGCTCTTTTAAATGCCTTCTTTCCTTCACCTTTTCTGTGCATGTTTTTAAACTATTTAATTTATAAATACGAACAATATCAAGTTAGTTTGCTACCAAAACGTAATGAACTTTTCTTTCAACTATCTTCTACAGTCTTCTACTAAATATTGTCCTAAACCTTACCTTAAATTACAGTACTAAACGTGTCATAACAACTTAGATTAGATAGATAACTTTGGTAGTTTTGGTATAAACAAAACAAATTCTTATTTACTAAAAGTAAAGTATGTATTGTTTTTTCTTAAACTTTGGTTATTAAGACTAGTGAGTGTTACTATTACTAATTGAGCAAATAGCGAAATCTTATAGGCTAGGCTGTACCTATTGTAACTGTAAACAACCAAACTTATATAGTCTTAACTAACAAAATGTAACGTAAAATTAGTTACGTTACGTAGGCTTTATAAGTATAATATAACAAAACAAAGAGTATATTATAACCAGCTGTTGTCATGCCAACGTATACTCTTACGAGTTGGCGCTTCCGCGCCGCTGTTTATTTACCGGGCCGGGCGAGTCCGGCCCGGCAGGGCCTGGTTTGCAATCTCTAATAGCCATAAAGCAAAGAAGTGAAGTGATTTTTTTTTATATTCTATATTATAGATAACTGCGTGACTATAGGCCATTTTTTGATATAATTTGAAGATGCTATAACGCACTGGCGCAATAAAAACTATTCACTATTGCCATTAACACCCTGATAAAAAAGTAATTTCATTATTTTAGGCTCTAAAAATTTTCAAAGGGTCTGCCACTAATAGAGTCATAGCATTCCACATCAAAGAGTACCAAATGCTAATTGGAAGCCACCGACGGTATGTGTCCAACCCCCATTTATTTGTGAGGTCTTTCTAGAGTAGGCAGAACACGCACCTGGCTCCGTTAATCCTGCTTCTTTACTTAATACAATATTAATACTAAGTAAAATATAATTCCATCCATCAGGCTATAAACATCCACTGTTGGACATAGGCCTCCCCACGAAAATGCCACTCGGAACCGTCTTGTGCCACTTGCAACGGTTTCCTGCGACTCTCAAGAAGTCGTCAGTCCACCTAGTAGGGGGTCATCCTACGCTGCGCCGTTTGATTCCTGCTTGTCACTTTAGAAACTTTCTTCCCCAACGGTTGTTGGTTCGACGAGCGATGTGGCCTGCCCATTACAATGTGCTAATTCTACAGAATTAGCTCATATGCTATGTCGGTTACACCCGTTCTTCTACGGATTTCCGTACTGGATTTCATTATTTTGTCAGACGTTACTTTTTTATAAAATACTAGCAACCCGCTCTGGCTTCGCTTTGGTTTTAGTTGCCTTACCCGCGGAGTTCCCGTTCGCGTGGGAATACCGGGATAAAATATAGCCTATGCTACTCCCTGATATTACAGCTTTTCATTGGTGAAAGAATTCTTGAAATCGGTTCGTTGGTTTAAGCGTGAAAGCGTAACAAACAAAGAAACAAACAAACTTACTTTCGCATTTATAATATTAGCAAGGATAATTATTATCTATATATATAAGGGGGCGTACATAAAATACGTGAGATGTTTAATTGGGTTGAGGGTCGAGTCAAATCTCATCTAATCTTACGTTGGAAAGAAAAAAATTATACTATTTTGGTCCATTTAATCCAGATTGTACACGCTTAAGATTTAATCTTAAGGTTTAGGTACAGAAAATAAAAAAAAACACCTCGCGTAATTTATGGACGCCCCTTAAAAATGAATTGCTGTTCGTTAGTCTCGCTAAAACTCGAGAATGACTGGACCGATTTGAATTATTTGTGGAAGTCCAGGGAAGGTTTATACGGTGAGAAAATATAGAAAATTGCGAATAAAATACTAATAATATAATTTTATTTGCCCACACAAACCGTTCTTACCCGTTAAACATTTGACGTTCGTCCCGTCGGTTCGACATTTTTAGCATAATTACATGTAGATCTAGATTAAAAAGGTTTTGGAATCGATAAGAAAAGGCGGTGTATCTTAGTCGTCTTTTACGACACTCACAGGTGGTGAATTGTATTCTTACTCCGTCACCGCACGGATAATACTAAAGCCAAGCTGATAAATACTAAAACAAAATAATTATGAAAAAGGCGGTGCGAAGTTCGCCGTGTCAGCTAGTCAACAATAAATTCGGTCGTTGGGAAGCATCAACAGTCATAATTTAAACGCCATTTTACTGCTATACTAGACCAAGAAGAGATTTCGTGCAAATTGTGTGGCCAAACTATAAAAGTGTGATTCAGTATAAATATGGCAGCCGTAGGAGATTTTTTGTTGATCTAGGACAGCTATACTCTAAGTGTGTTCCGCGGAACCCTAGGGTTCCGTGATACCTCTGTCGGGGTTCCGCAAGAATTTAGAAATAAAAAAATCAAAACACCTCTCTCTGGTCGCTCCGCGGCTGTGCGGACTCCGCGGCCGCGCGGAGACAAAACGCTATGAATGTTATTTATTTATTTATTTGTATTTGTATAAGCTTGTGTTACATTAGCTGGTACAATATCTCATAAGTTTAGTCTCAACAATTTTATACTTGTACAACGCGTTCGCTCTAAGTTTGCCGGTCTGTGGAATGCGCGTACCCTCCCCCACGTGACAACAAAACTTATAATGTGTCATAGTTTTACCCAAATATCTAACGTACACAATTTTTATTGTTACAATTAAATAAAAAATTTCGAACGTCATACACTCATACCTATCGCCAGCGGCAAACTTAAAACGAGCGGGTAGTATACTTGTAAGCGCTCAGTCTCTTTTATAAAAGCCGCCTCTGAATTAGACGCTATAGTTGTCAACTAGCGACTTTCGTCTCTAACTTCAAAGGATAAAGTCGATATTGTTTACAACGCTATTTTTAAATTTCTGTTTTTATTTTTGCTTTTTGTTTATCAAAGGTGCCGACTCGAGTATTTTCGAGAATATTTGAGATCGAGTCTAGGACTAAGTATAAAAGCGGCGATCGCGCGTTGGCGTCGTCCGGGTTGAGAGCCCTCAGCGCTCACCCATAGTCCGCGTCAAGCTGTCAAGGCCATCTGCGGCCAACAGCTGTACACACAAAAAAAAAAAAAAAAAAAAAAAAAAAAAAAGTTGGCGTCGTCAGTTGATGATTAGCGTTCGGAGCGATAAGTTACTACCTACTTACAAGCTCGCTAGCGAGAAACTAGTGTTCATTGTTTTACTGCCTGCTGTATTCTGTTGTCTCAGTTTTATACATTTCTTCCCTGTAGGTTCTAAATTTAGTCTCTTATACGCAGTAACGATTGTGCATTATTTAAACCCCACTATCCTGACTTGTAACATTATAAATAAAGAAGAATGGAAGGTTGGCTTAAAGGTGTTAAACGTGTTCCAACAACATCTTCTAATGACGCTGAATGTTCAAAAGCAATGCGCGCGGAGAATTTAGCAATCACCGATCCAGAAGATGATGCCACGAGTGCCACGACGTCAAGCTCGACGGTTTCAAAGACGAAAAAAAGGAAGTATGATGAATCTTATATCAGTTTCGGATTTGTTGATTCCAACGGCTCACCTCTCTGCATGCTCTGTAGTAAACTGCTTCCTAATAGTTCCATGGCACCTGCCAAATTGCGTCGACATTTAGAAACCGTACACCCCGAGACTAAAGACAAGAATAAAGAATTTTTTGTTCGCAAAAAAGATCAGTTATTAGAAAGTCAAAAAAATATGATGCATGTAACACAAACTACCAACGAAAAGGCCACGGAGGCATCATACTTAGTTAGCTATCGCATTGCACAAGCAGGTGAAGCGCACACTATCGCTGAGAAATTAATAAAACCATGTGTATTAGACATAACAAAATGTATGCTTGATGAAAAATCTGCAAAGCATCTTTCTACTGTTCCGCTATCAAACGATACTGTTTCACGACGAATCCATGATCTGGCAAGCTACGTCAAACAAGAACTAGTTACACGTCTACAAAATACACGATTCGCTTTGCAAATGGACGAGTCGACTGATGTCGCTGGTTTGGCTATCCTGCTGGTTATTGTGAGATATCCATATAAAAGTTCTTTTGAAGAAGACATGCTTATGTGTTCATCGCTGCTTACAAACACTACCGGGGAAGAAATTTTTAATAAAATAAATATATTTTTTGAAGAACATAATCTCAGTTGGAACAATTGC
Organism: Lymantria dispar; assembly: GCA_032191425.1. Lineage (NCBI taxonomy): Eukaryota > Metazoa > Arthropoda > Insecta > Lepidoptera > Erebidae > Lymantria > Lymantria dispar. The sequence goes on along the minus strand of CM063453.1, from coordinate 15,681,163 downwards.
ATTGACATTTGTACAGATGGGGCCAAGGCGATGACAGGTAAAACAACAGGAGCAGTGTCACGAATGAAAAATAAAGCGCCTAATTGTAGTTCCAGTCATTGTATTCTGCATAGACAAGCACTTGCGATGAAGCAAATGCCGTCTAATCTAAAATTAGTTATGGATGAAGCGGTAAAAATAATTAATTTTATCAAATCACGACCACTACAATCCCGATTGTTCTCATTATTGTGTGAAGATTATGGCAGCAAACATAAAACACTGCTGCTCCATACAGAAGTGCGATGGCTGTCTCGGGGAAAAACTTTAACAAGGCTATTTGAACTTAGAGCCGAGTTACAAATGTTTCTTTCAGCAGATACTTCTTTTAATTTGAAGGACCGTTTGTATGATAAAACTTGGTTGTTCCGATTGTCTTTTATGGCGGATATCTTTCAAAAACTTAACGAATTAAATTTATCGTTGCAAGGTAAACAGACAACAGTGTTTCAGGCCTATAATAAAATAACTGCTTTTAAAAGAAAATTAGATTTTTGGATCATTTGCATTGGTAAGAAAGAAATAGAAAGTTTTACGTTACTCAGTGAGTTTGTTAGCGAAAACGACTCAGAAATGTTTGAAGATAATGTGTTTGAAGAATTGGTCCAATATCTCAGTTCGATGCGCGCATCTTTTGAAAAGTATTTTCCCGAAGAACACAATACAAAAATTAAAGTGAACTCCTGGATTCATAATCCTTTTTTACCCAACTTGGAAAAGCCTGAAAACATGTCAAATGAGATATATGAATCTCTTTTAGAAATGTCATCAGACACAAGTATGGAGTCCTTGTTCAAAACGACGCCTCTTAATGATTTTTGGTGCAGAATCCAAGATGAATATGCAATGCTTGGCCAAATGGCTCTGGATATTCTTCTCCCGTTCCCAACTACATATTTGTGCGAAACAGGATTCTCTACCTACGCAGCCACGAAAACAAAATATCGCAATAGACTGGACGCCGAAGCTGATATGAGACTCCAACTTTCTTCCATCAAACCTGATATCAAGCAATTGATGAAAAATAAAAAACAGTTTCATACCTCCCACTAGTTAGATTTTTTCTTTTTTAATGTTTTCTATTATTGTCCTTACCAAGTGGTGAAGTAAATAATAATTAGTAACTGATACATTGTACTTTTATTATGCTGATTAATATAGAATACACTTATAAAAATAATTGTTTTATTGTAGGGTTCCATCAAGTATTTTGCTTCCCAAAAGGGTTCCGTCATTTAAAAAGTTTGAGAACCACTGATCTAGGAAGTCTGGTAAGAAAAGAGCCGGCCAATGAGCATATGATGAATGAAAGCATAAAAGTGGTTTTGTTCAAATTTATTTCTGAAATAATAACATTTTAAAAGCTCCTATGCAACTAGGGCTTACATATCATGAATTTATATTTGTATACTTTTACATGGCTCAAATATCATTTGATTTAATGTAATTACATTCCTACGATGTTTGAAAGTTTTACAAAAATATCGTATTAAAATAAAATTCATATTGTAATTTTAACAACAATAGTAATTTAAGGCATTGTTTTAAATGAACTGTTAAAATGATTTAAACGTTTTTTTTTTCAACCATCTTGTACATTTCGTATCTGGCCTTTTTTCGAATTGAAAATGATATGTACATTTTCTGCGGGTAACTAATACAATTAACAGATATTTCGACCCCCCCAGATAAATGTGGAATGTGGGATTTTGTTAATAGATGCAGAAAACCTCCATATCCTTTCACAGTATTCTATTAAGTAACTCAAGTAAAATATAAGTAATGCGAGTAAAATATAAGTACTTTTTTTTCCAATTTGAGCAAATATTAATTTAAACAATATTTTCTGGCATTCAAAATATACATAACTTCTATTTCCTACAAATTGATAACATCTTAATAGATACTCCCTAATATTCCTATACCAATCTTACGAAGGCGGTGAATGTTTTTTTTTGTAAATATAAGTACATAATTAAGTACGGCAGCTCATGCATCTTATCGTGTACGTATTTAACCCTATGTACACAGATTTCCGTAAATTCTTTCCCGAAATGAGTATAGACGGAGTTAAAAACTAGCACTAGTCAACTTATACAGTGACATTATTGAGCACTGAAATAAGTGTTATTACATTGTTTTTATAGTGTATATCCATTAATAGTATAAAGATAGGCAATAACATATCAATAACTGTAATCACAGAAAATGTGTTATTTCCACATATAGCATTCACTTCCAAATGAAAGAAACACTTGAGTATGTGTATTCTGAGAACAATGTTTTTCTTAGAATTATTGATTTTTATTAGACTTGCAAATAAGCTTTTATTCATTCAATGCGAATTATTATTGCTATGGCCTTTTTTGAACAGATTATGAATCTCATGGTTTAGTAATACCTGCAATCTTTTAGGATTTGCTTACCGTGTCCGGTTATCGCAGGCACCTCACAATTAACGGTTTTTATCTACAGGTGTAATAACTATTCACTCATCTGCCTCCGTAAGATAGTTGGTGTAGAGACAATCGTAAATATTGACTGATAATTCAAACTGATACATAAATAAAATTGCAATTGTAAACTAAATCATTACCTATGTACTAATTTTTTTTTTGTACATTTAATCCACCATAATTTACTTAAAAATAAGTTTAAATGATAATTTTGACTTGTTAACGCTGCAACCATACGTAAATAAAAACTACCCACCCGAATAGCATGCGGTAGGTACTAGATTTTTTTTTAAGCGAATAGCATGCTATTACAATTTAGTCGGACTTTCACTATCAAATCCTTTTACAAAACAATGTTATAATGCACTTATTGAAATAACGCATGCGTGAATTAAAATGCACCTATTCAATTATTCTAGGAACTAATTAGGCATTGTGCCTTGAAACCAAGAACCCATTTGTAATTATATTTTTATTATAATTAAGTTGATATAAAATTTTGTTGTCATATAATGAAATAACAACTTGGGTTTCTCGATATGTTTTTATTTTATACCTGTAATGAATTGATACAAAGCTTAGCACAAATTTAAGTAGGCTGAATGTAGGGTCAACAAATTTAGTAAACAATATAAGTAGAAAATAATACAATTGACCTAATTTTAGTTCTATCACAGTAAAATATCAAAACATTTAAGCAACTTTATTGATAATCAAATCCACAATTTATTACGAGAGGTCATAACTGATGACTTTATTTAAGTTTTAAAGACCCCACGGAGAACTTATTGATTCTTTTGAATGTCTACCACTCGAAAACAAACATAGCGAAGATATAACAAATATCAACATAAAATAAAATCGTAAAGAATCTGTGATTATACATTTTAAGAAATAATTATATTGAGATTCTTATAAGGGTCTATTGCGATGTTAAGACCGTTTATTTTTTAATACAAAGCCTTATAGAATATGTTATATCCAAATAAGAAATATGTATATAGTATGATCGTTCGGCTTGTTTCAGACATTAGTAAACCATACGTTTTTAAACACGTGTTTCACATATTTTATTGTAATTTATTTGATACACATAATCTAGAACGCACCGTTTCTCACGTGGGGAATTTCTATTTCATAAAGACATTTTACATAAAATTTAATATTCATCATTTAAATAGTTGCTGTATAAAACTTTATTTTTTAATAAAAAGTATTAAGAATATGTAATATTTCGTCTAAAGAATTTGCGTTAGATATATATTTAAATCGTTATAATATCTTTCTAATTGTGTTTTCAACAGTTGCTATTAATACATAATCTACTTAACAATATAAGAGCTTTCTCTCCTATAAAATATATTACTATAACTACTTATTGCTAATATAACACAAGTTACTGAAGATAATATTCTGAGCCATTTACGCTGTGCTGGCAACAAAATATAGCTTGGTATATACCGATTGATACTAAGATCAATAATAATATTTTTTTAGACTTCAGTTGTCTATATTATCATTATCTGTATCTTTAAATCAGTCTTCCCTCATATCTAAAAAAAAACAGCGGATGTGTACCTATACAGCATAACGAAATTGATAGATTTTTAACAGCCTTCTTTTAATATCATGACCAGACCAGAGTCATCATAAATACAAACGTTAAATAAAATTGATTAGAAGAAAGAAATATAGTATTCACATGCTCATAGATACAGAATAGGTTTGAATTTTTTACCATAACCAACTGACATGGTTTTTCAAATTACAATAAAGTCTAAAAAAGTTAGCACGTAAGCTTTATTGTATCACTCAATGAGTTTTTTTTTTTGCTGACTGTTCACGCTAATTTGACTCACCTAGTGACGTAACGGAACAAATGCATGTGCCGTGTCGATTACCGGAAATGCTCTTTTAGTGTCATTTTGAGCTTCGATGTATTTTTACACTTTAATAGTTAATTCTTTACAATTTAATTGTAAAGAAATGTAACTTTTAAACTATGTTATAAATTTTTTTAGAACTACGTATAGATATTTGACATTTACATATTTAAGAAAAATGGATTTCAATCCGTATAGTTTATAATTTACAATAACATGTCTCGTGATTATACTATTTCACCGAGACACGGGTTCTAACAAAACATTATTAGACTCCAATGTCTATGGTAATTTTCTTTGAAATTTCTATTAAAACGAAAAGCGAAGCATGTGAAACTAAAAAATAATTAAGGCCAACATATTTTATAACTACCTGTTACTAGCGGTGTTTTAATTTTAAACGTCTGCATGGTTATGTAGTAGGTACATATAGAATTGAATAGTCGTTCAACGTAGTATCCATATTGGTAGCGGCTTAAATGCTAAAGCTCGGTTTTTTGCCACGTAGACTGGTGGAGAGATCGCTTGGACACTGGCGGGAGGGGCCGGTGTCTACATATGTTATTATTGCCTCTGGCGGCAAGCCACGGCGGCGATTAGCGCTGCACCACGCCCACTACCGTCTTCTGATAACATTAAGTCGAACTGAAACAAATAAAAGACAAGTGTAACGAAAACATATAATATAATAATGCCCTTGACATTATTATAGTAGTTGTAGTATAATAATGCCCTTGACCTCTGTCTATCTATACATATAAAGAAGGTAGCTAACTGATTAATCAACGTAGAGTTGAAAGTCAAACTAAAACTATGAAATATTGACATTATTTTCTTTTGTGACGTAGTAAGTAAGAACCCACTAAAAGGGGTTTTAAGAAATACAACGCCAAAGGGCACTTCTTTTGGCGTTGCATAAAATGTAATAAATGCATTACCAAAGTTTGTATGAGGTGAAAAGAAATCTTTATCCTTTTTTTTTTAATTATGCACAAATTCTTATTTAAAATAAATAAATACTTGTTCAGCATTTGTCAATATTCATCCTCTTTTTTTTTTTTTTTTGTGCGACAGAGGGGCTTAAGCACGCAACTCCCGCGACCCACCCGAAAACCAACGCCTTCGTCGTTGGGCCGACCACTGGAGCAGCGTTAACTTGTCGTCAGTGGTCGGCCCGACGGAATACCCCTAATTGGGGTACCCTCCCATCGATCGACGTCCCCCCTCGGGGAGGACGTCGGTCTTTCCTCACGCGGTCGGCCTCTCGGCGGGTGACGGACTAATCCCCGGTCACGTCACCCGCGGCCTCGGCTAGGGCGGCATGAGGCGCAGATAGTTGCGCCTACGCCGCCTCAGTCGCCGGCGGTGGATCTCCTCATCGAGGCTGCGCTCCTCGCGCAGGCGATCCGCCGCCTCCTTCCGCGAGATCACTGTCTCGTAGAAGGCTGCGACCGCGTCCCAATTCCCGACGCTGTCGACCATCGCCCTAGCGATAGCCGGCAGCGTCAGGACTGTACCGATGATTGCGACTAGTTCACAGCGCTGCACTGCCCAAGCCCCGCAGGCCTCGAGCGTATGGCGCGCCGTGTCCTCGTCGCAATCGCAGTGGTGGCAGGACGGTATACTCTCCCTCCTAACGACCTTGTGCAGGTATTTGGCGAAGCACCCATGCCCCGTCAAAACCTGCACCAGTCGGAAGGAGAGCACCCCGTGCCGCCTTTCCAACCACTGCATCAGCACCGGCCGGAAGGCCTCCACGATTCGCACCCCGAACCGAGGTCTCTCCAGCCGGACTGCCCAACGGGCAATGACGTCTCGGCGGGCGTCGACGCGCCAGGCGGTGAGATTCCTTAACGAGACCACACTGCTCTCCGCTCGCACCCCCGTCACCCGCCGATATAGTCCGGCGAGCATCTCCGCTTCCAGGTCCCACGGGGGAGTCCCGGCCAATAGGCACGCTGCCTCCGTCGCCACCGTGCGGTATCCGCGGATGGCCCTGACCGCCATGACCCTCTGTGGTCGCCACAGAAGGGCCCTAAGTCGGACGGTCATGGACCCCGCCCACACCGGTGCGCCGTACAGGGCCATCGACCGGATGACCCCCGCGTACAGCCGTCGGCACGCAGCGCTCGGTACGCCCACGTTCGGCATAAGCCACGATAGGGCGGACGCCGCGCCGACAAGCCGTGGAGTGAGCCTGCGGAAATGCTCCCGGAACCACCATCGCCCGTCGAGCACCAGGCCCAAGTACCTCATATGGGCCCGGATGCTGATGTCGACCGAGTGGACGGTGATCGAGACGCCGATGGGAGGGCTCAACCCCAGCGCCTCGATCCGCCTGACGACCTCCTCGGTACCAGAGGTCGCCAGGCTTACCGCCTCTTCTAGCATCCCACCGCAGGCTGTGACGAGCGTGTCGTCGGCGTAACAAATCACGCCCAGCCCGGGCGGGAGGCTCCCCCTCAACGCTCAGTTGTAGCCGATGTTCCACAGGGTGGGTCCGAGGACCGACCCCTGTGGGACACCGCAGGTCATGGCAATATTCATCCTCTAAGGGTGTAAAATAGGATATTAAATTTTACATTGATTACGTTACGTGATTTATTTGATTAGAAATTACTAAAATTAGCATAAGTCCTACTGAGATAGCGTCTTTTATGATGTAAAGATTCACTAAAATGGATGATTTTTTCGCGGGCAATAGCTAGTCATTACATAATGTCCTTGACACTATTACAGTACACGGATGTTTACTGTGCGTCAAAACATTGTTTGATGTCTCATGACCTTTCCTGATAAACAGGCTATCAAAATATTTTTTTACTCGAATACGGGGAGGATTATTATTAATGTGACCATATCGATGCCCCCAAGCAATAACCCAGTAATTGCAAAACTCAAATTTTTCAGGAGTTAATGGTTTATATTTTTTAGCTATATCTTTTCAGTGAATCATTATTTCGCCATGTTAAATGTATCAAATGAAAATTATTTTTTTATAGAATAACCTTATAGTATCAGAATTATATTATATATTCAAAGATTCATGTAATACATAAAAATATATATTACGTAAAATGTTTTGTAACGTTTTAACAGTATTTGTTTATTACCATATTGAATTATAAAGATGAATTCAGTAATATCAACTTACGAGATTATTGCGGTTAATTTTTAAAAGTAATAGAACAATAATGATTATTTATTTGGTACCTAACCAAGAAATTTCAATGAAGGGACTAACTGTAAAGTTATATACGAGGGGTGATCCAAAAGTAATGATAATCAGTTATTTCTAGTGCACACAAAAATACAAAAAAATTTCAGTCACTTGCTCAGTTACCCACTAGTTCAGGAAAAAAAAATCATATAAATAGGCCACAATTCCCGGGAGCTACATTCATTTGAATACGGACTGTCAAGGAGTGAACATCAAAATGGAAAAACACGAAATCAGAGCTGTCATTAAATACCTCTGCTTGAAAAAAATGTCTACCAAAGACATACACAGCGACTTGGTGGAAACATTAGGGGACTCTTCTCCTCCATATTCCACAGTTGCACGCTGGGCTAAGGAGTTTAAGCTGGGAAGAACATCGACGGAAGACGAACACCGCGAAGGACGCCCATCGACGTCCCTCACTGAAGAAAATGTGAAAAAAGTTGAAGAAGTTGTATTGGAAGATCGAAGAGTGACTATCAGGCATGTAGCTGAGGTCACAGGGATCTCATATGGCAGCATTCAAAGAATCCTTGCGAACGAATTGCATATGAGAAAGGTCTCCGCGCGTTGGGTACCGAAAATGTTAAACGACGAGCAAAAGAAGAAACGAGTCGACATGTCAAGAGCAAATCTCGAAAAGTTCCAGGCAGACAAGGACAATTTTTTGTCACGTTTTGTGACCATGGACGAGACCTGGATCCACCATTTTGATCCTGAAACAAAACAACAATCGATGACATGGAAACGATCCGATGAACCGACGCCGAAGAAATTCAAAGTGTCAAGCTCAGCAGGGAAGGTTATGGCGTCTGTTTTTTGGGACGCTGAAGGAATAATCATGGTGGACTACTTGGAAAAGGGGGCCACTATTACAGGCTCCTACTATGCAGAACAAATAAGAAGATTGCGGGAGGCTATTAAGGAGAAAAGGCGAGGCAAACTGCGGGCTGGAGTGTTGTTCCATCAAGACAACGCACCTGTTCACAAAGCTGCAATTGCCATGGCTGGCATTCAGGAAGCGGGCTTTGAGTTGGTGGAACACCCCCCCTATTCACCAGATCTAGCCCCCAGTGACTTCTATCTCTTTCCACGACTCAAGGAACACCTCCGAGGCAAGAAATTTGATGATGATAGCGACGTGATGGCCGCGGTTGAGGACTTTTTTGAGAGTCAAGATAAAGATTTTTTTTGTAAGGGAATTTTAGGTTTAGAAAAGAGATGGACTAAATGTATAGACTTGCTAGGAGACTATGTTGAGAAATAAATATATTTTTTTATTTTATTCATTGTGTTTATTATTGATTATCATTACTTTTGGATCACCCCTCGTAACTGTCTTATTGCCGTGTAATCTACGCCAGTACACACGTTTTATCGTGTATTTTAATTCGTATGAATATTGTTACTAACCGTTACCGAAAAAATATGCCTCATATTTCACTGCAATAAACTTGTAATCGCAGTAACCAAAATTTAACATAAAATATATTACGGTATTATTATAACACCAATTATCAGTCATGAAATTTAAACAGTAATAATGTAATATTTCATTTTTGTCGTATAAAAATCTAATAGAACTTCCGTGCAATAAAACTTTCATTGGTCATATTTTTGTAATTAAACATAGAAAAAATCCAAAAAAAAAATCATATATGAGTCCTCGCCTACAGAGGCCTGAGTGTGAGTTTTGTCGTTAATATTACGCGTTCTACCGTGAGCGCGTAAACATGTTATTTGTATGAAAAAAAGTACAGCGCCACTAGCGGTGCGTATTTAAAACATTGTTTCAAATACGCACCGCTAGTGGCGCTGTACTTTTCTTCATACAAATGACAGTTTACGCGCTCACGGTAGAACGCGTAGGTAATATTAACGACAAAACTCACACTCAGGCCTCAGATGTCAAATTTGAAATAAAAAAAAAATCCAGTAAAATGCTATTACTAGGTTATTGCTTGGGGGCGTCGATATATTTTTTTTACATCAATACAGTTCCGTTATTTTTGTGTCATAACTGGACACTGACAGAAATAGGTACAAATATAAAATTAAATTCAAAATACAAAGCCACGTGAAAAGTCTTGCAAGAGTATGTAAAACTATTAACTGAAAACAAAAATTAAATAAAAAAAACAGAACGCAATCCTATAAATATTACATACAGAAATAGGTAAGTATATGAAATTAAATGCTAAAATACAAGGTCACGTGAAAAGTCTAGCAAGAGTACGTAAAACTATTAACTGAAAACAAAACAAAAAAAAAAATAAGACCGCGACCCTATAAGTATTACATACAGAAATAGACACAAATATGGAATTAAATGCTAAAAAACAGAGAATGCCACATGAAAAGTCTTGTAAGAGTACATAAAACTATTATATCAAAACAAAAAATAAATAAAGAACAAGAACGCGACTCTATAAGTATTACAAATGATCATGTGAGCTCTACATATTTGCAAAAGCGCTACACTTTTGTACAGTTAGAGACAAGACAATCTGAAAATGGGACTGCCCCGTTGAAAACAAGACGTACGGTCACGTTAGTTATGATGCTGATCGATGCGTATAAATCGTTACCTAGTAAAATCATTGCTTAACCGAGTTGAATGTTGTATTGGACAACATTATCGTCATTTTGAACATGTACTTAATTAAATTAGAATATATGAAATACAGTGCATTTTATATTCATTATAGATATCATGTTTCATTGTAATATTTAGTGCTTATGATACACAATTGATATTCAAATAGAAATTTATTTATTTTATTTATTTATTTAAGACAACACCCTGCACTAAGGAAATAATCCTTGTATTGCGGGGGACTTTACAAACATATAATTAACGGACACAAATTACATCCAGACTCAGAACAACACTTTGTGGATCGCACAAAGTGTTGTCCCGCGTGGGATTCGAACCCCCGACACTGGCGCTGTAGGTCGCTATCTTAACCACTACGCCATCTGTGCAGTCAATCAAATATGTAATGCAAGTTTTATTTTTCAATACGAGTGTTTTTTCCCGAACATAGAAAACGATTTTTTTAAATCCATTAGATATGGGCGTTTTCTGTTTGTGCCACAAACGGTTATGTATCTGATATACAGTTTGCATATCGATATCGAAAACGGTTTTCTCATATCGATATCAGTAGTACAGTTTTCAAACGTTAACATTGATATTAAAATGAGCAAACTAACTACGAATGCGAACTAACACAAACTCTCACATTTACAGTTAAGCTGTCAGCGGTACATCGATGCAGGTCTTAGGTATAGGTATTTACCTAAAGTTATTTAACAATTAGCTAACTGTAACTACGGCGTTTTCCCTTCATGCTTTACTAGGCTTAGGACTAGCAGAAAAGTTTTTGACTAGTAAATGTTAATTTTTTTTGTGAACTGGTATTACTTCTCTGACGCATTTAAAAATTGACATATTTACAATGATTAAATATAGTGCAATTAAAAACTATCACAAACAATACAAAATTTGTTTTTCAATCTAAATATGTCACGAAACAACAACAATTATTATTATTACTTACAGACCTGTGTCCATATTGTAACAATTCAAATTCAACCTTATAACTTCGAAATTTAGTTCCACTTTGTAGAATAAGTGTCTCATTAATATCGAGTAGCCGTAGCCGCCAGAAACGTTATCATAACTATACAATGGAAACTAAACCTTATTGCTAATACAGTGAGATATATTAACCACGCAAACATGGCTAAAGTTATTTCATATTCTCTTCATCTCTTTTATACTAATAAAAGAATATATACTTAGAACGAGAGGAACGAATATGTTTCATATCTCAATATCGTTTGTGAAGTTTACATTTTGTTCGTACGTGTTCATATCGTTATAGTTTTAAGTTTTGACTCGATACGGTCTTTGTGATATCGGCTATATTGATATAGATATCGATATGGTATGATATCTAACACATATCCGATATAAGTTACGTTTTGATATATCGAACTCATCATTAAAATCCATGTATGCAGTTATTCTGTTTAATAAAATCGATGAAATGGTTCCTAAGAAAAAAATAGATCTTTGTATGTCTCATAGTTTCAGATTTGTCCCTATTGACAAATCTAAAAGGGCCGCTCTGGATAATGTGTTATATAGGTAGATAGAATGTATATTGTTTGTAGGGGAGATATTGTTTACTTCAGTTTTAATCTAATAAGTACCTACCTACTTCGTCACGTAATTATTTGACGTCAATATAACGCAAGCGAAGCGTCTAAATATAATTAATACGTCGAAGTGGGCGGGAGCGTTATAGGTACCTATCTAGAACGCTCTTTGGGTGCGATAACACTTTAGCGTGTCTTTTTGTTGTTTAATTTATTATTTGATAAAACTATTTCATAATAATTAACATATGGACTGTTGACCTTATAGTTGTTTTGACAGCTGTCGTATAGTCAGTCACAAACATTAATAAAATATAGGTACCTATTTTATTAAAACACGTAGGTACCTATGAATGCACTTATTTAAGCCTCGAATCATTTACTTGCAGACAAAGGCGTCGGGATAGTTATATCTATAAAAAATTACGAGTTCGAGTATATATAGGAATTAACTCACTCATAAATTATTTATTAATCTAGCTTACAATTAGATAGCCTGTGACGTTAACGGTTAATAATAAACCCGTCCGGACGGAACTGGGTCGTTCGTCTCAAGTCGTCTGTATCTAGCTACTGTTATTACTTGCTATTATTCAGACTAATGAAGTTATTTATGCGAGAACAGACGATTGAGCTCACACCTCACACACAACCCGCCAAGCATTTATCGTCTAGGCTGAAGTCGAATTTAGTAGTGGGTCTTCTAAACTTTATTCTCTCTCCTTCACACTCACATCATTTGCTACGAATAGACAGAAATTACTGACTTCCGAAACTCAAAGGAGTTCATAGCGTCCATGAGCTTAACAAGTTCTACGAAACTTGAATTTCACAATTGTTTGAGTTTCGAGAACTTTCAGATTGGAAAACGTGCTAGTATAATATCTAAGAATATTAACTCGTATTAAAGTACATAAAGTAAAGTCGGAGGGAGAGAATTCCTGAATATTACAGACTAATACAGACAGACCAGTCTATTTGTCGCATCACCGAGTATAGTAGAGAATGTGTTGAACTGATTTTAAAAATGTCTATAGGGATTCCTTGTGCTACTGAAAAAATCAGAATCTACGGATATAAGTCAAAAACGCAATTTCTTTAAAGATCCTATACATACAGAGCAACGCTAAGTTCTTGAGCTAATATCTGTTTAAATGTATATAGATGATGTACATTTACATGATGTATTTCCATTATTTTGCGTTCGTGCAGATGGAATGAATTAGTTTTATTTAAATCTTTATGTGCGCTAAAAAGATAAAAAATTGGTTAACACAAGACAAACGCTACAAATTAACTGCGATACTCACCAATATGTGGATAACCCATATTGGCACGATAAGTATACAAGTTGGGTAAAGGCTCAGAAGCCCAGTATTCGAATTGTGTTTGGATGTAAAGTGATCATGTGAACTTTATCTAGTTATATCGGATTGGTTTGCCATCGTAATATGACAGTGATGAAGTGAGAGTTTTGTTACATTATGTTGATATTAGCCGGCAATTGCCATGAATATTTTTTTGTAATAGAAGCCAGACCAATTATATCTATACAACATAGTGATTTTACTGAAAATTTGCCAACAGGAAAACTCAACGTGTAAGTTAACATATGCAGGCCCGTAAGAATTAGTAGTTACGTGTAGTACTCGATAATATAACACTCGGACAGGCGGTTTTGCAATAGGTATTTTGAAAAATTATGTACATATTGCACTGAAATTGAGATAAGGGCAGGATGATGATGATCCATAATTTTGGTAAAGTTAATATAAGCTTACCTGTAACCCGGGCCGGATGATTTGCGCGATCTTCTCGCACATAAGCGCGTGGAAGTGCGGATGGAAACGATAGACGGAGCCGTCAATACCGACGGTGACGCGAGGCTCGTCCATTTTGTTGAGGAGGACCGCTAAACCGGCTGACACTAGATGTGCTGCGCGCCGAGACACACACTCACACACGTGCCGAACTGCAGCCATATCTGCTTCGGTCGCATGTGATAAACCTGTAACCATGAAAATGCCTGTCTTAGTTTTTGAAACAGCTTTTTACCATACGTTCGTCAGACCATTAGCGTCCATAGATTTATTTCAGTATAGTGTAACTAACCCTTATGGCTGTCGGTTACACGCTTTCTTCTATATCATCATTTTAGCTCATATACCTATTTCTCACGGGTAGGCTCGAAAGTCTAACACATTGGGAGGTTAATTGACCTACTATACCACGCTGATGAGACGGATTAGTTTAGAGTTCCATTTAGAGATTAGTTTTCCTTTCCCTGGAGAGTGATCTGCATATAATATAAGGAATATTCGTTCTTTATGACATCCGTGGATAAGAAACGGCAGCGAATTGTATTCTTACTCCGTCATCATACGAAAAACATTCTTCTATGGATCTCTACATCTTGGAGTTTATTTTGTAGACAAATCCCAATGCACCCTTCAGAGCTGGCTGTAAGACTAAGCTTATTCAGGATAAATATTTATATAGTGACCAGGATTGCTATAAGTCATGGTTAGTAACACACACAGTCATAATTATTTCTTTTCAGACACTGCCACGTATTAGACGAGAAAAGACTACGTATTAACTTTGTACCTGACTACCTGCCACATTTGTAGCTCATAATAAAATGTTATTTTTATATTAAATATACTTAAATAATATAAATCTTTTAGTTTGTCATTTTCAATTATTGTATATTCATTAATTTAGATTTGTAAAATCGCGAAAAATAACATGTAATTATATGTATATCATTTTCTCGCTGATAATGTCTTTTGATAGAAAGGATAGAACCAACCTAGTCAATGGGTAGTAATACTAAAATGTCTAGAATACCTAGTTCTTTTTATGAGAAAAAACTGTCAATAATTGAAAATGTAATTAGTCTTGCGCTTTACTATATTAATACATTCCTGTGAAAAATGCGACCCTGACATGTTTGAAAATATTTCTGTAACAACGTATCGTTGTCAAGTTTTTTTCCACGACAGATTTTAATTCTTGTTTGACTAAAAAATAAGTAAGACGATGTTAAATAAGTTTCAGATTAGGTTGACTTATATAATATCTACGCTTTTTAAATTTAATTCGGATATTGATGGTTTGTTTTATTACACTAGTTTCTAATACGATGATTCACTGATGACAAAAATCCGCTTCTGTAACTTATTACAGAAGCGGATTTTTAGAGCCTTAGCTTTATCGGTGGATGATGCATATATTAAAATTCTGCAAAACTCTACAACGATAGAGCCTTGAAGCTATAAAACTATTTACTCGTAGATGAAATTAGAAGATGCTCTACTTTGATCTCAAGTCCAAAAATATATCAAAAAAGTGGTCAGTGGTCCATTTCTTTTATAAATTAATGCACTAGACCCCAGTGTTGTATTTTATTAGATCTTTAGCAAACTTTAACCACACGGGTTCGATAACAAAGATTAAACAAATTTAATGATAGTACTATATTGTTGATCATATTACTCTATTATTTAATAGATTATTGATGATAATTCTTATCTTTTTTTACAACTAGCAATTTATAATTTATTCGAATGATTATAGGCGCCATAAATATTAAATTTATAACCAAATAATATTGAAATTCATAAACACCAAATAACACTTCAATGTGCCTACACAGGTACCTATTTAGTTTTTACTACTTGAGGATAAGACTGAGACTTATCTCACGTTATTGACAACGTGAACGTTATTGAACGTATGTATCAATTAGTATAACTACATATACAAAAAACATAAATAGCCATACAATTCTACAAGAGTGATCTATCATTAGCTAAGAATTTACGTATATGTATGTATATAGAATTGGCTTTTTTGTTATTTAGAAGGTCATTCATATTTGAAGGCATGCCAAATTTTATAATAGACATTTTCTCTTTTTTTTTAAATAATGCGTTTTTGTGTCGCAGGTACAGAAATTTGTTTTTATTTTCTGTGAAAATAAAAACACGTGATTTCAATATTCAGGAATACGTAACGGATAACGTGACCATGCGTCCTGTTTTGAGGTTGTTTGTCGCGTCGCCGCGTCGTCCCGAGCCGTACAAGTGTTCAGTTTTTTGCAAACAGAGCATAAATGATCATATGTTATGTCGATAGGGATATGTTCTTTTTTTTTATGTTTTAAGTCCAGTTACATAGTTTTACTGAAATACTTTCATTCTTGTTTTTTTCTTATTTCTTATTTTTACCTACTTCTGCAAGTGTCGATGACACAAAAATAACAGATTACTCGTTTGTGCCGTTTTGGAGTAACAAATATATACATAGTTACATCACTAATGACGCATTTAAAATATCTGGTGGTAAAGTGTCACACGTGTGATGTCTATACCTATCGCGATACCTTCCGATAGCATCTTTACCCGAAATGAAAAACAAAATAAGTTCAAGTTAGTTCTTAGGGATAATAGGAACATATCCTACCATTAAACAAACTTGGATCACAAATTCTAGAAACCCTATATGTAATTTTACAAACGCGTTCCTCGTTATATAATAACTACAGGCTAATATATTATTTCTAGCTACTAGCCATGTACTATTTCATTCTTCGTAAAATTTCAATTCAATCACGTCATATCGTCACACATTGTAAGCGAAAGTCAACATTGACACTTGTCTAAATCTTTAATAAATTCATGGCCGTAATCAAATAACTATCTGCTGTTATACAAATATACTTGCCGCCCATAGATCTAAACCAATACTTTCAAATTATAACAGCATCTGTGTATACATTATACATTGAGCGATAAATAGGAAACAACAAACGAAATGGCATTCAAAGGTCTTAATTTTTTATTTTTAAAAGACAACACCCTGCACTAAGGAAATAATCCTTGTGTTGCGGGAGACTCTAAAAACATAATTAACGGACACAAATCACATCCAGACTCGGAACAACAATTTGTGGATCGCACAAAGTGTTTTGCGTGGGATTCGAATCCATGACACTAGCACTGGAAGGTCGGTATTTTAACCACTCCATCTGTGCATGAACAAGGATTGTATATGTATATAACATATTAGGTTTTGGTAGTTTCGCTCTTCCCATGAGGATTATAATTTCATCTAGCATAAAATGTAGGTTGGAAGCAGTAAAGGCTTTAGACAAATAGCCAGACAGACAAATAACTTTTTTATTACCATTTCAGATTTGGGTTGTTATGTGTACTTATATGCTAATTATGTCTGAGAAAATATTCAACAGTGACGATATGTATGTTTTTCACATTTCATGTCAGTTTAAATATAAATTTATACAATGTATTAACAAATGAAGTAGACAATGTCATATTGGCTATATTAGCTATATTATATTTATATAGTAGCTATATTACACATTTATGAAGTTTGTCACTGAGGACGGTCTTACGAACGTATATAATATTTCAAATTACGTATAGACTCTAAACAACCACTTGTGAATTGGGCAAACAATCATCTTTCATAGGATTCGAACCCGTAAAACTCGGCAGACAATATCTGTGCAGTGGGGTGTACCTATATAGTTAGTAAGAGAGTAAAGATATTTCTGACGTCATAATCAGTTATATTTTACGTCATCGTCAATTGAAAACCCCGGAACCGATTCCTTGGACTCGGCGGCCTACACTTTCGGATAGCGAAAATTACTTCACATGTTCACATACAAAGATGTTTTCAAGTTGTTGCATAACGGCTTCTCGTAAATTTAATTTAATAATATCCCCTTATTACAAAGGCCGAAAATTACTTTAACGTATTTAATAATTTAGTAACATAATAAAGCAACTATAATTTTATCTAAAATTTAACGACATTTAACGCCGCTTCTAGATCTAGTAAGAAGGCTATTGCCAGAGCCAAGGCGGAACATGTTGCCAGAATTGGCGAGCGATTGCAAAGCTATCCCGCTGGGAGTCGTGCATTCTGGTCGCTCGCCAAGGCTGCACAAGGCAACTTCTGCCAGCCCAATCTCCCACCACTGCAGAAACACGATGGTAGTCTGGCCCACAGCGCAAAGGAGAAGGCCGATCTTCTAGGTCAATTCTTTGCCTGTAACTCGACTTTGGATGCCGGAGCTGCCACACCACCTACCATCCCACGGTGTGAAAGCTCACTGCCCGAAATCCGCATCACGCAGCGAGCGGTTAGGCGGGAGCTGCGGCTTTTAGACGTCCATAAGTCGAGTGGACCGGATGGCATCCCTGCAGTGGTACTAAAGACGTGCGCCCCTGAATTGACTCCCATCCTCACGCGCCTATACCGACTTTCCTACGCTACTAATAGGGTTCCGTCTTCGTGGAAGGTAGCCCATGTCCACCCGATCCCTAAAAAGGGAGACCGGTCTGACCCATCGAATTACAGGCCAATTGCGATAACATCCTTGCTCTCCAAGATAATGGAGAAGGTTATAAACCGCCAGCTTCTGCAGTACCTTGAGGATCGCCAGCTTATCAGTGATCGCCAATACGGCTTTCGTCATGGTCGGTCGGCTGGTGATCTTCTTGTGTACCTCACACACCGTTGGGCAGAGGCCTTGGAGGGCAAGGGTGAGGCGCTGGCGTTCAGCCTAGATATCGCAAAGGCGTTCGATAGGGTCTGGCACAGGGCACTTCTATCGAAGCTACCATCATACGGAATCCCCAAGGGACTCTGTAATTGGATTGCCAGCTTTTTGGATGGTCGGAGTATAAAAGTCGTCGTAGATGGCTCCTGCTCCGATACCATGACCATTAATGCTGGTGTACCACAAGGCTCGGTGCTCTCCCCGAGGTTGTTTATCCTGCATATCAATGACATGCTCTCTATCGAGAATATGCGTTGCTATGCGGATGACAGTACGGGTGATGAGCGGTACACTGAGCAACGGAATATCCCTCGGAGTATTCAGGAAAGAAGGGTTCATCTTGTGTCTGAAGTCGAGCGCTCTCTGGGGCAGGCCTCGGAATGGGGTGAACGGAACCTAGTCCAGTTCAACCCCACAAAGACACAAGTTTGCGCGTTCACTGCAAAGAAGGACCCATTTGTCATGGCGCCTCAGTTCCAAGGAGTAACTCTTCCAATTTCTGAGAGTATTGGGATTCTCGGCGTCAAAATATCGAGCAAAGTCCAGTTTGGGAGTCATTTGGAGGACAAAGCCAAATTGGCAAGCAAAAAGTTGGGCGTCCTGAACAGAGCCAGGCGGTACTTCACACCGAGACAGCGTCTTGTGCTATACAAAGCACAAGTTCGTCCTCATGTGGAGTACTGCTCACATCTCTGGGCAGGTGCGCCCAAATATCAGCTAGACCCACTTGACTCCCTGCAAAGACGGGCTGTTCGAATCGTCGGGGATCCCAATCTTACGGACAGATTGGAGTCGCTGGAGCAGCGGAGAGACTTTGGGTCACTCTGTGTGCTCTACCGACTCTTTCACGGGGAGTGCTCCGAGGAACTGTTTGACTTGGTACCACCGTCACCATTCTACCAACGTACCACTCGACATCGCAGCAGGGTTCATCCATTTCACCTGGAAACGTTATGGTCTTCAACTGTACGTTTCCAGCGATCATTTCTCCCACGTACGTGCAAGCTCTGGAATGAACTACCTGCTGCTGTGTTTCCCGAGCGCTATGACATGTCCTTCTTTAAACGAGGTTTAAGAAGAGTATTTCCTTCACGGTAGGCAGCGGCCTGGCTGTGCCCCTGGTATTGCAATGGTCCATGTGCAGCAGTTTCACTTACCATCAGGTGTGCTGCTTGCTCGTTTGCCACCGTTGGCAATAAAAAAAAAAAAAAAAAAAAAAAAATCTTACTTTCTTGCAAGGCTGTTGATATTTTTTAAAATTTCGTTTTCTCTAGATATCGATATTGTTAAATATATCAATATCGGAGTTCAATATATCGATATTTTGCCGCATGGCCACTTTTTAGCTCCGTTTTTTGCAGAGTTGCCGTGATGAGCTTTTTTTTAGTTAAATTCCCGGCGTAAGTGATAACTTATCATCAATTTCATGGCGGCATTTTTAGAGTAGATTAAGTTTACGGTGATTTTGTAGAATACATACTTTACAAAAAACGATAAAACAAATTTATTCTAATAAATATCGAACCTCGATACTTACTTTTTAGTATTGAACTATCGAACGATATATCGTCCAAAAACATATCGGTGATAAGAATCGATATTTTTAAATAATAATTTCGATATATCGATATTTTATCAACAGCCCTACTTTCTTGTGTTATTTTTCTCTTTTAAATTTAGATACCCACGTACTCGTGCGTATAAAGGGTGCAAAGGAATTTATTTCATGGGTTAGGTTTATAAAAAAAATCAACACGAAACATGGTTTCAAACGGGTAAACATATTTTTCAAACATATTTTCCTGTTGTCGCAAAAGAAATTCGGCGATCATCTAAAATTAGTTGGTATCAACAAATGCCGTTTTTTTTATATCTTTAAATAATGTAACTACGACCTTTTAATATATAAGCCAAACCACGTTTGACCAGCGTGGTGTAGTGGGTCAATTTCCCTCCTATTATGGAGGAGGCTCGAGCCCAATGGTAGGACTTATATGAGCTGCATTGATGATGATAATTATGAACCTACTTCTTTAGAAGCAAATACGTGATCTTTTAAAATACTTTATATCGTTGTAGAGCTAATAATTCAAAACAATCATTTTTATTATCAATCGATTACTTGACCTAGTATAATGTCCATCTTTATTCAATACTGTATAATGTATAATAATCTGAATACTTTACATATTTTTTGTGACATATTCGCGCTTGATCAGTTAGTTGTAAAAGAAACTTTTTAAAGAATACAAATAGTTAAACGTTTGTTTATTGTTGTTTTGTGATATTATTTACCAGTAATAACGGCCAAGGTTTGACTAAAATCTCACCTAGTTATCAATACAATTAAATAAAATTGAAGTGTCCTAAGTTCTAAATAGAATAATACATTTTTGCATGCTTACAGGGTTCTTCAAGCGATACCTATACCTGGAAGCCACTTTAAAAAAAATTGTCCGTCTGCTTCTTTGCTCTGGGTAATCTTCCAAACGGCTGGACGGGTTCTAATAATATTTTACTACCCGGTACTTGTCTATATAAGGAGTAATTTAGGCTAGATCTCAAGAAACCTATGTAAAATGTTGCACCGTCCGGGAACCGGACCCGAGACCTTATGTAGGTAGTCGTGTATTGTAATATTTTGAAAGTTATTATAGATTTAAATTTCGGGAGCAATGCGACTGAAACCGAAACAAAAAGAGGGCGGATTGCTAGTATGAAATAAAATATAATTTGATATCTGATGTTTACGCGAGCACTACACATTGTAAATAATAAACGTCGGGCAATCATAAATCAATACAAACGCGATATAATCCGTAAAAGTAGTTTTATTTACAAAATATAATTTATTAAGAAAAATCGTAATAAAATAACATCAAAGTTGTAAAAACATTGTGTACAACTATTGGGGCGGAATTCGCGCAAATTTTTGCTTGGATATATAAATTATATAAAGAAAAACAATAAATTTTAATGTTCTCCATACCTAATACTGTTTTTGGATTAAGATTTTGCATACCATTTTATAATTTTCGCGGTTTTTGACAAACATTTTAGGATAAAATGTCAAAGACACGATAGTTTCAACTAAATGAGCGATTCGTGCGTCTATAGATCAATATTTATGTAGGTATGTACCTAGTTATATAGTAGGTAGGTATGTATAACATTAATGTGATGGATGGCCGTAAGTGATGAATGAGCTATTTATCATTACAAACTAAAAAAAAGAATTTAACAGTTTAGATAACATTAAGATATTATCGTTATTAGATTTGCCACTATTATGTTGGCTTCACTAGTGTTCTGGAAACCACCTTCGAACTTTACGATTATAAGTTAAACTTTAGAGATTTGCACAGATATGACCTACCGCACTTTGAAATATTATTATGGTTAGTCAAACTTGTCAACGTAAAGTATAAAAACCATGACGAAACACGATTTTCAAAATTCAAAACTAATAATATTTTTTATGAATTCTCTTGCTAACATTTTTATGAATATTATAAAATGCGTAAGTAGATTCAATTTCTATAACTTGTGATAATTTTAGGTGTTTTAAATATCATAAAAGATTTTTTTTGTAACTTAAAAACGAGTAGACAACGGTGTTATTTTTTAGCTCTATGTTTTTATAGTAAGAAATTAAGCTTAGATAATTTAGAGGGCAACAATTATGAACAAACGCTCACTGACAGTAAAAAAATTAAAAGCTAATCAATATGTGTAGTCACAAGACAAAGAATCGAATCAACTAGCGTCAAACGAAATGTTTCTATTTTCAGGTGGTTGGTTGGTTGGTTGGTGGATGGTTTCTCGAATTACTTGAAATGTGAAAATAATATTACACTTACCGAGTTCTTCAAGTACTTCCATACAACTGGTGAAGTCTCCTGGTTTGTCGGACTCAATTTCTGATACGTATTTAGTGTAGAAGCTTTCTCTTTTGAATAGTAGATCAGAACCATGACCTCCGAAAAGCAGACCCATTTTGGTGAACTTTACTAAAGCCAATCGTACGATTTCTCCCAAGTACATGCCGGCGATCATTTTCTCGTAGCTATAAGAAAGAAACACATTGCATTATTGTGTTAACAGCTGTTAACTTGTCTGTTGTTGCAATTATTGAAGATTTACAACTAACTTTTTATGTCCGAGAATTACGGGATGAGTGTTTAGGATCGGACCGGGCATTATTGCCTATGCAATTTATCTTTGGGGCTGTTCAAGTATTACGTAAGCAGATTTACTACAATTATTAACCCCCAACACCTCCCTTATCAGCAAAGTAAGCAAAGCTGTTAGAGCTTGTTATTGCTTACGTAATACGTACACTATGTCATCAAAAATAAGCAAACTAGGAACCTCCTCACCCCTATAGTGCTTACGTAATACTTAAATGGCCCATATAGGATATTTCTGGATTACATTTTATTGTATACGTCTGATATTCGTATGGTAACGATCTCGGAACTATATACATATATTAGAACTATGTCACTATTAACTATCATATAAATAAACACCCAACATAAGATCATCATTGCCAGAGGAAAAAATGCGAGACAAAACTGTTGTAGTTTGCGTGTCCTTCTAAAATTAGTATTAGTTATAAAAGCTTACATTTGTTTGCCGGGGTTGATGGAGTTTTGATCGACATCACGATCAAACTCTGTGCGTACAAAGTCTAAAGCACCGTCGTCTCCGAAGGCTCCCCATTCTGTGTTGATCAGTAACTCCGGCTTGCCAGGTTCGCCATCAAACATGCCGCAGTTTTCAGTTTTCTCAACGTAACATGCATTACTTCCTGTACCTGTATTTCAATTATATTTTATTTATATAAACATGTGATTAATACAGAACAGTATGCATTAGAAGTACGCGTAAAATCTTAATGAAGAAGACTCATTGAAATCATGTTAATTGATTATCTCAGTTGCTCATTTGCGACATTAATATATGTATTTATTATCTGAAACATACGTGTAACTTTGTATCTAGCCATATAACTGTTTACTTACAAAACGAATAATAGTTAATAGTTAATAATAGTTTTAAAAAATGCAAAAAAATGGCTTCGCGTGCACTCTTGCCTATGGTCAGTAAATTAAATATCGCCGTTTCAACACTAGTGTTACAAGCCTGATGTTACAATTTGATAACGCTTAATTAAACGTAAGAACATTTGAACTATCTAAATCTGATTCTAACACGATAACTATACATAAATATAAATCTATAGACACTCGCCACTTCATTTAAGTCGGTCAGAAAATTAAAAAAACATATACCCACTTATTCATGAGACTCAGGCATTACTGCATGATATTTCGGTTTTTCCTGTATAATATTTTGGTTTACAAGCTGTATTTTTTATTTCATTTAGTGGTTTTAGCTTGAAACTGTAAGCATTATCATCGTAAAATTGCATTAACAATATTATTCTATTGTTCACTTGATTTCTCTAAGGCAGTAATTGATTTAGTAAATCACCATGTAACGTTATGCGCTAGTTTCAGATAACTAACAGTTATTTTATTAGAGTATGCTACAATTGCACCTACGTAGAAGGTGGAAATTATGTTGATCAGTGTGAAATGTTGACTTATATATACATAGTGATAATACAAATATTGTATGATGTAAAAGTAAAAATTTGAGGTTCTTGAAATATTGACTACAAAATAAACAGTAAATGTATTGATAATATCATTCCTCTCACGCAATTGAACTTAAAAGGTCGTGCTTTATAGGCAAACATAAATACGTATAACACGATAAATAATCATAATTGTGCACCCATTCTTGAACAAAATGGTAAAGTAAAATGGTACATTCTATTTATAGAATCTTGTGATTGCAATAAAATGAAGCGGTGCACAATTTCGCACCCGAAGACCTCATTTGTATCTTTTTTATAACCGTTACAGTGTTAGCACTGTAGAACTAGAATAAACTAGGACAAGAACTTAGGTTCTTGTCATCTTCTTTTAGTGGTTCTAAAGCAACAAACATATGAAGTCACAACGAGCAGCTAGCAAACAGCATATCAAATTTATTATACATAAAATAAACCTACCGGCGATGAGTCCTATTCTGCAGTTGTGGTTTTTCCATGCGCATGACATCAATGTACCGGTGGTATCATTCAGAATGGCGCATATGTCAATCTGTACGTCCTATAAGATTAAGAAAACATGCGATTTAGATAATAGATTAGGTAAATACCAGGAAGGCTGCATCAGCATATTGTAGAAATGACGAGTGGGTAAATGAATTAACTTGCATTAGACATGCAACCGTAGCATGTAAAGCGCGAGAGATTGTCAATTTTAAAACAGTCCTCTCATATTTTGGTACTATATAAACCCTTTGCCCGGCATTTTACGTGCTGGGTGCTGATGTAGTAGATCAATTTAACCTATTACTTTGTTATAATTGAAAATGAGGTAGAGCTAGGCTTTCAAATACGTAGGTACCAACTTTTATGATTGATATTACTGGGTCATAGGCTGATCAGTTAAAAATAATTTCATCTTATGGTGACGGGTTGACAATATAACTTGTTACCAGTTCCCGTGGGAGTTGTAATATTCAGATAAGGGCACACTTGGCAATAGAGCTCCCCTGGGTAACTCGTAATACCTACTAACTGGCAATCGCCAACCTGCTTGCAAAGCATAGCGATCATGGTATCATCTACGCTAATGGGAGGTCTATGTCCACGATACATGGACGAATGGAGGCGAGGAGTTAATTATGTGAGTTAATTAAGTCTGTATGATACAGCATCAAAATTCTACATTTATAATCTCTGTATTGTTTTATTTTATGTAACAAATGATAATAGTATTCGAGTATATTAAATAGATTGACATTTGTTTTATAATAAATTAACAATACAAATATAAATTTATAAACTTGATTGAATTGACAAATAATTATTTAAAACTTATAGGTAATTTTTTTTTTTTATTAATAGGTATTATGTAATGATTATGGTATTGTTTAGTGTCGGTTTCTTGAGTTTCTTTTCAAATACAATTTAAAAGAATTATAACAAATTTTTACTACATTACTATTGAAATCTATTATTTCTATTATATATATATATAGCAGAGGAGGATTTTGCGAGCGATATATTGACTCATTACCATATCTCTGGAACCATAAGGCGTACAGACTTGAAATTTGGTAGAAATATTCCTTTCGTTGAGTAGAGATCAGCTAAGAACGGATTTTGCGAAATTCCACCTGCAAAGGGTGTTGCGGGGGCGGTAACGATAATGTACATATAAAGGAACAGGGTGAGCCGAAGCTACTGAAGCTAGAAAAATGGAATTTGGACCGTAGTTTCATTTCGTGACGTAGGCACCCACTAAGAAAAGATTTTTTGAAATTCCACCCTTAAGGGGGTGAAACGCAATGGTAACGTCTGTATGGAAAGAAAAAAAATCTTTAGCTACTACTATCTTCAAATTAAGCACAAACACTCTTACTAATAAAAACTGGACGGATTTCGATAATTTTTTCACCATTAGAACGTTACAGTATCCCTGAGTAATATAGGCTATATTTTATCCTGGTATTCCCACGGGCACGGGAACTACGCGGGTAAGGCGATTGAAACCGAAGCGACGCGAGGGCGGGTAGCTAGTGTTTAATATAATTTTAATTAATTACTATAGAAATGTTTAATATTTAAAAAAATGCCTAATCACGAATGAATCAATAAGTAAGTTTGTTTAAAACCCGCCGAGACATCATTGCCCGTTGGGCAGTCCGGCTGGAGAGGCCCCGGTTTGGTGTGCGGACCGTGGAGGCCTTCCGGCCGGTGCTGATGCAGTGGTTAAAACGGCGGCACGGGGTGCTCTCCTTCCGACTGGTGCAGGTTTTGACGGGGCATGGATTCTTCGCCAAATACCTGTACGCGGTCGTTAGGAGGGAGAGTACACCGTCCTGCCACCACTGCGATTGCGACGAGGACACGGCGCAGCATACGCTCGAGGTTTGTGTCGCTTGGGCGAGCTGCGTCGTGAACTCGTCGCAATCATCGGTGCCGACCATCGCCAGGGCGATGGTTGATAGCGTCGGGAACTGGGACGCGGTCGCAGACTTCTGCGAGGCAGTCTGGCAGTAGTCTCGCGGCAAGAGGCCTCAGAGCGCGTGCGCGAGGAGCGTCTCCTCGACGACGCGAACCGCCGCCATCGACTGGGGCGGCGCAGGCGCGATTACCTGCGCCTGATGCCGTCTTAGCTGAGGCCGCGGGTGACTGGACCGGGGAGATAGTTCGTCACCTGCCGAAAGGCCAACCGCGTGAAGAAAGACCGACGTCCTCCCCGAGGAGGGGACGTCGGTCGATGGGAGGGTACTCATCAAGGAGTATTCCGTCGGGCCGGCCACTGACGACAAGTCCCCCTGCTCCGGTGATCGGTCCAACGATGAAGGCGACGTGACACGGATGGGTTACGGGTGTGCGTGTTTACGCCCCTCTGTCGCCCCGGACGGAGTGGCGCGAGGAGTGCGCCAACCGTAACCCACCCCCCCAAAAAAGAAAAGGTATTTGTTTAAAAAAAAAATGAGAAAATTTATGAGACATCCACAAACTCTTTAATGGTTTTGAACGTAGCCTAGTAGCTGTTTAAAACTCTCTTCAGCCTAGTGCTAGAGAGCTGTCATTACTATCAATATATTAATGATTATGAAATCAAACTATATGGTTATTTAAATTTCCACAAGCACATGACAAAAGGAGCCATTTACATCTTACTCAACGCGTTTAAGTGAAGAACTGGCAAAATTCCTCTTCTTTTAGATATAATATAGACCATTTTTTTATCATGCGTATAGAATTTTAGAAAGTATTCATGCTATTTTAACGCTTTAGAAAGTCATTATTTCGTAACAGTGATGAGAAAATAAAATAAATAGTTACTCACTCCTCTCCTGGCAATTGCATCTTTAAGTCCTTGAACAACATCTTCGCCGACCACATCAGAACAAGAGAATCCTTTAGTCCATCGTTGGAGAATTCCCTTTGTAAGGCCCTCTTGTTTTAGAGGAAAACTGAAGGTAAAACCCAAAGCTAACCTTTCCTCATAGACGTCATGTTCCTGTTAATAACAATAACACAGGCTAAATAAATCCATAATATAAGTTAAGAGTTCTCGTTTTTAAACAAGTTAATATTTGAGACTCAGTTCATTAATTTAAAGCAGTTTTAAAATCAAGTCAATTTATTTTTTTTAATTATAATTACCGGCTTATTGAGATTATCTAATATATTAAAAATTTATCAAAAAAAAAAACAGACTTCAAATATAGACGTGATATTGAGTTATTCCTCCATTTGACTTATATGGTTTTCTCGTGGACACCATTGTCAGAACTGGATGCTGCGCTGTAAGCACCAGCTTTCAAATAAAAAAAATCATCTAAATCAGTTCACTCAGTCAAAAATTATGAGGTAACAAACATTTAAAAAAAAACAGTCGAATTAAGAACCTCGTTTTTTGAAGTTGTTAAATAATTTAATGCTGCATTTTAAAGTAGGTAACTATGAACAATCTCACAAGAATGCCAAGTGGATTAAATATATCGATTTTTATATGCGAGACATGTAAACTATTCGAAAAAGTACCCACCTTCATGAAATTTGCAAGACATTCGGCTATGTGATCAAATAAAGCAATGCCGGTACCAGTCATAATGTTATTTGGAATTGCGTAAATTTTGGACTGCATGTCGAAGTGATTTTCTCCTAAATTAATTATTAAAACTCTGAAATTGGTTCCTCCTAAATCTAATGCGAGGAATTTGCCGCGTTCTGAAATAAAAATGGAGCGATTTATAATAAAACCTGTTATGTAAATACTTACTAATCTTCAAAAGTATTTTATTGTTTATAGGTATGCACGTATGTTAAAAATAATTTTCACAGATCATACCTTTCCCATTAGGTAAATCTTGTATATAAGTGATCCAGCACTTGACAATGGATTTTGCATGCGTGTCCTTCCCAAGACCTTTCTCTAATTCTTTGTGGAATCTGCTCATAATCTCCTTAATTTGTTTGTCGGTCATCTGTAAGATTTCGCATTCTTCGCGAATCTGTAAAATTAACACAGAAATTTAATTTAAATAATAATAAGGTATTTTTTACTTTACGTGTGGTGACTGAGTAAAAATATAATTCACCATTAATTGCTTATGAGTTCCGTAAAATACATTCATAAAACCCTATATAAACCTATCTGACCAGTAGTATAAGTATGGTTAATTAACTTCCCAGTATGCAAAAGACTCGAGCCCAACAGTGAGACGTAGGTACATAGGCTTAGAGCATGGAAGTACTAGGTACCTACTTCATTCCTATTAAAGTTCGTCTATCGAACTTGAATAGGAATAAAGTAGGTAGTTTATTGAACACAATGCATATTTTAGATAAGCAATACTGCATTGATGCATAATTGATCACTCTCTAATTTTACACTCATGTAGTAGGTGGGTATTTGAACTAGATATGTGTACATACCTAAAACATAATTATTTACCCATATCCACCTACCCGAACAGTTTTAAATGTCGTATACAAATAGTTACACTATATCTTGATTAAAATAGCAATAATTAACATAAATTTTCCAATAAGTTGCAGGTATTCCCCTAAGCGATTTATATCTAATTTAATTCCTTTATCTAACCTGCATAACTTTGACTTGAGATTGGGACTTTTAATGGTAAATTTGAAATTAGAACCAACTAAAAGCGGTTTTTATCGGATATAGGATAAGATATAGATGATTATTGCTACCTAGGATATCCTAAACAACGAGGAGTAAACAATTTGTCACATTTTGTACAACTCCAAAAACACATTACTACTAACGACTGTTAATATTTATTGTATAATTAATTATACTCAGGAAACTAGGCACTGTCAAATATAAAATAACAGGTGCCTATCTAATTCATATGATAAGGGTATTCGTTTAGGTAAGCCTTTTTACAGAATAGTGTCAGTGTAGGTAACTTGGGTTCATAAGAAACTAACAATATTAACATGAATTTATTACCTACGTGTTTATAGACAAAAAGGTATAAGTTTTAATTTATATTTTTTTATTTGGAAATTTAAAAAATTTTGTGTAGAAGTTTGCAACCTTGAAAATACGGCAATCATTAAAAACGGTAACATTCCTTGTCTCTGCCTCCATTCAATAGTCCTGCGATCCCTTTCGCTATTCTTGCCAGCTAATGTTCTTACTGAGCCCTCTGCTATACCAAACGAGGCAGCTCTATAATTATAGCAAGTTCTAAGCACAGATGTTCATATCATGGATGAGGACCTATACCTAGAAATCTAGGCTCAACTGCCTGTTTTTGAACGTTATACGAGAGCAAGAATAATCGCGCCTTTGATTTAATAATTATATTGCATTTTTGCAATAATTGATTGTCGTTCATTATCTTTTATTACTCTAAGAATTTTGAACGAGGAAGAACGGGTGGTGAGGAAAAAAATGGCATTCTATTTGTTTAAAATAAAACTTTGGCATCCGCTCTTTTAAGAAATTAGTACTTATCTACTAAAAAGTTGAAAGTTTTTGTTTATTTTAATACAATGCTTGATGTTCAGAAATTAAGGGTCGGTTTAAAACAATGCTTTACGTTTAATAAGGTGTGTTGAGAGATGTTATGAAAAATGTCTATAAATCATATAGACTAAGAGCCTGTGGACACCAGACCTTCGTGACTTCGTGAAAGTCTGGGATTCGCGGGCTCTTGTGTTAATACAAAGTTCCGAACATGAACCGTTCTGGGAAGAACATGATATCTATCATTTTCCTTTAGAATGACAATAAGATGATGACTGATTTCAAGCGTATGTGAACATAGATATAGTGTACTGGTAAGAGTTAGTATGCTTTACCATCACTTAGTGTATTACCGCTTATCATCAGATTGCCAAAGCATTAACCTAACCTGTTATAAGTTAAAAAAAAACACATGTCTATTTAGACAGAGGTACGCATCAAAGAAATAAATTGCATGAAAAGTCCCATGATGCTATATTAATTTGCAGTAATACCTACCTACCTACTTAATTATTTATCTTGTACAATTCATTTCAAAATTGATATAAATGGAAAGTAAAACTAGCTACTTAGTTTAAATGAACAGATTTCCATAAAGTTATGTTCGTTTTTCTTTTAAATTTATTTTAGTTTTCACCTTTCACACTGAATTAATTGTATTATAATACTCAACATACCTACGTAACAAGCTACCTACCTACAAGCCCATAGCGCGCGCATAGATATTTATAGTATGCGAAATTTTATTAGGCTACTCTTTTCCCTATAATATACCTGTTCAATATTATTAGAATATCTTATTAGTTACGATATTTAAGGAATTACTTTTAACAAAAATGAATTGTATTACAATGGTTCGAAATTTGTTTCACTTGAGAGGTACATTGTAAGAGCAATACTTTACAAAAATGTACATGCACAAGTTGTTCATTATCGCGAACAAGTTTCACAAGGTCAAATCGGTCATTACAACACTACCGTTGCTTTCCAATATAAAGCCGGGTTTGAAATATAGTTAAATAAAAATATATACTAACACTTACCTTTGGAAAATTATTGATAACCATACCCATTTTTAACTATATTTTATAGATTATTTAGAAATGTAACACAACGCGAGTTTTGTTAAATTTAAAAGTGCGATACGTCTCGCTTGATCCGTAAGGAAATAAGGAATATGAGCATGAGCAACGAACGATCAGTTACTAAACTAACGGACAACACTGTCAAGCAGGCGTCAGCACAATGCGTCGAAAACGCTCACATACAGCGCGTTCTTGTTCATTCATGACAGTAAAAATTTGTTATCCCGCTCTAGGTAGTCGTAACGTACAGTGTAAGAGCAGTGTCGACTAAAAGATTCACATGACATATAACGAAACAAGACATTGCGAAAATTATTATTTTAAATTTATGTACTTTTGCCGATGAAATGCTTGGTGTAATAATCCCTACGTCTAAATTTTCATATTATTGTAATGCCAATGTTATGGTAGGTAGATAACTTCCCAAGCAGTAAGGTGTGCCCCTTAGTGTACGATTGTGATTGGCTAGTGTGTGGGCTCGATCTTGACGTCACAGCACATTCCTTGATATTCACATTTACATCTGTGTGCAGTAATGTATGGGTTCATTTTGTTTTGTCGTTGTGCAATAATTGATAAGTTTTGTTAAACTTAGACGCGTGTGCAAAACTAAACGACTTCAGA
The DNA here is from genome assembly GCA_032191425.1 of Lymantria dispar. Classification (NCBI taxonomy): domain Eukaryota; kingdom Metazoa; phylum Arthropoda; class Insecta; order Lepidoptera; family Erebidae; genus Lymantria; species Lymantria dispar. The sequence continues at coordinate 15,649,491 of CM063453.1, read as the reverse complement.
GAGTTTTTTTAAATGTACTGTAGTACTTTAAGAAAATTATAATTTTTCTGCTATTAATAATATCATAGATCTCAAATAAAAGTGAATGTAGTAAAGGTCAAGGTGTAGAATAATAGAGTTGACTTCTATACGATTAATATCCGAAATCCGAGCACACTGCCGTAAAATACTTGAACAAACTTGATTGGGCAACATATGGGTAGGAAAATTGGTGGGTGTACGCACCAATTCCCTACCCATTTGTTCCTTTCGTTATTTTCATAATAATAATTATAGGATAGCCATGTGTTGCTTGGGCCTATCTATGTTGTAAAGAGAGAGGGCAAATAGAGCTATGGATTAAACCGGACTTGCAGAATGTATATCATATTAAGTAATTAAATAGGTACATACCTAAGTACTTACTTGCAAAGTTAAAGGGTTGGTTAACGTCAATCAGGCCACTGATCGTAAAATTAAAATAAAAACCCTAAGCAAATGTACCTATATGTAATTTCCTAGGTAGGGTTTCTTTCCCTACCTAGGACAAAAGGCTTTCTTAGTAATGTTGATGTTGGTGTCACGATTTTACAATACATACAGACAAACTTTAAGTTCTCTCTCGTACAGGCAACAAACGATCTTAAAGTTGAAAGGAAATATGTAGTTATAAAATATCCAAAATTATTACCATCTCATCTTTAATTAAGAAAAATCAATGCTTCCCAGAACCGTAAAACAGTTGTCATCACGATGTTCAAGAATAGGGCACATCCTTGAGGGGAGTAGAAGTGAAACTGGATCCTAAACAGTACAATAAAAAGGACATGGTAATGGAAACTCGCACCTAACGCGTAAAAGGGTAGTTACGGTACTTTTTTTGATTGAAAACGGTGGCAAACGAGTAAATGGTTCACCTGATAGTAAGCGATGCTATTGCTCATAGACCTAGGCCGCTGCCTACCGTGAAGAAAGTGAAGGGAGTGTGAATGGGTGCAATGAGGTTCGGTGATATCAAAACCCACCACAGGCAAACACCTTCAGAAAGTTGAGTTTTCGGCTGCCATTACTGTGATGATGTTCTTAATCTGCTGATATTACTATGATGTGTAGTTATATATCTTAAAGCATGATACCACAACGATGTTATTTAACAGCGCTTGATGTTGTTTATGGACTAAGATCTACGCGCGCACAATGTACGTACACATGTCGTAAACGATACAAGAGATTTGGCATACGGTTGGTGTTTATTTTTAAAATATTAAATATATAAGTATATATCATTTTTAGAATACACTAGCAACCCGCCCTCGCTTCGCTTCGGTTTCAGTCATCGTTCCTGCGTAGTTCCCGTGGGAATACCGGGATAAAATATAGTCTAGGTTACTCTCTGATATTATAGTTTTCCATTGGTGAAAGAATTTTTGAAATCGGTCCAGCCGTTTTGAAGATTACCCGGAACAAATAGACAGACAGACAAAAAAATATAAAGTGTATTTTAGGCACATGTATAGTGCAAATAATCGTGTGAGCATGAAAAAAGCCCATTATTTTGACATTACAAACAGACACTCCAATTTTATTTATTGGTATATAGATGAAGAAAATTGTGAATCCTTTCTATAGCTGCTATTATGTAGCTTTGACATTATTGATACAGTTTATGATGGACTGCCATTCGGCACGACCTTCCGTGCCGAATGTCATGTATCCTATTTCCTATTACGACCCAGAACAATACATATTTGTATAAATCCATTACGTTTTTTCTGTACACATTGCCAACAATTATGTTAAATTGCCACGCGATACAAAGATTTAATTCTTAGTGTATGAAATGTTATTAATTACTCTGAACTTTGTTTTAATGAATGAAATAAGGTACCTGCGGGTAATAAGGCCTGTCGGGTAATAAGGCCTAATTACCAAAATCATGTCAAAAAAGAGGAATATAGGTACAAAGCCGAAACGCCAGGCGCGGCATGCATAGACTTGTCGCTACAGGTTCATACGCATGCGATAGCTCACCTCCCGCCACCAGTGTTACATTAGATTTTGTGGGAAGCGGCCGCGCGGTACAAATAATAAATATTCCTCTGACTTAAGCGTAAGTATTTCTTAAAATATTATAGTTGTGTTTGTAAATTTATACCGTATTTCACTGAGAACTAACCTTTTTATGATAATGCAGGTTTGATTTACTTATCGTGATTTAAACATTTTATATTTTTTGTTTTCTACACATGTAATCGAAGGCTAATAAGGCCTACCAAATTTAGCCATAGGCCTTATTATCCTCTTACTATCAGTGATTTTTTCTTTTGTATTATGCCATTTGTTTTGTTATATAGTTGATTGTTTTATTATTATACAAAACAACTCTGTGGTTAATTTAATATCACTTTTAAGGCTATAAAAATGCAAATATAACAAGTATGAGTATTTATTCAACTCATTGTCTTTTTCTTTCCAGTGTTTCGATCACTATGCCTCCCAAACGAGCATTGTGGTTGGAAAATGACCTGATCTCAGCTGTACGAGCCATTGAAAGAGGCACGTTAAGTACTTGCAAAGCTGCAGAATGATATAAGATACCTAGAAGAACGATCAGAAATTATCTCCAGTCTGGCAGCTTACAGAAAACACTAGGTCGAAAACCAATATTAAACGAGGATCAAGAAACTGATCTTGTGAAGAGGATAGTCAGGTTTGCTGAAATAGGATTGCCTGTAACACCACGTACACTTCGTCGACTGATCTACAAATTCGTCGAGCTACATAATATCAAACACAATTTTAACAAAAGCGTCCAACTAGCTGGTAGGGACTGGCTTAGGGCGTTCATGAAAAGACATCCGGAGCTATCCAAAAGAAAAGCTCAGTTCATGAACGCAGCTAGAGCTCAAAAGCTCAACAAATTTATAGTGGATGATCATTTTGAAAAATTGAACGAAATCTATGACAGACTGGACTTGAAAAATCATCCAGAACAGATTTACAACATGGATGAAAAAGGTTGCCGCCTCACCATCCATCATCAACAAACAGTTCTGGCGCTAAAAGGGGCTAAGAGGATATATTTACAATCCTCTGAACACGCAGAAAGCGTCACCATCGCAGGGTGTGTCAATGCTTCAGGTACGGCCATACCACCAATGATAATTTTCAAAGGTAAACGTTTAAAGCCAGAACTATTCGACAACTTGCCTCCAGGAACATTAGTAGAAAAATCAGCAAAGGGGTACATGACTAATGATCTTTTCAAAGAATTTTTGAAGCATCTGGGTAGATTCAAAAGTAACGGAACATGTCTTTTGATATTCGATGGGGCAGCCATTTCATCAGCAGCAGTCATTTAGACCTATCCATTGTGGAAGTTGCTGGTTCATTAGACATAAAATTGTACTGCTTACCGTCTAACATCACGCATGAACTTCAGACCCTCGCTAAAGCTGTCTATCGATCATTTGAACATCACTGGGATGCTGAAGTATTGTCGTACCTGGACCAAAATAAAGACAAGAAACTCACTAAGGCTCGCTTCAATATCATTTTTTCGAATGTCTGGTCCAAATGCATGACACACAATAATATTATAAGTGGATTTATAGCCACCGGTTTGTTTCCTTTGAATCCCCGGGCTATTCCAGAAACAGCTTTTGCTCCGTCGATATTAACAGAGGTTCCTCCGCCACTCGTATCAGGTGATGTTGAATTAGAACGTTTGCAACTTCTTGATTCTCCTTCGATATTTACGGAATCTGCAGTAACTTTAACTTCCGAAAAAGAAAATTTGGAACCTCCAGCGACTCCAGAACCCAGTGTTAGATCTCTAGGAAGGCCGTCGACATCAGTTAACACGATGATGCAAACTCCTATCAGACCTATTGGTAGCTTCTATAGTATGGTTTACAGTTCTAGTTCTGGTGACGATGAAGACAATGTGCCACTTGTTCAACTAAAAAGAACTGCATTTGAAGAGCTAATTCCCACACCAATTAAAGTTACAAATAAAACTCCAACGGTCAGAAAGAAAGCCATCAACTACAGAGGCACACCAGTCACGAAAGACTTATTTGACAAGATTAAAAAAATAAATAAAAAGACTTCAACCGTGAAGAAAGGGAAAACCACAGCCGTTAAGTATTCTGCCCCTAAAGATGACGATGGATCTTCGCTTGATCAAGAAAGATGGTACTGTCATGGCTGTGAGGAAGATAGGATGGCTCATATGAGGACCTGTAAGAAATGCGGCAAATGGTATCACGAAGAATGCGTGGGTTTGACAGAAGACGATGCTGATGATTTTGAGTGTCCGGGTGGCTGTTAGGTGCGGCCATTTTATTATTTTAAAGGCTGATTATCGTTTCAATATAAATGTTGATCTCAAGAACCAAATTGATGACTTGTTATTTGAGTTTTGTGTATGTTTAAGCCATAGGCCTTATAATCCTACCATGATAAAATAAGGCCTATATTTAAGGTTTTTAAAAAAGTTTAATTGTCGTTTTATTTATAGCTAAAGTTGCTCATTAAGTTTATATGTTGTAGTAGTCGAAATAAAGGACTGATTAATATTAAAACCTTATGATTCTCTTGCATTGTTTTTATTTTATTTCAAATCTCCCTTAGCTAGGCCTTATTACCCGCAGGTACCTTATAATTAAATTAATAATATACGTATTGTACCTACGCCAGTTTGATTGGTCCATTTTTATGGATGTATATTAAAATTTAAAATCTTGCAATCTAACACGATTAGGTTAACGTGCTTATTCCGAATATATGTATAATATTATAATACAGAGAGAGAAACTGACTCCTAATAGCATTACATAATCATACAGCACCATACATTTTAAATATATATTAATACTATAATTTCTATATATATTACTATTTATCATGGAAATTATTGATTACAGAGATGTTATGTTCTTCTTTTTAGGTTCTTATTTTTATTTATTTAAGACATCTATTATTTTATATCCACTAGGTATTTAATACCCAAAACCAAATTTAGTTGAAAATAAAACTATAACCGTATTGCCTAGTTAGGCCTTTTACGCTACGATACGATTATCGATATAAATAAGTTTTCACTCTCGCCTCTTTTGAAAAATAATTTTGTGGATACCAAATCCGAAATCTAGGCCAGTAGCTTTACGTGCTGAAAAGTTTTAAGACGGTGTGGATATTTTACCTTCTGCTAGCTTTGGCATTTAATGACATAAAACTATAAATATAAGGTAAATAGTTAAAAAAATGTTTATGTATAATATCGTCAGCTCTTGTTTTATTAGTAAGTGACGTACCTATATGATACAAGACGAGGCATGACAAGCGGATATTTTCAGAGATTATAGTAATACATCATGGTGCAACTTGCGTCATTGAATAAGAACATACATAATTGGTTTTATAATTTTATTATGGTATCTACATATTAAAAATCACAGGGAAACTCAAATGAAATTTAAAAAATGCCATAAAGCATTGATTATCTAACGAAATATATTTTTTTCATGAAATAAAACATGTAATCGTGGTAAGTACTCGCGAATCGATCAGTATCGGCTAGACGGTATTATCTTTTATAAATACGCATAACACTTCAATTTGGTTACATACAACGCTTTTTGGTATCGTACGTACCGTATGGGTAGATAACAATTTTATTATGAGTCATTTGCTCATTGTATGACCTTATCCTATAGAAAATATGCATTTTCTGCCAATAAAGAGTCCACTATTGTGCACGACATTCCTCCACAATAAAAGAGGAAGAGGCAGTCTTTTACGACACCCGTGGAGTGGAAAAGAGTAAAAAAGGAGGGATGAATTGTCCATCATTTTCCTCATTCATAAGGAAAATGTGTTAAATATTTTGTTTATGTATTAGGAGATTAGATACATTATTTTTTATGTTATATTTGGCAATTATACGTATATTTTACCAGCCAAAGTGTAAGAGGAAAAAGTGAAGTCTTAAACATTATAGCATTTGCCTAAGTACGACATTTATTTAATATTCGTATTGTAGCCATTATAATCATTTTGGTTCATATACGTCCGACTGTTGGGCTCGAGCTTCCTCCACAATAGGAGGGAAATTGACCTTACTATACCATAATGGTCAGACAACTTGGTATAGTTTTATTTAGAGATTTCCTTGTAGCCATATTATAACATAATTTGATAGATTTTACTCCTGGCCTCTCCACAGGTAAAATTAAGAAACAAAATCAAAGAAAAAATAAGGACTGATGAATTATCCTCATTCATAAGGAAAATACACATTTTGTTTATTACGATTAGACACATTATTTTGTGTATTATTTAATAATTATGTTTTATCTACGAGAAATTGAAGTCTAAGCATTATAAGCATTTAAGTAATTTATCTTATATTCGAAGCTATGATAGGTATCACAGAAAAAATAATATTTCTTTGATAGGTATGATGTCATTATTTGATGGATGAGAATGACTGTTTAGAATTTTGTAGTAAGACTAAGTTTAAGTATTTGGAGTTGTTATTTATTTTATATATCTATTAGCAACGCGCCCTGGTTCGATTCGGTTTCAGTAGCCTTACCCGCGTAGTTGCCATTCCCGTGGGAATACCGGGATAAAATATAGCCTATATTACTCTCTGATATTCGGGTTATGAGCCCTCAGCGCTTACCCATAAGTCCGGGTAAGTTGTCACACCATCTGCGGCTAACAACTAAGTCACAAAAAAGAACTCCCTGATATACTAATAGCTTTCCATTGGTGAAAGAATTTTTGAAATTGGTTCGGTGGTTTAAGCATGAAAGCATTTCTTTTTTTTTTAATGCGTGGTCTATGGCGCGCTTGCGCACGCGGTCCATTCCGTCTGGGGCGACGGAAGGACGGCGCGCACGTGGTCCATTCCGTCCGGGGCGACGGAAGGACGGCGCGCGGGACCATAACCCACCCGTACCCACGTCGCCTTCGTCGTGGGGCCGACCACCGGAGCAGGGTAACTTGTCGTCAGTGGTCGGCCGGACGGAATACCCTTTCGGGTACCCTCACCTCTCGACGTCCTTGTCTCGGGGCGTCGGTCGTCGTCGCGCGGTCAGCCAAGCATGAAAGCATAACAAACATACTTTCACAGTTATAATATTAGTAAGGATATAGTGTATTGCCATAAGTTTACTAGTGTTTAATAAGTAATTTACATTTTTTTAATTATGTACTGTTTAAGAATCTTGTTTAAGAATTTAAGTCTTCCTATTTAACCTTTTTGGTAGGTAGGTGTTTATGGATACCAGACGGTATCGTAATTTGCGTGTTTATCCACGTTACTTTATCCAATTCAACTATTAGTTAATGATTTATTGGTGTACTTAAAACACCTCCAAATATACATACCTACATGTACATAAATTCAAAATAGGCAATAGAGTATCTGTGTGGTTTTTGTAGCGATAATACATAGTTAGTTGTAGTTAGGTGTGATTTAATAGAATTACAAGTCAGGATGATGTCGCGACTATACTAGATAGATAGGTATATATATATCATATTATACACACATATACAAATTATGTTTAGTATAATATATAGGTAAGTATATAGTAGTAGTAGACAACTATGTTAAAATTGTTCCTCTGCCTTGATAACCTTGAACATTTGCTGTGGAATTTAAAAGGAAACATTTATCACAAACGGTATAAAGTCACATAAAACTGGTTCTATCCGAACGAAAATGTTGCTAATATGAATGCAATAATTTATATCACAAATAACTTAGCTAAGTAAAGTTTCACGACATATTAAGAAGCGTCTTTACACTATCTTTTTAAAAAAGTAATTTTATATTATCGTTTTCTATACTAATATTATAAAAAGGAAAGATTTGATTGTTTGTTTGTTTGTTTGAAATGAATAGGCTCCGAAACTACTTGACCGATTTGAAAAATTCTTTTACTGTTGGGAAGCTACACTATCCCCGGTGAACATAGGCTAGATTAAATTCTCAAAAAAGCTAGGGACCCATACTAAAACTCCTATAATGTAACCCAAGGCGTAAAAAAATTACAAAAAACTTCCTTACATCGCGTGTGCTGCGTAAACTATTGATTGTAGAACAAAATAATGTACTACGACTTTGCAGTGAACTCGTCGCAATTATCGGTGCCGACCTGGCGCTGCTGACCATCGCCAGGGAGATGCTCGTCAGCGTCAGGAACTGGGACGCGGTCGCCGCCTTCTGTGAGGCCGTAATCTCACGGAAGGAGGCGGCGGATCGTGTGCGAGTAGAGCTCCTATTCGGCGACACGTTCCGCCGCCGGCGACTCGGGCGGCGCAGGCGCGAGTATCTGCGCCTAATGCCGCCCTAGCCGAGGCCGCGGGTGATCGGACCGGGGAATTGTCCGTCACCCGCAGAGAGGCTGACCGCGCGACGGCGACCGAAGTCCCAGTACGTCGAGAGGTGAGAGGTTACCCGAAAGGGTATTCCGTCGGGCCGACCACTGATGACAAGTCACATCTGCTCCGGTGGTCGGCCCAACAACGAGGTGACGTGAGTACGGGTGGGTTATGGGCCCGCGCGCCGTCCTTTCATCGCCCTGGACGGACAAGACCGCGCGTGCGCTTGCCATAGCCCACCCATAAAAAAAAAAAAAAAACGGCTTTGCAGAACATATAATTATCTACAAAAAATATCCGACAACATATGTCTAACTATTATAGTTATGTCACAATGGGAGTGTGTGTGTAAAAATTTATAACTTTTGAAATATTTGTTTAATAACCTAACCCATGCGAAGCCGGGGCGGGCTGCTAGTCAAATATAAACCACAGGTCTTCATTATTTAATTCTGTCCATAGACTAGGTAGGTAACCTAGTTGCTATTTATTGACGAACTAATGTATGTAAATAATACCTACCTAATTACATGAGTATCAGCCTAATTACTTATATAGTTAAGTATTTACCCACAGAACAAAAGTAGAATAAACATGACAACTACCTACCTAGGTAATATTGGAGCCGTCCACAATTTTTATTTATATTTAGAATAGAATAGAATAGCATTTATTGTCACATAAAATAACTAATAATTATAATACATGTTTTTAATTAATTTTGACAGTAGGGGAATGCTCAGCATTATGCTGCATAGAAATTATGCAGGGCTGGTTTTCAGCAAACCCCTTTCCTCAAACATATAAGAAAGAAAAAATAACAAAAAGAAAAGAAAAAAAAAATAAAAAATTAGACAAATCATTTAGAAGAATAATTAAAATCTTTATCGGACGATAGAAATGGTAATAAAGACGAAGTCAATCATGATTATACTTTCTATTAGCTTTCTTTCTTTAAGAGATATAAGCATCCCATTGTTGGGCACAAACGTACACAATCGGAGACTTTGACAATTAGGCTGGTACGATATTGTAATACTTATAGACAAAAACCTGTATGTTGTGTTATATGTCTTAGCCAATAAGGCAAATTAAGGATAAATTCATTTGTAACTGTTGAGTCATTTTGTTGAGGGGTCTTCCCTTAGAGCACAAATGTACCTTTAACGACCAATCGTCGACGGTAATTTCCCCGCTAGTGTGTCTATGTGCTTGGTCATAGCCACAGGCTATAGATCTCAGCGGATTGTTGGATTATTATTTATTCTTTCAAATTAAAAACCGTAGCTATTACGTTAAATTTATGTGGGTGTTTCAAATTTAAAAAGCAATTAGGCAAATATTTGAGTTTGTAATACTCACAACATCTCTTGCTTGACGCATATCGATTTGACCTGTCAGTCGCAAGGACTGAGATAAAAGGTGATGAACGAGTAACGTTGGCGTCCACAGGGTGCTGTCATAAATTCAACTGGTCACAAGATAATATTATTTGTATCCGCGTTCAGCTAAATACTAGTATCAGCGACCGGTAAGCCTTTCGGAAGTGAAAGGAACGTAGTACTGTAGCGCGAGCAACGCAGAACACTTGCCCGGCGAGTTGAGGGTCACCTTGAGACGAGCCGACTTGCGGCGCATGTGCACCACACCCTCGACCTCGTCCCTTCCCCGCGCCGTCTCCGCTGTCCGCTACCCGCGAAACGCGGCGCGCCAACGCGTGACGTCACAGCACGTATTAGTCCCCCCCCCACGCTCCCATCTTCACACCCGTTTGGGCGACTGTTTGTGTTGTATAGTTTGCGTGGTGTGACTGATGCCCATCATTTATGATATTGCGTCAGTACTCATTATGTTTACGTTGGATGGCAAATTTTTCAACTTTGTCTAAATTTCTATAAGTATTCCAAAGAGAACTGCTTAACTAGATATACTAGGTATATATTAGATAATCAAAACGTGTATATTACATGGTAATCAGAGCATGTCAAAACCACGTAAGGTTAACAGTTCTATGAAAAAATTACTTTCTACATCACCGAACTAAACATTTTTTTTTAGTCTAAGGTCCCTGAGCTCGAAGGCGAAAGCTATGTGATATACATATCTCACAAACGCATTTCATCATAAGTTTCATTTTCAGTAAGGAACGACCTTATTTACAACCTACCTATATTGTCAGCGGTACTGGCTACTGTGAATTTACTAATACGGTAATACCAAAGCCGCAAAAACCTATAACATCCGCTACCGAAATCGAATCTGAAACCTTGCAGTTGGCGTTCGCGTGTTTTTGTGCTTAAATATAAATTATTGCCTATAGTCAGAATAAATCTTCTTATAAATTAAATCCGATAACAGGCTCATAAAATCCTATAATATATAATCCTATACCTACTTTTAAGGTATTAACAATAAATAAATATCGGCTTCTAGATCAATTTGTCAAAATAGTAATAGGAAATTCATCCGTCTATTAAACTATCGACGAATACTGTTGGACATAGATCTTTCCAATGAGATAATTTCCAACACTTTATGGTCGTTGGCGATTGCAGTTGCTATTACCTATAGATTTCCAAGGGGAGGTCTAACGCTCTTTCCCCTAGTGACCCTTCAGGCCATATTTATGACTCCGATAGGAAAGTAAATAATGGTGACGGATTGTATTCGCGGTAAAGGACTATAGTAAATACATATACCTATACGGGTTATATTATTATAAACTTTAGTCACTGAGTATTCTAAGAATTAGATAATATTCATTGATTGTTGTAAATATGTGTGTTGTTGTTGTTGTTAATATTAACCTATCCCTCGATTTACACTCAAGATAGGTCCCAACAATAGGTACCGTGTAAAATAAAATCTCCATTGTACTATGCAAAACCATGAAAAACGAAAGAAACACTAACATGTGCTCAATTCAGTCATTTGAAGTAATACAAATGCATCTTAAAAAGGCTTTACTGTTGAACTCATTTTAGATTAACACCAAAATATTATAAAAATAAAACATATAAATCTTTGGGAAACTAAATGTACCTACCTATTTATGTAATAAGTTTATTCGCTGTTATCACTTTCATGAACTATGTGCCTATCTACATATTAAGGTTACATTTATCTTTGAATGCGTATTGCATTTCACTATACGGGGAGACCCCGTTATTGCCATCTAGTGTTGCCAAGCAAATATGTAACCATACCATACATACTTGCATTTTTAATAAGTTTATCAAAATACGTTAATTTATAAGCCTTGTACAAGCAAAATTGTGTAAAACATAGTTACCATGTAATGTAATAACGGTACAAAGTGTTAATCAACATTGTTTTCCCAGAATTGTATATGCGGGTGTGTCCACGGCTCGCGATGAGATGACGTGCCTCCGAGCATGTAGGTACATAACTATGTATTTGTAATCGAACGGGTTACATTAAAATACACGCAAGCTGCAGTGCATTCTATGTGGTCATGCAATAGCCGCCATTTGTGTAGCGTGATCGTGCGCACGTGTCACGTATCACTCTGCACAGCTAATGAAACATTTCTAAATTCGAATTTCGAACTACATACTGAGTTGAGGTGCGAAATTAGCAACTTGTAAACTTCGTTCATAAACGCACCTGCACCATAAGCCTAACCTACTTATACTTTTCTTTATTTTTTTTAAACACGATAAGTCTATATTGAAGAATGTCTTTTTATCGCGGGGTATTTTACAAATATACTACTAAGGACACAAATGAACCCAGACTCAGGCCAGTCATTTGTGGATCGCGGGTTGGATTTATCTGAATGCTGCCTGCATGGGTATCGAACCACTAGAGACGCAAACTCGACACATAAAAATATCACCAGTCCATATGTGCAGTGAAATTAAATAATAGGTACTGATGGTTTTTAATATAAGTTATAAATCTAAATGAGGATTTAGTAAAATCATGCATTTTACTCATCCTTACTAATATTATAAATGCGAAAGTAACTCTGTCTGTCTGTCTGTCTGTCTGTCTGTCTGTCTGCTACGCTTTCACGTCTAAACCACTGGACCGATTTTGATGAAATTTGGTACAGAGATGGACTAAAGCTGGAGAAAGGACATAGGCTACTTTTTATCGCGAAAAAATGGATATAAGGGGTTGAAATAGGGGATGACATTTTGTATGGAAATTCGTCATTTTCGATGATAGAACCACGAATCTTTGTATTAAGACACCTAATAATAAATAAATAAATATTTGTTCAAGCGTTTTGGAAATTTCATTTACATGGGGATGAAATTCAACCCCTAAAATACCAAAAAGCATACAGCCGAAACCACTGGGCCTAGAAACGTATTTTTTTTACACCATCGTATTTCTTGGGGTGCACGAGCACTAGCAAAGGGTTTTTGGAAATTCACCCCCTTAAGGGGGTGAAAAACATATAGTCTTTCACGTCTAAACCGATTTTGAAATTTGGTACAGAGATGAACTAAAGCTTGAGAAAGGATATAAGGCTACTTTTTATCGCGAAAAAATAGGTATAAGGGGTTGAAATGAGGCGGCGGATCGCCTGCGTGAGGAGCGCAGCCTCGATGAGGAGATCCGCCGCCGGCGACTGGGGCGGCGCAGGCGCAACTATCTGCGCCTCATGCCGCCCTAGCCGAGGCCGCGGGTGACGTGACCGGGGATTAGTCCGTCACCCGCCGAGAGGCCGACCGCGTGAGGAAAGACCGACGTCCTCCCCGAGGGGGGGACGTCGGTCGATGGGAGGGTACCCCAATAGGGGGTATTCCGTCGGGCCGACCACTGACGACAAGTTAACGCTGCTCCAGTGGTCGGCCCAACGACGAAGGCGACGTGGTTTTCGGGTGGGTCGCGGGAGTTGCATGCTTAAGCCCCTCTGTCGCCCCGGACGGAGTGGTGCGGAGGCGCGCCGACCGCGGCCCACCCACAAAAAAAAAAAAAAAAGGCGTTGAAATAGGGGAAAGTATTTTCTTTTTACGTCGTCTTATTTCTTGGGGTACACGAGCACTAGCAAAGGATTTCTTAATAATCACCCCCTTAAGTGGGTGAAAAGCGTATAGACGAAACTCTTGGAGCTAGGAACGTAAAACTTTCTATGCAATTCTCTTTCTTTTGTTGTAAGTGAGCTCTAAGAAATTATTTTATTAAAATCAACTCCTAAAGGGGTGCAAAATATATAGCTGAAATCATTAGGCCTAGAAACATGGAATTTATTATAAAGTTTCCTTTCTTGGGGAAAGAGAGATTTTTGCAATTTTAGCCCTAAGGGGGTGAAAAGTGTTTAAACGAAATCACTGAGCCTAGGAAGGATCATTTTAGTACACGATTACCCCCAGATTTTCTTAGTGCTCATTTACCAAGCATTATGAAACAATTTTTGGCAAGGATAAGCGAGCTCCAACAAAGAATTTTTGGAAATTCAACCCCTAAGAGGGTGAAAGAGTATAGCCAAAGATACCGGGCCTAAGAGTGTGAAATTTTGTATACCGATCGGTTATTTGGGGTAAGCACTCACTGTCGGTGAAATCACGGGAATTTAATGGTTTTAAAAATTAATTCACTAATGAAAAGCTATATTATCAGTGAAAGGCTATTTTCATCCCGGTATTTGCCCAGGAACGAGAACTATACCGGGGGATGTCGAGCAATTTTTAAAATTCTTTCACCAATGGAAAGCTACCTATGTTGTCAGCGAGTAACATAGGCAATTTATATCTCTGATATTTCTGGGATTTATATTATTTTTTTTTTTTGGTATGTGTGTAAATTTATAATATCAGCGAGTAACATAGACATTTTTTATCTCGGTATTGGCATGGGAATTTCTACGTGAATGAAACTGCGGGTGTTTGATTGATATAATCTTTTTTTCACCAATGGAAAAGTACGTTATCAGAGACTAAAGAAAGGCATATTTATCATCGTATTTGCACGGCAATCTGAACTACAAGGCTGGAAGTAATATTCAAATGTGGAAAGTTTGTGAAGATATTTGGATGTTTGTTACTCAATCACGCTTAAACTGTTGAGCAGATTTGGATGAAAATTGACACGTAGATAGAATATTTCTTAAATTAAGAAATGTAATACTCTTTATGCCGATAATATTCTTTGCGATAATAGTTCAATATGCAAGTAAATTTTTACGCGGGCGAAGCCGCGGGCAAAAGCTAGTCTGTCATAAAATAGAACTTGATTTTGATTATTATATCGTTTAGCTTTTAAATTAATATTAGTCTAAATGTCTAATATTAAAGAATAATAATTGTTTAGACGTGCAACATTGTCTGAATAAAAATTATAGTGTTGTATCGCTTGTGTGTTGTGTAACACTTACATAAAGCAAAGGAAATGAAAGGATGACCTTCAAGTGTGACCTTTGATAAATAAGATTTGATCTTAAAACAAATATGGTAATTAGAAAATTTGAATAACTGCAAAGAAAATAATTGTAATATAATTATTTTTATAATCTGACCATATTTTTCCTAACAAATATTTTCCCTGTCTGGATCGATACCTAAAATAAAATGCTTGTAAAATGGCCAGCTTTCATATACAATCAAGAATTGCAATAACAGTCACTTTTGATTTTATTTAAAAATGAAAAGGTATTATTTAGTGAAAAAGCATTTATTATAATTTAAATATTAATTATATAAACTAGTATTAACCGGATTATTTCGTGTTCATCAGCTATAATCGTCTGTGATAATGAGATCGATGACCTCATGAATTTTAATAGGTATACTAATGAAATATTTTTTTAGGTATATACGTATAGTAGGTACCTAACTAAGAATAATAACGTATAGAACGTAAGTTCGCGCACAATAGAAAGAAAGAAAGAAAGAAAGAAAGAAATCTGTTTATTGTGACGAACAAGACAAATAATTGAAAGGTACAAAAAAAAGAAATTTACAAATGGAGCTTATTGTCCGTCCCAAAGCGTCCCCAACTCAGCATAATGCAGGTTAAAAGAAACCTGCACTGATCTTCCGTGGAGGCGCTTTAATGACGTCACGGATTTCAGATACACGAGATTGCATCAAGAATATATTTTAACGAGATAAATAAAAACACATGAATAAAAGATAAAAAAGAAGGCTATAAATTAGTTGTCTATGAGGTATTTAAGTAAAACTGTATTAGGCACATATATTAGGCATTTTAAGTAGGAACATGAGTGCGTGTACATATCTATGCGATACAAGTGTCCAGATCACCCGGTTAAAGTTATTAACTACATCAAAGGATTGTTGTGGTATATGAAAGGTATAATATATTCAGGCAATAAGCGACTTTAAAAATTAAAATAATTATGTAGATATAGAATTAAAATGTAATGAATAAAATAATAATGAAAAAAGTAATAATAATAATAAATAATACTAATGGTGTTCTTAAATAGCACTAGTATCATGCGTTAAAAGTTCTTCCCATTTTTGATGTTTGAAAATAAATTTTTTCAAGTTAATTTTAAAACATTGCGCATTTTGTATATTTCTTATAGGCGGTGGGATGTTGTTCCAGCACTTTGTTGCTGCATACCGGAAACTACCTCTAAAAGTCGCCGATCTATGACTTTTCGTGGCAAGCTGATCTGCACACCGTCGAGAACCATGAGGCCTGCTTTTCGATAGCCATGACAGCTTATTATATAGGTAGCTCGGTGCTTTAAACTTTAGCACACCAAAAAGGAGACAAGCAAGGTGCAGTTTACGTCTATGTCTCATCTTCAGAATTGTGTGCTCATTCAAATATGGAGTGACATGGGCTCTAAAAGGAATGCTGAAACAAAAACGGGCACAGGCGTTTTGAACTCGCTGAATAAGCTTCTGTGTTCTAGCTAAGAGACGTGGTCCAAAAACTGTATCCATGTAATTTAATTTGGACAATATTAAGGATTCAACCAACTGCACGCGCAAAGATTCCTGCAGAAAAGGCCTCGCCTTATATAAAACTTTAAGTTTATAAAAGCAGGTCTTCACCGACTGTATTACATGCTTTTCAAACCGTAAACCAGCATCCATGTGTAGACCCAAATTTCTAGATTCCATAACGCGCGCAATTGCTTGTCCCTGCAACATGACATTTATTGACGGACACAGTGTAGCAAGACGGTGGCTACTACCAAACAATAAATATTTCGTCTTTTCAGGGTTAAGTAGTAAGCAATTACTGGTAGACCATGTAGCAATACTTAAAAGATCCTCATTTAAAATACTTATTGCATTATCAATTTCGGAAGGCTTAAACGAAATATACAGTTGGATGTCATCAGCGTAAATGTGAAATTTACAGTGATGAATATGTTGCCCTATGTCAGCTGTGTACAAAATAAAGAGGATTGGGCCCAATATTGAGCCTTGGGGAACTCCTGTGGTCACAGCAATCCTTTCAGAAATTATTGATGATCCGTCCGGACGATTGAGCTCTACATATTGATAACGTTCACTCAAATAACTATGAAACCATTTTAAAGCTTTGACATCAAAGCCATAATAGGACAATTTAGATAATAGTAAATTTAAGTTTATTGAATCGAACGCCCTAGAAAAATCTAGTAGTACTAGTATTGTGCAAAGACCCTCATCCTGAGCACACAAGATATTATCAGTAACATCTAGCATAGCGGTTACCGTGCCACGCCCCTTCCTAAAGCCAGACTGTGTTTCAGGTAAAATATTGTTGCTCTCTAAGTATTCTACCAATTGTCCGCAAACTACCTTTTCCATGATCTTTGACAAACATGGTAAATTACTAATAGGCCTCAAGTCTTTCATTTCTGCCGGGTGTGAAACTTTAGGCAGAGGACGAACAATGGCAGTCTTCCATACGTCAGGAAACACAGATGAATACACAATAAGTGAAGCATTTCAATTGGAGCCTAATGGAGCTTACGCCGGAACCGTTCCGTATTGTACAAGTCATTGTACTGCACGTACGTACGCAACCCTTAAAAAATAAATAGGTAATTTATATAGTATAGTGGTAATATGTGGTATAGTGGCATAATTTGTATAGTGGTGTGCGTGTGTACGTGTGTAATCGTCTGCGCGCCATTAGTATTTTTAGATTCATGTTTCGAACTTATACTAGGTATAAGAAAAAGATACGTAAGTAGATAATTCTGTATAGCGTCAGAATCAATTGTGATTTTGTGATGTATTTTACAGACATGTCTGCATTTTAGGTTGCTAAGCTACCTTAGCCGAGCCCCTGAATGGACGACAGGTATAGTCACTTACAAGTAGGCTGATCGCATGAGCATGATGCTTCGCAGTTCTGTTTCCTGGGTGTGGACAGGCAGGTACCTGAAAAGGTAACCCATCGGGCTAACCACGGAAGTTATGTAGGTCTCTATTATCATTTGCATCTTATGTTGCTAGTCGTCGCCGTGGTTGGACGGCCCAGGGATTAGTGGACCAGTCGCAGAGACCCCGACTGCGTTAGGTGGATGCTCCGGCGATTTCTTGCCAGGGCTTTAACAAGGAAGATACCTGAAAACCTTATCCGTCGATGTCAAGGAATCTGTCATGATACTTGCATTGTGATCGCAGACTGCCTTTTGCCTCGCCTCTGACAGTTTAGACCAACTTGTCTAAACTGTGTCTGAGCCAGACGATTTTTTTTTGTGGAGTGTATAGCTATTAACTGCGGATGGTTTTGATAGCTTGACGCGGTCTATGGTTGAACGCTGGCTCTAAACCCGGATGACCAGACGATTGCCTGCGTAAGTATTTTGTATGGATACTCCTTTACGTAAAATGGTGGGAATAAATTATTTGAATACTGAGTAAGCAATTTCCAGTTTGTACTGGCTAACATAATGATTTCTGTTTACGCAACTATTGCACACATAAAATAAAATTATATTTCTGCTCTTATCGCGTTGTACATGGTTTTTGTTTGGTCGGCAGCGACGTTTCGAACTCTTTTTAGCAATCGTGACGTCAGCGATCGTTATACAGATTTATATTTATCCAGCAGATTCCCGCAATTTTACACTCCCGCAGTTCAGTTCATGTAGAAATATGGGTATAAAATATAGCCTATATTATTCGTTGATAATGTAGCTATCCATTGGTGAAAGAATTATTAAAATCGTTTTAGTTGTTTAAGCGTGAAGTTTAATAAACAAACTTACAATTACAGTTGTAATATTTAGCTAGGATATACTAAGTCGGTAATTGGTCGTTTAGCGAAAGACAAAACCCATGTGTATTCAAAACGAAAACATATTATGTACCTTTCACAGCGACGTCTGTGCGCACGAAAGGAACAAAAGCAGCGTGTTCTTCATAATTCCTCCCAGGACCATTCCGCAGTTTTCTCTGCGAGATAATTGCCTCACAGAACATGGGGACGGTGACGTCTTAGTTTTTGATACTAACAAGCATCGTCTTAGTGGTAGTCAGCAGCGTTAGTTTAGGTTAGGCACCGGTTATTGCGACATGCGCGCGGTCACGGCGCTGTTTTGTCTAGGCTATACAGACCTTGAGTGTATGCTTCGCTGTGTATTGGTAATAATCACAATGGTGGCAAAATGGTATCCTCTTCTAATTCGCGATCGTGTACAGGTACTTGTAGAAGCAACTATGCAACAAGACCGGTACCAGACGAAAAGAGAGGACCCGTGGATGCCGCTACATCTATTGCATCGGCCGGAGGGCCTTATCGAGCGTACACCATTACAGACGTCATTGACACCTCGGCGGACACTGCCCCGCAAGGCGGCACCCTCGGTGGGCGAAACATTACCGTCCCCTGCCTGTAAGCGGGCCAGCTTAATTGACATTCAGAGGTAGTAGGTAGGCTATGGTGCAAAACGCCAGTTTGCCGCCGCTTCGAAGAATTTGGACTTGTGTGTACCTAGACTAAATAAAAATTATAAGTCCTTGACAGACTTTAAGACAATGTAATTGTAGTAAGAAAAATGAGTTAGAGTAGACAATAAAACTACGATTGTGTGCATAGCATGTGTAATCGATCGAGTTTATAGTCACGTTAATTTTTTAACATCACAATTTTTACAATTACATATGTCTGCCATAATAAAATGTTAGTTAATGATATCTGATGTTTACACCACACATTTTAAATATACTATTTTTACGGATTATATCGCGTTTGTATTGGATTTATGATTGCCCGACGTTTCGAACACTTTGCAGCATTCATGGTCACAGGCGGACTAAGGTGTCTCACGTCCAACAAGTAATCGTTATTACAGACATTTATGAATATAAATGTTGTGTTAATTATATATGAAAAATTATTTATTTTAATAATTATTGAATATAGAATAATATTTGAGAAGAAAAACCCGAAATGAAACCCTATACCAACATGTCTGACCAGCTTGGATAAGTATGTCAATTTCCCTCCTATAGTGGAGGAGGCTCGAGCTCAACAGTGGGACATATATGAGCTAAAATGATGAATGATGATGAATATTTGAACGCTGCATGACGTGCACCATGTGGGTGGGCTTTACATTCGAAATGCTGTCTAACGAGTATTTTCTAACTCAAGCAGAATCTATTTTATAAATATTCATGTATGGGACAGGAAAATAATGCAATTTGTTAAGAAGACGACTGAAGATTTAAATGTGTCACCACCCTGCCTGGGGCAGTTTGAATAGCGGCTGAGCGATCACCAGGAGAATGGATAGAATCATTCCCCTGGAAATAAAACAACTATGATCATCAATCTGCCCGTCAAGTGTAGCGATTACCATTTATCCTGCTTGGAGAGGCCTATATTTAATAGTTGACGTGGATAAGCTGAAGTATGGATACCAACCGCCTGGCCAGCTATTGCTGAATTTCATTTATCAGTATGCTCAAATCAAGTGCTGGCTCTGTACTGGCAGTTATGAATCATTACATAGTTACAGGAATACATTGCTCGTAGGTGTAGTAAAAGTGGACTATAAGGCCGGCGCTTGCTGAAGCAGCCCATGGCATGCCGAAGCAGCCCAAATATAAATTAGCTTAATATAGGACGCACGACGCTTTGGCATATGGTGTATTTCGAGTTATTTTTTACAATAATATAATTTTTTAAACGACTTCAAAAAAGGCGGAGGCTTTTTTATGTTTGTTCTTGGATAACTTCGTCGTCGTATTATGAACCGATTTTGATGATTCTTTTTTTGTTGAAAAGTTGATATTTCAAAGGTGGTCCTATGATAAGGAAATTAGGGTTTGATGATGGCAGACCAGAAAAATCGAGGACAACTTTCAAAAATCGTAGGGGCGACTAGAGCGTTTGTAATTTTTTTCATTAAGTATTTTATTAAAGCGCTACAATATACCTAATAAAGGTCTGGAGTAGATCTGATGATGAAGCCGAGAGACAATCGAGGGAAGTCCTCAACGATTCGCAGGAGCTACCTTGTTAGTTTACTGTTTGAAGTCGGGTTTTATTTGTTAAAAATTATTATTGCATTTGTTCTGAATGAGTAAGTAGAACACTTGATGGTAAGTACCACTCGTGTTTCTCAGTTGACTCTTACACAACACCGACAGGATAAGATGGAGTGGTGACACTTTATTTTATAAAATTCAAACAATACTCAAAGAATTTAATATAGATAATTTTATCATTTAGTGGCAGCGTATCGCTGATTCACGCGGACTACGTGAGATAACCCGAGACGGCGTGACATTACCAGACCACCTTTCCATTATATCATTAGTATAAACAGCGATAAACAAATAACTAATATTATTATGAACCCATTCTCCAATAAATACAAATCGGGTATTTCCCTAATGTCTTGATGCAAGATGATAGGAATGGTGTTGGATTAATGAAAGATACTCTTAATGTCAAGATTTATAACCGGCGTTCGTGGACACGAATTACTTTATAGGTGAATAGCGAAGAAGCTGCCTACTGTAAAGGTTAAGGTATTCGAACATCTTTTGGAAATCACTATCGATTCTGTGGAACGCCGTTATACTAATAACGTCTGTTCCACAGTCTGACGGAAAATTCATGATGTATATCTCATGTTTTTATAAATTGACTGCACAGATGGCGTAGTGGTTAAGATACCGACCAACCCTGCCGGTGTCGCGGGTTCAAATCCCACGCAGGACAACACTTTGTTTGATCCACAAATCGTTGTTCCGAGTCTAGATGTAATTAGTGTCCGTGAATTGTATGTTTGTGAAGTTCCCAGCAATACAAGGATTATTTCCTTAGTGCGGCATTGTTTAAAAAAATGTGATCATATTATTTTACACCAAAACGGGACGCTCGAATAATATTCCCATAAATCATAATTGAAAAATATGAAATTAATATCTTAAAAATACAAGGACACGTGAACAATCTTACAGGAGTAGGTAAAACTATGGATTTAAAACCTTAAAAACAAACAAGAACAACACCCCTATCAGTATGAAATATGATAATTTATGCTCTGTTTCCAAAAAAGCGGATCATTTTGTACGATTTAGGACAACGGGGGCGACAACCTGGAAACGAGGCTGGTCCGTACAAAACGGGATGTATGGCCACACATATCCCAGTCTATTGGCAATATCAGACACTATGAAACCCAGTTGCCATACAAATATAAAATATCACAATATTTCTATCACTACCATAACATAGCTATATAATCTAGGTATAATAATAAAGCAATGCTTTTAACAAAGAGCAGCATAAACATTTAGAGCCATTTTTTTAAGACAACTAAAGCGATATTGTATCTAGAATTTGTATGAGGTAGTAGATTGTATTCCAACACTTCCTGTAATTATTAAGAGTGCTATGAAAATGCGATATGTTATCTATTGTAATCTAACCGTATTAAATTGTTTCCTAAAAAGTCTTTAATTATCTATGCTTACAAATATCTACAAATATTTTAATTTATATTTGCCGGTATCTGTTTTATCTAAAAGTGTACAATTTTAAATTACGAAAAGGACCGATATAACGTCGGCGTGACGTCACAATACAGTAAACCCCACCTACGTATTGTACAATATTATACTTATAAATCTACTACCTAATTACACAATAATGTCCATCTTTTTTTTTTTTTTGTTTTTTTTTCTTTGGGTTGGGTTGCGGTCAGCGCGCTCCTCGCACCACTCCGTCCGGGGCGACAGAGGGGCGTAAGCACGCATACCCGCAGCCCACCCACGATGCACGTCGCCTTCGTCGTTGGGCCGACCACTAGAGCAGGGTTACTTGACATCAGTGGTCGACCCGACGGAATACCTCCTACTTGGGGTACCCTCCCATCGACCGACGTTCCCCCCTCAGGGAGGACGTCAGTCTTTCCTCACGCGGTCGGCCTCTCGGCGGGTGACGGACTAATTCCCCGGTCACGTCACCCGCGGCCTCGGCTAGGGCGGCATGAGGCGCAGGTATTCGCGCCTACGCCGCCCCAGTCGCCGGCGGCGGATCGCCTCATCGAGGCTGCGCTCCTCGCAATAATGTCCATCTATACAAATAATAAAATTAATATATCTGTGTGTACACACATCGTACTATCGAAATTACTATTTTTATTAGATTTATATTATGGTAATAAAAATTGTAATGTGCATTACAATTTTTATTACCATAAATGCATAATGTGCATTACAATTTTTATCAGAAAGTATGCACGATGTAAATACTGAAATTCCCTAGTTAGAATTGTTATTTTTAATATGTGTTATGTATTTACAAATCCGCACTAGGTGAACTGTCGCCTTTTTAAAAGGCACAGGTAACCGTTGGATGGAGGTGGTACAGAACCGGAATCAGAATTTATAAAAAGAAATGTGTTTTGCTAAAAACCTAACGTTTAAAAATATAGAGTATTCAAATCAAATCAAATCATTTATTCTGCATAGGCCCCTTAAGGGCACTTACATATTGTCAAATTACACGTTTGAATACAATACAACAATCTACCACCGGATCGGAACGCGGCCACAAACTGAGAAGATCCGGCAAGAAACTCAGCGGGCAGTCATTTTTTTCTTAATCCTTTAAATATACATAATAGTATGCTTCGTACAACATATGTGGTATTAGCTCCAGTGTGATGCCCTTTGAAATTGTATATATGTATAAATTTTCAAGATTTAGTACAAGACAATAATAAAAGTCAAAGATATTTAGTAGCTCAGTTGATTAATTTTAAATTAAACGATAAAACCAGTGATATTTCGAATTCGATCAAATAAATGTCTTATTTTTCCTTATTAATGTGTCAAGTATTTCTTTAGTATCATTTGATTATGCAATTAAAAAATTGGATATAAATACTATGCTAAATCTTTGTGTGATGACGGAGTAATAAAATACAATGGCCATCACCGACGCATCGTAAAAGCCGATTAAGGGAATGTATCCATACTATGCATTTTTTTACAATTTTTTAACCCTCTTCCTCGCATCAGTGACTATACGTAGTATGCGGAGAAGACTTGATGAAGTGTGGTAATTTTGAAGATCCGAAAATACGTCATGTAGGTAGTTCATTAGTACGTTCCCTAAGAGGCATAAATAACGTGATTATAAGTCGTACTTTGAGCCGTTTTCAGGTTGTCTGACCCGTCATCCCGAGGGACATAGTGAAAATGTCCCTCCGGACATTTTCGCTATATCCCTCGGGAAGGAGAGAAGAAGGAAGGAGTTCCTTCTTTGCAAACAGACGTGTACTTGTATTTTTTAAGTTTAAAGTTTACCTATTCCAAGAGAAGCAAGATTTTTAGCGTGTCCTTGTTTTGCTTATTTTAGCTTTTAATTTCATATTTTACCTATTTCTGTTCCGTTCTGATACAAGAAATAACGGCAAAATTATTCAAGCGTTCCGTATGACGTAAAAATATGATCACATTAGGTATAAGCGGATATCATCAGCGCAAGAGGAGAAATAACATCAAAATAAACCCTATGTTAAGCTACCGTATTGTAGTAGAAATGTAATATTGTAGGCTAATTTCTTACATCTAGAGCAGGCCCGCGTGCCTAACAGAGCCTTAGGCCCGAGAAAAAAAAGTGAATAATGTTAGGTATTGATTATATTCATCTTGATATGGGAAATTAATCTTGACCAAGAATTTAACAGATGTGTAAATAATTTTCGTTTTCATCAGACAAACTTGAAAGTACAACGTTTATCACATTTGAAGAGCATCTTATGCACAAAGATATTTTTGTAGTCAATGTTTGCATACCATTTCATATATTTATTTTTACGTATACGTTCAGCTGGTTATTTGAGCAGTGTTTGCGAACACTTGTTTAAAACAGTTACGTAGATCTTGTTCTAAAGGTCGCTCTATTTTTCTTATCATGCTGACATAAATTTCTTTAAATGAGTAATGTATTCACCATGTTAACACATTTTAAATTAAGTCTTGCACATTATTAATATTTTCCTAATCTTATTCTGGTCAGTTTACTAGCTTAACCGATTTCCGAATCAATGATTTTATCATTTACTCAGAATGGCTTTTACTTGATATCTATCTTGTTCAGACGTTAAAATTTTGCATTCTTTTACTGACCTTTCATATTGCTAGTCATTTAGGGTCATTGGCTTAAAACGTATTTAGGCAAGATTTTGACACTTATTCTTATAGTGTTTTATTGATCTTTATTTATCATTAAAAAAAATTGTTAATAAATAAATTTAATAAAATGAACTTATTAAAGACATTTACTTATACTGTATAAATGTATTTAATATTTTTTTTGTAACGCTAACTAATATGTATAATAAATGTCAAAGTAAGTCTGTTTGTTAAAACGCGTAAACCACTAAACTGACTATAAAAATTCTTTCATCTGTGGAAAGCTACATTATCAGCGAGTAACATAGGCTATATTTTATCTTCGTATTCTTACAGGATCAGGCGTTGAGCGGATGTAGTGGACAATTTACTAGTGATAAAATAATTGCTTTTTCAACATTATAAATTTTAATGTACTAAGAGCTAAAAGTAGGTGTTTCGGGTTCGAATTTAAAACTTCTGACGCTTTCTGTTATTCACATTAAACCAGTGATTCATTGGTTTAATATTATTATTGTAGTTATTATCCTAGGGACGTCCCTCATATCTTATCAGTTTTATGCGTGTTTGTTTCTAATAGATAACCGGTTAGTTATACAGGCACCTAATTAACGCTTACTAATGTAGTGTATTCATCAGGCAAATGGTTTAATTTCATTTCATACTTATGATCAAAGGAGAAAAATTGTTGTTTTTCAAGAAAAGTTGTTATTTGCATGTCTAAAAACGAGTAGGTGAAACGCATTTGAAATTTTGAATGTTATAAATAGTATTTAAGTAATATTTTCATACTTAATAATACTTATATTAGTCTTTATATACTTTCATCGTCTCAGCTCACTTACGTTCTACTGTAGGGTTTTAGCTTCCGCTATAATGGGAGGGAAATTGACGTACTATACAACGCTGGTCGAAACGGTTCGGTATAATGTTTTTATTTCAAGTTTTCCTTTTCTTTCATAAATGTTACTTGCATATCATATCCCTCAGTCGTCTTTTAAGACACCCACAAGCAAGAGTTGTGGTGTTGAATTGTATTCATATTCTGTCACCATACGGAAAATTATATTTTGAAAGAAAGATTCTTTGTTATTGAAATATAATTATTAATATTTCTAAAATATCTATATTATGGTTTGTAAAAATTACCTTGGGATTAACCAAGCTTGCTGCCATTTTTTCCGTCTTCGTGAGAGTTTCTGCTAATCACCGGCACACTGTAACACAGTTAAAACAAAAATGAGTAAATTATTCTGCGGACAAGTCTTTTCTATGAAGCTCCACAATAAAATCCTTTATCTTGGCATTTGTAATATTATATTATTATTATAGCTTTATCTAAATTACGGCCAATGAAATGCGGTTGAATTATGGTTATATGGTACTATTTGCTTGTGGTTCAATAAACGTAACAACTATATGCCTTTAATAACCATTATTAAATGTATATAGTTAGCAAAATAGATAAGTTTGTGATAGAAATATATTTAATTTCGAATTCTATTATCTGACGTAACCGAAGTATTATGTGAATATTAAGATTACGTTACCCAACTAATCCTTATGTAGATTGGCAGCAAAAATTTTATTTAAATTGGAGCTCTCCCAAGTAAGTGGGAAGATGAGTTTCGACAAGTCGACTGTAAGCGCATAGGAAAACGTATTTTTGCAAGATTTCATTTACTTATTTATTTAAATTAAGAGTTTGATGTTAATATGTAAAAGAAATATGTTTAACTAGCTTCTGCTCGCGACTTCGTCTATGTGGTATAGATACTTTGGGCTAACGCTAACTTTAACGTCTTTGTTTACGGCGGTGAAAATATTTTTTAATAATATGATTCTGTCACACATGATTTCCATGCTGGTCAGACATGTTGGTACAGGCTTTCATTTCGAGTTTTTCTTCCCTTGCACAGTTGTTATGTGCATGTGATATCCCTTAGTCGTGTTATACGACATGCACGGGCAAGATAGGGAGTGATGAATTGTATTCTTACTCCGTCACCACACGGAACGGATCTATAAATATCTAAATAAGATAGATAGATAATCTAAATAAATAAAATTGAAGTGTCTGTTTGTAAAGTAGAAATAATAAGAATTTTCATGCTTATTTGTATTGTTCAAGTTTTAAATAAAACTACTTTACGGATTTTATCGAGTTTGTATTTGATTTTTGATTACCCGACGTTTCGAACACTTTACAACGTTCCTGGTCACGGGTGGACTTGTTTGAAGTTGTTGATAACTTTGCCTAAAAACCAGTTTATTTCCTTTCGTTTGTCTTTCTGCTTGTTCCGGTTAATTTTAAAAGCGGCTCAACCGATTTTGATAATATTTTACTACTAGATAGCCGTCTGTATAAGGAGTAACATAGCTTATATTTTATCTCGGTATTTCTAAGAATACAATTCACTACGAGGTGGTAGTGAATTGTATTCTTAGGAATATCTTGTCCGTGTATCGTAAAAGACAATTAAGGGATATGCAAATAACATGGAATAAACTCGAACTAAAACCGTATAACAACCCGTCTGATTAGCGCGGTAGAGTAGGTCAATTTACTCTCCCATCTTGAAGGAGGACCGAGTCCAACCGTGGGACATATATCGACGGTCCCTACGTACATAAAGACATGTCAAAAATGGCATTTTTTATTGTATTCTTTAGGCTTTTTTTATTGTATTCTTTAGGCTTTTTTTATTGTATTCTTTAAGTTTTTTATTGTATTCCTTAGGTATTTTTTATTGTATTCTTTAGGTTTTTTTTTATTGTATTCTTTAGGCTTTAGATTTTCAATACGCACATTTCATACTGCATATGTATTGAAAGTCTAAAGCCTAAAGAATACAAAAAAAGAAGTCATTTTTGAAATGTCTTTATGTACGTAGGCACCGTCGATATGGGCGGATACGATGATGATGATGATTCCTACGGGAACGGGAACTACGCGGGTAAAACCACAATGTAAAACGCATTTAAAGAAAGTTTTTAGCTAATGATTTCTGGTCTTTACGCTAGTACAACATTATTATACATTGTAAATAACACTACTTTACAGCATTCACAGGCGGACCGTGACCATGAATGCTGTAAAGTGTTCGAAACGTCGGGCAAACATAAATCAAATACAAACGCGATATAATCCGTAGTGTTATTTACAACTTTTTAGCTTTAAAATAGTTTAAGTACCGTCGTCGTTTCCAATGATTACTATTCACACTATTGATTCAATTGTCTCGAGTCTATGTTTGAGTTGGAAACTGCTCTTGATCATATTTAACAGCTATATTGAAAAAGACTGTAACATTGGCAATATGCTATAAACACGTATTTTATTAATAAAATGCTCTTAATGTTAGAAACATTGATGCAATTAGATAATGTTGTGGACCATTAATTCTCTCTTTGTAAATAAAAATTTGAGGTTCACGCCGAAAGATTTTAGATTATTTGGTTGTAGTAGGAATTACCTAGGAGATATGGTGGAAAGGCCTACTTCAGGACAGGTATTTTTTTATCACACAGTTCCATGTTTATTTTAAGATTTTTTTTTTTTTGTGGGTGGGCTGCGGTCGGCGCGCCTCCGCACCACTCCGTCCGGGGAGACAGAGGGGCTTAAGCACGCAACTCCTGCAACCCACCCGAAAACCACCTCGCCTTCGTCGTTGGGCCGACCACCGGAGCAGGTTTACTTGTCGTCAGTGGTCGGCCCGACGGAATACCCCCTACGTGGGGTACCCTCCCATCGACCGACGTCCCCCCCTCGGGGAGGACGTCGGTCTTTCCTCACGCGGTCGGCCTCTCAGCGGGTGACGGACTAATTCCCGGTCACGTCACCCGAGGCCTCGGCTAGGGCGGCATGAGGCGCAGATAGTTGCGCCTACGCCGCCCCAGTCGCCGGCGGCGGATCTCCTCATCGAGGCTGCGCTCCTCGCGCAGGCGATCCGCCGCCTCCTTCCGCGAGATCACTGTCTCGCAGAAGGCTGCGACCGCGTCCCAATTCCCGACGCTGTCGACCATCGCCCTAGCGATAGCCGGCAGCGTCAGGTCCGTACCGATGATTGCGACGAGTTCACAGCGCTGCACTGCCCAAGCCCCGCAGGCCTCGAGCGTATGGCGCGCCGTGTCCTCGTCGCAATCGCAGTGGTGGCAGGACGGTGTACTCTCCCTCCTAACGACCTTGTGCAGGTATTTGGCGAAGCACCCATGCCCCGTCAAAACCTGCACTAGTCGGAAGGAGAGCACCCCGTGCCGCCTTTCCAACCACTGCATCAGCACCGGCCGGAAAGCCTACACGGTTCGCACCCCGAACCGAGGCCTCTCCAGCCGGACTGCCCAACGGGCAATGACGTCTCGGCGGGCGTCGACGCGCCAGGCGGTGAGATCCCTTAACGAGACCACACCGTCCCCCGCTCGCACCCCCGTCACCCGCCGATATAGTCCGGCGAGCATCTGCGCCTCCAGGTCCCACGGGGGAGTCCCGGCCAATAGGCGCGCTGCCTCCGTCGCCACCGTGCGGTATCCGCGGATGGCCCTGACCGCCATGACCCTCTGTGGTCGCCACAGAAGGGCCCTAAGTCGGACGGTCATGGACCCCGCCCACACCGGTGCGCCGTACAGGGCCATCGACCGGATGACCCCCGCGTACAGCCGTCGGCACGCAGCGCTCGGTCCGCCCACGTTCGGCATAAGCCACGATAGGGCGGACGCCGCGCCGACAAGCCGTGGAGCGAGCCTGCGGAAATGCTCCCGGAATGTTTATTTTAAGATAGGAGATTTCATGACAGTTGACTCTACTTCAAAGCGCTATAAAGAAAACTGTCGTTTATAGCAAATTTAAGGATTTATTTTTTAGAAGACCGTATCTTTTACTATCTAACGGACAGTATCTTCCGTGTGGTGACAAAGTAAGTATACAATTCACCACCCCCTCTCTTACCCGTGGGTGTCGTAAAAGACGACTAAGGTCTAATTATAATAAGGACTAATTATAATAATTCTAGAGAAGGAAAACTCGAAACGAAATCCTATGCCAACACGTCTGACTAACATGGTATAGTAGGTCAAATTCCCTCCCACAATGGAGGAAGCCCGAGCCCAACAGTGGGATGTATATGGGCTGAGATGATGATGATGATCTTTTACTATCTACAAATAACGTATAAAAATTAATGACAGACTATCAACTATATGTAAATACGTATATAGAACATAATTAGTCCTGCATGAGAATCGAAATGGCGCTACACGGCAAGGTTACATAATCGTGTTTTGTCTCTGTCATCTCTTAGTACGTTATAGTCTCGCTCCATAATATTTTTCGACAGCTTGAATACAATAAAGACCTTTTAAATTCAGCAAACCAATTTAATTCTCTAATTAATAAAGAAGCAGAATTACGAAAATTTGGGTATTCATAAAAAAAAAAAAATAGTTCCATTTAACTCCAAGAGTTGTAAACGGATATGCAAATTACAACCAGACAAAAAAAAAAACGTTTAAGAGGTGATCGAATTGCTTAATTCGTAACGGCAGGTAAGTAGCGTACAGGTAGGTAACTAATATAAAGAAGTTTTGGCGGGAACTAATTTTAGTGGAATTTACAGAGAAAGTTTTAAATAAAATGAATATGAAATATGTGTGTTTTATGTTGTGCCAGAACAGAAAAAAAAATAATATGATATTTACTAAATAAAAATATAGAAAATATGGAATACGATACTAAAGATAGTATCGTAGCAGCCTTATCATGCAGACAAAGACTTTACGCAAGGAATGATATTCACTTAAAATAATCTCCATATTAGCCTTACTAATTAACCTAACTAACCTAATCCTCGTATGTTATATCGTTTATTAATAGATTTAGGTAGACATATTTTTTGACTCACCACAATAGAAAACCTTGTGAATTGTATAAGTAAGTTATAATTATTTGAAGAACGAAACCTTAACACAATACAGTAGCAGATAATATTTCACAATAATATTTCACTGTAAAATCATTAATCGACCTCTTTAAGTTTGATGTCCAAATGAGACATAAACTTGCAAATGTTCGTTATATACATAGTTAGTAAGTAATCGAGTAAACGAATACTGCGCGGATGGCTAAGTTTCTGACGTTATGAGGACGAATGACTCGAATTTCCTTTACTAATAATAATAATAATTTTGACGTAGATGAAAACAATTATTTATTGTGTTCATTTATTTCCTCTGTATATTGCCTACCTGCTATTTGTTTAGATGAAAGCTACAACAGTTTTCTGTGTTTTCCAAGATCTATGGCAGTTACATAGACATAACGATGTATACATGTATTTTCCTCGTTATTAAGTTTTAGGTAGGTTTGTTTTCCTGTTTTGAATATCCGCTTTATGCGTTAATTTATATAAAACGATCGCTATTCATGTTTGCCACTATTAGCAGTAAAGAATTTATTTCTTTCGATGGTCGAATTTTAGAAACTACCTTTAACGAATGAATACCGGTATGAATACATTAAATAAAGAGTTTTGAAATTAGGGAAAAGCATCCTCCACGCCATGGTATTCATGGTATTGGAGTTAGATTTCTAGCTTAACTAGTTTATACATTTTCTAGAGATCGACCATCATATGACATCCACAACAAAAAAAAAACCAATTATGATGTTTTGAACCACATGTTAGAAGGTTTGAGGCTATTAGAAGGAAGACTATTAGAAACTGTCACAGATCGAAGTTCACTTTACCGGGATGAGAGCCATCAGCGCTCACCCATAGTCCGGGCTAAGATGAGAAAGCCATCTGAGGCTAACAGCTATACACACACACACACAAAAAAAAAGAAAAATCGAAGTTCACAATGACGGGTTCACATGGTTTAACATGCTCTCCGAGGTAAAAACATTTCTTTTCAGTTTCATAGATATAAGGGTTTCGTCAGGCCATTTTCTTTGATCTTTTTTTTTTTTTTTTGTGTGTGTTTAGCTGTTGGTCGCAGATGACCTTGACAGCTTAACGCGGTCAATGGGCGAGCGGAAGGCTCTCAACCCGGTAAGTAAGTTAAGCGAACATCGCCCGAGGGCTCCCCCTGTGGGGAACGGACCTCGGCTCGGGGCGTCGCTGAAAGCAAAGTGGGCGTGGCCACGTTTAGCATAATGACTTTTACGCGCCGCGGTTTTCAACCTCGTCGGCGAGGCCGATACCGCGGAGTTTTATGTGTTATCGCTGCGCGAGCTGTGTAGGCCCTTTCTTGGGCGATCGTAATAGCATCATCCCCTTCTTCAAGGAGATGACAGGGACGTCGGACTGCGGATATTTTTGAGGGGACGTAGTTTACCGCCCCAACCACTAGTGGATTGGGGTGAGTCATGGCAGAGTCAAAATAGCGCTGGGAGCAACGCTTCATGTACTGCCTGATGGTCGGCAATTCGAGGTCGATGTGTAGATCGACATTACGAACGAACCACGGTGCTCCCGTTGCCCGTCGCATGAATCTATTTTGTAGTGTTTGTAACCTGTGGATCCTGTTTGGCCTAACGTGTGCGAACACTACACTGGCATACGTCATGATCGGCCGTATACAGGTAGTGTATAATCGGACTTTAATTTTCTTTGATCATTAAAGCAAGTGCTAATTTACTATTTAACACGTATATATCATTTCGTAAATTCCTAGTTGTACGTTGTGGAGATCTAGCCTGTGATAGTGTAGTTGTTTGCTTTCACACATTGCTATCGCTGTTCTATTTAGTTTTAAGACTAGCAGTTTGATATAAAAGTATAGAGAAAAATATGGTGATGTGACAACCCGCATTCTGTTTGAAGCGTTACTAAAACTTGTGACCCGCCCTCTCTTCGGTTTTCGTCTTTATGCTTCATATTTTAAATCTTCTATCTCCTAGTATATTATGGTACGCTACTACAGTCCATGAAGTACGCGACTGGAGTCCATTTCTGATAGGAAAAAAAACCTAAGTTACTCCTTATATTTATGGTTACTTAGTATTTTTTTTTAAAAACGATGGCAAATGAACAAACAGTACACAGGGCTGCCGGCTCTCTCGCTCACCGAACGAAGTGCAGTAACAAATTGCTACAACTCGGACGTCGATTTTCTGCGAGAGTGTGGTACTACCCCGGTTGGACCGGCCCGCGGCTGTAGACAGACAATTGTCAGCAGTGTGACCCTACCTTATAAAATATTACCGAATATAGTAGTAAAATATTATCGAATTTGGTATTATTGCATTATTTAATATGGTTTTTAAATCATAGGTGTCGTCCAATTAACCGTGTGAGCATGAAAAAAACCTACAATTCTGACATTACATATAGACACTTCAATTTTATTTATTTGTATAGAAATATAGAATTCGACAACCTGGGGGCTTCTTATTTATTTGTTTGCATGTGACTTATTATTTTACTATGAAATAAATTAAACTAGCGCAGGATAATCAAAAACATTATTTATGTAATCAACTATTATCAATACGATATTATTTATTCTTACCTATTTTTCGAAGTCTGATACGACGTGCATGTCCAGAAAAGCAATATAAAATGATTGGCGTTTGGCAATATGGAATATGTTCAACGAACCATAACCTACATCGTTGTTGTAGATAATCCAGTCACGAAGGTTAATTAGTAGACAATCGATATTACACTAAGTTATACTCATAATAGGTATCATTTATTTCAGTCTATTAATAATTGGATTAGATACGTTTACGATACGTTCGGTAGATTAAATTACGGGGGTTTTGGATTATGATACAAATGATAGAATATTGTTTCAAGTTTAAAACGTTTAACTCTTTGATAACTGCGGTGCTTTCATTTTTTAGCAGAATTTATTTGATACTAGCTATCTGCCCTCGCTTCGCTTGAGCTTTGCAATATATTTTATATTTTACTCGGGTTCGAGTCCCGAACTGGGCAGAATTTTATAGGGTTTTGTGAGTCAGGAAAAATAGCCTGAGTTACTCCTTATATCTCTCTTATTAAAATATTATATATTACAATCGGTCCAGCCGATTTAAAGATCATCATCATCATCATCACAGCCCACATACGTCCCACTGTTGGAGCCGGGCCTCCTCCACAATGGAAGGGAATTTGACCTACTATACCATACTGGTCAGACATGTTGGTATAGGGTTTTATTTCGAGTTTTCCTTCTCTTGCACAGATGTTATGTGCATTTTATATCCCATAGTCGTCTTGTACGACATCCACGGGCCAGATAGGGAGTGGTGAATTGTATTCTTACTCCGTCACCACACGGAAAGATTTAAAGATGACGCAGTACAAATAGACAGACAGACAAAAAACTTTAAACTGGCTTTTACGCGTTATTGTGCAAATAACTGAGAGTGCATGAAAAAAAAAATATTATTTTGACATTACAAAACAGACACTTAAATTTTATTTATTTGTATATATTTATTATGTAGAGGAAATATCTAATAGAGATATTTACTCTGTGGTAGTTACGATTATTACCAACTCTTTAATTTCTCGTGGGTGTTGTTAAGAACGACTAAGAACTCTACATCGATCTAGGCCAACACCGTGATGTCGGCTGATCAACAATTATACTCCCAAAGAGGGTTAACGTCAGGAAGGAGGTCGATCATAAAACTATGTCCAAATATTTCACAATATGTACTATCAAAGAAGAGTACCTGTACATTAAGTGGACCAAATAATTGGGATATGATCAGGATAATGATAACAAACTTACAAAATCTTTATAAATTGGACTCGGATCTCCGTTCTTATAAGAGGCAAATTGACCTGATATACCAGTTATATCACACTGGGCAGACATGTGAATATAGGGTTTTATTTGCCTTCTCTTGCGTAGATGTTACCTATATGCATATTATATTTCTTATTGTTAGTCGTCTTTAACGACATCAACGGACAAGATATGGAGTGGTGAATTGATTTTTAATCCGTTACCACACCGAAGGAAGATATCAAAGATGCTAAACCATTGTTATTATTAAAAGAATAATCTAAGTACTAACTCTTTCACGGGGAGTGCTCCGAGGAACTGTTTGACTTGGTACCACCGTCACCGTTTTACCAACGTACCACTCGTCACCGCAGCAGTGTTCATCCATTTCACCTGGAAACGATATTGTCTTCAACTGTACGTTTGCCAGCGATCATTTCTCCCACGTACGTGCAGGCTCTGGAATAAACTACCTGCTGCTGTGTTTTCCGAGCGCTATGACATGTCCTTCTTTAAACGAGGTTTAAGAAGAGCATTTACTTCACGGTAGGCAACGGCCTGGCTGTGCCCCTGGTATTGCAAAGGTCCATGTGCGGCAGCGTCACTTACCATCAGGTGTGCTGCCTGCTCGTTTGTCAGCATCAGCAATAAAAAAAAGTAATTTCAAATTGCAGAGGTAAAACTAATGTAGAAAGACAAATGAACATCTTTAGCTGGGACGCTTTTATGAGGTCCTATCCCGATTTCGACGGATATACTAAGGCTTAACGTTGGAATCACCGCCGTACAAGCGACCATCATCATCATCATTACAGCTCATATACGTCCCACAGTTGGGCTCGAGCCTCCTCCACAATAGGAGGGCAAATGACTTTACTATACCATGATACTCAGACAGGTTCGTAAAGGGTTTTGTTTCGAGTTTTCCTTCACTTGCATAGATGTTATATGCATATTATATCCCTTAGACGTCTTTTAGGACATCCACGGATAAGATAGGGAGTGGTAAATTGTATTCTCACTCCGTCACCACACGGAGTGACCATATTGCTTGTAAAAACATCTCCGTGTTCCTTTATACTATCGTCAGAGGTTACTTTTTTAAGCCTGCTGCTAAGGATTAAACAATAATTTACCATTTTTAAGACAGGGTTTACTCAGACTATAAAATGGTCGGTTGGGATCAGCATCCAGGCCCATATGAAGTACCTGGGCCTGGTGCTCGACGGGCGATGGTGGTTTCGGGAGCATTTCCGCAGGCTCGTCCCGCGGCTCGTCGGCGTGGCGTCCGCCCTACAATGGCTGATGACGAATGTGGGCGGACCGAGCGCGGCATGTCGACAGCTGTACGCGGGGGTCATCCGGTCGATGGCCCTCTACGGCGCACCGGTGTAGGCGGGATCCATGACCGCCCGACTTAGGGCCCTTCTGTGGCGTCCACAGAAGGTCATGGCGGTCAGGATCATCCGCGGGTACCGCACGGTGGCGACGGAGGCGGCGTGCCTGTTGGCCGGGACTCCCCCGTGGGACCTGGAGGCGGAAATGCTCGCCGACTTGTATCGGCGGGTATCGGGGGTGCGCGGGGGGGGGGGGGGGGGGGCGGTGTTGTTTCCCTGAGGGAGCTCACCGCCTGGCGCGTCGACGCCCGCCGAGACGTCATCGCCCGTTGGGCAGACCGGCTGGAGAGGCCTCGATACGGTGTTTGGACCGTGGAGGCCTTCCGGCCGGTGCTGATGCAGTGGTTGGAAAGGCGGCACGGGGTGCTCTCCTTCCGACTCGTACAGGTCTTGACGGGGCATGGATGCTTCGGCAAGTACCTGTACAGGGTCGCTAGGAGGGAGAGAACTCCGTCCTGCCACCACTGCGATTGCGACGAAGACACGGCGCAGCATACGCTCGAGGTCTGTGCCGCTTGGGCAGAGCCGCGTCGTGAACTCGTCGCAATCATCGGTGCAGACCTGACGCTGCCGACCATCGCTCGGGCGATGCTCAGCATCAGGAATTGGGACGCGGTCGCAGCCTTCTGCGAGGCAGTTATCTCGCAGAAGGAGGCGGCGGGTCGCGAGCGCGAGGAGCACAGCCTCGATGATGCGACCCGCCGCCGGCGACTGGGGCGGCGCAGGCGGGATTACCTGCGCGCCATGCCGCCCTAGCCGCGGCCGCGGGTGACGAGACCGGGGATTAGTCCGTCACCCGCCGAGGGGGGACGTCGGTCGATGGGAGGGTGCCCTGGGTAGGGGGTATTCCGTCGGGCCGACCACTGATGACAAGTAACCCTGCTCCAGTGGTTGGCCCAACGACGAAGGCGACGTGGTGTTCGGGTGGGTTGCGGGTGTTGCGTGCTTAAGCCCCTCTGTCGCCCCGGACGGAGTGGTGCGGAGGCGCGCCGACCGCAGCCCACCCAAAAAAAAAAAAGACTATAAAATGGTTAGAGAAGTCAATTGTAATAACTTAGCATAGTGGTTTTTTTTTTTTTTTTTTTATGGGTGGGCTATGGTAAGCGCACGCGCGGTCCAGTGCGTCCGGGGCGATGAAAGGACGGCGCGCGGGCCCATAACCCACCCGTACCCACGTCGGAATACCCTTTAATAAATAAATAATAACGGAATACCCTTTCGAGTAACCTCACCTCGCGACGTCCTGGGACGTCGGTCGCCGTCGCGCGGTCAGCCTCTCTACGGGTGACGGACAATTCCCCGGTTCGATCACCCGCGCCCTCGGCTAGGGTGGCATTAGGCGCAGATACTCACGCCTGCGCCGCCCGAGTCGCCGGCGGCGGAACTTGTCGCCGAATAGGAGCTCTACTCGCACACGATCCGCCGCCTCCTTCCGTGAGATTACGGCCTCACAGAAGGCGGCGACCGCGTCCCAGTTCCTGACGCTGACGAGCATCTCCCTGGCGATGGTCGGCAGCGCCAGGTCGGCACCGATAATTGCGACGAGTTCACGGCGATCCCCCTCCCATGCAGCACACTCCTCGAGCGTGTGCTGCGCCGTGTCCTCGTCGCAACTAGTGTTGCCCAAATGCAAGACCAAGACGAGACTTGGACCGGTCTTGGTCTTGGTCTTGCAACATCACACCTGGTCTCGTCTTGGTCTTGGTCTTGCGCACCCGAGTCTAGGTCTTGGTCTTGGTCTTGCGCACCCGAGTCTTGGTATTGCAGCAAGAGTCTCGCAAAGTCTTGCAGTTAGAATAACGTAACAGTAATTTATCATGGCAATGAAAAATCCAACTAAATTAATCAAATATCCTATCCTACCTATCCATCTGCTAGCCTATAGTTCACTATTGAATACAATACTTACCACTGGAGAAAATTACTCTTCTATTCCCCTGGTGTTCCATTAGACAGCGTTACTACTCTTATGACAGGACTTTCGACCCTATTTTCTTAAGACGTCACCACACGAGGCAGTTGATACAATAAATTTTATGTCATTTTATAATCAATGCGATATTTTACAATTAATGCGATTGTTTATATTCCCCTTCAAGTTAAGTGGTATGTATCTATTGTATTTCCAGTTTAGTTACTGATACTCTGGATACTTGAAAAAACCTGTTGCTCTATTGCCTATATAAATACTTTGGCCGCTGGATCCATGTAGCTCTTAATATACTATTTATTCAAGAACATATAAAACTGATTTAAAATTTTATGGTTTTAATACTTGTAAAATGTATGATATTCGTCGTCATCGTCACAGCTCATAAAAGTGCCACTGCTGGGCTTAAGCTTCCTTCCAGTAAGAGGAAAATTGATCTACTATACCACGCTGGTCAGACATGTTGGTACAGGGTTTTCTTTCTAGTTTCACTTCTCTTGCACATATGTTATATACACAGGGTGTATCAGGTTATGGGACAACTGTTCATGTATGTTGTAGTTCAACAGTCATAGATCATAATTAGAATGTATATTATTATATTACAAAAACAATATAACTTAAAAGTTATAGTGATTACAAAAATGTGTGTCTAAGAGTTTATGCATTAAATTTTATGCATTATGTAGGTATGTACAGACAGGATATATGTAAGCATGTAAAATTTCGACAGTATAAATAGGTATTAGATTTGCGCGAACCTTTCAATGGTTACGTAGGTACAAAGGCGACTCATCAACGGTCATCGGCCGATCAGCTGATTTATGTTAAAGCGAAGTTTGTCTTGCTTATGCAAACGTAATCATTGATTTATTCAATTTCTAATGAACAAAATACGAATATGTTGTAGATTAAGTATCATTCCTTTATACATTTTAATCAATTTACACGAAAAAACGATGACAAA
The DNA here is from genome assembly GCA_032191425.1 of Lymantria dispar. NCBI lineage: Eukaryota > Metazoa > Arthropoda > Insecta > Lepidoptera > Erebidae > Lymantria > Lymantria dispar. The sequence goes on along the minus strand of CM063453.1, from coordinate 15,610,521 downwards.
ATTGAGAACTTACATGTCTCTCAATTCATTAACGAATCGATATTTTTATTTCAATTTTTTTTTTCATGGGTTCCTAACACCATTGCCCGATCCGATTTGATACGACATCCACGGGTAAGAGAGTGGTGAATTATATTCGTACTCTGTCTTTTTTTTTGTGTGTGTGTAGCTGTTGGTCGCAGATGACCTTGACAGCTTAACGCGGTCAATGGGTGAGCGCTGATGGCTCTCAACCCGGTAAGTAAGTTAAGCGAACATCGCCCGAGGGCTCCCCCCTGTGGGGAACGGACCTCGGCTCGGGGCGTCGCTGAGAGCAAAGTGGGCGTGGCCAAGTTTAGGATAATGACTTTTACGCGGCGCGGTTTTCGACCTCGACGGCGAGGCCGATACCGCGGAGTTTTATCTGTTATCGCTGCGCGAGCTGTGTAGGTCCTTTCTTGGGCGATCATAATAGCGTCATCTTCTTCTTCAAGAAGATGACGAGGACGTCGGACCGCGGATATTTTTGAGGGGACGTAGTTTACCGCCCCAACCACTAGTGGATTGGGGTGAGTCATGGCAGAGGCAAAATAGCGCTGGGAGCAACGCTTCATGTACTGCCTGATGGTGATCGTACTCTGTCCCTACATGGACATTTATATAGATTAATTGCAGGCATATTTCTATGTCCAACAGTGAACGTCGTTGGGCTAATGAATAAACGGATATATAAATATGTATAATGGGCAAGAGTACTCTCGTGATTACGGTATTTTTGTCCTTAAGCCTTTCCGAAGAGTAATTCTGAAAAGCCAACACCAACATTGGGAATCGATTGGCCAATAGATGGATATCTCAAGACTGATTTGACTTGCCGTGTAGTGACGGAGTAAGAATATAATTCATCACCCCTATTTTACCCGTGACTGCGAACCCACGACTAAGGGCTATAATATATAACATCGGTGCAAGAGAAGGAAAACTTGACATGTATGACCTGTAACAACACGCCCGATCACCGTGGCGATTCCCCTCCGGCCACGGCCGATTCTCCTCCTGTTATGTAGAAGACACGAGCTCAACCGTATATAAGCTGAAATGGTGATTTGAATTAAATGCAAGACCGCGAGACTCTTGCAGGCCCAGTCTTGGTCTTGCTCAAGTCTTGCAGGGCCAGTCTTGGTCTTGGTCTTGCAAAAGTTAAGCGGTCTTGGTCTTGATCTCGCTCTCGCATTTCTCGCAAGACCAAGACCAAGACTTTTTTGGGCAACACTAGTCGCAACTGCAGTGGTGTTTCCGGCTCCTGCTTTGGGAGCGGAGGCTTTGGCGGCGCCTTTGGCCTCCGCTCTCCTTTTCTGACCACGACTTTTCCGGCTGCGCTCAGCCGTCTGCCAGTCCTCTTCGGGCGCAGCAGGGTCGCTCGGCGCAACAGTCGTGGTCGCGGCTGTGTTAGCCGCCGCCGACGGTGCAATTGCCGGCGGCGGCTTTGGTCCGGTCTTAGCAGAAGCCGGTGCCGTCTTCTTTTTGGCAGCGGGCCCCTTCGGCTTCGACCCAGCAACGGCCGCAGCGTAGCTGCCTACGCGCCCGCCCTGGCAGGGTAGCGCGGCAGGGGCTGACGCCACGACCTTCGGCCTGTCCGCAGCAAGCGGTGGCCGGAGACGGGGCTCCGGAGGCAGTCTCGACTCCAGAGCTGCCATGCGCGCATCAAGCATTTTGCCGAAGACATCCACAGGATACACCACGCGGAGGTTTCTGGCGTAGTACCCCTAGCATAGTGCTTAGGGTACAATCTAAATATTTTCGCCGATGGCACATTAAACTATTTCAGATATTTAAGAATAATGAGGAATGTACAATCATTGCAATGTGAACAACACAGCCAAGTGTTTTTCGTTACTCCAGTTTAAACAGGTTGATAATCACAGAAAAAATGATATTTTTGTGTTGATAATAATCTAATAAATGATAAAAATGTATTAATATTGATGTTACTGATATTTTGATGCAAGTGTCACCAATCACCTCCTTTTATTTTCTCAAGTCATCATCATACGATTACTCATATGAGAATTACGACGCGGGCAAGCAAGGGATTGTGGCTATGCATTCTTAGTGCATCATTATACGGGAGAAGTGTTTATCATGCAGAACATGTCTACCCAACATTAGAAAGACGAAAAAGTGAAGCATTGGCTATACATAATGTGACTATACGTCTCGTTTTGAATGTAATAATCCCGTTTTTAAGTTGTCTGTCCCGTTGAACTGAGTCGTACAATAATGTCCTGTTTTTGCAAACCGAGCATAACAGATCATTTGTTGTTGAAGGTGTTCTGCTTCTTTTCAGGTTTAAATAACTCCTATTAGTACAAGACCTTTCACGTTTCCTTGTAGATATTAATGCAAACAAAAACGGGACAATCACTCAAGCGTCCCATTTTAATCTATACTAAATTATAAAGAGGAAAGATTTGTTTGTTTGTTTGTATTGAATAGGCTAATAAAAACAGGCTCGGAAACTACTGGACCGATTTCAAAAATTCTTTCACTAATGGTAAGCTATAATATCAGGGAGTAACATAGGCTATATTTTATCCCGGTATCCTCACGGGAACTGGAACTACGCGAGTAAGGCGATTGAAACCGAAGCGAAGCGAGGGCGGGTTGCTAGTGAGAAATAAATGTGATCATAGCTTTACGTCCGTAGCCAATTCATTAAATTTAATTTTTTTAGTTTAGTTACCTCAAGCCTAATAGTACTAAAATGTTACAGAAAAAGTTAAATGATTGCTATAATTTACTAATAGTTTAACTAATGTGAATTTAATGAATTTACAAAATCTAAATTTAGAAAGTAAAACGTTACGGCAACTTTTTGTTCGAGTTACGTTGTTTAGCGCCATCTCGTATCGTTTTGTACAAACAATTATTAGCTAAGTTATACAGTGCCATCTAGTATGTATAGTGAGTTATGTACTTTACTATCAGTTATTGCTGTCCATGGTGAGTTAGCAATAGACAGATAGGATTAAAAAATTCATTGAATACTCAACAGATGGCACACCGATACATATAAAACTTTCAAGTGGAAGTGCAGTGCAATGTATGGATGTTTAATGTAATGTATGTACTTACTTTTTTTTTGATATTTACTTATTTGGTAAGAAGATCATCAACATCATCTTAGCTTATGGATCTCATTGGTGGGCTTCAGCCTTTGCTATGATAGGAGGAAAATTGGACCACTAAATCGCAGTGGTCAAACGAGTAGGTACAGTATCTTTATTTCAAGCTTTTCTTGTATTAATTTTATGTGCGTATCATATCCCCTATTTGTTGTCTTCTAGATATACGGGAAAGAAGGGGGTGGTGAATTGTATTGTTACTCTGTCATCATGCAGTAAAATAGGTAGGTACCTTAGATGTAGAGCCATTTTTATGGCGGTCGATGGTTTGATTATCATAATCATCGCAGCCCACATACGTCCCACTGTTGGGCTCGGGCCTCCTCCACAATGGGAGGGAATTTGACCTACTATACCATGCTGGTCTGACAGGTTGGTTATAGGGTTTCATTTCGAGTTTTCCTTCTCTTGCACAGATGTTATGTGCGTACTATACCCCTTACCCGTCTTACGCGTCTTACTCGTCTTATGCGATATCCATGGGCAAGATAGGGAGTGGTGAATTGTATTCTTACTCCGTCACTATACGTGAAAATTTTATTATATATCGCCCAAATGTCCAGGATTACATTCACCGTTTACGTTCATCATCATCATTTCAGCCTATCACCGTCCCCTGGTGGATATAAACCACCCTCATGTTACGCCACAGAGTGCGGTCCTATACCGCCTGCACCTAACGACGCCCAGCAACTTTCACAAGGTCGTCGGTCCACCTAGTTGGGAGGCGTCCTACACTGCGTTGTTGGATACGTGGTCGCCACTCGAGAACATTTCTTCCCCAACGGTTGTCGGTTTGTCGAGCGATGTGGCCTGCTCATTGCCACTTCAGCGTGCTAATTCTTCGTGCTATGTAGCTTACACCCGTTCCTCTGCGGTATTCAATTAATGTAACCGATGACATGATGCTAAATGAATATTAATTTTAAGGCGGCTGACTTTATCTTACTAAGAGGTGTGGATTATAAAATTATCTGTAACTATTATTGTTGTGGGTAATGTTGCCAGGCGTCCGGATAAATCCGGACATAGGTAGAATTTTAATTGCGTATCCGGCCAAAATAATCGGTGTCCGGCTTGTCCGGCTTTTATTAGGCTTTTTACATTTCGAGTGCAGGCGAGTCGACTGTTGTTATAATAATCCAAAAAGCTTAATTTTACATATTTTTTTGTTGTACCTAATAATACTAAAACACAAAATCCTCAATAATGTGTCCGACCTTTCTACCCAAATGTCCAGCCAAACTGGCTGGTCTATCCGGCTATTAGGTTTGACGACCTGGCAACCCTAATTTTGGGTTAAATCTATACGATAAGTGCTCACGGTGTCGTGCAGTTTTGTGGTGGTCTTTTTGGATTTACTTTTAATTATGTTAATAACAAGAGGATAATTTTATTTCATCATCATCATCATCTTGCTCTTATCCCAATTACTTGGGGTCGACGCAATATGTCATCTGTTTAGACATATTGCAAAAAGTTTCGGCAATAACTTTTATGACCGGCCGCCTGCCTGACGTCAACCCTCCTTGGGAATGTAATCGTTGACCCAAATAGTACCAGATGGAGTTGGTCCGGGTCAATCTAGGGCTCTTAGTCGTCTTTTACGACACCCACGAGCAAAGCAAGGGTTGGTAGTATTCGAAGCCGCTACCACACAGCAGAGGATAATTTTATTTACAATGTGTAATACTTGCGTAAACATCAGAAATCATTATTTGATATGCATATCAGCTAAGCACACTACTAGCATAATTTTAAGATATTATATAGCCTTCAACTGTGTGGCAACGGAATAAGAATACAATTTACCACTCCCTGACTTGCTCGTGAATATCGTAAAATATCACTAAGCGATATAATAATCATCGAAATAATACCCTATACCAAACTGTCTGACCAGCATGGTATAGTAAGTTCAATTTCTCTCCCATTGTGAAGAAGGGTCAAGCCTAGCAGTGGGGCTTATATATGTTATGATGACGATGATGATGATAGAGTCTTTTAAATATTTGGACTCATCACATCTCAGCTCATATAAGTCTTACTGATGAGCTTGGGTCGCCTTGGCATAATCAGTGACATTGACCTACTATACCACGCTATTCAGACGTGTTGGTATAGGGTTTTATTTTCCATTGGGCCGACCACTGACGACAAGTCACCCTGCTCCTGTGATCGGCTCAACAGCGAGGTGACGTGGGTACGGGTGGGTTGTGGGCCCGTACGCCGTCCTTTCATCGCCCCGGACGGAACGGACCGCGAGTGCGCTTACCATAGCAAACCCATAAAAAGAAAATAGGGTCTTATTTTGAGCCTTTCTTCTCGAATATTTGGAACTCGAACTAATGCAGCGTATTCATCCACTGGACAGAGATTTTAAATTTTGATAATAATATCATTTTGTGTTTTATAATCTAATCGAATATATCAGAACACCAACCTCCAAGAGCATACCAGAGGGAGAGTGAGAGTTTAAAACTTGCGGTAGTAAATGCTGTTTTGTTATTATAGAGAATATTTGTTACATTTTAAAACTGATTTTCTTCACTTTAAATCTGTCTCAAATTTAAATATCCATTCGAAAATGAAAACTAATCAGATAGTTTTTAGGGTTCCGTACCCAAAGGGTAAAAACAGGTACCCTATTACCTATAGGTAAGACCCTATACCCTATAGGTAAGACTTCGCTGTCTGTCAGTCCGTCAGTCACCAGGCTGTATCTCAAGAACCGCGATAGCTAGGCAGTTGAAATTTATACAAATTATCTATTTCCGCTGCCACTATAACAACAAATGCTAAAAACAAAAAAAAATTAAGGGGTGTCCCCATACAACGCGATTTTTATACATAGACTAGCAACCCGCCCTCGCTTCGCTTCGGTTTTAGTCGTTTTACCCGCGTAGTTCCCGTTCCCGTGGGAATACCGGGATAAAATATAGCCTAGTTAACTCCCTGATATTATATCTTTCCATTGGTGAAAGAATTTTTGAAATCGGTCCAGCCGTTTTGAAGATTACCTGGAACAAACAGACAGACAGACAGACAATTTTTTTTTTATCTGTATTTTAGGCATAGGTGTCGTTGCAAATAACCGTGTGAAGATGAAAAAAGTCTATTATTTTGACATTACAAACAGACACTCCAATTTTATTTATTGCTATAGATAATGGTACAGAACCTTTCGTGCGCGACTCTTACTCGCACTTAGCCGGTTTTTTTTTTCCATTTCGTGTATTGACGTTTATAGAGTGAAGTGGCTTTTCTATTAAGAGTAAACCAAAGCGATTAATTTTCATATTGATACTAAATAAATTATCTTAATGTCTAACACGGTGGTTTCTTTGCGTATAAAATGTACTCAACCTGCTGATTTAAGAATACACATCTGTCTAGTATTTTATTTTAAAAAAAAAGTAAGCGATAGAAAGCTAGAAATTGATCCAATGTACCACACTGGTGGGACGATTTGGTATGTGATTTTAATTCGAGTTTACCTTCTCTTCCACAGGTATAACATCTGTCAGTCATGCATAAGCTATGTCTTTGTCGCCTTTTACGACACCCATGAACAAGATAAGGGGTGGTAAATTATATGCTTACTCCGTCACCATACGGAAATACGATTGATTTAATTCTGATAGAAGATGTAGCACATTTTCTTTGGATTCCCATTTGTGCACTTACTAAAGCAAGAACAATGAGCTTCTACTGAAGACCGAGGTGGTTAAAACCTGCTGCTGCAGCACCTGAGAATTATGCTGTTTAAAGATTTCACGATCCTGTAACTAATGTTAAAGAAGTATCTATACCAATAAATAAAATTGGAGTGTCTGTTTGTAATGTCAAAATAATAGACTTTTTTCATGCTCACACGGTTATTTGCACGACATCTATGCCTAAAATACAAATTAAAAATTTCTTGTCTGTCTGTCCTGTCTCTTTGTTCCGGGTAATCTTCAAAACAGCTGGACCGATTTGAAAAAATCTTTCACCAATGGAAAGCTATAATATCAGCGATGAAACTAGGCTATATTTTATCCCGGTATTCCCACGGGAACGGGCACTACGCGGGTAAAACGACTAAAACCGAAGCGAAGCGAGGGCGGTTTGCTAGTTGTAAATAAAACTACTTTACGGATATTATCGCGTTTGTTTTTGAGTACCCGACGTTACGGTAAAGAAGTAATCTGGATGTGCTATCTATTAGTATATCCGTGGGGTGACGGATTAAGAATACAATTCACCACTCCCTATCTTGCCCGTGGATGTCGTAAAAGACGACTAAAAGATATAATATGCATATAACATCTTCAAATCAAATCAAATCATTTATTCTGCATAGGCCCCTTGAGGGCACTTACATATTGTCAAATTTATACATCGTTTGAATATAATACAATATCTACCACCGGATCGGAACGCGGCCACAAGCTGAGAAGATCCGGCAAGAAACTCAGCGGGCTGTCATTTTTTCTTTTGAATACAATTACGTATACAACATATAGTCTTAGCTCCAGTGTGATGCCCTTCGAGATAGGATATTATTATTTTTTTTAAATTTAGTTCAAATAAAAAAAGAAAGGAAAACATGGTTAATTAAATTATTTTAAATTAGTTTTATTTAGAATGTGTAATTTATTTTTATTAGTAAATTAGTTTTATTTAGAATGTGTAGTACTCACCTAAACATCAGAAATCAATATGTAAAGAGAAGAACTTCTGGCATAAAGTAATTTAATTTTAACGAGGAACAAAAAAGGCTCAGCTCGTGCTACTTCTGCTTAAAGAATCAGCGCTGGTATTCTGCCAATATCTAGGCTCATTTAGAGAAAAAATTTAGACGAAAATGTTTTTGACATTCTATTATTGTATTTTTTATAGTTGAAATCATTCAACAAGCGGAATGCTACTAAGCGTGGGAAGTTAAGATGAAGAGTAGACTGTTAAATTAATTGAACTCGCCTTACGATATACGGTACACATCTTCTCGTCTCATTCAACGGCCTTGCCGAGACGAGCCCGTTATAAAAATACTTAAAGATTTTAAGATCAATAAGGTTAACTGTTAGCTTAATATTTAATTAAATAAGTATCTACGTATGACAGAAACTTGACAGAAGTTGGAAGTGATTTAACATTTCAGTTTTGAGCTTATTATATTTTTCTGTGTCTGATGAATTCACTATACCTTTATTTCTGGGGCGGCGTAGGCGCGAATACCTGCGCCTCATGCCGCCCTAGCCGAGGCCGCGGGTGACGTGACCGGGGAATTAGTTCGTCACCCGCTGAGAGGCTGATCGCGTGAGGAAAGACCGACGACCTCCCCGAGGGGGGGACGTCGGTCGATGGAAAGGTCCCCCAAATAGGGGGTATTCCGTCGGGCCGACCACTGATGACAAGTAACCCTGCTCCGGTGGTCAGTTCAACGACGAAGACGACGTGCATCGTGGGTGGGTTGCGGGTGTGCGTGCTTACGCCCCTCTGTCGCCCCGGACGGAGTGGTGCGAGGAGCGCGCCGACAGCAACCCACCCCCCCAAAAAAAAACACCTTTATTTCTCGCGGGTATCTTATCTCTCTCTATTAGGAAAACTCGAAACAAAACCCTATACCAACCTGTTTCACCAGCATGGTATAGGAAGTTCATTACCCCTCTATTATGAAGCAGTCTCGAGCTCAGCATTGGGACGTATATAAGTCGAGATGATCTTATCTCTATCGATGCAAGAAAAGGCCCACGCAAAATAAAACTGTAACACACCGTTTAGCTGCCGAACAGCTCATTTTCCCTCATTGTGGAATGTCTAATACAGGGACATATACAGAGTGTATCAGAGTATAAAGTCAGTGATACTTAATCTGCAACATGTTCGTACTTTGTTAAATGTTCATTAGAAATTGAAGAAATCAATGATTACTTTCGCATAAGCAAAACGAACTTCGCTTAAAATCAGCTGATCGGCCGATGACCGTAGCCGAGTAGCGTTTGTACCTACACTACCATTTCGGCGTTTGCCCAATTCTAAGTATGTATGAATAAAATTATATTGTCGAAGCTTTACATGCCTACATGTATCCTATCTGTACATGCCTACTTAATACGTAACATTTAAGGCATAGACTGTTTAACACACATTTTTGAAATCACTATAACTTTTATGTTATATTGTTTTTCGTGTAATATACATTTTAATTACGATCTATGACCGGTAAACTACAACATACTTGAACAGTTGCCCCATAACCTGATACACCCTGTATAGGCTTAGGTTGAAAAATAATAAGACATTTGTCCGTGTCATGTAAAGAACACTGCTCCGAAATGGACAGTCCTCATTATCATCATTTTAACTCATATACGTCCCAATGCTGGGATCGAGTCTCCTTCTGAATAGGGGTGAAATTTACCTACGCACACTGGACAGACGGATTTGTATGGGGTTTTACTTTGACTTTTCCTTCTCTGGCTTAGATATTATATGCGTGTTAAATCCCATGTCTTTTACTTAATTTTAATGTTTTTTATGACAACCACAGTCAGGATAAAGGGTGACGAATAGTATTCTTACTCTGTCATCACACGAACATATAACAAAAACGAGACCCAATTTTATTAAAATTTAATTGATTTTATCAAATGTTGTTATACGTAACGCCGATAAAATCAGATATAAAAAAGAAACAAATTTTAAATACAGCGACGGTTTTTCCACTTGAATCTTAAATTAGTTCAATTTTATAATAATAATAATAAAAAATATGTATTTTAGTAGGCGCCTATACGTGATGTAGTAACTATATTAATGAAACAATTTAATATTTACAAAAATAAATAACTTGTGAAATTATTGTTTCATGTCATAGCTGAAATACTGTTGTAACAATTAATAGAAATTCGGCCAGTGTGCAATCTTCTCCCCGATGTCAATGAATGTTGTGGGAACTCTGCGCACCAAGGATCAATAATTTTACATATCAGAATATAAAAACTTTATGCGTAACTTCTACCAACATCCCTAATCAGCTACAGAAATACGGCCTTTGCACGAGTATCCAAAAAGCATTATTGACCGCATAGTGTAACGATTTTTGCATAGAATATATTTATAGTAATTAAATAATTTATTTTGAAAGATTTTTGGATTTGAAATTGGTGTACACACCAATTTCAAATCCAAAAATCTTAAAATATGAAATACGGGCTGTCTCATTACTATAAGCGATTTCTGCCAGGAAAACCTTTAGATGGAACTAGCAAGGAAGACAATACCAAAGGATATAAAAAGAGGAATAATTATGTAATAGTTATTTTACTTCTTATTGGTACTATCCTATCTTATAGTAGCTAAGCGCCCTTTAGTAAACCTAGAATAAGGGTTTATGCATTTATCTGTTTTTCTGCTACACACATTACAGTTCATTAATCTAATCTTCCGTGTGGTGACGGTGTAACGATAGAATTCACCACCCCCTTTCTTGTCCGTGGGTGTCGTAAAAGACGATTAAGGGATGTTACAATATGCAGATAACATCTATGCAAGAGGTAAAATAATCGAAATAAAACCCTATGCCATCGCGCGTGAGACCAGCGTGGTATAGAAGGTCTGTCGTCAATTTCCCTCCCATTGCGGAGGAGACTCGAGTCCAGAATAGGAGAATAATCTAAGTATTTTTTTTAACTAAAACAAGCTATTGTATAATGTTTATTTTATACCTTATAATGATATCATCATTATCCTGCTTATCCTAATTTCTTGAGGTCGACGTAATATATATTCTTCCTACATCGTACACACTTTTTTGGTATTCTATGGCCTGGGTATTCCCCGCCCAATCCGATCGGAGCGACGAATGAGCGGCATGCAACACCATAACCTACCGTGTTCCATTCCTATAGCCATTGGACCGACAAATGGTACGGATTCCTTGACATTCGTGGCCGGCCCGCCGGGTAACCCTGTCAGGTAGCCTGCCCTCTGACGCCCCCGGCAATATTGCAGTGTTGCCGGCCGGGGCGTCGTCCTCACACGGTCGGCCTGTCTGCGGCTGGTGGACTAATCCCCGTTTCATCCATCTGCGACCTCAGCTAGGGCGGCATCAGGCGCAGGTACTCGCGCCTGCCCGTGTCGTGATAGTGGAATTACTCCCGGACCCGCCCAACTGCCTCGCAGAAGGCGGCGACCGCATCCCATTCCTGATGCTATCGAGCATCGTTCTAGCGATGGTCCCCTCCCTCCTCAACATCGTACACACTGCAAAATTTTTGGCAATAGTTTTATGGCCGGCCGTTTCCCTGATGTCAACCTTCCTTGGGAATGTAATCGTTGACCAAACGGCAACTGATAGAGTTGACGCAGATCGACTTAGTCGTCTTTTACGACAGCCACGGGTAATGAAGGAATTGGTAGTATTCGTAATACACAGCATATAATGATATGTGGTTAGTGTATTCTTCTTATATGACAAAAAAGAAAGCATATGAGCAGCGTGGTATAGTGGTCAATCTCCATTCTATTGTGGAGAAGATTCGAGCCCAGGAGTGGGACGTATATGAGATGATAATCCAAGCAACTTGCTTTGTGGTGATGGAGAAAGAATACTATTCACCACCCACTTTTTTACCCGTAGCTGCCGTAAAAGATGACTAAGGAGTTATAACATGCATACAACATCTGTGTAAGTATAGGAAAACCCGAAATATCAACTCAATAGACCAGCGCCGTGGTTATATTAATTCAATTTCCTTCCTATTATTGAGGAGGCACCAGTCCGGCAGTGGGATTATATATGAGCTGTAATGACGGTGATGATTACACAAACAATTATGGTACACTAGCAGCGCCCATTATTTTTTTTAGGGGTGGCTCATAGTCAGCGCACCCGCCACCCGGATCCGTCTGGGGCGAAAGAGGGGCGGCGTGCGGCCCTGCGGTTTTACCTTATAGTTCCCCATCCCGTGGGAATAGCGAGATAAATTATAGCCTATGTGTTATTCTGATATGTAAGCTATATTATTATGAAGTTTCATCAAAATCCATTCAGTAGTTTATGCGTGAAAGAGCAACAAACATCTTCACATACAAACTTTCACGTTTATAATATTTAGTAGGATAGTGCATAAAAAGGACATCGAAATAATAGGCGTAACAAGTGAATCGACAGGTAGGAATTATTATAATGTTCGTAGCGCCCAACTGTATCGTCCTCGGCCCCGTAGCGCGTGCGGCGACGCACGGGCGGATGCCCGCGACTCAGTACAAGTGTAGCTTTGCTGGCGTACGCGCATTTGCCGCGCCTTTCAAATTGAGACTACTATGTCGATCGGCGTACTTCTTATCATTCAAAAGAATAAAAATTCGGAACTTTAATATAGTGTTAAAAATTTATCAACTAAATCCCTAAATGTTAAATGAAGTGAATTTATGTATTAAAAGATTTTCTTCAAATATTGACGTAAAGATGTATGTCTCGTGAGAAGGTGCGCAAGAGTGAAATTAGCGACAGTGGCGGTGGTCAGTGGGCACAATGAATGCGCCGCAGAATTGGCACAAATGGCTAGTGTTGTCGCTGCTTGGATTGGCTTTGTCCGCTCGGACAATTGGATGCGATTATAGTTCCATCACCGAGAAATTTGGAGCGGAAGCTGTGGTTCGATGCAATGAAAAATGTCCATTCCAGGTTCGATTAATCAATATATTGTTCCATAAATATTAATACTGTAAATAAAAAAATAAATAAAATACGTTACATGCTAAATAATTCCGTGTGGTGACGGAGTAAGTACGATTCATTCTATCTTGCCAGTGGATGACGTAAAAGACGTCTAAGGGATATGCATTTAATAATTCATAATTTTCTCATTATATTTGTGATTATTATCATATTTGTGAATTGTGTTATATAATATTTCGAATGGCATCACACTGGAACTCTTAATAAGCATGTTGTAAGATGTAATTTTATTTAAGTGAAATTAGAAAATAAAAAATAGACAATCCCGCTTAGTTTCTTGCTGGATCTTCTCAGTGCAGTCGCGTTCCGATCCAGCGGTAATTATAAGAAAAAATGTAAAAAAAATGACATTATGTATGTAAGTACCCCCACGGGGTTTATACATAATAAATGATTTGAATTTGAAATAAAACCCAATACCAACTCCTCTGACCAGAATGGTATAGCAGGTCAATTTCACTCTTTGGAGAGGAGGCCCGAGCCCAGCAGTGGGATGTTTATGTGTTGATACGACATGCTAAACAATATAGTACAGTTATGCTCGTTGATTGATAATGATTAACAGTTTATTGGTCGAGGATAAAGCGATGATCTTATTTTTATTATGTAGTTTATTTGCGGCGACAGTTGTGTAGGTTCAACGCTAATTGTCGACAATTACTTAGAGTAATTGTCGACAATTAGCGTTCCACTATAATCAACGCAAACATGCTAAATATAGTTCAGCATTGTTAAACATTAAGTGAGGCGATTTAGAATATTAGAATTACGGATTAATCCCTTCGAATATTAATACTTTTAATGTATTATTTTGTTTTCTGTATGGTAACGGAGTAAGAATACAATTCACCACTCCCTATCTTGCCCGTGGTTATCGCTAAAGGCGACTAAGGAATTTAATGTGCATATAATATCTATGCAAGAGAAGGAAAACTCGAAATAAAAACCCTATACCAAACTGTCTGATTAGCATGGTATAGTAAGATCAATTTCCCTCCTATTGTGGAGGAGGCTCGAACCCAACAATGGGACGTGTATGAGCTGAAATAATGATGATGATGAACGGAGTAAGAATACCATCTCCCTATCTCGCCTGTGGCTGTCGTTAATGACGACTAAGAGATTTAATGAAGGAAAACCCGAAACAAAATCTTATACTAATACGTCTGATTAGCGTGATTCGTGACATAGTAGGTCAATCTCCTAATAGTGGAAGCCGGGCCCAACAGTGGGACGACGAGCTAAGATGATGATGATAATAACATTTATGCAATAGAAGGGAAATACGAAATAAAACTCTGTACCAACCCCGTCTAACCAGCATGGTATAATAGGTCAATTGCCCTCCTAAAATAGAGGAGGCTCGAGCCCAGCAGTGGGATGTATATGAACTGCAATGATGATGATGATGAATTATCTTACTAAATCACACAGATTCATCATCATCATCTTGCTCTTATCGCAATTACTTGGGGTCGACGCAATATGTCATCTTCTTCCATACGGTCCTATCAGACGTCATCTCTGCAGTCACTCCCAGACTATCCATGTCATGCCTCACGCAGTCCATTCATCTTTTCCTCGATCTCCCTTTACCTCTAAAGCCTTCAAGATACATACCCAAACTTTTCTCACAACATTACATTAATCCTGCCTCATCACATGTCCATACCATGTCAGCTGTTCACTCCTTAATTTTGTCGTCTCTGGCACAACTTTCAAACTTCCTCTAATGTGTTCATTTCTTACGTTATCCATTCTTGTCACACCACACATCCATCTCAACATTCGTATCTCCGCTACATGTAGTCACAGATTGGGATACAATTATATCATTTCAAACGAAATATATTATTGTTAAATGTCTTATCCCTGATAATATAACATTAATGTTGCTAATGAACAAAAAATCTAAAATTTGAAAACCGCTGTCGGATCACATTTCGTACGAAGCCTTTTACGTGCAACTGTGACGGTTGAATCCGGTCACACGGTCGCAAAAACCTCACCATAGATTTTATGAGAGTCCATATTGAGTGGTTTATATGCCCTGATCATAGATATTATTTTACACTTGTGTGGATGGTAATTAGTTCAATTTCTAGTCTTCACTATGATTAAACGCCAATCTGACATCATCGGACAACGAGTATCCTCATTTGTCATGCTCCCGGAGATTTCACTAACTCATATACAGAAATGTCATAGCTAACAGCAGCCATTCGATTCCACGCAGATATCATGAGCGGTCAGTTATATTTCTTGTTGGTGTTCATATTGTATACCGGTCTATATGCAGATCAATCATTTATTACTTGCATAATTACAAAGAGGAGCATTATTTTAGGATTCAAGAGTTTCCCTTTATATAAAATTTGAGAAATCATAATCGAATTAAGACTCTCGATTATGAGCAATCAGAGCTCATCCAACAATCCGGATATATATGTCATAGACATCTGCGGCTAACAGCTAAATACTTAAAAAAATTAAGTTAAATATCCTAATCGAGTTAATTACATCAGCCTTTTATAGTTCTCGACTTCATGACTAGCATTGCTTTATCTGCCTCTAATTTGCCAAATCCCAGAAAATAAACTTGTCATATTTTTTCGTTTAGAGCAGCAGTTAGATGTAGTATAATAAGCAATTAACTTCAGATAATAAAGTGCTCGCATCTACTTTCGTTCGTGAGTTCTTTTTATTTATAATTAAACTTATTATTGCAAATTGATTAGAAAAACAAAAAAAATATTTGTAAAATTAGCAGGTACTAAATAAAATTATTCAAAAGATTTATCTAGAAAATGAAATTAAAGTTATATATCTATTCAATTATTATTAGTAAACAAATCTGCATGCGGTTAGCATGAACTTTTATGAGTTCGGTTTATTAAATGGATATTATACATGAAAATTTTTAACTAAATTACCTAACCAGCTACGTTAAATCCTCACCTATATGGTAGGTGGTAGGGGAGGTATGGAAGCGGTAGTTACTATAATATTGGCTACTTGCTTTCCTGTTACGACCGACAATAAAAATAATATTTTGTTTGGTAACGTTCGGTATAGTCTTCCCTTTTCATTTTAATTTTAGTCCATCAAAAGGTATTTCATAGAGAAGTGGGAAAGGGGCTATACAGGTCAAGGCCTTACTACCTACTAAAATCTTTGCATTTTCTGAGAACATTTACTATAGCAATGTATAGTTTTTTACACCATCTTAAAGTAGAGATTTCAGCGAACAAAAAGCCCCCTGACTTTAAAAAAAAACTGATATTTTGACGGGAGAATTATCGATCGAAAATTAGGGTGCTTTTTTGATATTAAGCTAAAATAAGGCGAAAAAATAAATATTTTAAATTAAATAAATTACGGTGTATTTGGGACATAATAAGGTAAGGTTTCACCAAATTTCATAGCAAAAATTTTTTTTTTAAAAAAGATAAAAATAAAAAACCAAAATCTTGGTTATTTGAATTTTTCACCTAAATTTTGGGGTTATGTGAAAAAATTGTAAATACAAAAGTTGTAGATCTTTTTATTACCTACAATTTTTCCATTTAACTTTTTTCCGTAGGACTTGTAGTTTTGGCGGAAATCGAGATAAAACATTTTTACCCTTAAAAACTCACCCCCTCCCACTTTCCGAACTCGGATCGCCCGTAATTTATTTTTCCTCTCATTTTTATCATAATCCCCCCCCTTTTCTAATGGGTTTCATCCTACTATTACTTTTTTCACTTTTTACCATTTTTGAAGGCTTCGGCACTGGTCTATATGTTTGCTAACTCAGAACATTCCACTGGGTGAAACGATTTTGATGATTCTTATATTATTTCAAAGCTACTGCTTTCCATGTGGTCCCATTTCAATTTGGTCCAGGTTTGACAATGGCATCTATGAGAAAACGGTTGAAGTTGTTTTTTTTTTGTTCAGAATGATTTATAACATATAATACGGTATAGGGTTATTTGTCAAGTTTGCCTTCATTTAAATCGATGTTACCTGTATATCATATGCCATAACCTTCCTTTATGCCATCCACAGGCAAGAAAGACACTGACACTAGACGACTTTCGGACTTTCGGCGAGGGGTGAGCCGGCCGTAGCCCACTCTTGCCCCAAAATAAAAAAAGAGTTATAATGTACAGACAACATCTATGCAAGAGAAGGAAAAGATGGAAATAAAACCTTAAACTAATCCGTCGAATCAGTGCGGTATAAATGGTCAATTTCCGTATGAGCTGAGATGACGATAACGAAAATGTTAGTATTTAATTAATGTCTAATTAAAGCCAAGTTTATTTGATAGCTAAGTTATATTGGACTAGCGACCCGCCCCGGCTTCGCACGGGTCCAATACTGATACTAAACATTTTTTTTTACTACAGAATGTCTTTATATACAACGTTCACAGCTTTTTGTCATTAGACAATACAAACATGTTTTCTTTAGAGGTTACTCTTGCAAGAGCAACATATTATGCATGTATTATACGTCTAAACCTTCCTCTTGAATCACTCTGTCCATTAAAAAAAAACGCATCAAAATTCGTTGCGTAGTTTTAAAGATCTTCGCATACATAGGGACAGACAGACGGCGGGAAGCGACTTTGTTTTATACTATGTAATGATAAAGAAAATAACTAGAATGTGTAGGTGACAGAATTTAATATCTATTAATTGATATAAAATTAATTAATATCTTCGTAGCTTTATCTTTAAGTACCTAGATGCACGGTCATGCGCATTGTATAAAAACTAGCTGTGCCAGCAGCTTTGCTTGCGTGCTTAATATACATATTTTATGTTATTATTTTGTATCAATACCATGTCGGCCTGTGATGTTAATAATAATATCAAGATTGTCATCATCATCACAGCTCATATACGTCCGTCCGGTGGAGGATCGACGGAGGCAGGGAAATTGAATTACTATACCCATAGTTCAGACGTATTGGTATAGGGTTTTATTTCGAGTTTTCCACCTCTTGCAAAAATGTTATTTGCATATTTTAATCCCTTAATCGTTTTTAAGACACCCGCGGGTAAGAGTGGGTTGGTTCTTACTCCGACACCACTAAGAAAGATATCAATATTAATAAGATTAAATATACAGCAATCACAATTTTTGTTATCGCAGCAGTTGTTATGACAATGGCGATTGTGCAGATAACAAGGTTGTTACCAACTATTGCCTAAATTATTAAAATTTATAGACACTGCTGTGCTACTATTTCTCTGTCTGGATAAATAATAATATATACCTTATATAAAAAAAGATTTTTATAAAATCCACGGAAAAGTTCCTAAGATTAGCACGTTTAAACAAAGAAATACGTTCTTCAGCTTTATAATAGTCATCATCATCATTATTACAGCTTATATACGTCCCATTGTTGGACTCGATCCACTTCCACAATGGGAGAGTAATTGACTTCCTATACCACGCTGGTCAGATGTGTTGGCATAGGGTTTTATCTTGAGTTTTCCTTACTAAATGTCATAATATGCATATTATATCCCTTAGTCATCTTTTACGACACCCACGGGCAAGAAAGGGGGGTGGTGAATTGTATTCATATCCGTCACCACAGGGAGAATTATAATAGTAACATAGATAAAATAATAACAATCTTTTCAAACTTGTTGTTTTTATTATATTTAAAAAAAAATCAAAAAAGGATCAATCAAACCACAATTGTAGTCGCAGGTAGGCCTAATGACGATTGTCACGCCTGGCTGCGCTTGCGTCGACCGTGTCGTAACGGAAGTTATCAGAATTGTGACTGGGTACATCCCATGATCACCCTACTAAATATCCGTTCACAAGTAATTGGACGTTTTTTTAATATCTTTTCTTTCGCAGAACCGGACCGGTGAAGGCCAATTCGATGTGAGCTGTGGATCGGATTGCAGCGTTCAACAAGTGAGTCCCACCTAACAATATTTTTATTTTAAACATTTATTGGAGACCGACTTCGATCACAATTCAAAATGTGTCATCACTCATCACCCATCATCGTCACTTCAGCTTGTATACTTGTACGTCCCACTGTTGGGATCGGTCCTCCTCCTTTGTGAGAGGGAAATAGATCTACTACACCACGTTGGTCAGACGTGCTGGCCTAGGGTTGTTTCACGATTTTCTTCTCTTGCATAAATGTTATATGCACATCATATCTCTTAGTTGAATTTTATGACACCCACGGGTGGTGAATTGTATTCTTACTTGGTGACGGAGTAAGAATGGAATGGAATGGGAAATGTGTCAGGTGCTGTTAATAGTAGGTATTAATTATTTAATGTTGAGTTGGCAGACGTTTACACTTTGTATGCCCCGCCTGGGGGCCTCAGCGCCACGTCCTGTCAACGGAACTGGGAATAACAGACCTGCCGTTGTCGATCATCATCTCCAAGATGCTCGGCAGCGACAGCTGTTGGTCGTCGATGGCCTCTTTCTGTGAGGCTGTCATGACATGGAAGGAGGCCGCGGAGCGGGCACGCGAGGCGCTTGCGTCCGCTGACTCGCTCCGCCGGCGACGACCAGGGAGGAAGAGACGCCGAGACACCGCTATGCGCTTCTCCACTCACCGCCCTGAATGATGACAGGACGTGGCCAGACGACCAAGCGTTGGGGTGTCGGGGATAGAATGTTATCAGACGATCTCTCCGGCACCCCGTAAAAGCGTGGTAGGGGCCGCTGTGGTTTTAGTGGGTATTTCGGTCACTTCTGTGGCCAGTGAGTCCCACACACACTCTCCTGTCTGTAACCGGCGGGGGATATTGCGTAAATGCATTTTCACAGCGAGGAAAAAAAACCCGTTTACACTTTACATTATCTCATCTCAGCATGCCCCGCTGCTGGCCTCAAGTTTCCTCTACAATGGGAGGGGAAATTAATCTATTATAGCAAGCTAGTCAGACGGATTGGTATAGGATTTATTTCGAGTTTTTCTTCTCTTGCACAGATGTTATATGCACTCCAAATCCCTTAGTCGACTGTTTCGGCTCTCACGGACAACATAGTGAGCGGTGAATTGCATTCTTAATTCTATCTTCTCCACATGGTAAAACATTATAATAAAAACCCAAAAAACTCTTGAAAATCAAAATTATATTAGTTTCTTTCAAGTGTAATTAGATATTGAAATACATTTGTGTAGCCTCAATAAAATTATTTTATTTTTATGATTGTATGACGGAAGCAGTGGCGTTAAGGATAATTCTTATTTTTTTTGGGGTTCTGTTGGGTGAAGATAACAACAGTCAAAACATAAAAATAATTTACAATAAGTTTATAATTACTATTTGATAACCAAAGCTCAGCACTTTCACCTCTAACCTCTTTCAAGATATAAGCTATTTAATAAATATTGTATAAACGATTCGATAAGTGCGCCTGAATAACAATTATAAATAAAATTTGCAATTTAATGTGTCATATTTACCTTAATTTTTTTTTTAAATAGCGAACACCCTGCACTAAGGAAATAATATTTATATTGCGAGAGACTTTACAAACATATAACTAACGGACACAAATTACACCACAACAATTTGTGGATCGCACAAAGTGTAGTCCTTTTTTTTGGGGGTGGGTTACGGTCGGCGCACTCCTAGCCCGACTCCGTCCGGGGCGACAGAGGGCCGTAAGCACGCACACCCGTAACCCACCCGTGATACGTCGCCTTCGTCGTTGGGCCGACCACCGGAGCAGGATGACTTGTCGTCAGTGGTCGGCCCGACGGCATACCTCTTAAGGAGTACCCTCTCTCGGAGAGGACGTCGATCTTTCCTCACGCGGTCGGCCTCTCAGCAGGTGACGGACTAACTCCCCGGTCCAGTCACCCGCGGCCTCGGCTAGGACAAAGTGTTGCCCTGCATGGGATTCGAGCCCCGACACGGGCACTGTAGGCCGGTCTCTTAACCACTACGCCATTTGTGCTTCATTGTAATTTGTTAGTGTATTTCAATGTTATAACGTACCTGAACTGACAGTAGTATAAGCTTACAAAAGAGCATCTGTTAACAATACACCTACATTGAAAGCAGTTAGACCGTGCAGAATGAATGAATTAACAAAACAAGCGTCTGAAAACTAACCTAGATCGTTTTCAATGTACAACTTAATAAAATAACTCACTGAATATAAAATATTTGTGGTTAAATTACATAGAAAAATATTTTTTGTTGATATTGTATTTATTTGTCTAATGTAAGCCTACACTGTAAGCATCATCTTAGCCTATACAAATCCCACCATTAGGCTTAGGGTTCTTCCGCAATGGGAGAACAATTGATCTATTATTTCATGCTAGTCAGATGTGTTGGAATAGAGTTTTATTTCGGGTTATCCTTATTTTACGTAGATGTTACGTGCATATTTTCCTTAAGCGTTTTTTGCGACATCCACGGGCAAGATAAGGAGTGGTTAATATATATATTAAAAAGCAATATTTTTCATTAAGGATATCATTCATGTATTGCAGGTGACTTTACAAACGCAAAAATAAATTATAGCCAAACTCAGAACAACAATTTGTAGATCGCGCTAAATATTGTCCCGCGTTTGAATACAATCCACGAAATTGGCACATTATGTCGGTGTCTTAACTACGAGATCCATGCAATCGATTTATCCCTTTTTGTTACATCCTCGCACAAGAATGTTATTATATTGCTGACTTTATTCAGATTAAAAATAGCAATTTATATTCCAAATGTGTTATAGACAGAAGAAAAATTATCTCGTAATAGGATGAAAACTGAATTTTGATAACGCAATAAAAACAGCAAGAGTATATTTTGTATCTGTATTTTATATACTAATGCTTCAAATATTACAATTATTTATTAAATTAATAGGCAGTTTGTGTATAGTTGTCAGAAACAGTTATCCATCATTGTTCTGGCAACCATAACTGACATAAAACGAATTGTGACCTCAAAAACCAAGTCAGTTACTGCTGGTTTATGTCAAAATTATCAGTTATGTCCAATTTACGCCCCCGGGCAGCGCAAAAAGTTCAAGTGATGGCGGGTGGAGCGACGTACGCTCACCCCTCGAGTCAAACGAAGTCAATTGACTTGCTACCATTTATTATTATTTGTTTCCATTCTGTTTAACATAACTGAGCAATGTGTAATATAAGTTATCGTTATTTTACAATATTGTTTGCCATAAAATTTGTTACCTTAGTTGTTTTTTATAGGCATCGAAATAGTAATTTTATTATTTACTTAATATTATTAATTTTCAAATATAAACTATATAATTTTTAAGCAAAGAAAAGTAAGACGTGTAGGAAGAAATTTATAGTTGTCGTCAACCTAAGCGGTTAGACGCGGTAAGGCCTTAACTAGTTAAAAAAGCTAGTAAACTTGAAAACCATCGCCCTGCTCTTGTTCCAATTACTTAAGGGTCGACACAATATTTCTTTTTTTCAAATATAAACAATATAATTTTTAAGCAAAGAAAGGTAAGACGTGTAGGAAGAAATTTATAGTCGCCGTCAACCTAAGCCGTTAGACATGGTAAGGCCTTAACTGGTTAAAAAAACTAGTAAACTTGAAAACCATCGCCCTGCTCTTGTTCCAATTACTTAAGGGTCGACACAATATTTCTCTTTTTCAAATATAAACGATATAATTTTTAAGCAAAGAAAGGTAAGACGTGTAGGAAGAAATTTATAGTCGCCGTCAACCTAAGCCGTTAGACACAGTAAGGCCTTAACTGGTTAAAAAAACTAGTAAACTTGAAAACCATCGCCCTGCTCTTGTTCCAATTACTTAAGGGTTGACACAATATTTCTTTTTTTCAAATATCCATACAAATATTATAAATGCGAAAGTAAGGATGTTTGTTTGTTTGTTTGTAACGCTTTCACGCTTAAACCACCGAACCGATTTCAAAAATTCTTTCACCAATGGAAAGCTATAATATCAGGGAGTAACATAGGCTATATTTTATCCCGGTATTCCCACGGGAACGGGAACTACGCGGGTTTAAGCGACTGAAACCGAAGCGAAGCGAGGGCGGGTTGCTAGTAAACTATATAATTTTTAAGCAAAGAAAGGTAAGACGTGTAGGAAGAAATTTATAGTCGCCGTCAACCTAAGCGGATAGACGCGGTAAAGCCTTAACTGGTTAAAAAAGCTAGTAAACTTGAAAATCATCGCCCTGCTCTTGTTCCAATTACTTAAGGGTCGACACAATATATCTTTTTTTCATTCTTCTGCACAACCCTATTATTAGATATCGTTTCTGTATACACTCCGTTTCTATCCATGTCATGCTTCACGTATTCCCGTCATCTTTTCTTTGGTCTTCACTAGCAAACGTTTTCAAGAATTATATAGTAATGGAATAGAACCTCCGAGGTTGTTACTTATAATATATTTAATTAGGTCTTTATAATATTTTCTACTCCTTTTTAAGCACACATAGTTGTGTATATACTAACGTAGTTATTGAACAATTCAGATTTTCTAAGCATTTATAATATCTCTGCTATACATTTTCAGACGAAACTATAAAGTTTATTTAAAACCTAAATGATTATTTTTTTATTTTAATCAATAAGTTGTGGCGATATGTTTTATGAAAACTTTTCTGCTAGTGAAGGTAATCTGTAAAAAAACCTCTGTACTAATCCACCCGGCTAGTGTAGTGTAGCTCGTCAGTGTAGTCTACCTAACCAGTGTTCTTTTTTTCAATCTATACACGACTCGCTGTTGCGCAGTGGTCTCTTACAGACGAGTTAAATTAGCATACTATATCATGACAACCACAGGTATTGGCATATGCTTTAAATTTAACTTTTTCTTGTTGTTGTTATCTTCTAACATTAATTATTCCATTCTTACTATAACCATGGCAAAGTTACCAAGGGTAATAATCATATATTTTACTTATAGGTTGCCAAGTAAAAACACAATCATTGAAGTTAAAAAAATAAGTAGAGTCTAAAGGAAATACTATTCTTTCACACACCATTTAAAATTCGACGTGCATGGGAACTCCATGCAAGTACTTCGATAAAATGGGCCCGAGGAACGTAGCTTTGATCAACGTCTATCGTCAAGTCGCAAGGTGTGGCGTTGGCTACCCATCTCCATAATGCCAAACAAGCTCATTTCTACTCGACACGACGTTTTGTTTACTTTCTTCAGTTCCTGTAAAAATAGTCATTGTACTATAATTATTTTTCAGAATTATATTCACGTTCTTTGTATCCATCTTTCTAATTGAGTGCCGTAATAAGTTCTTGGAAGTGTCTTTTTGATTTTAATCTTTAGAACATTAATTATGAATGCACTTATAAGTTAAGTGGGCTTGATTCACATTTATATTAGATGTACACCTATATTTAACTAACAGAATGTTTGTTTTGCATTTCTGTTGTCTCATCTTGTTG
The DNA here is from genome assembly GCA_032191425.1 of Lymantria dispar. NCBI lineage: Eukaryota > Metazoa > Arthropoda > Insecta > Lepidoptera > Erebidae > Lymantria > Lymantria dispar. The sequence goes on along the minus strand of CM063453.1, from coordinate 15,586,199 downwards.
TCATGTTAAACATCTAGTCGCTTACTATAAAATAGGAAAAAATTGGAGACTAAATGGGATTAGTTGTAACGATTATCTTATGTGATACATTTATCTTTATCTAAATCGGTTAGACGACGCTGTAAAGGACCTTCATTTAAGTTTCGCTTCCCATGTCATCTACTTACATGCCTTAAAAGTTTTCTAGGACACCTGTAAAATGGGAACGGATAAAAGATTGTGTTATTACTTTGTCATCACACGACACACCTAAATAAATTATTCGCCCTATATTATTATTGTACGGGATTAAATTATTTAATTGCCCCAATTGGTCCCGTGACACATCACGCAACTGCTGATTAAGATTTTCTAGATTTGAACAATAATTTGAAAAAAGTATTACGTTTTTGGTTAAGCCAAGAAATTCTCTTAAATATGAATTTTGAAAGTGCACTGTAAACGAATAGGCTCATCCCCGATTACATGAGACTAAAAGTGAACTTTGACGTGCTTTACCTCTCTTCATCGTCTTCGTTACATCTTAAGGTATAAAGTAGTTTTTAAAAACAATCCTAACAAAAACATATACCTACATAATTACTAAAAACTGTGATGTATTAACTATAAATTCAAATAATTTCTCAATACTTCGTACTAATGCTTAATTAATTTTATGCACAGTTTGACTTTTGTCTGAACGAATGAAGACGAATGTTTTGGTGGTCAACTACCAACGTTTGGGTCCCGATCTGAGGCCCATGTGCAAGGGTCGCGTGTGATTCTACGCCGGATGAATGCAGGAAGGAAGCTCCTAGTTGGCAGACCCCCCTTCGGATCTATTTTAGAGATGATTTGTTTTATTCTATCATTTCACCCGACGTGCTTTTTATTGTATAAGCCACCCTGGACTTGATTATATGATCTACATCCTCTCCACGACGTGAATGCACTTTGAATAACTTACAGTTATTGTCTACTTACAGCCGTATGTATAATTCGATTCGTGTAAAATGTATAAAATAGTGTTTATTGGCAAAATATATGAAGAAAAATTTGTTACAATTAACGGTAATTTAATTAGTTGGACGTCTGATTTAGACTTTAAGTCAATACCTGAACGTTTTGAAGATAATATTTCACATTTCTTCACGTATTATGAACTGTGCTTAGCATACTATGGCTTAGAAGCACAAAAATTATCATGAACAGCTGGTACCGGCGAATGGCGGCATTGGGTCTTTTTTCAAAACATCATCTTATCTTTTTAGCCTTAGTCTCAATATAGGACACAATGACAGAGTAAAGGCAATTTTATCTCGCCCTAGCTCGAAGTGTAACCAGGTGGTAGAGTAGACGTAAACACATAATGTGATTTTACATGTACAACACATATTCATATATGGAAAATAATTTTCTAACGATTCTAGTAAGGCTCGAAAGCCGATTCTAATATAAATTGTACTATATTTTGCAATTATACCATGCAAAAATGACGATAATCATAGTATAAATATTCACAAGTCTGCAAATAACTAACGCCACTCACATTCAACATGCCGCAAGCTGTTTTGCGGTTATTAGTATATTTATTATTGGTACTGATGCTGTATAATATCTAAGAATACCACCAACCCTAATGGTCCCCCAATGGTGATTGGTCGTGGCGTCGTAAAAGATGAAAATGGTTTTTCATCGCCCTAAGACTACCTACTCTGACGACGTCTGGTCAAGAATTACATTGACAAGGAGTTAAAGTCAAGAAGGCGACCGGTCAGAAAAATATTGCCAATAATTTTTGCAATAAATACTATGAAAGAAGAGTACATGCTGAGTCGACCCCAAGTAATTGGGATAAGAGCAGAATAATCACTTATTATTGGTATGTAATGAATTAATAATCAGATTTTTTTTTAAATAACGAATCCCTGCATTAAGTTAATTATCCTTGCATTGCAAGGGACTTCACGAACATGTAAATCAACGGACACATTCAGACTCAGAACAACAATTCGTGGATCGCACAAAATGTTGTCCTGCGTGGAATTCAAACCCCCGACACTGGCGCGGTAGGTCTATATTTTAACCATTTCGCCATCTGTGCAGTCATTTGTATAAATATATCTTTTTTATTAATAACATTGACCTATGTATGGGTATTTAAACAATGTGTTGGAATTTACTCCCCTTCGCCCGCTTCACTGCGTTACGTTCGGAAATGGATAATCACCTATCGGAAGTCAAGTTACTACCTGTGATTATTCCTTAATTTATGTGTGAAATATTTTTTTTTGTTTTGTTTACAATATTATTTGTGAGCTCCTTTTTATGTTTTTTTTTTAATTTAGTTTGCTTTCAGAATTGCCACTTCAAAGATATGTTGTATAATTTGAAATATAAGTTATAGGTATACAGTGTTGTAATGTTTGTTTGTTCGAGTTAAACTGCGAAACTACTCTAACGATCCTAATGAAATCTTGCACATTGTGTAGTTTACTCAAACTGCAAAAATATAGTAGTTTTTAGCAGTAATATTGGGAACCCTTTATGAGGGATATGTTTCCAATAAAACATTAGCCATCTTTTTTAAACTTAGCGACAGCAGGCAGTCGTGTAGGTATTAAATTATATAAAAGTATGAACCGTCGCCATTTATTATAGATTAGCAATCCGCTCTCGCTTTGCTTCGTCTTCAGTCGCCTTGCCCTCGTATTCTAAATCTTCAATATCTTCACTACCCTCAACGTCACCACCCAGTAGGTGGCACGAATTGATGATCTACGTACGGTACGTCTGAAAAATATTTACATATTAAATAGCTATGATTTAAAAATTTAACGTAGTTGACAAAATATGTATATTTTACGGTAGAGACCTATTCTAATGCAGTCAAATTCGTAATGTAATTAAAATGCGACCCCATTTACTGTTAGGTGCGTTCATGAATATTCTGAATCATTTTAAATATACTATGCCATAAAATCCCACATTAAAATCATTGTTTTGTAATCTAAATTTATTCATGGTGTGTAATGAAAAGGTTTAATCTTTAGTACACCATTCTAAGTTTAAAGTATTTAAATAAATATGCAATTGTATAAGCAGTGTAAATTTAAAATTTCTTTAAATTTACCTTCTGCTACGTATAATCTTTTCCTAATGTAAAAAAAAAACAATAAATCACGTTATTGGTTTACGTAATCTCTGAAACCGCTGAACCAATTTACATAAAATTAGTGAAAATATGTTTGATTGAAGCTTATAGATATATTTTTTATCCGGGCATCTAGTAATGAAGTGTAACGTTATTGGATTCTTTAGTCAAGCAACTTGTAGCACGAATTTTTAGTCAAGCAATTTGTAGCACGAATAGGCATGATGACTAATTTTGAAAAACGGTTTTATAATATTCTTAAATAACCACTATTACCATAAAACATATTATTTTTGCAATAAGTACGGTTTCTTTAGATATAAATGCTATTTTAATTAAATGCATTTAAATTAGCGCCAAAACGGTGCCTAGTGTCATGGCGTCCGCTTGTGACGTCACGTCTATATACTTGAGTTGTAAATGTAAGGGAATTAAAGCAAAAAATCCAATATATTTTATTTAGACTTTAATTTGAAAGTCTATAAGTGGTGTGCGGTTCCTCAATGTATTAATACATCAATAAAACTCATAACAAACTGTTTGTTTATGTGCCACACAATAAAACAGTAAGATATAGGTAAGGCTTAATCTTGCACGACGAAATTCAAAGTCATAAATTTAAATAAATAAATAGGAGACTATTTGTTTCTGTGAAGATCATTTTGACGTAAGTAATTACTTTATATCGTATATTTTATTTGGTGTGTGATTTTATATAACTGCAGTTTAATACCAAGTTTACAAAAGCATTATTTAAATAACATGACAAATATTTAAATAAAAGGTAGATCGTTTCGACTGTGCTATTAAACGTCTACTTGAAGAGACTATTAACGTGAGTCTTAATGAGTCGCAATGGTGCCAAGCGAGTTTGCCTATTCGGCACGGTGGTCTGGGTGTCCGGCGGTTGCGGGAAACTGGTCCGGCCGCTTTTTTGGCCTCTTCTTTTGGGTCTGCGGAGCTTGTCACTCAAATACTCTCACCTAACGGTGACGTGATCTGCATACCTTTCCAGTCTGAGGTCTTGAGTAGCTGGTCGGCTCTTTACCCAGGAGTTAACTTGCCGGAGAGGCCGGGATGCCAACGTGGCTGGGACGAAGGTACTTCGAGGTACTTATTCTCTAAAATGCGAGGAAACAGCTCGGGGGTCGAGTTGGCGCGTCTTACTGCCGCCTCGAGGCCGGAGTCAGGGGCCTGGTTGCATGCCTTACCTTCTCCTAATATGGGCACGCTTCTAGATGGTGACTCCCTTAGGGTGGCAGTGGGTTTGCGTTTGGGGTGCGGAGTTTGTGAACCCCATGTTTGCATATGCGGTACGCATGTTGATTCGTCCGGTCTGCACGGCTTGAGTTGTGTGCGATGTGCGGGACGAAGGCCCCGTCATCACGCTATTAACGAGATAATTCGGCGGGCTTTCGTTTCCGCCGAGGTTCCATGCGTTTTGGAGCCCCCGGGTCTTTCTCGTTTGGACGGCAAACGGCCGGATGGCCTTACGCTGATTCCGTGGCGGAAGGGTCGGTGTCTCATCTGGGATGCCACATGTGTTAGTACTTTTGCGGCTTGTCATCTCTCCGCCACTCAACAGTGCGCTGGGGGCGGCGCCGAGATGGCCGCAAGAGTGAAACACTCCAAATACGCTTGCCTGGAGTCGGCGTATGATTTTGTCCCTTTTGCTGTTGAGACGGCTGGACCGTGGGGCTCTGAAGCTAAGAAACTGGTGCAGGAGCTTGGGAGGCGCCTGCGAGGAAAGGGGCGGGATCCGCGCTCTGGGTGGTTTATTGTCCAACAGGTCTCGCTGGCAATCCAGCGCGGTAACGCAGCCAGTTTAATAGGTACTTTTGGGGCGGGGTCCGTACGTGGGGTCATTTAGTTTTTAAGTTTGACTCGTGGCTTCCTTGTCATTTAATATTAATTGACCATTTTATTTGTATTGATATAATGTTTATATATATATTTTATCATCTCTTTAAATAACATATTTTTAAATAGATTTTAAATTATTGGTGTTAGAAGATTATTAATCAATATTTTATTTACATCGTAGTTTTGACATTTCTAAATTCTGCTGAACAGAAGAAGTATTTGTTTGATGCTAGGTACTCTCCCAGCATTAACAAATCAACTCTAGGCAAATTAGAGCTGTTTGCCTTGGTGAATCCTTCTTCCATGACTTACATTTTTAGTAAGAACACAAAAGTAAGCAAGATATTGATAAAAATCACGAAATACTCTTTAAATGCAAGTTAAAACAATTAATAAGTGTAACGATCGTAGGGTTTCGTACAGAATTTGCTATGATAATGATAGGTGCACATAGGAGTGACGTAACTCAACTTGATTGGTGTTTAGCTGAACATGGCGGGCTTGTGTATTTTGTAGTTTTATTTTATTAAATAAATTAATAATCTCCTTTTATAAAAGAAAATAAATATTTATTCCAAGATATATTCTTTGTGTTACAGTAGATAAACACATTATTTTAGTGATTTTTGGTTACTGTCATCATGCCCATTATGAGCAGTAGATAAATACGTCGCCCCCTATTACATTAGTCTTAAAAACAAACATAAAAAATGTGGGCGTATTATACATATATCTGGGGGTATAACCTTATTCTGCTTTAAAGAATAGCTCCTCTAGAAATGTTTTCTCTGAATATTTGTGTAAGGGCTAGTTAATCACACAAGCGTTGCCTATAACACTTTTAATATAATAATTAAAGACAGTTTTTCTTATTAAAATATTAATAAAAATTAAATAAGAAAAGAATCATAACAAATATCTTCTCATAATATTGTTGATAAATATTTATTATTTATATTTTTGTAACTTCTGCGCCCTATGATGAAATTGTTATATTACTATATTTATTGGTTGTAAATACGGGCTTATTTATCGCCATGCGCAAGTCGTAAAATGAGGGAGGGTAAAGGTTTTTGCTGTAATAAATAATAAATGTAGTACGATACGGAGTAAATACAATGCTTATCGCTACACTTTCCCACTACTTCTGGTAGTAGAATATATTTACAAATAAACGAACCACAAATAAAATCTGAAAATACGTATATGTACGTATACAATGCCTTTTTTGTTTAAAATGTAATAATACATTACCTCGCACTATTCAACGAAATTCTTGTGTTGCAAAGGAATTTGCAATTATATAAGTAACCCAATTACTTGTTTCGGGTTGAGATCCCCCAGCGCTCACCCCAACATTGCGGGTAAAGGCGTCACAGCCATCTGCGGCTAACTATTATAGTGACAGAAAGTCAGAGACAAAATTGTCATGGCCCTCTGTGTCTATCATCAACTTCACAAAAAAAATGAGTGCGTGTAACTTTAATAATTGAATTTTAACTTAACGGAGAATTACTCCGTATTGGTAACAAAATTTCGTGCTAATGGCTGGCTAAACGCATCACAAGTCAATTACCCATGCTATCTTTATTGTAAAAACTGCAGTGTCTCAGAATCCTACTATAAGTTCATCCTATCTGGGGCACTGTAATGCCTCTGCTAAGACCAACCTTGCTAAGCGCAAGGGCTACCTTTTCTCGAAGCGTTTAGGTAAGTCCTGAGATCATAGAAAATTGAAATTTCATATCTAAACTAATATTAGTACTAGTTAGAGCGTGCAGAGTTAGAAGTTTGGCTCTACATAAGATCGGATATCTTTTTGACAGTGCGAGTTATATGGTTTCGTCTTGGCAACATTATACATAAAAATGCTTTTGGTGGTACATATAAGATTTTGTCTTAACAAAATATTGCCTTTCAAATAGTTACCGCAGTTTTCGGGTAAAAATAATAAGCTCTCTTAAAGCTAACCTTATCTACTAGCAATAAGTTTAACAAAAAATTCAATGACTGTGTTATATGAGAAGTTTATTCACTCGAATGATCATGTCGTGTAAGTATCAATTATGCGGTTAATTGTGATAACTGCGATATGAAGTGGAGTCGGCCCTTCCATTAGCTAATAAACGCTGATTACATTTGTTTATTTGTGGATTCTTTATACATCATGTTATTATAAGTGCTCGAAGTTGTAAGAACCAGCTAGTTTCAAATTTCTTCTTCGCCTTAGATAGGCGGACATTTTTATCGCAAGTTAGAATAAAAGAGAAGAGAAATATGTAGGAATTACTTCTTTATATGTAAATGGGAAATTTGCTTAGCCATAGCTCTATATTAGACAAGTCATGTGCCGGCATAAGTGTAATATTCTATACCCATTCTTGGACGGCACATCCCTGATCGTTGCTCATAGGTGACCTCCGCGCTATAGAATACTTGGTGTTAAAGTCCCCCAGCACTAGGGCGTTGCGTTGTGCCAGTTGCCATTTCGATTGCCTCCAAGTGGATAGGGGACGAGGCATTTCAGGGACAAGAATATGCGCGATACCTGAAAAGATAACCCGCTGGCCGATTTACTAAAATCAAGGAATCAGTTTCGGTGGCCCGCTCAATTGACAAAGAATGCCCTGTAAAAAGGAATATATTCCAAATTAATTTAACTGAAATATACAATATTATTTTAGTGAAATATAAAAGAAGCATTTATTTTCTAAAAAAACTGTCTCACAGATCAGATTGCAGGACATGGGACCTCAGAAATAATAGTAGGTATCTTTGGTCCAGTGACTCAAGTACTTATTCACGCTTTTAGTATTAACATGGAGTATTTAAAAAAGATAGATATGTATTTATATAATTGATACTAACGTTTCTCCCAGATATAAATATCCATATCTTGACGCTTTTGTCTTAAAATTCGTTATAAAAAGGAAAATAACGAACACAAACATCACCGACGTTCTCTTTCCTGCCTATGAGAAGATAGGGTGTCCTCTGAGAGGGTAAAAAACGCATTACCGAAAACGCAAACTGGTTACAAACGAAATACAGAACAGAAATGTCCCACTGTTGTGCTCAGGCCTCCTCCATTTTGGCAGTGAATTTGATCTACTATGCCACGCTGGTTAGACGTGTTGGCATAGGATTTCATTTCGAGTTTTTCTTCTATTGTATCGATGTTATTTGCATATTATATCCCTTAGTAAAAGATAAGATTAAATATGGTCTAAATATGCATATAACATCTATGAAAGAAAAGTAAAACTCAAAACAAAACCCTATGCAAACACGTCTGACCAGCGAGGTATAGTAGGCCATTTTTCCTCCTATTCTGGAGGAGCCAAGCCAAGCCCAACTTTCTGAGGGTATTTGCGTGTGGAGGGTATTTGCGTGTGGAGGGTTTTGGTGGTGTCCATGGTATCACCGAGCCTCAATGCACTCATTCACACTCCCTTCACTTTCCTCGCGGTAGGCAGCGGCCTTGTAAAGTTCCATGAGCGGCAGGAACACTTACCATCAGGTGTACTGTTTGCTCGTTTGCCACCTTTTGCAATAATAAAAAAAACTTTAAGCCCAGTAGTATATGAGGTAAAATGATATTTCTTAGTCGTCTTTAGGACACCTACGAATAAGAGAGTGGGTGGTGAATTGCATTCTTACTTACTCCGTCACCAGATGGCAAGTTCAAGAAAATCACGATAATGCCGTGTTAGAGGTTACATAGACGAGGAAATGACTGTCTAATAAAGACAATTTAAAATCTCCCTTTCATACTCTTTGTTACCTTCCTACTTGAATACTTCTTACTCATAATTAATGTAACAAAGACCTTGGCATCACGTAGCTAATTTTAGCTACACGAATAGTTGTTTAATTCAATTGTAACTATTTCGTTATTCAAGCTTTTAAGTGTTGATCTCTCGGTCAGTCTAGCGTTAATTGAAAGACAGACGGCCTAATTCTTAAAACTTAACTTACAGATATAAAGTTGAACCATCTAGCATTAGAACATTTCATAACCGATATGTGTCGGTTAACTCTCTTAATAATTTGCTTAAAATCAAACTACTTTGGAGATATTCTTTTGAAGTTTTTATTTAACCAAGTATATCCGTTAACTTGAAAGGATACCACATTGATTACCCCATAACTATATCACAAATAACTTTTAAGTAGAAGTATTTTTTAATTTTATAGGCTATATTTATGGTTGATTACTATGAAATGTTATCTTAAATCTCAATATATCTCTACAGAGACTAATCTGATGTTTTAATAGGTAATTGGGATCAAATAAAAGTTTGACTGCATTGATTTTGTTTCTTGCGTATCCTGTACATATATAATGTTACTAGCAACCCGCCCTCGTTTTGCTTCAGTTTCAGTTGCCTTACTCGAGTAGTTCCCGTGGGAATACCATCATAAAATATAGCCTAAGTTACTCCTTATATAGATAGCTACTTTGTACTAAATTATTAGCAAAATCGGTGCAGTCATTTTGATGATTACCCAAAACAAACAGACAGACAAAAATTTTTTAAATCGGGATTCAGGCTAAGTATCGTCCAAATTAGGGCTTCCAATCCCACAGCCTGAATTCAATCTCGGTATTTGCAGGACTACAAATTTTCAATCCCGCGGGATCTCGGTATTTGCGGGATCCCGCATATCGAAAATATTTACATTTATATAAGGCAAAGAACCAACGAATTACTCAACTGCACATTTATTTACGTACATATTACTATGAGATCAATCAAATTACACCGTTTATTTGTAACAAAAAGAATGAATTAATTGACTAACTACACATTTATTAAAGTATTACTATTAGTATGAGATCAATGAAATTACTTCGTTTATTTATCACAATCATACCGAGATCCCGGTATTGCAGGATTGGAAGCCCTAGTCCAAATAACCGTATCAGCAAACAGACACTTCAATTTTATTTATTTGTATAGATTTATCCAGGTAGTCATATTCAAACGGCGAGTCAAATATAAATCTTACAATAGTTACATCAATGAATACTGTAAATCAAGTAGAGACGCTTGTATATGATAAAGAAGTGCACTCAGCTTCGTCGTCGCTCGCTAATTCCTATTTCCTCATTAGTTGGTCGGTTCCCCGCTTGCGAGTTGCGTTTGCGTTCTACAAGTCTCTCTCGGCACACCGCGCTTTGCCCCTCGCATGTTCGATTAGTTCTGCTGATTCTAATGTTTGCCGTACACGTTGAGCCAACATAGACCAAAGCAGGTTACACAATACACTAATAATATAATATTCGTCTTCTGTTTTTTCTCTATCACCTGAAACGTAGAACATTGTAGAGGTAACGACTTCTGATGTTTACGCGAGTATTAGACATGTAAACAGGACTATTTTACTGATTTTATTGCGTTTATTTTTGATTTCCCGACAGCGTTCACATCCGCGACTGTCAACACCGTAAAGTGTTCGAAACGTCGGGCAATCACAAATCAAATACAAACGCGATAAAATAGGTAAAATAGTTTTATTGTAGAGCTAATTCATTTAATACTATTTCAATACTGAGAAACAAAAACTGAAGGAAGACCACTTCCTTTCTAGATTCTCATTTACATTCCACTAGCGGGGATACCAATCCCCGCTAGTGGAATGTAAATGAGAATCTAGAATAAGTTGTACCTAATTTTTTTCGCGTCTTACATGTAAGCATTATTTAGAAATATGCTGTTCATGTGTTTGTTATTGAACTTCTAAACGACTGAACCAATTTTGATTAAATTTTTTGTGTGTATTCAAGTGAGTCAGAGGCTGGTTTAGATTAATATTTAGACCGAGGACCTGTTCCCGCGGCGGGCGGAACACACGCCCCCGGTCATGGCTCCGCCAGACACTGACCGGGAGGTCGATGACGACAGTGTTCCGCCCATCACGGAACCCGAGATGGGGGTGGCGGTGACGCGCATGCGCGCATCGTCTACCGCCCCCGACGGTGTTCCTAACCGTGTGCTGGCCCTGGTCCTCGAACACCTGGGACCCCGCCTCAGGGGGCTGTTCGACGCGTGTTTAGCGTCCGGACGGTTCCCTGGGTGCTGGAAGGAGGGAAGGCTGGTGCTCCTGCCGAAGCCGGGACGGTCTCCGGAGTCGCCTTCGGCCTACAGGCCTATCGTGCTGCTCGATGACACGGGCAAGCTACTGGAGAGGGTGGTAGCTGCCCGCATCGAGCGGCACCTCGTCGGCACGGGGCCCGATCTGTCGGACGCCCAGTTTGGGTTTAGGAGGGGTCGTTCGACGATCGCGGCTCTGTTGCGCCTGAGGGCCGTGGCGACTGAGGCCGTCACCGGCGGGGGAGTGCTGTTGGTGGTGTCCCTAGACATCGCCAACGCATTCAGTAGTCTGCGATTCAGCTGTATCAGGGAGGCGCTTCGGTATCACGGGGTGCCAGTTTACCTGAGGCGGCTAGTGGCAGACTATTTGGAGGGGCGCAGCGTCCTCTGCACCGACCGAGCAGGGGACGTTGTGCGAACGCCCATGACGTGCGGTGTCCCACAGGGGTCGGTCCTCGGACCCACCCTGTGGAACATCGGCTACGACTGGGCGTTGAGTGGGAGCCTCCCGCCCGGGCTGGGCATGATTTGTTACGCCGACGACACGCTCGTCACAGCCCGCGGTGGGACGCTAGAAGAGGCGGTAAGCCTGGCGACCTCTGGTACCGAGGAGGTCGTTACGCGGATCGAGGCGCTGGGGTTGAGGGTCGCCCTGGACAAGACGGAGGCCCTCTTGTTCCATGGGCGCCATATGAGCCCTCCCATCGGCGTCTCGATCACCGTCCACTCGGTCGACATCAGCATCCGGGCCCATATGAGGTACTTGGGCCTGGTGCTCGACGGGCGATGGTGGTTCCGGGAGCATTTCCGCAGGCTCGCTCCACGGCTCGTCGCCGCGGCGTCCGCCCTATCGTGGCTTATGCCGAACGTGGGCGGACCGAGCGCTGTGTGCCGACGGCTGTACGCGGGGGTCATCCGGTCGATGGCCCTGTACGGCGCACCGGTGTGGGCGGGGTCCATGACCGTCCGACTTAGGGCCCTTCTGTGCCGACCACAGAGGGTCATGGCGGTCAGGGCCATCCGCGGATACCGCACGGTGGCGACGGAGGCAGCGTGCCTATTGGCCGGGACTCCCCCGTGGGACCTGGAGGCGGAGATGCTCGCCGGACTATATCGGCGGGTGACGGGGGTGCGAGCAGAGGGCGGTGTGGTCTCGTTAAGGGATCTCACCGCCTGGCGCGTCGACGCCCGCCGAGACGTCATCGCCCGTTGGGCAGTCCGGCTGGAGAGGCCTCGGTTCGGGGTGCGAACCGTGGAGGCCTTCCGGCCGGTGCTGATGCAGTGGTTGGAAAGGCGGCACGGGGTGCTCTCCTTCCGACTGGTGCAGGTTTTGACGGGGCATGGGTGCTTCGCCAAATACCTGCACAAGGTCGTTGGGAGGGAGAGTACACCATCCTGCCACCACTGCGATTGCGACGAAGACACGGCGCGCCATACGTTCGAGGCCTGCGGGGCTTGGGCAGTGCAGCGCTGTGAACTCGTCGCAATCATCGGTACGGACCTGACGCTGCCGGCTATCGCTAGGGCGATGGTCGACAGCGTCGGGAATTGGAACGCGGTCGCAGCCTTCTGTGAGACAGTGATCTCGCGGAAGGAGGCGGCGGATCGCCTGCGCGAGGAGCGCAGCCTCGATGAGGAAATCCGCCGCCGGCGACTGGGGCGGCGTAGGCGCAACTATCGGCGACTGGGGCGGCGTAGGCGCAACTATCTGCGACTCATGCCGCCCTAGCCGAGGCCGCGGGTGACGTGACCGGGGATTAGTCCGTCACCCGCCGAGAGGCCGACCGCGCGAGGAAAGATCGACGTCCCGGGGGGGACGTCGGTCGATGGGAGGGTACCCCAATTAGGGGTATTCCGTCGGGCCGACCACTGACGGCAAGTTAACGCTGCTCCAGTGGTCGGCCCAACGACGAAGGCGACGTGGTTTTTAGGTGGGTCGCGGGAGTTGCGTGCTTAAGCCCCTCTGTCGCCCCGGACGGAGTGGTGCGGAGGCGCGCCGACCGCGACCCACCCACAAAAAAAAAAAAAAGATTAATATTTAGACCAGATAGGTGGCGCTGCAATCGATTTCAAAGAGAATTTCTTTTTTTAATTTGAACAGAACAGCGTCTATTGGGTCAGCTAGTATCGTTTAAATATCTTCATGTTATGCTGTCATAATAAAATATTACTTATATATTATCTATGTCGTGATAGAGTACGTATAAAAGACTTCACCATCCCTATTTTCCCGCGAATGTTTGTAGAGACGACAGAGACCTAATCAGAAAACATCATTGCAAAAAAGGATCATCTATACTAATATTATAAAGAGGAAAGATTTGATTGTTTGTTTGTTTGTTTTTTTTGTTTGTTTTTTTTGTTTGTATTGAATAGGCTCCGAAACTACTGGACCGATTTCAAAAATTCTTTCACCAATGGAAAGCTATACTATCAGGGAGTAATATAGGCTATATTTTATCCCAGTATTCGCACGGGAACGGGAACTACGCGGGTAAGACGACTGAAACCGAAGCGAGGGCAGGTTGCTAGTACGAAATAAATTGCCGTGCTAACATTTCAATCAGCGTGGTATAGTAGGCCTATGTATCTTGTATTATGAGGAAGGTATAGGCCAAACAGTGGGGCGCATAACCCTTTAATCAAGGTGGTATAGTAGAGCAATGAATCTCCTTTTACAGGGGAGGCACATGGAAATCATATATAATTCCTATATAAAAAATGTGAAATGAAAATCATATATAATTCTTATATAAAATGAATAAGTTTTGATTTATTCAATTTGTTTAGCACAGTTACCCACAGAATATTTATCTTCCACTGTTTGTTTTGATTCGTTAATAATTGGATTCTCTAATAATTATAATTCAATGTTAATCATTTCCAGTGCATGAACCTTAAATTAATACTAAATACGACTTATTTTCAAAAATTAAAAATTGAATAAGAATTGTAATAAATTAGTTTCTGTGCCACAAGTTATCGCTGATACACTTTGGCACACTTTAGTTTTTGGTTTTAGTTATCTTTTCGGATGAAAATAGACATGTAGGTTCTTACTAAAATAACATCGTTTGTACTGCATCGTTTTGGATATGACCATGGGAAGCACTTGTTAGAATGATTTTGACATGGGTGATATACGAGGTAAAATATGATGAATAATTATAATATATATTTTATCTTGTTGAAAGAGAATTGCTAAAATAGCAACTTTTAATCAACTTGCGCTTATAATGAAACCATAATCATTTTGAGTGTAAAAAGCATAAATTAATCCTAAAAACAGGCTATATCAAAAAATTTTGAATTCGGGAACGTTATAGTATATATATGAATTCAAATTTCGCAGTCAACGTCAAGAGATACAATAGCTCAGTTGTAAAGTTGTCCAGTTTTCTTTTTGTTTTGTTTTGGCATTCAAACAGCGTCGGATCGAATCTCGGTGTTATTATTATTCTCTTTTTGTAATTTTTGATATTTTTTTTTATTTAATATTTATTTTTTATTAATATATATCTAAATAAATTCGACAAAAATATTCCGAGCGAAGCTCGATCAACCAGGTATTAGGTATATATATATATATATATATATATATATATATATATATATATATATATATATATATATATATATATATATATATATATATATATACAAGAAATGCTCATTTAAAGATATAAGATTACGTCATCGAGAAAGAAATGCTAAAATAACGATTTTCAGTCAATTGCCGCTAATAATTAGATGTTACTTGTTTCGTGTATAAAAAGCATAAAATAATCCTAAAAATATTCTTATTTTAATTTTTTAAATTGGAGAACGTATAGTAATAAAACAGTTTCATACCGTAGGTTATCGCTGATAAGCACAATTTGGTTATAGACTTTTCGGTTTTAGTCACTGCAGCGTTTTTATTTGAGATGTTGGAAACTGTTATCAAATTGATTTTGATTTTATGTCACTAACACGTCAATGCTAAACACAATTTTCAATCAGTTTACGCTAGTAAAACTCTTGAAAAAATTCTATAAATCGACTTACACTTAAAATTTTCGAATTGTAAAACAAATCGTAATACAAGAAAAACATAAATCGCATGAAGTATCCATGATTATTGCTTCAGTTCTCGTTTATAGTATGGACTGATAAAGGCTAGCAATAGAGCTCTACATTGAGAGCACTAACAGAAGAGCTCTTGAAAGCGTGGCAGAGGCGGCGAGGCGGCGGGAAGCACGCCGGTGGGCCCCAATTTGCCTGAACATTATCCAATTGTCAGAATAAAATAGATGGCGTGGGCCAACGCGTGACCCGCTCACAAATCCCATACCCCAGTCGATTTCATTTACAACAAACAACAATCAAAACATAATTTTAGATTATATTCTAAGTAAACAACATATTTCAACATAAAAAATATGTTCGATTTTATACTTGACTTAAACAGAACGACTATTACATAATTTGAATTATTGTTTACTATTTTTTCATCTTTTCGTAATACGATTTGAACTTAACCTGCTGTAGTTGGCAAAAAAAAAAACGGTATTTTGTAGTAAATAGATGGAAGGCTTATCATTCGGACCTCGTGCTTCATTTATTTCACAGATATCTTTATCAAATGCGCATTTTAAAATTAAACATACGCGACCTTGTTATATTAAAAATATTTTAAGTAGGTATACATAAAATTTTATATCATTATTAGGCTTCTACCCTTATCCCATTATGCATAGGATCAGTGCAACATATTCGAGAAAAATGTATAAGAAAAATGTATAATATAAATATGAGGTTTTCTTTGTGGTGACAAAGTGAAAATCGGTATTTTCTTCTTCACGTATCTTGTCCATGGATGTCGTAAAAGTCGACTAAAGGATATAATATGTATATATCGAGGGGTGGGGGCCGTACTGCATCACTATCAGGTCGGTCACACATCGTGAGGGGATAAAATAATACTTCGGATGGCTACTTTTTAAACTGTATTCAATTCAAATTCAAATCATTTATTATGCATAGACCCCGAGAGGGCACTTACATATTGTCAATTTTACAAAATAAAATTAAATTATCCAATAAAAATAAACTACCACCGGATCGGAACGCGACCGCTACTGAGAAGATCCGGCAAGAAACTCAGCGGGCTTGTCTATTATTTTATTTTTCTTCTTACTAGATATAAATTTGTATACATGTTTTGTAAGACCTAGCTCCAGTGTGATGCCCTTCGAACTGCAAGATACTTAATATAATTCAAATGATTATGGCTAGACCAGATCCCACAAGCGGCACCCGATCACGAGTTAACTACTAGAGCAGCCATCACTCCCCTCAACCACTATGGAGGGAAGGGAGAGACCCGCTCCACGCAGCTACCGCAAGTAGATCCTTCAGTGAGCATGACCAAGACCATATGTTACAAACATGTTACAAACGACGAAAATGCAAAATTTCGTTAGGCAAAACACGCTACGCTTTACAATATTAAGAGTTATTAAAAAAGAGTTTATTTAAAATAACAAGGAAATTGCATAATGAGGAGCTGCTCACAACCAATCAGTATTATCATCTACATAATCCGAGATTTTATAATAAGCTTTCTTACAAAGTCTATTCTTGATAGCTTAAGCAATAACTAACTTTAACACTATTTTCTATTACAACTAATGATTACGTATGCCGACAGCTAAATACACGTTAGGGAAACGCAGTGAATTTGATACAAGACGGCAGCAACAACGACCGCTCGCCCTCAAGTCTCGCTCTCCACTGCGTATTCAACGGACCACTCTCAATAAAGAAAGCTCGATAATATTTCAAACGTTAACGGTCAAACGACAAACATCAAAAATCATTGCCAACGTTGTATCAAAAACACCCAAGTATAATACTTGGCGTTTCCGTAATCGATTGATTCTTAAAAACTATCAAGATATGGCGCCAGAGATAGTGACGCTGCGACATATATAACAACTGTGCTAGAGAAGGAAAACTTTAAATATGTGGAGGAGGCTCGAACTCAGCAGTGCGACGTAGGTGATGATGACGAAAATCATGTGCTTTTTTATCTATCATTAAAAATGGAGACGGAGGCAGCGTGCCTATTGGCCGGTACTCCCCCGTGGGACCTGGAGGCGGAGATGCTCGCCGGATTGTATCGGCGGGTGACGGGGGTGCGAGCGGAGGGCGGTGAGATCTCGTTAAGGGAGCTCACCGCCTGGCGCGTCGACGCCCGCCGAGACGTCATTGCCCGTTGGGCAGTCCGGCTGGAGAGGCCTCGGTTCAGGGTGCGAACCGTGGAGGCCTTCCGGCCGGTGCTGGTGCAGTGGTTGGAAAGGCGGCACGAGGTGCGAACCGTGGAGGCCTTCCGGCCGGTGCTGGTGCAGTGGTTGGAAAGGCGGCACGGGGTGCTCTCCATCCGACTAGTGCAGGTGTTGACGGGGCACGGGAGCTTCGCCAAATACCTGCACAGGGTCGTAAGGAGGGAGAGTACACCGTCCTGCCACCACTGCGATTGCGACGAGGACACGGCGCGCCACACGCTCGAGGCCTGCGCGGCTTCGGCAGTGCAGCGCCGTGAACTCGTCGCAATCATCGGTGCCGACCTGACGCTGCCGGCCATCGCTAGGGCGATGGTCGACAGCGTCGGGAATTGGGACGCGGTCGCAGCCTTCTGCGAGACAGTGATCTCGCAGAAGGAGGCGGCGGATCATCTGCGCGTGGAGCGCAGCCTCGATGAGGAGATCCGCCGCCGGCGACTGGGGCGGCGCAGGCGCAACTACCTGCGCCTCATGCCTCATGATTGGAGGGTACCCCACGTAGGGGGTATTCCGTCGGGCCGACCACTGACGACAAGTAAACCTGCTCCGGTGGTCGGCCCAATGACGAAGGCAAGGTGGTTTTCGGGTGGGTTGCGGGAGTTGCGTGCTTAAGCCCCTCTGTGGCCCCGGACGGAGTGGTGCGGAGGCGCGCCGACCGCAGCCCACCCACAAAAAAAACTTGAAAATTGTAACCGTTGCTATTGTAACCATTGACATTTTAAACATTGTTATTGTAACCATTACAATTGTAAAAAATAATTACGATACAGAACTGTTGTCAAATGTTTATTATTTTAAACAATGCAATTTGTATATTTATTTGAATAAATTGGGCAATTTAATTCCTTTTGAGAACTTCCGTTGCGTGCGCTGGGTATTGAAAATACATTTCGTATATATTTATAACTCCCCTCTCTCTAATCCTGTCTTTCTCTTATATGACGCAAACAAATTTTCGCGCGTAATCTAGTTTATTATAAATACCAGATTAAGCACCCATAAAAAGAATAAGAGTAAAACTTCAAGAATTTTGTCATGCCGTCCACGACTGATCAACTGATGGCACATTTTAATCTGAGTTTGCTAATAAACAATTTGTGAAATAAATATATGATACACTATCTGACAGTTTATCTCGGGGTCACAAACGCACAGAATTAGAAAAACAGTAAGCAAGTTGGGCATTCAATTGGCGCCACCTTACAAATCAGTGTGATAATTTAAGGCCATTAATTAATTTAAATGAAAATTGCAATGTTATTTTTGTCTGATAAATTACTATTACTTATTATAATATAGTGATATCGTCTTAATATTACCGATAAGTTGAATTGTTGCTATGCTTTTAATTCGTGATTATGCTGCCAGTTTTGAACGGGTCGGTTTCGTCGTCTCCAGCCGTAAAAAAACGTTCCGTTTTTGTAAACAAAGCATAAATGATCATTTGTTATATCCATATCGAAGTTTAGATTCTTACCTTTACCTGCAAGATTTTTCAAGTGTCCTGTTAATTGCCTATTTTTATCTATTTCTGCAAGTGTCCCGTGCTACCGTCCTGACACAACAGATAAAATTCATTATGCAAGCTCCCTGTTGTTTTAGTGTAAAAAGTATGGTTATTTTAGTTATGCGCTATTCATCATTATTATTCTGCTTTTATTCCAATAACTTGGGATCACATCCATGTGTACTTTGTTCCATACTGCTACTAAAGTAGTACAGTACTCTTTATTCGCGGGGTATATGTTCCATAAATATGCCGCGAATACAGAAACCGTGAATACGGAATGGTAATTTATATGGGATTATAGGAGATACGTTCCTAGGTGACAAAATAAAAAAAGCCATTCAAGCAATTCTTGAATGCCACTTGATTCTATCTGTTCGAACCCATTTCATCCTATTCCATTCGCGATTTCGGCTATGACTGCAAATAGTCAAAGTTTGAACTTGCACAGATTCTTGAAGGCCTGAATTATTCCTTGTATTATTGCCCAAAAAAGTCTTGGTCTTGCGAGAAATGCGAGACCGAGACCAAGACCAAGACCGCTTATTTTTTGCAAGACCAAAACTGGCCCTGCAAGACTTGAACAAGACCGAGTCTACAAGTCTCGCGTCTTGCATTTAGGTCAAATCACCATTACAGCTTACACACGTCCAACTGTTGGCCTCGTCTCTACTACATAATAGAAGGGAAATTGACATACTATACCACGGTGATCGGACGTGTTGGTACAGGGTTTCATGTCAAGTTTTCCTTCTCTTCCACGGATGATATATATATATTGAGGGTGCACTGCATCACTATCAGGTCGGTCACACATCGCGATGGGGTAAAATAATACTTCGGATGGCTGCTTTTAAACTGTATTCAACAATTAGCGTTAACACTTTTCTATCATAACCACTAATTACACGGATACCGACAGCTAAGTTACAAGTTAGGGAAACGCGGTGAATTTGATACAACACGGCAGCAACAACGACCGATCGCTCTCGTGTCTCGCACTCAACTGGGTATTCAACGGACCGCTCCCAATAAAGAAATCTCGGTATTATTTCAAATAATAATAATAATAATAATTTATTCAGTACTCTTACTTATATAGCTAGCTTACGAAACATATTTTACTTTCTATACTAATTAACATTTTTCATAAGATTAGAATACTCTGATCTTAAACTAGACCGAGGCCTGTGCTATAAGTATCAGAGCACCTGCCCCCATATATAACTTAATTAATGTGTTATTAATGTTTATGGAACTCAAGAGTAAGAGTGTGCGATTTATTTTGATTATATGAGAGTGAACAGCATGCAGCAGAATGTAGATATTTATGAAATAAATAGGATGACTGTGAGGTGCGTGAGGATGAGTCAGTGTGCAGGTTATAAGAGTATTGATAGTGTGAGTATGACTGTGTGCTATTTGAGAGTGTGGGTATGAGTGTGCGTTTGCGTGTGTGTGTGTGTGTTTGTATGTCAGAGTATGTAATAGGTTCATTACTTTAGAAATTGTAACAACTTTTCTGTTTCAGCGTAGTTTAAGCTATGCAACCAGTCAAATAGTGCTATTTTGCTATTTTTGTAATTCATGATATGCAGTTTTAATTCTTTGTTTACCTTATTAAAAAGAAAACCACCCAAGAAACAAGAGAACTTATTTGAGAATGAAGTTTTAAATTTGGGTATCTGAAATAATTTATGTCTATTGCGCTTATTAAAGGTATTATTTACGGTTACTAGGTCAATACGTTTATGAAATCGTAACACCAATCTCTGTACAAAGAGTTGTCTCACCGTCAGCACACTACTTGCCCGATAGAGATGGTAGGTTGGATATAAGAAAGGACGACATTGACTTATTTTAAGAATAGCCCTTTGGGCTCTCTCAAGTATGATTAAGTGGCTCGCTGCTGCCCCACCCCAAGAGTCAATGCAATAGGTGATCAAAGACTCACATAGAGCTTTGTAGATAGTCTTCATGAGTTTAGGGTTTGCAGCATGGCGTATGTTTTTGAAAACTGCTATTAATTTACGAACACGGGTAGTTATGAGATGAATATGTGGTTCAAATGAGAGCCTATTGTCTATTATAACACCTAAATATTTTGTAGTTTCAGTTCTTTTGATAGATGGGCAACTGCAGGTGCGTGCATTTATGAAGGAGCAAGTATGGGAGTGAATTAGGATTTTGTGGGCACTCACCGATGGTTGGCCATTACTTCTCATGGAAAAAGTTAAATACTCGGTTTTCTCAGAGTTTAGACAGAGTAGGTTGTTTTTTAGCCAATTTAAAATTTTATTGAAACCAACCTGAGCACTAGTGAAAGCTTCCTCCCAATTGTTACCCCAGAAAATACAAGCAGTATCATCAGCGAAAGCGATTAGCCGACCATTTTGCAGTGGTATGTCACATAATTCATTTATGTATGCTAGAAACAGAGTTGGACCAAGAATGCTTCCCTGTGGAACACCACAAGAAACATCTAGAGGGCCACTAGTGTTTTGATTAATACGCACGCACTGAGTTCGTCCATTTAGATAGTCCCGAAATAATGCTAGTGGAAGGCCTCTTACTCCCATGTGTTCAAGTTTGTTTAATAACAAATCAATTGACACGGTGTCGAACGCCTTGGCAAGGTCTATAAAGATTGTTAAAGATTTTTGACCTGCATCTAGTTTTCTTACCAATGTATCTGTCAATTGGAAAACTGCGTCAGAAGTTGATCGCGTATTTCTAAAACCATATTGATTTTCTGAAATCAAGCCGTTAGTTTCAAGGTAGTTCATTAACCTGTTATTAAGAATACGTTCGATGATCTTTGAGAATGTTGGCAATATAGAAATGGGTCTATAATTATGAACTAATGTTTTATCCCCATTCTTATATATAGGTGTTATTACAGATTTCTTGAAGAAGTTTGGGAATATCCCGTTCGATATAGAAATGTTGCAAATATGTAATAAAAGAGGGGCCAGGACTTTCTTGTTTTCTTTTACTGTTTTTGCAGAAATATTGTCCCATCCATTTGAGTTGGTATTTTTGAGGTTGCTAAGTAGGGCCAGAACTTCACCAAGGTCAGTGTTCAGAAGCGCAAACGATGAAGAAGGAGATGGTGAAACATGAGAGTGAGTACCTAAAGACTTAATTTGTTGAAATGCAGTACTTGCTAAGTTTTTGCCTACGTTCACAAAATACTCATTAATTGAATCGACTGCATCCAGTGGAGTGGAAAAGTGAGTTAATAACTCATTAGTAGCGTGAGTCTTTCTTTTATAGTTAGTGATAGAGTTTATGATTTCCCAGGTCTTTTTGATGTTAGTTTTAGCAGCAACCTCCAGTTGGGATTTTTCGAATTGGTTTTTTAGTTTCCTAAGCAATGC
Source organism: Lymantria dispar (assembly GCA_032191425.1). Taxonomy (NCBI): domain Eukaryota; kingdom Metazoa; phylum Arthropoda; class Insecta; order Lepidoptera; family Erebidae; genus Lymantria; species Lymantria dispar. The sequence continues at coordinate 15,563,892 of CM063453.1, read as the reverse complement.
AGTGCAGTAGTTTCGGTATCTTTTATAGGTTACGCTAAGAATTACGTTTTCAGGATCATTTTTTAGTTTGGCGTGCATTCTATCCCTCGTCCTCAGGCAGCGTAATATACCAGGGGTAAGCCATGGTTTTATGGGGATTTTCTTGCGTGACATAGTTGGTATGCTGGAATATTTATTTATAATCTTAGCCAGGATATCATTTAGTAATTCAACAGCTTCGTTCGGGTCACTTGAATTTAGCACTGGTAAAAAATTTGTATGGTTCAAACTAAACGTTACACGACGATAGTCGATTTTCAAATTATTTGCTAGACTTCTTTTAATTTGATTTGAGCACTGTCTCGGATACATAGACAACAGCACGCCATAATGATCTGTTATACTATGTTTTATTACCAAGGTGGAACATGGGAAAGAGGACTTTATAAGAACGTGATCCAAACAATTTTCGAGTCTTGTAGCTATGGTATGCACTGGAAGCAGTCCATGCATAGCGGTTAGATTTAAATAGCTTTGCGAGCTATGATCTGTGCTCTGTGGTTTAATATCGATATTTATGTCGCCAATAATCACAATGTGTTTAGTGCCGCTTAGGGTTTCTAAGAGATTATTTAGGCTATTTATGAAAACGTCAGGATTGCGAAACGTTGGAGGTCTATATAAGGCTATGATAGTTATGGTGTTCTGTACTTTGGCCACAATACAGTTAGCCTCAGGAAAAGTTGGCTCGAAACAAGTCAACGTTAGGTCCTTTCTAAAGTATAAGATGATGCCATCGTTTTGATTATAGCAAGTTTGAGACGATATTGATGAATAATTGTCTATTTGAGGTATGTTATTATTACAGGAAAGCCAACCTTCCGTTAGCACTATAATATCCGGTGGAATATTGACTCTAACCAAGAGTCCCAAAAAATCAGGCAAATTTTTACCTATGCTTCGTATATTTTGTGTAATTATCGTTAGGTTATTTTGGGATGCTTTGACATACGAGGTGCACTGCTCGGGCTCGCAGATAAACGACTCAAACAAATTCATTTCATCCAGATTTATCACAGTAGATATTGTATCAGCCATTCCTATCGATAATTAAAATTAAAATAGGAACTAAGCATACTGTCTCATAGGATGTTAGTAGTCCGGTGTAACCTTCAGTCGTTTGGAAGTGGAAAGGTTTTAATTTAATTATTTTGCATTTTCTAAGAAATTTAAAGTTATAATTTACGTTTGAAACCATACCAAGTGAATCTATTGTTCTCTTATCAGTTGAATAGTATAAAATAAGAACCTTTTCAGTATGAGTAAAACATGTATAGTTTAGTGTTATGTAGTTTTGTAAGTTATTTGGGTAATTTTTGTTATGTGTAATATAATAATATATGTGTGATGTAAGTATTCTAGATGAAGTAACATAATTAATAAACAAAAAAGGTAACATAATTAACAAATCAGCCAACATAGACAATAAACTGGGCAACATAATCAAAAAACTATGTAACACAATCAACAAATTAGACAACATAATTAACAAAATGGGTAAAAACATTTTAAAGATATATAGTAAAATTAGTCAATAGGTATTTAAATTATATATATCCGTCTCACAATTTACCAATATAGAAGACATACCTTCTTTCTGCCTCAAGTACAGCTTACCAAATGTTATCCAACAACTGGCATTGTGGTGTTTTTTAACATATTCTCTTGCTAGATAGTAGAGGCGCCTTGTTTTGACTGTCAAGTTGTCCATTACGTACACAGGTTTACATTCACCTTGTAATTTCAAATGAGTGGTATTTAGTTTATTTGCATTATTTTTATTGAAATTGGCTATGGATTTCATAAGCTTTTCTTTTAGAATATTTGAGGTGAGATCTACAATTACTGAACCTGGCCGGCTTGATTTAGTTTTTATGCGAAAAATGTCCCTAATTGCAGCCTGTTGAATAGGCTGCCCAACCGTTTCCCCCAAGTTATGAACCAATGTACACAAGCTCTCCTTTGTTTCAGTGTTGGAAGGTGGAATATTACGAATTTCCACTGAAGAGGATTTGATATTTTTCTCAAGCATTTCGACTCTACTTTCTAGATTTTGTATTTGGATTTTGTAGGTCGTATTTTCCTTTTCTACTCTACCCAATTTTTGTAAGAGCTCGTCATATTTATTAGAGAGAAAATCAAGAGACTTTTGAGAGTTGTAGTTTTGTTCTTTTATTGTGATTATTATATAGATTATTTCAAATGTTAACGGTCAAACGACAAACATTAAAAATCATTGCCAACGTTGTATCAAAAACACTCAAGTATAATACTTGACGTTTCCGTAATCGATTGATTCTTAAAAACTATCAAGATCTGGCGCCAGAGGTAGTGACGCTGCGACACGGCCGTCCTGACAAATCACACGTCCTTGTGTGATGGACCTGAAACAAGAGAAATGCTCGCACAGTAAATGCTTTTACACGCTCGGCCAACCTGATCCAACAGACACTCTCGTATTCAAATCCTATCAAATAAAAGGGGTGGCTCTTTGAAATCTTTCGCCGCGATACCTATTGAGTCCAATTATTAATCTAAACTATTCAATCCAACCCATTGGCACACACACAAAAAATCAGTCCAGCCGTTTAGAAGGAGTTTAGTCGTACGGAGAGAGTATACCTAGTAAATAAATATCCGCGGTTCTCGTACTCTAGGAATACGACTACTCGCTGATAATGTACCTTTTCATTAGTGAAAGAATTTCTAAAATTGGTCAAATTGCCGCGGTTTACCCACATATTTCCCATTCCCTTTTGAAAATGGGGTTAAAATATATATTATACTTACTAATAATGTGAAAAAAAAGATATAAAATCTGACGACGGATGTTCGATACGGTTTTGTAGCATAAAAGAACATGTTTACATATAGAAAATAATTTTTTTGATATCGATCGCAGCGCTATCGGGTCCCAAGGCAAGGTTTTAGTGATCTAAAACTTCAGCTTTCTTCCTTTTTCAGTTTCATTAGCAATCTTTCTAATGAAACTGGCCAGGGGCACATCGGTTGCGAGGTCAATCGATAATATAAGTAGAAACAATTTTTGTATCTTTATATACCTATATAAAGTATTAATAACGACACAGGACCGAACTTTATGGCGAAACATGAGGGACGCCTACGTCCAGCAGTGGATGGTAATAGACTGAATGATGAATAGTATTAAATTTCAACATAATAATAAACTTTATTTTTTTAAAGGTTATATAGTCGAGGCATAATTAAGAACAACCATATTTCGCTCTACAAGTCGTATAATTTGTAGTGTTTTGGTAGCGACTTTTACTTGCTTTTATTAAATCGCAATTTATTAAAACTTAGGTAATTAACTTAATTTTGTTGTGGCAACGGAGTAAAAATACAATTCACTACCCCCCTCTCTTGGCCGTCGGTGTCGTAAAAGACGACTAAGGGATGAAATATGCGGATAACAGCCTTGCACAAAAGAAGGAAAACTTGACATAAAACCCTATGCCAACATGTCTGACCAGCGTGGTATAGTGAATCAATTTCCGTCCCACACATTTTTCAACAAAGGAAAGCTACATTATCAGGAAATAGCAAAGGCATTTTATCTGGAGCTACGAGAATGAAATCATAGTAGATTTATAGAGGTAACTTTACAGGGGTAACATACGGTTTTACGGTTTACCAACGGTTTAACAACGGTTTTAAACAATAACGAACATGGATAAAATTTATTTTACAACTTATGCAAATGTTTGTCCTTCATATAAATCTAAGTCACGATAGTCAGAGCATGAGAGGTCACTAATTAGGCCGACACATAAGCAACTTAGAACTGACCGATAAGTTTAAAAGCAAATTACATATTTTTCCGTTGTACACTACATTTAAATTGAGTATCCCATACGATTATAAGTCAGGCGTTCAGCTTTACTTATTTTGATTAATAAAATGTTTATTTTTAGTACATTTGTGCTCACACACACGCACGCGCACACACACACACACACACACACACGCACGCGCGCGCACACACACACACACACACGCACACAACACACAAGTTTGCGTTCACTGCCAAGAAGGAGCCGTTTGTCATGGCGCCACACTTCCAATTTCTGAGAGTATTGGGATTCTCGACGTCGAAATATCGAGCAAAGTCCAGTTTGGGAGTCATTTGGAGGACAAAGCCAAATTGGCAAGCAAAAAGTTGGGCGTCCTGAACAGAGCCAGGCGGTACTTCACACCGATACAGCGTCTTGTGCTGTACAAAGCACAAGTTCGTCCTCATGTGGAGTACTGCTCACATCTCTAGGCAGGTGCGCCTAAATATCAGCTAGACCCACTTGACACCCTGCAAAGACGGTCTGTTCGAATCGTCAGGGATCCCAATCTTACGGACAGATTGGAGTCGCTGAAGCAGCGCAGAGACTTTGGGTCACTCTGTGTACTCTTTTTTTTTTTTTGGGTGGGCTATGGTAAGCGTACGCGCGGTCCAGTTAGTCCGGGGCGATGAAAGGACGGCGCGCGGGCCCATAACCCACCCGTACCCACGTCACCTCGTTGTTGGGCCGACCACCGGAGCAGATGTGACTTGTCGTCAGTGGTCGGCCCAACGGAATACTCTGTGTACTCTACTGACTCTTTCACGGGGAGTGCTCCGAGGAACTGTTTGACTTGATACCACCGTCACCATTCTACCAACGTACCACTCGACATCGTAGCAGGGTTCATCCATTTCACCTGGAAACGTTATGGTCTTCAACTGTACGTTTCCAGCGTTCATTTCTCCCACGTACGTGCAGGCTCTGGAATGAACTACCTGCTGCTGTGTTTCCCGAGCGCTATGACATGTCCTTCTTTAAACGAGGTTTAAGAAGAGTATTTCCTTCACGGTAGGCAACGGCCTGGCTATGCCCCTGGTATTGCAAAGGCAAAAGCAGCGTCACTTACCATCAGGTGTGCTGCTTGCTCGTTTACCACCGTTGACAATAAAAAAAAACACACACACACCACACACACACAAAATACATTCAATTGCATGCGGTTTTTACGTTATACCTGTACAAAACAGAGTAGTGTTGCCCAAAAAAGTCTTCGTCTTGCGGTCTTGGTCTTGGTCTTGCGAGAAATGCAAGACCGAGACCAAGACCAAGACCGCTTAATTTTTGCAAGACCAAGACCAAGACTTGAGCAAGACCAAGACTGGGCCTGCAAGAGTCTCGCGGTCTTGCATTTAACGGCAAGACAAACACGGCAAGTCAAATCAGTCTTGAGATATCCATCTATTGGCCAATCGATTCCCAATGTTGGTGTTGACTTTTCAGAATTACTCTTCGGAAAGGCTTAAGGACAAAAATACCGTAATCACGAGAGTGCTCTTGCCCATTATACATATTTATATATCCGTTTATTCATTAGTCCAACGACGTTCACTGTTGGACATAGAAATATGCCTACAATTAATCTATATAAATGTCCATGTAGGGACAGAGTACGATCACCATCAGGCAGTACATGAAGCGTTGCTCCCAGCGCTATTTTGCCTCTGCCACGACTCACCCCAATCCACTAGTGGTTGGGGCGGTAAACTACGTCCCCTCAAAAATATCCGCGGTCCGACGTCCTCGTCATCTTCTTGAAGAAGATGACGCTATTATGATCGCCCAAGAAAGGACCTACACAGCTCGCGCAGCGATAACAGATAAAACTCCGCGGTATCGGCCTCGCCGTCGAGGTCGAAAACCGCGCCGCGTAAAAGTTATTAACCTAAACTTGGCCACGCCCCGTTTGCTCTCAGCGACGCCCCGAGCCGAGGTCCGTTCCCCACAGGGGGGAGCCCTCGGGCGATGTTCGCTTAACTTACTTACCGGGTTGAGAGCCATCAGCGCTCACCCATTGACCGCGTTAAGCTGTCAAGGTCATCTGCGACCAACAGCTACACACACACAAAAAAAAAAGACAGAGTACGAATATAATTCACCACTCTCTTACCCGTGGATGTCGTATCAAATCGGATCGGGCAATAGTGTTAGGAACCCATGAAAAAAAATTTAAATAAAAATATCGATTCGTTAATGAATTGAGAGACATGTAAGTTCTCAATTTTGTCATCGTTTTTTCGTGTAAATTGATTAAAATGTATAAAGGAATGATACTTAATCTACCATATATTCGTATTTTGTTAAATGTTCATTAGAATTTGAATAAATCAATGATTACGTTTGCATAAGTAAGACAAACTTCGCTTTAACATAAATCAGCTGATCGGCCGATGACCGTTGATGAGTCGCCTTTGTACCTACGTAACCATTGAAAGGTTTGCGCAAATCTAATACCTATTTATACTGTCGAAATTTTACATGCTTACATATATCCTGTCTGTACATACCTACATAATGCATAAAATTTAAGGCATAAACTCTTAGACACATTTTTGTAATCACTATAACTTTTACGTTATATTGTTTTTGTGTAATATACATTCTAATTATGATCTATGACTGTTGAACTACAACATACATGAACAGTTGTCCCATAACCTGATACACCCTGTGTATATAACATATGTGCAAGAGAAGTGAAACTAGAAAGAAAACCCTGTACCGACATGTCTGACCAGCGTGGTATAGTAGATCAATTTTCCTCTTACTGGAAGGAAGCTTAAGCCCAGCAGTGGCACTTTTATGAGCTGTGACGATGACGACGAATATCATACATTTTACAAGTATTAAAACCATAAAATTTTAAATCAGTTTTATATGTTCTTGAATAAATAGTATATTAAGAGCTACATGGATCCAGCGGCCAAAGTATTTATATAGGCAATAGAGCAACAGGTTTTTTCAAGTATCCAGAGTATCAGTAACTAAACTGGAAATACAATAGATACATACCACTTAACTTGAAGGGGAATATAAACAATCGCATTAATTGTAAAATATCGCATTGATTATAAAATGACATAAAATTTATTGTATCAACTGCCTCGTGTGGTGACGTCTTAAGAAAATAGGGTTGAAAGTCCTGTCATAAGAGTAGTAACGCTGTCTAATGGAACACCAGGGGAATAGCAGAGTAATTTTCTCCAGTGGTAAGTATTGTATTCAATAGTGAACTATAGGCTAGCAGATGGATAGATAGGATAGGATATTTGATTAATTTAGTTGGATTTTTCATTGCCATGATAAATTACTGTTACGTTATTCTAACTGCAAAACTTTGCGAGACTCTTGCTGCAATACCAAGACTCGGGTGCGCAAGACCAAGACCAAGACCAAGACTCGGGTGCGCAAGACCAAGACCAAGACGAGACCAGGTGTGATGTTGCAAGACCAAGACCAAGACCGGTCCAAGTCTCGTCTTGGTCTTGCATTTGGGCAACACTAAAACAGAGTAACAGACAAGTTCACAAAAAAATGTCACGGCTTCTATTACCTACTTTAATAAACACTTAAGTTTTACTTTGAATATCTATAATGTACAGATATCACAGCTAATCTCTGCTCATACAAATCCCACTCGGCTTGTGCTCATGGCTCCTCCACAATAGGCGGGAACTTGAATTACTGTACTAAACCATGCTGGTCAGATGGGTTGGTATAGGGTTTTATTTCGACTTTTCTTTCTCTTGCATAGATATTTTGTGCATATTATGTAGGTACTTAGTAGATTTCTACGACATTCACGGGCAAGACAGGAGGAGTTGAATTGTGTTGTTTCAACACGGAAACACGGACATCGGCTTGGTACAATTTAATTATATCTCCAAAATTAATAAAAATATATTTACTATAAACAATCATATTATAACTATATAATGAACTGTATAGACAAAGACAATAAGTAGTAGTATAGACAAAGACAATAAGTATATGAAGCAATTAACAAGCAAATTACCCGTGAGTGCTTTCACAGCGCCCTGCGTCCGGCGTGCGCATACGCTCCCAATTGGACTTCCGAGCGCGTTTCCGAAATCGTTCCAATAATAGGTTGTCGCGACGATTTAAATGACTTTAAAGGGAGTAGTTATTGTTTTGTTATTATTATGGCACGGGACAGGAAGCTGAGTAATTACCCATTAATTAACATCGTTACTTTATTAATTTTATTTAACTTTCTATTAGTTTAATCTATGTGTGGGTGCAAGGGCGTAGGCAGAACAGGAGTTTTGAGGGTTCTGGAGGTTCATTACTTTTTAAGTAAATTATTATTCTGTATTTTCCATGGTCCATCCATGATATATATCGTATAGTAAAGCAATTATCCTTATTATCCTTACTAATATTATAAATGCGAAGTATGTTTGTTTGTTTGTTACGCTTTCATGCATAAACCACGGAACCGATTTCAAAAATTCTTTCAGTAATGGAAAGCTATAATATCAGGGAGTAATATAGGCTATATTTTATCCCGGTATTCTCACGGCAATGGGAACTGCGCGGGTAAGGCATTTAAAACCGAAGCGAAGCGACGGCGGGTTGCTAGTAATACAATAATGTAATATAGTTTATTTTTTTTTTAAATCTCCGTTCGAACTCCTTTTCCTATGTAGAAATTTTGAGGTGGTCGGCCCAACAACGAGGTGACGTGGGTACGGGTGGGTTATGGACCCGCGCGCCGTCCTTTCATCGCCCCGGACGAACTGGACCGCGCGTGCGCTTACCATAGCCCACCCAAGAAAAAAAAAAAATGTAGCCATTTTGAGGAACATTAATTTGTATTCATATGTCCGTTGACTCAAAAACCGCACGTCTTATTTTATAAAAACTATCCCGAAGAAAATGATAATTGGGCTCAGTATCTATAGTTTAATTTACTATTGTGAAGTTATCGAATTCGTATTTTTCGAGGAACATACACAAACATTTCACATACTGCGGCATTTCGTGGCTAAACTTGAGATGTTGTGAACAGAATAACGTATATTAAAATTAGATAAAAAATAAGATCACTTTGGGGAAAACCAATACTAAACAGAGCAACAGTGATTAAAACACAAAACAATATCTATTTAAAAAAGTATTCCTTATCAAGCATACCTAAATCTTTTATAATTCGCGATGATGGAATATTTTTCATTGGAACCATTATGATTATCAGTTTGCATATTTTATTACCTACTGCAAAAGATTGCTCTTATAATAAAAAAATAAGAATTATTGATACACATAACTCAAAATATTCAATTAGTATTGTGTGTTTATGAACTAATGCTAATTATTGGGAGGGTGAATTATTATCGTGCTGTTATGACAAGTATGTCGGCAGAGACGCGTTAGAAAGGGACTCATCATTCGAATAAATGGTATATCGACATTTATACAGATATAAATAATACAATTTTCAGTATGATGAGTAAGATTGCATGCTACAGAGATGCGTATTCTAATATGGATGTGTGGGGTTACCAGGTCAGATAAAATAAGATATCAGAGGAAGCTTGAAAGAGGCACCAGTAATAGAGAAGATTAGGAGCGCGAGATTTTCTTGGTAAGGTCATATGATGAGGAGGGATAAAAGGCATGTGACAAGGCAGGTTATCGATATGATTTTGGATGGATGTAAGAAGCGTGGGAGACCCAAAAAGTGATGGATGGATGGTGTGAATGAGGATAAGCGTATGAAAAGAGTGAGTGCAGTGCAGATATGACGACTGATAGGAGGTTATGGAACGTAAAAACATGTTGAGCCGACCCCACTTAGCGTGGGATGAGGGCAAGCAAATGTAATGATGTGGTGAGTAGGAATACAAATTACCATTATTGTGACCTTGTGTCGTAAAAAAAATAAATTAATAAGGAATATAATATGCATATAACATTCATGTAAGAGACGGCAAATTCGAAATGAAATCCTATATCCAGCCATCTGATCAGTGTGAGCATAGTAGGTCAATTTCTCTTCTATTGTAGAGGCTCCAGCCAGGTAGTGGGACCAGATATTAATCGAGATTATAAAAATACAAATTATATATTCAACAGAGAATATGAGTGATGTTATTAGACGTTATGAAAAAACTATTTTTACGGCTTTTATCGAGTTTATATTTGATTTTTTATTTCTCTACCTTTCGATCACTTTACAGCGTTCACGGTCACGGGAGGACTAAGATGTCTCACTTTCAACAAGTAGGGCCGGATTATCCATAAGGCGGATTAGGCAACTGCCTAGGGGCATCGCACCCACTAGGGGCCCCGAGCAAGAAAAAAATATTACATCGAACGATTTTTTTTTTATTTGTGTACTTCCTCAATATTATTCCATTTTTACTGCTGTCGGTGCCAAAAGAGAAAACAACACACCTGATGGTAAGTGATACTGCTGCACAGGGATCTTGGACCGTGGACCCGAGAATTGTATTGCCTAGGAGCCCTGATGGGGTTAATCCGGCCCTGCCAACAAGTCATCGTTATTGATATGTCTGTATAGTAAACTTTCTTTCTAAAAAGATAAAAACATTTTTTAAGAGTCTTGGCTAAGCCTTACAACCAAAGGCCAAAGCGCCTGTTTGGCAAACGTCTCGAAGTAGAATTGACCTATAGAGCTCTTATTTTGTAGAGCCATTATAGATTTAAAGTGCTTTATAGATTTAAACAGGAACGTGGTGATGCTGTGATAACTTTTAATTACGAGAGATTGTCTTCTTAAAAGAGACCAATACCAGAAGACTAGAGAGAGATGGTGAAAATTTTGATAAATGTCTAATCTGATAGTGTAGAGTCCTTTTTTTTATGGGTGGGCTATGGTAAGCGCACGCGCGGTCCTGTCCGTCTGGGGCGATGAAAGGACGGCGCGCGGGCTCATAACCCACCCGTACCCACGTCACCTCGTTGTTGGGCCGACCACCGGAGCAGATGTGACTTGTCATCAGTGTTCGGCCCGACGGTATACCCTTTCGGGTAACCTCACCTCTCGACGTCCTGGGTCGTCGGTCGTCGTCACGCGGTTAGCCACACTGCGGGTGACGGACAATTCCCCGGTCCGATCACCCGCGGCCTCGGCTAGGGCGGCATTAGGCGCAGATTAATGTAGAGTCCTTAGCTGGCTTTTATAACACACACATAAATAAACATCTATAATCATTGACATATTAATAGAAAATATATGTTTTTCGGTGTGGTGACGGAGTAAGAATACACTGCAGCATCTCTTTTCTTGCCTGTGAGTGTCGTAAAAGATGACTTAGGGATTATCATATGGATACAATATCTACGCAAAATAGGAAAACTCGAAATAAAAGCCTGTACCAACCCGTTTGATCAGCGTGACATAGTAGGCCTACTTTCCTCCAATTGTGGAGAAGCCTTGATCCCGGTGATGGGACGTATGTGAGCCGTAATGATGATCATGTTAGGATCCTCTTATATCAAGTGTCACATACTTCTACAATGAAAGAAAACATCGTGAGAGGTAATTAATGATATTGACAAGTACAAAGTTTTGCTTAGAAAACTACATATTAATCTCAACAATGAATTATTGCTTCGCAACTACAATAGGCTGCAAAAGATTTTGATAATATAGGTTATCATCACAGCTGTTCTACGTCGCATTGTTAGGCTCGAGCTTCCTCCAAAATTGCAGGGAAAATGATCTACTATACCATATCGATCAGACGTTTGGTATAGGATTTTAGGTGGAGTTTGCCCTCTATTGTATAATTCTTATATGCACAATATATCCTTCAGTCGTCTTTTACGACACCCACGAGTAAGATAGGGGGAATTTCATTTTAAATACTTCACCACAAGGAACACAGCTTATTACAAAGAAAGAATATTGTAGTTTAGCACGTAAGTATTAAATCTAGTTTGTCTGAATGGGATCTCGATAACAACTTGTGCTCGTTACAATTAAAACTCATTGAGCAATACGCTTATAAACAATCCTTGAACTCAAAGATTAACACGAAGTTAGATATGTTATAGATTGTGTTAGAATGATGTTCCAGTTAGCAATAGAAGTGCGTCGTTGAGGCCGCGACCCGTAATTATACAGCCGAAACAAACGGCACGGATCGCGCGCACTTATATTGCATCCGTTTTAATTGTTCCGCGCATTGTCACATCACTCTCAATGAGATGACTCAAATGTCTGTCACTATGACCCACCGGTTACTGTTCATACGTACAAAAAATAGCAGTAATATGATTGTACGCATTTAAACTGAAAAAGGTTTGCGTACTATTTGAATGATAAGGATGAATGATTTTTTTTGAACTTTGACTGTGAATATTGCGTAGTTTTAATAGTAGGTTACTGTCCACGTATAAAGTTCCTAGACACATGTACAAATCGTTTTTAGGGCAGACACAGATAATTGCATGGACTCAAAATTATTATTATCTCTGCTGGTGTGTGACTGGTGTGTGGGCTTCGAGTTTTCACCAAAATAAGAAGAAGATTGACTTACTATATTAAGCTGATCGGTTGGGTTGGTATATGGTTTTATTTCGAGCTTTTTATGTCTTGCAAAGATGTTATCTGCATATTGACTGCACAGTCGTAGTGGTTAAGATACTGGCCTACAGTGCCAGTGTCGCCGGTTCGAATCCCATGCATGACAACGCTTTGTGCGATCCACCAATTGTTGTTCTGAGCCTGGAAGTAATTTATGTTCGTTAATTACATGTTTGTAAAAGTCTCCCTCAATACAATGATTATTACAACACCATGGACAAAGCAGGATGTTGTCTTCAAAAAAAAACATTTTATCCTATTGTCGAGTTTTACGATACATAGGCTTCTTGCCTATGTGACAGGGGGTGATGAATTGTATTCTTACTCAGTCACACAAAATCAGAAGTATTAAAATACTGTCACTTCTGTGACTCAAATATAGTAGCCGATAAATATATGAATTGGTCAGTTATAATATCACTTTAACTGGTCACTGAGTTATAGTAGTCGATCATTGAGACAGCCATGCTTTTCCCTGTGGTGACGAATGAAAAAAACGTGTTACCAAACACTCACCTTTCATTTCTGCATGTGTCGTAAGAGACGGCTAAAATACGTAAATAAATAGCATTATTGCAAATGAAAGCAAATTCAATAGAAAATTTTATTCCAAACTGCATAGCAAGTGTATTTAGGTGGGTATATTTCTAATCAATTATCGAAGAGTCCCCAAAAGTGTGATGAAAAGAAAAAAAATCAGCCAAACCAAAAAGATTCAGCCTTAAGTGTAAACGAAAACAGTCTTAAAGAAATTAGTTAAAAGACAAGGGGTGCACCTGTGTCTTCCGTTCAGTTACGAATGTTACGATCCGTAAAGGACGTCACTCGACCGTAAAAATCCGTTACAAATTAACACATTATTTTATCCTCCCTTTTATCCATGGGAATGTATCCGTTACAAAACAGAGCGATAACTTGATATTCACCATACACATTCTGCTTTTCACAGTCTCCTTTAAAATGGTTTGTTTATAATATTTGTAAACAAAAAGTTTAAATACAAGGCTCTTTGTGCATAAATTTCGTCTACAGGAGTTGACTGCATGTTTTGTATCGTTGTTTGTTTCGCTTAAAACGAGAAGGTTGGGCAAACGACCATGTGTGCATATGTAAGATGTAAACATACGCGAAATATATATTGATCAATTAAAAACACACGAAGACGCTATTAAAACTGTACATTGTTTTAATTTTGAAGACGGTATAAAAGATAATTTTTATCTACATTATTATTATATACATCTACTTTTTATTGACGGAATCTTCCATAAGGTAAGATGCCTTATCCTTTGGGAGGCTTACATGAGGGCATGGGCCCAACAAGTAGAAGCCTTTGGAGAAATTTAGTCTAAAAAATGAATGGGACATGACACTACATCTGTACATAACCCTCGTGAACTTCCAGAAGTAGCCGTAAAACCAAAACGTGATCTAATATCTGAGTATGGGGTTGGAGGTTGGGTGGACAGGTTTAATTTTTAACTATTGATTTTAAACCTGTCCTCTGCCTTGAATACTATACATAGTGTAGAACGGTGGTAAATGGTGACTCGCTAACTCACAATACACGCCATACAAGTTATCAGGCAACAGGAGGCATGATTGGTCTGAGCAGTTAGATGTCGAGCGATACGCCACTGGTATCATCAGCGCAAATCTTCGATAAACAAGACCCCGAGCTGGGTTCCCCGTAATTATATTATTTTCAAGGGCTAGGAGGTGAAACGACACTTCCACCCCCTTCTCAGGATTGAAATTGTTGGCCAGACAGCATCAAATCAAGTTGGCCCAGATCAATGTAAAGCCCTTTATCGTATTTTATAACATCCACACCCAGGTCAGTAGTATTCGTGGACGCCACCACACAGCAATGTCATTCAAATGAGTAAACAAAAAATTTGATGAGTGCTGGTAATTTACATAATTGAATTAAACCCGCACTACTAATTGTGTCGGAACATGTCACGTTGTAAATAAGGAAGTTCTTAGCCACTATCACAGTTACTCTGTTAACGGTTGGATAATTTTTAATTGTTTTTAATTCAAAATCAACATGATTTTATCGTTTCATTTCCTTCACTCCATAAAACATTTCTATGCTTAAGTATGGTGCTTTAACGATTTTTGATACACGAGAAATTCCGTGTGGTGACGGAGTAAGCATACAGTTCACCACTCCCTCTCTTACCCATGGGTGTCTAAAAGACGATTAAGGGATGTAATATCTATGCAGGACAAGGTAAACTCGACGTAAAAACCTATGCCAAAACGTCTGACCAGTGCGGTATAGTAGGTCAATTTCCATTCCATTGTGGAGAAGACCCGAGCCCAACAGTGAAACTTATATGGGGTGAGTTGTTGTAAAATGTAATACATTTGAAATAAAACAATTTTGGACAAACGGACTTGTATTTAATCTTTTAATTCTTGGCGGGAGGATGGTAATCATGAATTCTGGAAAGTGTAACCTGACAAATATAAAATCTTTATTTTAAATAACAATAATAATTTAAGTTTCTAATAAGATATGTACTTCTATTTCAGTGCAAACTAGGATGCAGCTTGTGGCACGAAGGCTTGATAAAATCATGTCAATTAGCTTGCGTAAGTATTTACAGATTTCTTGACAAAATAAATCTATGTACATATTTATTATAATTACTTATATTAAATCTAAAATAAATTACAGAATGTCACGTCGGAGATTGTTTTCTCCAGGGAACTGTACTGCGTCATGGGATGCAATGAAGCTCTGAACACTTACTTCCAAAAGTTAAAGGGTAAGAATAGAAAAAAAATATTAAAAAAAAAAAATTGCATGGATGCTGTAGTGATTAAAATGCCGACCTGCCATACCGGTGGCCTATTTTCAATCCCAACGCAGAACAATACTTATGTCTTAGAATAAAAACGTATAGAACGTAAGTTCGCGCACCAAACGTGAAGCATTTCAATTGGAGCCTAATGGAGCTTACGCCGGAACCGTTCCATAATGTACAAGTCATTGTACTGTACGTACGTACGCAACTCTTAAAAAATAAATAGGTAATTATGACGGTTTGTGCATTCAAATGGTGTCAAAACACATTTGAAAAACTTAAACAGGTTTTTAACATTACTTTTAAAATTATTTCGACGATTTATGTTAATAAAACAAAATTTGATTTCATAATTTGTATAGTGGTGTGCGAGTGTACGTGTGTAATCGTCTGCGCGCCATTAGTATTTTTAGATTCATGTTTCGAACTTTCGAAGTATTGATACTATCCTTCTATACGTTATTATTCTAAGACTTATATGATTTTTTAAAAATATTACTGACATTATTGTATTATGATTAACCCTACCATATTGCAATGTATTTAGAGTACAATGATCACCGTGCCTCCTATAATATCATAAAACAAAACAATAAAAAAATAAATATATAAGTCTAAAACATTAATGTAAGACATGAAACCTGTAATAGAACCCTAAGCTAACCTATCTGAACAACGTCATGAGAAACTGAAACATTTCTTTTTATGGATGGGCTATGGCAAGCGCACACGCGGTCCATTCCGTCCGGGGCGATGAAAGGACGGCGCGCGGGCCCGTAACCCACCAGTACCCACGTCACCTCGTTATTGGGCGGACCACCGGAGCAGGGTGACTTGTCGTCAGTGGTCGGCCCGAAATCTGAAACATTTTGAAAATCCATTTCATATATTTTAACCAATTAAGGCATTCTGATAATCAAATTATATTTCACTTTTAACTTATTTGTGATAGGGTTTTATTAAGTCTGATAAATAGCACAGCACACATATAAAAATGCTTTGAGATTAATTTTGATACAAAATTACTTTTATATTGTTAGCGAGTTCATATTTTGTTACATGTGTTTTAAATGAAGGTCATTTTACAGAATTGATAGGAACACCAACGGCTCCAGCCTTGGTAGCCGATAGTTTAACAGCCACGTCGCTCTCGCTTGTATGGGAGGCACCCAATTTAGGCAACATGAGCTATATGATACAATGGCGATACGAGGAACTACCTGGCACGTGGCAGTATTATTCAAACTCTAGTCATTCAGATCAATCGATAATACATGTTGATGGTCTAAGGCCTTATACAAAATACCGAGTAAGTATTTTTTTTTACAGAATATCTATTTATTATTTTTCTTCTTGACTAGGACAAGCTTAACGCGCAGCACCAACCCAAAAAAAGACCCTCTCGTTGTTTGAAAAACGTACACTAGTAATATTTGTTTGATCCGAGTAGCGGGGGGGGGCAAACTCTGCTTCCATACTTGAGCGGGCTAGACTCTCAAGGGCGGCAATGAATTCTAAAAATAGATCAGTCGTTTACGAAAAATACATAATCAAGAAATATGGATGAAAATAAAAAATGCTGCTGTCTGCTGCTGTGAGTATAAGAATCAGCAGATTAAATAAAAAAAAAATCCAATTAAACTGCACAGTATATGGCGGTGATAATTCAATTATTTAAAATTTAATAAACTATATAATTTGGAGGATACTAACTCAGTAAGTTGGACTATTGGATGCAAGTGTTACCGGACCTTTCCCAGTTGTATTCTCGTGGGGAGGTCTATCTCCAGCAGTGGACATCTACGGGCTGATGGATGGAAGTTGTACCGAAATAAAAAAACCGCGGTTATATATATTAATATTTCATTAAAAGTGAGTTCAAGCGATCCTAAAATGTTGACTTAAAATTAGACGAGGCAAATACTCCAAAATCTTTTGCCAGAAATTTCTAATTTTGATAGCAAATTAGTTAGGTAAAACTTTACAGGCTTTTAACAAAATTATTAAGAAAGGTAAATATGTTTATTTAGATAGATAACAGCTTTTTACCTAATTTATGTATATTATCCTCGTCTCTTCGCTTGGTGATGGGTTAAGAGTACAATGTCACCAACACGAGAAAAATGGGCACGCTCCTGGAATACTAATAACACCAAATGCGAAATGTAGTGATTATCATCTCTTGAAGGCATGTCCAATAGTCGATGGATGAATATAAGTTATTGTTTTTCAGTTTCGTGTGGCGATATTTCTTTCTGGTCGTGGTGGTGCTGGAGAGCCTGTTTACTCTGCGCCTTCGGTAGTCATTTCTACGCTGGAAAGTGGCAAGCCCAGTTCAGCGCCGAAGTCTCTACGTGCCGCCGCTCCAGACCCAAGTCGTATAGCAATTTCTTGGGAACCTGGGCCATTCCCTAACGGACCTTTGATATCATATGTCTTAAGGCTCGTTGACATGCAACCAAACACAAGCGCTGCTGTTGAGGTAAATATTATGAATAAATCATAAAACACCAAGACAAACCAAATAAACAGTCAATCTTTCTTTCATTTTCTAGGATATGCCAGCTTCAGACAATACTTTGTTCTATATGTTTCAAAATTTAGCACCAGCTTGCGAATACCAAGTATCGGTGGCAATGCGTAACGCCGTAGGGGAAGGTCCGACGGCTTGTGTAACGATTTCTACTCCACCTCTACCTTTGTGTAAGTCATTTAAGATGCTTTGGATGTTTAATATATTATCGTTATCGTTTATCTTGCATGGCGATGAGATATAAATAGGTACACTAAACACATAACTAATACCTTACACATATACACTACATACGTAAAAATACACACCAACTCTTAGGAAACGTACCTGTTTAAGTTGTCTTCAAAAATACTACGCCTTAACAAAATTGGGTCGAATTTTGTACTACAGATGGTTGCCAAAGGGGGTGTAGTTGGTAATTATAAAGAATGGGTCGCCCAGTATAGTACGTTTCCTTACCCCTGTGTTACAACAATTGGCGGCGGCACCAGAAGAACGACTGGCAATACTCACCTTTTTTTTTGGGGGGTGAGTTACGGTTGGCGCACTCCTCGTACCACTCCGTCCGGGACGACAGAGGGGCGTAAGCACGCACACCCGCAACCCACCCGCGGGACACGTCGCCTTCGTTGTTGGGCCGATCACCAGAGCAGGGTGACTTGTCGTCAGTGGTCGGCCCGACGGAATACTCCTTGAGGAGTACCCTCACTGGCAATGCTCACCTGGGTAATAACAACTTATTGCCGGGCGATTATGGCAATAACCGCACAAAAAAATTGCCGCACCATATGCTGTTCTATAGGGAAGGCATACGTCAGTGCATGACAACAGGCTAAGAGATAATGATGATAGATATTTAAGAAAAATAATGTAATATTTCAGCGGTGCCTAGTCAGCAACCTATTCTAATATTGGGAGGAGAACAGAATATACTGGCAGCACCTGCCAATGATATGTTATCTGATCCAGTGGAATTATACAGTACTGAGCATTCTATAACGGGTCAGTACATTATCAAATTAATTTAGCCATTAAAATATTTTAATATATTCTAATCTAAAACAATTACCATTGCAGGTGTCGGTCTTGATATATCCAGTGATTCGCTTTTTGTATCAGTATCAAGTGGATTCGTGTATCGCAGCTCACTTTCTAAAAAGAGCACTTCTGAACCAATATTGACACCTAAAAATATATCCTACAAACCGCAAGATCTATCTGTGGACTGGTTGAATCGTCATTTGTATGTTCTTGGTGAAGTTTACTATGTCAAAGAGAGATTTTCGTATTGGGAAATAATACGATACGACTTTGACGGGAAGAATGAAATCGTAGCGATGTCAGGTTTCAATTCTCGTCCGATACACTTTGAAGTTGACGCTTATAACGGGTGGGACAGTTTTTTTTCAAATTAACGCTTTCATGATATTATCATGTTATTGTGTGAAAAAAATAATATTTCACATATTTTCAGGTACTTGTTCTGGGCTCAACATGGAGGTGATCGCGGTGGTCTATATAGGCTGGATTTGGCGAATATATCAAACGGTGTTCGTCACGGCACCCCGCCAGAAATTATTGTACGTGATGCTCAATTAGGAACTTTTACTGTGGATCATGCGGACTTTAGAATACTTGTTGCTCATCTTAGAAGAAATACCGTGTTAGCAGTTTCATTAGATGGGTAAGTTGTAGCAATACACACACACACAACATAAAAGTGTTACATTTGTAAGCGCAAAAAAAAATTTAAGAAGAAGACGGTAAATGCAGAAATAAGAATGTAACCTTAAATTATCTTTCGATTTAAGTATTAATTATATTTAAAAAAGTATGAATTTAGACTTTTAAGTCGTTTTTAACTCATTTATTCATCAGCTCATGCTGACGTCCACTGTTAAGGCTATTAGTTACAAAAACCTTCCCCAAGATCAATGTCCAACTTGACTATGACATTGTCAAGCCTTCGAGTGTTCGCACTCTACCCATCTCCATCCAACGATTCTTTGCAATCTCTCTATCAAGTAAGAGGCCGTCCTTCAGTACCGTGCAATCTGATTTGCATTGATTTGATTATAATTTGGAAATAATGATCTATACGTAAAATAAAATTATATCAGGCCGATGTACATACATTAAAGATATTGAAGAAAAGCCATAGCAGCCAAAACATCAATTTTTAATACTTTTCTGTCTAAAGCACACGTACCCGTATCAAGCAAAAACTACAGAATGTATTGGAATGAAGGTTTTACCGATATAATACTAAAGGAATAACTTAAAATATGGTGTTAAATAATCAAAGCAAGCAAAGCCATCTTGGCACATCTAGTTTTACAATCAAATTAGTGCTTTCGTACCATTCATATCTCTGTTAAAAAATTTTATTTCATGTTACAGACGTGAAGTAACTGACTTCAGAAGTAATACACAAACCCCAATGTTCTTTTCAACACGTTCAATAGCTTACGCAGCTGGACTTTTTTACTGGACAAATGGTAAAGAAATGTTAACTGAAGAATATCACGCTCAAAGTGACAGTTACTTCCACAATGAATTCACATATAACACGAAGTCGATAGCAACCAAACAAGTTTTAGTAGCTTTGAGGAGTTGTCAACCTATTCCAGTACCTGTGAATCCGCCATTGAGTTTACAAAGTGTTATGGGAATAAATAGTGCCAAGGTATCATGGTCACCACCACATTTATTGGGTCATCAAGGAAGCGGAGCTTGGCAACAATGGACTTACCATCTGCAACTTACGAACATGTTTAACGGCAAAATTATAGATAGGTGAGTATATAGAATTTACTGCGATAACTAATGCGAGATTTTTTTATGGACTCACGAATTTATTCTTCATAGGGTTACTTACCTATATGTACCTATAGGTAGCCCTATGGCTACATACCTATCTGTAGCCCTATGGCTAATCCCACTGCTTTAATCGCCATGCTTGTCAGGGCTGGCGTTCGTAGTTGGTGTTATCATATTCTAGAAGAGTCCTTGTATTATAAACGATCACCAAACGGGTAAATCAAATAATATACCTACATTTTGGCGATAATTTTCAACTGTAAGGAATTCATCTGCTTGGGTTTATTGTTTGATCCAACTCTATAAATTCACTAAGAATCAAGAACGACTCCACATCCCTTCTATTTTTAAGACATTAGAAGTTCACCTTAGACATGAGATTTTAATTGCCCACAAACATAGTTCTTTTTAACTAATAACTAATACATAAAAAAATTATGGTTCCAGGAAGAACATCAATGACACGACATGTATTGTTGAGAATCTAGAACAACATACTGAATACACGGTTCGAGTGGCTGCCGTCACCGTATCTGGTTCAGGTAATATAATTAAATAGATAGGTAAGTTAAATTCCACGTCATCACCTCGCCATTATGCAATGCTATTTTTGTTATAGGTCCATGGTCATCAATATTTGTTGGCACAACTTTATCATCTTCCGCAAATAATCTAAATAGCACTTTACTCTGGTCAGGACCCGATGGTCTATTACAAACCGATCTAACTGGCGAAAACTTACAAATATTAATACACAGGTAATATAACACATTCTTTTTATCAACCAGAATAATATTTCTTCTTTATCTTAATCGAAAGGGTTAGGATTGTATGTAAACAGTAGCGAGACAGGCTCCATGAAATGAACTAATTCGTCCTTTGAAAGGTTACTTTGGCTATTAAAGTGCGAAAACTTGTCACTCTCAAGTGCAAAGATTTAAGAAAATTTGCCAATAAGATTTAATTCATTTCAATGTTAAATATCTATATACTTCTACGACATAACCTAGACGCGTAGAATTAGTTAACACGGGTATATTGGCATCATCAGCATCCTCAGTAGTGTACATCGACATATAGACTTTGTTTAGCATCCATATAGAACGGGGCATAACATACATCTATATAGGGGCGGATAGAACCACATTTCTAAAGTTAGAAAGAGCCCAAAGAGCAGTTTTAAAAGTCATGCACTGCAAACCGTTCAGATATCCAACTAAACAACTTTATGAACTTAGTGCAGTTCTCACAGTTCGTCAGCTGTTCATACTCCATAGTGTCTTAAGAAAACATCGCACTCCCTTCTGTGCTTCTAAAAACGACACAGTGGCATACTTTTCCAGACTCAATCCCATCGTACGGCTTTTGCACATAAGCAATGTTACTTTATCAGTAGCCGGCTTTACAATATTGTAAACAGACATATTAAAATATACTCACTTAACTATCATAATTGCAAACAAAGACTGAAAAATTGGCTTTTAAGACTGGTCTATCTAAAGACGGAGTCTCTTTTAAGTTAATTTCCATACATTTGCATTAGACGGGTACACATAAAGGCGCGTACATTATATACACGACCCTCGCCCGCTTTCGCGCGCATTCTTGCATGCACACAAATTATAATGAGACATTTAGACAACTATATATGTGTATATATAAATTATTTTTTATTTCTATTATTAGTACCTTTATATTACTTATTACAATTACTTTTATTTATTATTTTTCTTTTGTTTTTTGTCACTCTACTTGTTCTGAGTAATGTACATTGTGCGAACCGACTTTCATGCGGAGAGGACACTTAATTATGTATATGCGTACTCTGCCTCCCGAGTCACAAGCGATAGCTTAGTTTGGGAGTCAGCAGGATGAAAAATTATTTAAGTACTTGTAATTGTAAAACTCGTCACTTATAATTAATTGGAAATGTGTTACTTGTTACTCTATATTCGAATTTGTATTTGCATGCCGTTTTATAAAATAAATATTATTATTATTATATGAAAGGCAATAATGTCAGAAATACTTGCAGGAGGGTTGGTAATCGAATTCGGTCTTCAAGAAAAAAGCTGTTGCCCATTCTTTTAGTGTTTCTTTTTACTTATCACACGAACAAGTAAGGGATGGTATCATTTATATCATTTCAATTTTATGTAATCTTAAAGAGTCTCTCTTTAGTGGCGAGAAAGGACCATTAAGTCACTCGAATATCGCGTACCTAGGGGTTAACATCATCACCATCCCGCTCTTATGCCAGTTATTTGGGGACAACGCAATATATCCTCTCGTTAAATACTGCTGATATTGATCTGACGTCCTTTGTCATCTCTTCTTATCTACGTAGACAGGAAGAGATCTACGTCATGCTTCACGCAGTCCACCCATGTTTGCTTTGGTCTTCACTTTCCCCTAAAGCCTTCCACATTCATACTTAAAACTTTCCTCACAACATTACTTTCATCCCATCTCATCACATGTCCTTACCACGCCGTGTTCATTCCTTATATTTTTTGTTACTGGCACAATTTTCCAGTTTATAATTATAAATTTATACTTTAAGTCATTTATTTTATCGACTTACAGTTACGAATACTATCAACCCTTACATTGCTCATAGGTGTCGTAAAAGATGACTAAATGCTTTATATTGACCTGGGCGAACTACCTCTGATGCCATCTGATCAATAATTAAGTTCTCAAGAAGGGTTGACGTAAAACAGAAGGCCGCTCATAAAACTCTTTGCTAAAACTCTTTGCAATATGTATGTATATTTAAAACGATTACATATTGCCTCGACTCCAAGTCATTAGGATAACAGCATGTTGATGATGATGACACATTTAAGTTTTCTCTTATTTCAGGGGTGAATTAAAATATTTGCACATCACCGATATTTCCTGGTACCGTGACAAACTATATTTGGTTACAAATGACTCTACCGTAATGTGGTACAATACCACATCACACAAAAGTGATCTTATATCCAATATGGACAATGTCGGTAGTCTAGCCGTCGACTGGGTTGGCAAGAAAATTTACTGGTCAAATCCAAAACAACAATTGGTAAGAAGCATCCGAAAATTTTATCACTTCTAATATCTATTTCAAATACCATTTTCTAATGTCCTTTATTTGCAGATAACGAGAGGCAATTTAGACGGAGGCGATCGTGAACCGGTACCAATTGTAACTGTGGCTAAAGAACTGACAATAGACTCATTAGGGGCTTATATATATTGGAATACAGGCCACGCAGTAGAAGCAGCTAGACTGAACGGCGAGAATAAAAAAGTTTATTATCCTGCTCAACTTTATAGCGGGAAGCAAGGTAATATATCATTACGATAAAGATAATGATAGGATATATAAAAGAAAATACCTCTAAGACTTCTTATCTATTTCTTCAAACAAAACATCTTGGAGAAGATTTTAATTTTCATAATTCTTACCCGTGTAGTTTTCCTCGCGTTCTTTTCCTAATGCTCGTCTACTTAGCGGAGCGATTATGGCGTTATCCTCCTTTGTGGAGGCCTATTCCCTACACTGGACTTTGATAAACTGTTCGATGGATAGACATCCAATCCTACTAATATTATAAACGTGAAAGTTTGTGAGGATGTGAAGATGTGAACATGTGAAGATGTTTGTTGCTCTTTCACGCAAAAACTACTGAATAGATTTTGATGAAACTTCACAATAGTATAGCTTACATATCAGAATAACACATAGGCTAGCCTATCTCGATATGCCCACGGGAAGAGGAACTGCGGAATATATAAATTAGATAATTCAAAGTTGCGCGTTGTGGGTTCCTAATTTAGACTTCTTAATAGATGTCTGGTTGGTTTATACACTAAACTATTGCCGTTAATATTTGTTCTTAATGTTTGAATACGATGTAAACATGTTTTAGTAATGGGACTCACGACAGACCTGGAAAAAAAATTATTGTATTGGTTAGTGAGAAGTCATGATGGATCTGAATTGCATGTCGCGCCTACAGCAGACCAATTATCACAAGACATCGGTGATGTGAGTATTAATTATTTTACTCTTTTCTTGCAATTTCAATCAGTGATAGTATTCGTTAAGGTAATAGAAGCCTTTAGTGGCAGACGAGCAAGCAGCCCACCTGATGGTAAGTGGTAAGTGCACATAAGCAAAATCAGAGCACAAACCATTTATTCCTACCGTGAAAATGCAGGATTGGAGGCAATGGAATGAGGGCAGGAAAGAAGAGCCAAGAGATTATATCCTTCGTTTTTCTTGCTCAATCTGTTACTCAGACTTCGACTATCTACGAGAGTATGGTGTTCTATGTTTATTTTTCAAGCATGAAACTTACAAATTGGAATTAAATTATTTATTCCCACGTATTGCACAGATTGATAGATGAATTGGATTTGTTGATCACAGACTGCGATGACGATAGCATGTTGCCAATAAAATAATACCAAACCCTAAAACGCATTAAACTCCAACCGAGAATCCAACCGTCGCTATTTTTATTCCCAAGATTCCATAATATACTAATAATTTTGTTAATCACATGCAGTTTAATATAAATCGAATTTCTTTTAAAGATATATCAATATCTTCTCTCTTTTTTCAGATATCCCATTCACTGGTCACTCGTATATCCGGCACAGCCACTCTTGGCCCACTGTGTTACTTTAGCGGTCGCTTAGTTTGGGTGCAAGACGGCACCCGGGCCATAGTATCAGATCTTAAAGGAAAAAATACAGCTGAACTTGTTCGAAAAGTCAACGTAGTAGCTGTTCGAGATCCAAGTTTGCATGCAGACAGTGGTCAGTACCATTATATATAAAATAACAATAATCAAATACTTAATTAATATTCTTTAATTTAATAGTTTATTCAATATTACAGAAACATTTGTAGCCATTCCGGAAACTATTAACTCATCGTCGATAGCCGTCATTGGTGAATGGGATCGATTCAACGTGACATGGGCACCAGCTACGCGTGTTAACATTAAGAACAGTCATATTTATTATGACGTGAATTTACACTTTTCTGGACAATACAAGATCGAGGTAAATTTCCTATTTGAATGTTGAGTTAACAATGTTATACGCAATGACGGTTTAGGTGGGGCAGAGGTATATTAGCACATGGGCGTACCCAGGTTCTTGGGGGGGCAAATCAGATTTTTTATAAGCTAGGTGCTTATCTATATATATAAACTCATTTGCAAAAAAAACGGGCACCTAAGCAATGAACCATTTCAAATGTTAATATTTCTTTGTTTGATAATTATAGGTAGTTTTATCCACACAATTTGCTAAATTAATAAGAAAATAATCGTTTTCATCAGTATTTCATAAAATTTAGATACAATTTATGGGAAATAATGCTAAACCTCGCTAGTAGTGTATATTCGCTAGTAGTGCATATGCTCATGAAGTAAAAATAAAAAAGTTTTTTTGTTTGTTTTTCTTTAATAAAGTAAAAGCAGATAAATGTTTAGTATCGAGTGTGACCCCCTCTAGCTAAAATCACAGCTTGAATTCGTCTGGGCATGCTAGCGAGTATATCCCGGATACTTGCTTGCGGAATACGTTCCCACTCCGCAGTAATCACATTCTTCAGCTCTCTGATGGTCTGCGGAGCCGGGTGTACTGATCTCACACGCCGTTTCAGAACGTCCCAGACATGCTCTATGGGATTGAGGTCGGGACTTCGAGCTGGCCAATCCAAACGACGAATGCCGACCTCTTGCACATACGCATTAACATCGCGGGATCGGTGGGCGCGAGCATTGTCGTCCATAAAAATCGAGTCTTCACCTAGAGCGGCCAATGCGGGTTGTGCATGAGAAATTAGAACTTCCGTTATGTATCGATGCCCAGTCAGTGAGCCGTTTTCAATGAAGACTAACTCTGTACGATCCATTGAATTTATTCCTGCCCAAAACATAACAGAGCCCCCACCATAAGGTGTGATTTCTTCGAAACATGCCTCTGCAAAGCGTTCTCCTTGTCTTCTTAGCACTCGCCGACGTCGATCTTCACCGAACAGAGATATCCTGGCTTCATCAGAGAACAAAACCCTATTCCAATCGTCTTGAGTCCATGATTCACAATTTCTAGCGAACCTAAGCCTGTGAACTCTGTGCTCACGGAGTAATTTGGGGCCGCGGGCCGGGCGGTGACTGCGTATATTGGCAGCGAGAAGCCTCCTCCTGACCGTCCATAGACTAATATGCACATTTCTTACTTCTTGGAGGTTGTTCTTAAGATCCACATACGAAGATTTGCGATTTCTCAATGCGCGACTCACAAGAAAACGATCATCCCGTGGTTGGGTACATGGTTTTCTTCCAGAACCAGGCCTTCTCTCGACGGAACCAGTCTCCTGATATCGCTGCCAGGTCCTTTGGACTGTCGAGCGACTAACATTTAGCCTCCTAGCCACGAAACATTGGCTGCAACCCTCTTCAAGCAGCGCGATAATTTTGGTAGCTTTTACCACTTTATCTACCATTTTTGATACAGCCAAACAGCATTAAATAAAGCTTTGACAGTCAAGGATATGAAATTAATCGATAAAAATTGAATAAAAGTTATGAAAGTCGATGTTAACTTCTGGAACTTCGCGCCAAAAATGTAGGATAAAAAGGGGTTTTCTGTAAAAATGAACATCAAATGAAAAATTGAATTTAGAACGTACTTTTTTAAATACCACAGCATTTTTAAAACCGGCCAGTAACGTGTACAAACGATTGAAACCTTTTTGGTATTGTATCTTTTTAAATATGAATGAAAATCAAAACCGCCCGTTTTTTTTTGCAAATGAGTTTATATATATGTATATAAAAGGAGAAGCTGACTAACATATCAACGCAGGGCCTAAACTATAAGAGTTAGAAACTTGAAATTTTGCACAGGGGTTCCCTTTATAACATAGGGGAGCACTAAGAAAGGATTTTGGAAAATTCATCTCTTAAGGGGGTCCAACAGGGGTACAAAATTAGTATGAAAATTTGCCACTTTTGAACTTATTCCAATGAAATTCAGTACGAAGGTTCTTTATTGAAAACCATGAAATAGGTGTTAACCACGTCGCCTTCCTCGTTGGACCGACCACCGGAGCAGGGTTACTTGTTATCAGTGGTCGGCCCGTCGGAATACCCCCTATTTGGGGTACCCTCCCATCGACCGACGTCACCCCCTCGAGGAGGTCGTCGGTCTTTCCTCACGCGATCGGCCTCTCGGCGGGTGACGGACTAACTCCCCGGTCACTTCACCCGTGGCCTCGGCTAGGCCGGCATGGCGCGCAGGTAGTCGCGCCTGCGCCGCCTCAGTCGCCGGCGACCGTGACCCCTGGGGTTACCCCTATCGTGCGGCGGTGAGTAAGCTCCACGACACTTCGAATCGAGACTCTCCAGCCCGGCCTTCTCACCCGAGTCGTCGAAGACCTGCTCCCACGGCGGGCGGAACACACGCCCCCGGTCATGGCTTCGCCAGACACTGACCGGGCGACGATGACAGTGTTCCGCCCATCACGGAACCCGAGATGGAGGTAGCGGTGGCGCGTATGCGCGGCAAATCCCCCGCCCCCGGGTCCGACGGTGTTCCCAACCGTGTGCTAGCCCTGGTCCTCGACCACCTGGGTCCCCGCCTCAGGAGGCTGTTCGACGCGTGTTTGGAGTCCGGACGGTTCCTTGGGTGCTGGAAGAAGGGGAGGCTGGTGCTCCTGCCGAAGCCGGGACGGTCTTCACAGTCGGCCTCGGCCTACAGGCCCATAGTGCTGCTTGACGATGCGGGCAAGCTACTGGAGAGGGTGCTAGCTGCCCGCACCGAACGGCACCTCGTTGGCACGGGGCCCTATCTGTCGGACGCCCAGTTTGGGTTTAGGAGGGGTCGTTCGACGATCGCGGCTCTGTTGCGCCTGAAGGCCGTGGCGACTGAGGCCGTCACTGGCGGGGGAGTGCTGTTGGTGGTGTCCCTGGACATCGCCAACGCATTCAATAGTCTGCCATTCAGCTGCACTCAGGGAGGCGCTCCGGTATCACGGGGTGCCAGCTTACCTGAGGCGGCTAGTGGCAGAATATTTGGAGGGCCGCAGTGTCCTCTGCACCAACAGGTGTCCCACAGGGGTTGGTCCTCGCACCCACCCTGTGGAACAACGGCTACGGCTGGGCGTTGAGGGAGAGCATCCCGCCCGGGTTGGGCGTGATTTGTTACGCCGACGACACACTCATCACAGCCCGCGGTGGGACGCTAGAAGAGGCGGCAAGCCTGGCGACTCTAGGCACCGAAGAGATCGTCAGGCGGATTGAGACGTTGGGGTTGAGGGTCGCCCTGGACAAGACGGAGGCCCTCTTGTTCCATGGTCACCGTATGAGCCCTCCCATCGGCGTCTCGATCACCGTCCATTAGGTTGATATCAGCATCCGGGCCCATATAAGGTATTTGGGCCTGGTGCTCGACGGACAATGGTGGTTTTGGGAGCATTTCCGCAGGCTCGCTCCACGGCTCGTCAGCGCGACGTCCGCCCTATCGTGGCTTATGCCGAACGTGGGCGAACCGAGCGCTACGTGCCGATGGCTGTACCCGGGGGTCATCCGGTCGATGGCCCTGTACGGCGCACCGGTGTGGGTGGGGTCCCTGACCATTCGACTCGGGGCTCTTCTGTGGTGACCACAGAGGGCCATGGCAGTCAGGGCCATACGCGGATACCACACGGTGGCGACGGAGGCAGCGTGCTTGTTGGCCGGGACTCCTCCGTGGGACCTGAAAGCGGAAATGCTCGCCGGTTTGTATCGGCGGGTGTCGGGGGTGCAAGCGGAGGGCGGTGTAGTCTCGTTGAGGGAGCTCACCGCCTAGTGCGTCGACACCCGCCGAGACGTCATTGCCCGTTGGGCAGTCCGGCTGGAGAGGCCTCGGCTCGGGGTGCGAATCGTGGAGGCCATCCGGCCGGTGCTGATGCAGTGGTTGGAACGGCGGCACGAGGTGCTCTGATTCCGACTGGTGCAGGTGTTGACGGGGAATGAATGCTTTGCCAAATACCTGAACTAAGTCGTTAGGAGGGAGAGTACACCGTCGAGGTCTGTGACGCTTGGTCAGAGCAGCGCCGTGAACTTGTCACAATCATCGGTGTCGACCTGACGCTGCTGACTGTCGCCAGGGCGATGGTCGGCGGCGTCAGGAACTGGGACGCGATCGCAGCCTTCTGTGAGGCAGTAGTCTCGCGGAAGGAGGCGGCAGATTGCCTGCGCGAGGAGCGCAGCCTCGATTAGGCGATCCGCCGCCTGCGACTGGGGCGGCGTAGGGCGAATACCTGCGCTTCATGCTGCCTCGGCTAGGGCCCGCGGGTGACGTGACCGGGGATTAGTCCGTCACCCGCCGAGAGACCAACCGCGTGAGGAAAGACTGACGTCCTCCCCGAGGGAGGACGTCGGTCCTGTCAGCGGTTACGCCCCTCTGTCACCCCGGACGGAGTGGGGCGAGGAGCGCGCCGACCGCAACACACCCCTAAAAAAAATAGTAATGAATTCTGCTTTGATATTTTTCACTTTAATACACAAGTAATAAATTCATACAACACCAATGATTAATTAACTGCACTGATAACATAATGGTTAAGATACCAACCTACCATGCCAGTGTCACGGGTTCAACAGTCCAACGACGGACAATCTTTTGTGTGATCGACAAATTGTTGCTCTGAGACTGGGTGTAATTTGTGTCCGTCACTTATATGTTTGTAAAGTTTCTTAGAGAAGGTTGTAGCGCAAAATTCATAGTTTGTAATTCTACAAATAGACATTTATTCGAAAGACAAATTCATTCGGATAAACAGAGAAGGTCGTCCAGGGTCACTCGAACACTTTTGATCCCAGGCAGCAAACTATATTGTCGTTGTATCGACATCGCGCATTCAGGCTCGCTACGGGTGGAGGACTAATCCCTGTTTCTGACATCCGTGTCTTTGACTAGGTTGGTTTTTTATTTGCAAAGTTGTTGTTGTTGGGAAATGAGCAAACAGCACACCTCATGGTAAGTGATACTCCTTTGGCCAGGTTGCTGCCTACTTCCGGTCTCTCACTTTGGATGGACTGGTACGCGATATTAGATAGACGATTGTCGAAAGTATGATTTTATCACGTAAGCAAGCACTCGGGCTAGCCACCACCCGACGCCACAGCGGTGGAACCAGTCAGCTTGGAAGATTTTTTCCTGACTCCGCTCCGCCAAGTTCTGCCAAGCAGAAGTTGGCGTCATCATACCAGGTACTGACCTGTCGACTATGATCTAAGTGATGGTCGGTAGCTTCGACAGTGATGCTTGCGATGAATTCACAGCCCTGCTCTAACCAGGCAACTCAGACCTCATAAGTATGTCTACTGTGTCCTAGCTGGAATCACAATTGTGGGAGGGCTTTATGTATTGCCACCCTTAAGTCCCACGGGAGTGTTCTGGCTAAAGCGCACGCTAGCTCGGTCGACATGGCGCGGTATCCGTGTGTAGCTCTGAACACCATGGCGAGTGCCAGAAGAAAATTTTAAGACAAGTGTACCAAGTGGTCAGAACTCGCTCACACAGGTGTACCGTACAGGGCCATTGATCTAACCAGTCTCCCGTACCGACGACAACATTTAACACCGCGTTAACGAGGCGGTTAGTGATTTTATAAAAATGTTCCTGAATTACCTTTTCCCGTCGATAACTAAACCCAAATATTTCATTTGGTCCTCGACCGAGTGGAACTAAATCACCGATGATTGCTGTGCCAACAGGTGTATAGCAACAGGGTCTATGAAACAGCAAATCATTCGTTTTATATGGGGCTACTCTAGGCGGCATCGTGACTCATCGAATCACCACCTTGATAACGAGTATGGACAAACATATCGCTTATTTAAATTAAGCCCAGCCCGTAAAGGGACCAGCCTCAGCTAATGTACCATACAATCACCCGCAAGTACGGAACGGGGAGCAGTACAACGTAGGGGTTAGCACAAAGTCTTCTTCGCGCTTCACGTAGGGGCCACTGCGCCACTTCAATTAGTCTGGAGTCAGCCGCCTAAGGTATAGAAGCACCCCCTGATAATAGCACCTCTCTGATATACCAGGTTGGCATTAAATCATCAAGAGCAACAGTGAGCCTGTAGAACCCTGAACACACTACACAGTTATCCGTGATTGCCTCTGGCACACATGATTTCTACGCGGACGAAGTCGCGGGCAAAAACTAGTAAAAAATAAAAAAATTTAAATTAAAATAGATATGTTTTTCGAACGAAGTTCCTTACGGCAGGCTTGGAGGAGATAGGGATTTTGCTGCGCGACCGAACTGAAAAAAATGTGATAGTAAAACCGTAAGAATAAAACCGTAAGAAAAAGTGCGTGGAATAAAACCGTTAAATGAGACGAAATTGTTTTGACCGCCGTATCTCAAAAACTATAAGTGCTAGACCATTTTTGATAGAAATTTTGACCCCTCTTGCACCTTACATTGCCGCCCGGACTACCCCTACCCTCCATTAGAAACTTCCCCCCCCTTCTTTTGATGTGAAACATCGTTCAACCTACAATTGTTTTGACCGCCGTATCTCAAAAACTATAAGTGCTAGACCATTTTTGATAGAAATTTTGACCCCCCTTGCACCTCACATTGCCGCTCGGACTACCCCTACCCCCCATTAGAAACTTCCCGCCCCCACCTTCTTTTGATGTGAAACATCGTTCAACCTACAATTGTTTTGACCGCCGTATCTCAAAAACTATAAGTGCTAGACCATTTTTGATAGAAATTTTGACCCCCCTTGCACCTCACATTGCCGCCCGGACTACCCCTACCCCCCCATTAGAAACTTCCCTCTCCCCCTTTTTTGATGTGAAACATCGTTCAAACCCCAAACTGCCATAAATCAGTCATCTTTGACCGCAGGAACTCCGGATTTTTGACAAACCTCATAGAATTTCCAGTAGAACCGATTTAATACTAAAAAAACCTAAATTTCAAGAGCCTACACCCAATAGTTTAGTCACAATAAATTTTATAATTAGAAACTAACAATGTTCGGAACAAGGACACCAACTAAAAGAGCCCTGAATTTTGATTTTTTTTTTGCAAATTGTGTCGATTCTACATTAGCCGAAGGAACTTCGTTCCTACCTGGTGTCCCACGACACCACATTTCTTTTTTTTAATATAAATTCTTTAACTAGGTACTTATACAATGGCTATTTTAAAAGTAACTTTCGAGGGTCTTCAGCAAAACGATTTGACTGTTTCTGTTATAGGTATCTAACGAACGCGCCGCGTAATTTTTAGTTGTAAAAATATTGTATTGCAAACTAATGGCAAAATTCGTTTTCTTAATTTTTATCGATAAAAGTACTAATAAGATACATAGTTAGTAGGGACGTCAACATTATCCAGGGGGGGGGAGCTGCCCCCCCCTGCCCTACCCTGGATACGCCCATGTATTAGCTAAAATCTAACATGGAAACAGAAGTCTGTCCTGTGTTGTATACCTTCTACAGGAAACGCCTGCATATATTCGTTATAATTTTGTTATGTAAATATTCACTAACGTTTCCAAATAAAGCTTACACGATGACCGAAGCCTTACCAGGGCTTGTGTATACTTATCGTAGAAACTCTTCCGGTTATAGAAATATAATGACACGAGTCAGTAATCACGAGTCAGTTCTCATGTAAGATTATGAAAGACGGTCGATTATGAAAATTAATCCATGTAGATTAATTTGTAGCATTCCAATTATAGGTGTAATAATTTTAATACATCTTTTCATCACTAAGTATCAGCTAATCCCATACTAGGGGTATTGGCTCTGGCATAATGAGCCCAATCATGTGTTGGATATTTGTAAATTATCGCGCATCACTCGGGTAATTTCGGGAGAATTCGTGTTTCGTGTGTCAATCGCCATTGCCAGCTGTTAAATCGCCGTCGTACAATATAAGAATATTAAATGACGTTAGTAATCGTCACATTAGTAACCCTCACATTGCTTGTGGGTGTCGTAAAAGACGAGTAAGATCTAAGAATTGACCTTAGCCAACTCCATCTGACGGCATCAACAATACATTCCCAAGGAATGTATTGCTGCTGCTGGCTGACATCAGTCTTGTGACCGTTCATAAAAACCACTGTCAAAACTTTTTGCAATATTTACGATCGACGTTGATCCCAAGTAATTGTGATAAGAGCAGGAGGATGATGATGATGATAATTTTAGTATTGAAATGACGTTATTACGTGATTTAATACAGAAAATCTTTTTACAGAAAACTGTAGATGTGACTTGGATAGAAGTTCGTGAAAGATCAATAGCGCCTTATAGTAAATTAGAAGCAACAGTTCGTGCTCATACGCACTGGGGCGGTGAAGCGGCTGCTCGAGCTATGTTGTATTCGCCACAAGCGCCGCCTTCTGCACCACGGGCACCGCGTGTCTACGTTCAACCTGCTGCCAGGTATGTCTTTTGATTGATGCGAAAATATATGCTTCTTCTTTCTACCTCTACAATTCATTAATGTCCTACTATATAGTAACGACCCCTCCATGATACGAAGTAAGTTGACATAGTAGGTATAGTACCTACAGTTTACCACTGTAAACTGTTGTTATGTTATTCGCTTGCAACCCCTTAGCCTTTTACGACACCCAAGGGCATGAAAGGCGTTGTAAATTCTTAATCACTAACCAAAGGAATTAAAGAAATCTACAACCAGCAAATTTTGAATATTAATTTAAGACAGACATTAATTTCGGTACAGTTACAGAGCAAGAATTCAATTCACAATTTTCTATCTTGCTTGAAGGTACCGTATAAGACAACCAAGGGATAAGATGTATATATGATATCTGTTGAAGAGAAGGAAAATGTAAAACACTATACCAACCCGTTTGACTAGCGTAGCATAGTAGGTCAATTTCTCTCCTATTACGTAGGAGGTATGAACCCAGCAGTGGGACGTATATGAGCTGAGATGATGATATAAAATATCATTGGACTACGACAAGGATTTCATAATACAATATTTCATAATGATTTGTTTTTAGTGGCGGTCCGTTATCGGCTATATTTCGGTGGGAAAGTCCAGCTCGGACTAATGGCATAATCGGTGGTTATGAAGCGCAATACTGGGTTATGGAAATGGATTCAACAGCGCCAACTAAAACATCTACAGGTGCTGATGTACATTTTTCTCCTGCACATACACAGTTAATGTTGAGAGATTTGACCCCAGCTTCTAAATATTTCTTTCAGGTAAGATAAATTAGAAGTAAACTGAATAACCAGTATCTACCCTATATAGAATTATAAATGGCTGTAGTATATAATAACCAGTTACAAAATACTTATTAAGATCTAGACACTCCAGGCTAATCAAAAAAATTATAGGATGTAGGCTTCGCCAAAATATTGTCATAACGAAAGCCTTGGCAGGCGGATTAGCGGTTGCCGTTAGTGTATTAAATTTCCTAGAGTAGTACGGCTGTACATTTTCCTGGTGATCCTTTAGAAGATAGTATATCCTTGGGATCTTGTTTTACGAGATTACAAAAATATTCAGGGTAATGACACATTGTATTCTTAATCCGCCATCATGCATAACAAACACATTAAAATAGTCTACATTGACACAATTTGTCTAGCCTCTTATATACTTTAAGGTCTGACGAAGCATCTGTGCACTTTATAGTATCTGAGATTCTAATGCTATAGAAAATGTAATTATTATTATTGATATTTTACTTTTAATTTCTATTATTTCAGGTGCGTGCTTATACGGACGCAGGTTTTGGTCAATATTCTGAAATAGTATCGGTTTCTTCTGACGAAGTAAATCCTGTACCTAAAGTTATGATATCCTCGCAAGAATCAATTAGAATTATGGATTTAGATTCTGGAGAAAGTGAAGTGATTCCAAAGAGTACTGGAATACCAGTTGACTTTGCTGTTTCCACGGCAGAGAATATTATTTATTGGGTAAATAACTTGCAAGAAATATTTTCCTCGCGAATCAACGGCAGTGGTCACTTTAAGGTAATCAAACTAAATTTACCAAATTATATTAAGAAGTTTTCTTAATTTTATTAATTGCTCAAAATATTCTTACAGTTAATTTCTATCAACAATTCTGCAACCAGCATGTGCATTGACTGGATCAGCAGAACTGTGTACTGGTCACAAATTGAAACCACATCAATTGAATCTTATGTTATATATAAGGCTGCTCTTGGCATCCCTAACACACGACCTCAGATAGCTCGTGTACTTTCTAGAAAACAACCAATCTACAGTTTGCAAATTGCACCACTGTTAGGGTAAGATATTGAATATAATTTTACTAACCTTTATATAATAGGTACTAACAACCCACCCTCGCTTCGCTTCGGTTTCAGTCGCTTTACCCGCGTAGTGCCCGTTCCCGTGGGAATAGTGGTATAAAATATAGCCTATATTATTCCCTGATATTATAGCTATCTATTGCTGAAAGAATTTTTGAAATCGGTTCAGCGGTTTAAGCGAGAAAGCGTAAGAAACAAACAAACAAACTTATAATATTAGTAAGGATTGTACCTAATATCTAACAATTTTTTATTCTTCTAACTTTTTCAGTTTGTTATTCTGGTATGAAGAGAGTGAACATCAGGGCTTAGGAACTATAATGACTTCATACGTGAATGGATCAAATATTAACTCATTTTTTAAAGCTTCAACCAGTGACTGTAATTGCCCTGAACACCCACAAGTAGCCAGACCATTTGTTATTGATATGACTAGAAATAAATATGGATTATACTGGGTTGATCCTTGGGTTAATCACATAATTGCTACAGATATGGAAGCTTGCAAATGCAGAATAGTAGTTGATGGTACAGAGAATAAGAAATATGGTTTTACCCCAATGTCCATTACAGTCGACAGTCGATACATTTATTGGTTTAATTCTACACATAAGGAAATATTTTATACAACAAAGGACTATAAAAGTAAAATAGAAGAAAGAAAGACTGTTTACGGGTATAAAATTATGACCTTGGATCCTGATAATCAACCATATCCTCCAAAAACGTGTTTGCTTCCAAAAATACAACAACTAAAACCAAAACTCATATCAAGTTCTCCTAATAACATAACCTTGCAAATGCCTTCAGTATCCAAACCTCATCGATGTCATAGCTTAGAGTATGAAATGCCGATAACGGAATTTACTATACTTTATCAGAGTCAACTGAAGGATGATACTGATTCTTGTGATAAAGAATCTTGCCCATTTGT
Organism: Lymantria dispar; assembly: GCA_032191425.1. Lineage (NCBI taxonomy): Eukaryota > Metazoa > Arthropoda > Insecta > Lepidoptera > Erebidae > Lymantria > Lymantria dispar. Next base: position 15,526,953 of record CM063453.1, on the reverse strand, counting down.
TAAGACTACGAATACAGAAGTTGTTATTCAGGACTTAAAACCTTTTACAAATTATTCAGTACTATTAGAAGCGACAAACTATTATGCAAAATTATATGAACATAAACCTATTGTCGGTGTGCCTTTGACTATACAAACAGCAGCAGAAGGTATTTTCTCAACTTTTTTAAATGTCTATTTTACAGTGTAGAAGCAATAAGGTTTAAATTATGATGTTATTCATACTTTCAGCGCCTACAGCTCCAAAAGATGTAACTGGAATGGTCTTGAGTCCAGTACTTGCCCATGTTGAATGGAAACCAGTTTCAGGACTTTGGTATGAAGTGCACTGGGGCACAGATGGTTCGCCGTCACCGGAACATAAATTAAAAGGTACCGTTACCCCGTAAATATACCGTTTACCTCCAATGACCTGATATTGAATTTTTTTTCATGTCTTTCAATCATTAAAGAACATCTGATGTAAAGATAAATTTTGAATTTGTATTGCAGAACACAATACGTTCGAGATTTCAGAAGGCCGGAGTGTAAACTTAACCCGTTTGTCGCCAAACACTACTTACAACGTATGGGTTCAAGCTCGTTCTAAACACAGCGCACGAGGTGCAGGTTCGCCGCCTTTGCGACTTCGAACTTATCCACTACCTGAACCTCTTTCTTTGAAAAATGTTACTCCTTATGAAATATGCGTGTTATGGCCTCCTCCAACAACTTACCAGTTGCATCAGTAAGTGTTCACGTGGCAATATTTTTTTTTACAAATAATTATTTCTGTCCTTTTTCTTAATATTACGACCTATCGCGAGAATTCGTGTGGTGACGGAGAAATAATATAAGTTATCGCGCCCTATCTTGCCCGTAGGTGTCATAAAAGACGACTAAGGAAATAAATATGAAATGCATATAATATTTACGCAAGAAATGGAAAACTTGAAATGAAACTCTATACCAACATGTCTGACTAGCGTCAAGTAGGTTAATTTCACTTCTATTGTGGAGTGGGTTCGAGCCCAGCAGTGAGATATAAATGAGCTGTGATGATGATCGCAAAAATCGCATTAGCTTTGACAATATTAACAATCGTAAATACCTACATAAACATTAAATGCACATCTCTGTAAATAATTTTCTCGTAACTGCGAAGCAATGTTGTCCTTACGCTTATTTGTTTAAGCAACATAATCACTAAATATTATAATTATTTTAACAGGTTCAGTGTAGAATATACAGAAGCAATTCCATCGATAAGCCCTTGGAAATCGTGTTCTCGCAGTGAACGAGATGAATGGACGGCAAGCAAACTCCGACCAAAAACTAGATATCGTTTCCGGCTCCGATTGCAGTATGTGGCTAATGCACCACCCTACTTTTGGCCAAATGATGATTACTTCACTTATGAGACCCTTGGTACGTTTATCATATTTGAATAGTAGACTTCATCCCTTGTAGTGGCACACCAAAATACGACCAAATTGATGAAAATATTGTGTCTAAATAAAATACGGTTTGCATCATTTTTAAATAAAAAATTGCACTTTTATCGTCATTTTCATCCGATACTTATATAATCATAGGAAAGGCTAATAATATAATAGTTAATAGATGGAATACTGTATTATTACTTAAGGAAAAATTACGTCAAGATCGAAATTATATTATTACATATTTTTACCTTTTGTTATCCCAATACCATTTAAAATTTTTATATTTCCTTTCATAGGTGACGTACCAGGTCCTCCGGGACCGTTACGTGTAGAAGGAGTGGGTGACCGAGTATTACGCGTGTGGTGGACCGAGCCCGATCCTCGGGGCTCCCCTGTTACAGCTTATCGTGTTTGGGGACGTCCACAGCACAGGTGTGTTAAATAGAATCATTCATATTTATATTTACATACTTTAAACAGACCATCTACCCCATCGCAATTCGCCTGATGACGCCATGTCAGCGTCTGCGTTCCTATAGTAAACTACCGTTCTTAAAGAGAGGTGAGTTGAAACCAGTCAAGCCTGTAATAAAACTTAGCCAAACTCCTAAATAGTTCCTAATAGTGCCTTGCTTTCCTTCTAGCTGTATTAGAGTAAAAAGACAGGCCATGCCATCCACTTACTAATTAGTATACGGTTAGGAGGACGATGTTGAAACAAAAGAAAATATTATAATAAATAATCTCACGATAATTTCAATACTAAAAAAGAAAATATTGTCTATAGGTAAGCTGTCATCATGGCGCTATATAGAAGTGTCGCTATATTCGAGGATAACATAATAATATGCACTAGCTTATTAAAGGGCACTCTAGCTAAATTTCTACCAGTACCGTAAATAGACTTTTATGCGCCTCTATCGCATGACCTTCTTAATTTATTAAATATTAATTTATATATTAATATTATATAATAAAATTTATTAAATATTTTAATAGAATGCACACATTTTTAGTAATACTGTTAGGTAAGAATTTTAGTGATTCAATAACATAAAAATACAAAGTGGCGATTTTTGTTGAGAAGGGCCAATCCAATAAATTTGTCACAGGCCTCAGATGCTACAGTTTTGCCACTACATTTATTATTTTTTTGTAGAATTGCTCACGGCAGCGACAATATGACGAGAAACATTAGCGACATGCTACCTTTAAATTTACCATCCGATATCGACGATAACATGAAAATGCGTATCGCACGAGAAGGACTAGAGCTATTGCATAATGGAACTGGTAAGTCCTGACCATTGGCTATAAGTAAAATTCAAATTTAACAATGGATGCAGGTGACAGATAAATTTGAAATAGTGTCTCATTAGTACGCGAAGCTCAAATTATTAAATTAGATTCAGCATCGTCTCAGCTTTTATACGTCCCACTGTTGCACTAGAGCCATGTACACTGGTCAGATGTGTTGATATAGGATCAGTGGCGGATTTACCATAAGGCTGAGTAGGCTGCAGCCTAGGGCGGCAGATTTTAGGGGGCGGCAAATTTGCCCCAATTTTTTTTTATTTTACAGAAATAATATTTCGTCATCACCCAAAGGTTGGCTGGAAGAAAATGCCTATGGCATTAAGTCTGCCTATGTACTTGTGCATGAAATTTAAATAAATAAATAAAAAATAAATAAATACGTTATTAGATTTCACTAACTTTTAACTTAACCCGTCATAGTGGGGCATTTGACATTTTTCAATCTGCTAATACCTTTTTTTACTAAGTCTTACTATTCGTAGGCAGTCTCTTTGGATAATTATTCAGCCCATTTTTTTTTTTGGGGTGGGTACAATCGGCGCACTCCTCGCGCCACTCAGTTCGGGGCGACAGAGGGGCGTAAGCACGCACACCCGCAACTCACCCGTGACCCCACGTCGCCTTCGTCGTTGGACCGACCACTGGAGCAGGGTGACTTGTCGTTAGTGGTTGGCTCGACGGAATACCCCCTGAGGAGTACCCTCCTATCGACCGATGTCAGCCCCTCGAGGAGGATGTTGGTCTTACCTCGCGCGGTCGGCCTCTCGGCGAGTGACAGACTAACTCCCCGGTCCAGTCACCTGCGGGCTCGGCTAGGGCGGCATCGGGCGCAGACAATCGCGCCTGCGCCGCCCTAGTCGGCGGCGGCGGCGGCGGCTTGCGTCGTCGAGGAGGCGCTCCTCGCGCACGCACACCGCCGCCTCCTTCCGCGAGACTACTGCCTCGCAAAAGGCTGCGACCGCGTTGCAGTTCCATATGCTGTCGAGCATCGCCCTGGCGATGGCCGGTAGCGTCAGGTCGGCACCAATGATTGCGACGAGTTCACGACGCTGCTCTGCCCAGGCGGCACAAACCTCGAGCGTATGCTGCGCCGTGTCCTCGTCGCAATCGCAGTGGTGGCAGGACGATGTACTCTCCCTCCTAACGACCGTGTACAGGTATTTGGTGAAGAATCCATGCCCCGCCAAAACCTGCACCAGTCGGAAGGAGAGCACCCCGTGCCGCCGTTTTAGCTACTGCATCAGCACCGGCCAGAAGGCCTCCACGGTCCGGACACCGAACTGAGGCCTCTCCAGCCGTACTGCCCAACGGGCAATGACGTCTCGGCGGGCGTCGTCACGCCAGGCGGTGAGCTCCCTCAAAGAGACCACACCGCTCTCCGCTCGTACCCCCGACACCCACCGATACAAATCAGCGAGCATTGCCGCCTTCAGGTCCCATGGGGGAGTCTCGGCCAACAGGCACGCTGCTTCCGTCGACACCGTGCGGTATCTACGTATAGCCCTGACCGCCATGGCCCTCTGGGGTCGCCACAGAAGAGCCCCGAGTCGGACGGTCAGGGACCTCGCCCACACCGGTGCGCCGTACAGAGCCATCGACCGAATGACCCCCGCGTACAGCCGTCTACATGTAGTGCTCGGTCCGCCCACTTTCGGCATAAGCCACGATAGGGCGGACGCCGCGCCGACGAGCCGTGGAGCGAGCCTGCGGAAATATGAAGTATTTGGAGCTGGTGCTCGACGGAAATTGGTGGTTTCGGGAGCATTTCCATCGACTTGCTCCTCGGCTTGTCGGCGAAGCGTCCGCCCTCGCACGGCTAATGCCGAATGTGGGCGGATCTAGCGCAGAGTGTTGGCGCCTATATACGCGGGGGTGATTTGCTCAATAGCGTTATACGGTGCACTCATGTGAGCGAGGCCATCTGACCGTCCGGCTGGCACGTCTTGCCGAGATGGTACAGGCGCGTAAACAGGGCGTCGATGTGTTGCCCATCTGATCTCCTCTGCACCAGTCGGAAAGAGCTCCTACTGGTGCAGATGTTGCTTCGGCTAGTACTTGCACAAAGTAGCGAGGAGAGAGTCGACTCCATCTTGCCAACAGTGCGGTTACGAAGAGGACACGGCGCAGCGTACGCTCAAGGTCTGTGTCACATGGCCTCAGTAGCGCCGTAGACTCGTCGCAACTATCGGCGCCGACCTGTTGCTGTTGGTCATCACAAGAGCCATAGTTGATAGCGTCTGGAATTGGAACGCTTTCTGCAAGTTGTCTCGCGGAAGGTAGCGGCAGAGCGTAAGCGGGACGACACGTTCCGCTGCCGGCAGATTGGGCGGTTGATGCCACCCTAGAAGTGAGGGTGGTTGACTGGACTGGGGAGTAGTCTGGTCATTCGCGGAGAGGCCTTTTACGTGAGGGTGACGCCCCGACGGCGCTCACAGTAGCACCGCTGAGGCGTCGGCTGGAGACGGTACCCGAAAAGGTAACACGCCTGGATAGGCCATTGATGACAAGGTCGGGCACTGGTGGCCCGTCTTTTTAGCGCCTAGCGGGTTATGAGCTTATTCGCCGACCCGGACAGATCTGATGGTGACCAACGCTTCTTGGTCTGCCGTCTAAAAAAAAGAGTATTGCAATGCAAAAGTCAGAAGGGGCGGCAAAATTTGAATAGCCTACAGGCGGCAAATGTGTTAATCCGCCACTGTATAGGATCACATTTCGAGTTGCTCTTGCATAGATCTCATATGCATATTATCTATAATCCTTCAGTCGTTTTTTACGACACCCACGGGTAAGATAGGGGGCGGTTTGTATTTTTACTCTATAAGTAAATAAAGTAATTCCTATTTCGAAGTTCAGGTATTTCAGGTTCATTATATACAAACCATTGATCGACGGTAATGGGATTCCATTGGTGCTCTCTAAGTACGATATCATAAATAAAAACCTGATTTTCCAGACACTTACTGGTTACTGAGTGATGGCTCAGTAGGCACAGGATGGGTAGCGCGCGTCCAAGCTCGTAATACTCACGGATGGGGCCCACTATCGCCGCCGGCTGAGCTGGACGCTGCAGCCTTAGCACCTCATAGACCGCCCGCAGCTGCTCTTGCATTAGCACTTTTAGCACTCCTTGCATTATTATTGGCAGTTGCAGCAGGCGTTTTCTACGGTACGTACGATCCTAACATGCTGAGTTATCACACCCTTTTTTGTAGTAGGCTAGTCTGCACCTACCCCACCCGACCTATCCAAGGTGAAGGATGGGCGCCGTGCGCCTCATAACCTACCGTACTTATTAGGAGCAACGGAGATTGACTCATTATTTTACAATAATTTATACATTTAATAACGAAATTTTGCTTTTATGCCGTTTTCACGACACCCATGAAGATATCTTCATAAGTGTCGTGAACCTATATGGACACAATAATAAAATTACTAATTTATTCATCATCATCATCAGCTAGGCCCATATACGTTACACTGCCTAGCTCGAGCCTCATCCACCATAGGAGGACAATTGACCTACGTTGGTCAGATGTGTTAGTATAGAGTTTTATTTAGTTTTCCTTGTCTTTCATATTGCATATTATCCCTTAGTCGTCTTACTATTACCACGGTCAAGAAAGGAAGTGTGGAACCGTATTCTTACTTCGTCACCACATGGAGATAGACTAATTCTCAACAATATTTACTCAACATAATTTATGTTTTACAAAAATAATGCTATAATTCTTGTCGTTTTATATAATGAATGTGACTAATCTATACCAATAAATAAAATTGAAGTGTCTGTTTGTAATGTCAACATAATAGGCTCATGGTCACACGGTTATTTGCACTATACACATGCCTAAAAATCATTTTATATTTTTTTTGTCTATCTGTCTGTCTGTTTGTTCCGGGTAATCTTCAAAACGGCTGGACCGACTTTAAAACTCTTTCACCAATGGAAAGCTATAATATCAGCGTGTAAACTAGGCTATATTTTATCCTGGTATCCCCACGGGAACGGGAACTACGCAGGTAAAACGACTAAAACCAAAGCGAAGCGAGGACGGGTTGCTAGTAATTAATATATTTTAATTGCAATACTTTTCCTATCCACAATAACCAAAACAAAATTTTCAAACAGCTTACAACAGTCGAGCAAGAAAGAAGGCAGCATTGGAGACCCAAATTACCACAAATACTCTCAGAAGAGGTCCTGACGTGGAACTAGCTACACTAAGACAATTACCCACCAGACATTCAACGAACATACTTTATAATCAGGTAAATTTATTTTATGAAGTATTTAGGGCACATTGATCAATAAGAGTAGTGTGGCAACACTAAATAGGTTTTCTCTTATAAAATAAATCGCAAACATATGTACTTTGTGCCATTTACTAATCTTTTTTCTCTCTAGGGTGTCCACTGCCCGACTGACGCAGAACTGGCTGGTCTGCCACATATTCGGCGTGAACAAATAACACTCACAAAATTCCTAGGCTCTGGTGCTTTTGGAGAAGTATTTGAAGGTGTTGCTAGACAGATCAACGATAATACAGCAGATACTAAAGTTGCCGTTAAGGTAAGTGCATTAATGTCTATACTGTGACTCACGTCCTTTTCGTGATTTTCAATTCCGAATCCTCTTTTTAACTCACCAATCAGCTCACTTGAAACCTTTAAAATCAGAGGAACGCCCGAATAAAAACAATTGAGAATATATCGATACCTATATCGCTATTAAATCCACCCAACCGTAAGATTTTTCTGTATATATTGCTAGATCTAAGATTTTTCCAAACATCGAGGCATTCTAAATATACACAACAAGCCGTTCAGTGGCCACTAACGCCTAATAGTCCAAGATTTGATATATCTCGTTCGTCTAACAAGTAAAAGGCCGTCAGTTACAGTATGCCTATCATCTCGGCAATACTTTAAATGTCTACAAAACAATAAAAAGCTAATCACATTATATTTTCTTTTTATAGACTTTGCGAAAAAGTGCTACAGAACAAGAAAAATCGGAATTCCTAAAAGAAGCAGCTCTTATGTCAAATTTCAAACACGAACATATTTTGCGTTTACTAGGAGTGTGCCTCGATAATGACCCAAATTATATAATAATGGAGTTAATGGAAGGAGGTGACCTGCTAAGCTATTTAAGAGCGAAACGTGTTTCATTAGTAAGTTTATTATTTCTCAAATAAATTCAAATTGAACTTATTGCTGACAGGAAAGCAATACTACTAACATAGCCACGAAAACAAAGCTTTTTAATTTTTTTATTGTTGCTGGTGGCAAACGAGCGAACAACATAACTGATAATAAGTAATACTGCCGCTCATCGACCTTTGCTAGGTCGCTGCCTACTGTGAAGATGGTAAAGGGAGTGTGAATAAGGTTCGGCTAAAGGGATCACCAAAACCCAACACACGCAAACACCGTCAAAAAGTTAGGCTTCCGACTCTCTCGCTTACCAAACGAATTGCTACTACTCGGACGTCGATTTTCTGCGAGAGTGGTACTACCCCGGACTGACCGGCCTGCGGCTATAGACAGACGACTGTCGACAGTGTAGTCCTAGCCCTGTCATAATATTCTCACAATTATAATCAGTCAAAAATAATAAAAAAGGGAGCCGTCGGTCGCTCGGGATGCCTGACAGATGTCAAACATCGAAATTATTTTATACGAGTATAGGTATATGCATAAAAGAACAGATTACGACAGGAACTAATATGACATAAAGTATTAATAAAATATTACAATTTTTCCAGCAAATGATGATCTTTATTCAATAAACATTTGTTTTCCTTAGTATACACTATAGGTACGCAGTGCAGCGAGAAAGCGCACAACATCGCAATTCTAATATAGTTAACGTGTCCGATTTTATTGAAAGCGACGGACGTCTAGCTCAATTAGAATCGAAAGAATATTAGATTTACGTTAATGTTAAATTTAGGAAAGATTATCAGACTGTATGCATTCTTTATGTTATAAACCTACATTATATGTTTTTCTATTTCGGTAGTATACACCGGAGTCTCTTACCCTCTTGGACCTGTTAAATATGTGCGTGGACGTAACCAAAGGGTGCCGTTACTTAGAAGAAATGCATTTTGTGCACCGCGACCTAGCATGCCGCAATTGTTTGGTGGCACATAGAGCCAATGGACGAGTCGTCAAGATCGGCGATTTTGGTCTCGCTAGAGATATTTACAAAAACGATTACTATAGAAAAGAAGGGGAAGGTAAGACCATTTATACATTTTATAATATACCTATATCTAAGGCTGATTTTATGGTTACCAGTGTTTGCTACACTGTAGGTACTATTATAAAAGCGAGTCTAAATTATATATTAATTTTATTATAAAGCATTCTGACCCGTTATTGTCGATATGTGGTTGTCAGCGGTGCTACAAATACTATGGTAGCCACAGTGACCTCAATGGAAAATATATAGACGAATTCTAAATTTATAGTTGGTAAATTGTGTTACAAGTATATATTACATGTTTTATATTTATACTGCATTCATTATTAACAGGATTGCTGCCAGTAAGATGGATGGCAGTGGAATGTCTTGTAGATGGAGTATTTTCTTGTCAGTCCGATGTGTGGGCCTGGGGAGTACTTTGTTGGGAGGTAAGATCAGAGTATTTAATATACCGTGTCATTGCCGTAAGTCAAAATAACAAAACGTGAACTCTAAATCTTACACTTAAACTGAAATTAAGTGGTTGATGCCAGACAAAAAAAACAACATAAAATGCAATTTGTCTGGTCAGTGTGATAAGCACTTTTATGAAGCTATTTTAAAGATATTTTTGTTCAACGATAAAACAAGTGATATTTAACCGTAGATATATAATTTCAAAATTTCAAAGACGTTGCACTACGGGATCAAGTGCATTATGACTGCGTTGTAGTATTGGTCTGCCTGATACGGCAACAGATCTTTAATAATCTATATTATTATCAATCGTTAATATTTAATATCTGGTTGACCGAGCTTCGCTCGGAATATTTTTATCGAATTTATTTAGATATATATTAATAAAAAATAAATAATGAAAAATATATAAAAAATTACAAAAAGAGAATAATAATAACACCGAGATTCGAACCGACGCTGTTTGAATGTCAACAAACTCAAAATTAGAACCTGTCAACTTCCCATCTGAGCTATCGTAACTCATGACGTTGACAACGAAATTTGAATTCATATTCTTTTAATTAAATGTCATTCTTTGCTAAAAACACGGACAAAACAACATTTTCTATAAATAAAACCTAGCTAGATCGATTTTTTGGTCCCGAAACCTCTAGTATGCCAAGTTTCAACAAAATCGTTGGAGCCGTTTCCGAGATCCTGAATATATATATATACAAGAATTGCTCGTTTAAAGATATTAGATAGATAGATGTTATTAATATAAATTTCAGGTATTGTCACTGGGCCAGCAACCTTACCCTGCACGCACAAATCGTCAAGTGTTGGCGTACGTACGAGCTGGAGGAACACCTGATAGGCCACCCAATTGTCCTTCAGTATTGTAAGTGTATTATGACCATTATTCGTATTCTTTACAGCTATTTTCTATATCTATATACATTTCATTATCATAAAGCCTCATCGACAATAAGAGAGATCTTCTATTCCATGCTGGTTGTATTTTTTTTTATTTTGGTTGAGCTATGTTCTGGACGTATGCCTTCGATTCCGTCCGAGGCGACGGAAGAGCCGCGCGCGACTTCATTGACCACCGTTTCGTCCCCTTCGCCATTAGTATCGAGTTCCTTGACGTCCGTGGCTAGCCGAGGGGATACCTACCCTTTCGGGTACGGTCCCGTCCCGAGGCGTCGCCTTCACGCGGTCACGCTGGTTGCCATAAGAATTTGTTTCTAGTTTTATTCTCTTACAGAACGACGTTTTCTTACTTCCCAAACTTGTCAGACGTCGAGGCCTACCTACTGATATTTACCCTACTGTTCATATAGTTATATTTTATTTAAAGATACTTAAACTTTTTTAACGGAAAATCGCACTAAACTTACACTAAGCTAATCTCGTTCGACTAAATATAATAATATTACATTTTGTTTCTATTTCAGCTACGACCTACTGCAGAAATGTTGGAGTTATTCAGCAGAAACACGTCCCTCTTTCCGACACTGTTTAGAAGTAGTGACAACCTTACGAGATAAAACATCCCCGAACATCACGCTCACAGCTACAGCTACACCCGCGCCACACTACCTAACACTCTTGGGAGATGGTAAGAACTTATACTCATCTCTATGACTAACACTCCAATGAAGAATTCGCACTTATATAAAGGCCACCAGCACGAAAATGATATATAAAGTATTTGCTTTTAAAAACGATAATTATGTAATCAGCATTTTGTAAATATAATATTATTTACGATGCTTATTTTACCTAATAAATTATTGACACTACGAATGCTAATTAAACGCTTAAATTTAAGCTACTTCACCGTCTTTCGCTTGGGGACATTTAAATACAAACATCTAAACTGTGATGTCTTGATAGCATGCGCATTTGTCATGATAATAAACCCCACACTATTCTTGGCGTAACGTATTTTGGTAGAAGCATCATTGAATGTTTATTAAAATTAAAAATCTGCTTTAAATTGAAGAAGTTTACTAACAATGAGTAGCAAACCAAGACACAACACAATATTGAAATATTTCAAATAAAATTAAAATGAGAAAATCTAGTTCGTTTCAGTTTAGTTTTATACAGCTCCTTCCCAATGTAACGCCTCAACGGATTTGAATGAAGTTCGAAAAATATGCGATTCCTGCGGTTTGATAAAATAAATGACTATCCAAGCATGCTACTTTAGTAAATAAGAAAGAATATTGTATATATGAAACAGTCACTTTCATTATATTCTAAAATGAATACTTGCAATGTGAAACCAATATTTAATTAATAAAATCTTAAAATATTTGTTACAATAAACAACGCCATCTTGAAATATTTATTTCCAATTATTTGATAATGTATCTTTCGAAGCACCTAAATAATTTGAAACGACTTAACCGAATTTATGCTAAAATAATAGCAGATATCATCACAACGAGAGGAAATCGCGAAATAAAATCCTAGGCAACAGAGTGATCTCTGTTAAAGATGATTCTTTACAGAATTAAATTCATACAAATAGCTACCATATAAACTTTCCTCGTACTTAACATTCTAAAAGAAACGTGCCAAGGCAAATCTAATTGTCTTAATTGGCAACATTAATCGGTATAGTGCGATTAATGTTGCTATACATAATATTTATATGATGGTTCAGAAAGGTATATTATTATGGACTAGCATGTTTATTAATGATCTTTCCCATCTCTTCAATTTGTTTTAATCGTACCATTTTATTTATTTCATAGAAAACAAACTAACTAATGCATTGCGCATGGCTGCATGTTCAGATGCCGTCGACAACCGCACCTACCTATTGGACGAGAATGACAACGCCTGTTTAGGTTCGTTACTGTCAAGCAACAAACATAAAATATTATTATGTATTTAATAAATTAAGCTTATTTTTAGTCACTCTTCTTGCTCATATGAGTGTCGTAAAAGCTAATTAAGACCCTGACACAGACCTGTTTGCTTTTTACCGTGAATTTACAATTTCCCTTATTTATCACAAAACATTTACTATAATATTTCTCTGCATGTCAAAGAAGCAATTGTTATCATAATAGGCCTAATAAATTTACCTAAGCCTATAACTACCTGTTAGAATTTTGAGTCGCCTAAAGTTTATTATATTTTCTGCAGATTTCCTTTTGTATTCTGAATTAAGAAGTGAGCGCTGGGTATGGCAGAAGAAGCACGCAGGTACAATAATTGCTGTGGAAACGAGAGCGCTGAGGAGCATGATTGATGTGAAATTGAGTGATAGAATTAAGAACAGAGTGATTAGGGAACGTTGCGGTATGACAGTAGATGTAGTGGCAAGAATTGAAAGAAGTATATTAAGTTGGTTTGGTCATGTAGAGAGTATGAATGGAAGGAGATTGACAATGATAATTTATAGGGCGAATGTGAACGGCAGTGTAGGAAGGGGAAGACCAAGGCGGACGTTCCACGATCAAATCGGGGACGTTCTTAAGAAAGGCCAGGTTAAAAGTACCTTAAACCGAAGAACATGCATGAGGAGATTAATGAATGTGAAGGAGGCGAAAGTGGTATATCAAGATCGTAGCAAGTGTAGGGAAGTGGTCTCTGCTTAAACCTATGGAAAAGAGGCGTGAATGTATATGTAAGAAAAAAAATACACTAACAAATGTGGATGGGTTTATACCTTTGCTTACAAGACCTTGTTCGTGACAGAAAAAAGTATCATTATAATGTAACAGATAGCTAGATACTCCGCTCCGGGCAAAATTAATGAATTTTCGGCTTACGGTTTTTACTAAAGGTTGACCTCAAGTAAAGCCACCAACCAGGGGTAAAATAAATTTCAAGGCTTGCAATATGTACTATTTTCCTCCACCTAGGGACATTTGCATCGATTCTATATACTTACATATTTTGTTAAAGATACAAAAATGATAATAATTTAACTTAATATGTTTTCTATAGATGAAGACTTCCCGGAAAATCAAATGGAACCATCGCGGCTACTGCCAGAGCGAACACCAAAATATTTAGAACTCATGTACGACAGTGATTCGGCGCAGGGTACTATATGCGACGGGTACGAAATCCCCAGAGTCCCACTAGCATACATACCACCTTTCTCGCGACACAGCATCGTAGGTGTCGCTCCTAATAGACTGATCAAACCACCTCTATATAGAACACATTCCTTACGAACTCACACGCGACCTCCAAACGCTACAATAATTCCTTTACGTAACGGCGTAATCAAAAGGGCGTCGCTATGCGAAGAAATGACGTCACGGGAACCCCGTGCGTCATCATCTAGACACCAGTTCAGAGTCGATTTTGACTTTGATAAACACGTATTTAAGACACCATTTTAAACTGTGATATTAGAAAAAATAAATCATGTATGTAAATTTCTCCACCGAAGGATAATATGTTTTATTTTAATTGATTTATTAATTAACATTATTTATTTTTTATTAGATAGCATTTGCAATTAAAGTTGAATCTCATTGTACATATTAGTTTAAGCAGTCATACAATATTTAAAGTGACTAAGACAAACCCATGGGGTGTGGACATAATATTAATAGATTAGGTATAATAAAAATAAAATAAATTGCCTTATCATATTTAATGTGTTTTATTCAAATGATATTATTACACAACATACAAGATTAAAAACATTTCTGAGTTCTACGAAATTATCTATTTCTCTACAACTACTTCATCTAACAATACACTAATAATTTCATTATTATCGAGCCTTTTCGCAATAGGAAAGAAAATAGATCTACTATATACCACGCTAGTTAAATGGATTCGTATAGTTTTTTTTAGCGTTTTACTTCCCTTGCACAGATATTATGTGCATAACATATCTGTTAGTCCTCTTTTACGACACCCATCAGCTAGATAGGAGATGGTGGAATTGTATTCTTGCTACGTCACCAAACGGAAAAATATTTAGTAAATATTATTTGGGTATTGCATTCAATGTAAATAGGAAACACTATGTTACACATAAGTAACAAAATCAAATTATCAAGGAAGACTTATCAGCATTACTGCTTGCAAGTCAAATCACTAATTTATTAAGTTTCAATATATCTATATACAGGAAGTATCAGGTTATGGGACAACTGTTCGAGTATGTTGTAGTTTAACGATCATAGATCGTAATTAGAATGTACATTACACAAAAAACAATATAACATAAAAATTATGGTGATTTCAAAAAAATGTGTCTAAGAGTCTATGCCTTAAATGTTACGTATGATGTAGGCATGTACAGACAGAATACATGTAAAGCTTCAGCAGTATAATTTCATTCATCCATACCGCGCAAACGCTTCAATGAACGTAGGTAACAACGGCGAGCCATCAACGGTCATCGGCCGATCAGCTGTTTTAAAGCGAAGTTTGTCTTGCTTATGCGAACGTAATTATTGATTTATTCAATTTCTAATGAATATTTAACAAAGTATGAATATGTTGCGTATTAAGTATCATTGACTTATACATTTCAATCGGATTTACACGAAAAAGCGATGACAAAATTGAAAACTTTACATGTCTCTAATTCCTTAACGAATCGATATTTTTCGTTCAAATTTTTTTCATGGGTTCCTACCACATTGCCTAGCTCCCTTTTGACCAGTTGCCCCATAACCTGATACATCCTGTATATACTTATATTATAACACAGGATGTCCTAATATGGGTTCTAGGGCTTAATATGAAAAATATACTTTTTAAATAGAAATTTTATTTAATTATGTATTTAACATTTTTTTCAAATGAAATGTACTGCTACAAACATGTGCCGCACTCAGACGCATCTTAATTTTCCATTACATGACCAAAACATAATATAAATTTATGTATCTTTTATATAAAAACAATACGATATTTCTGAACTTAAGGTAAACTTTAGGTTTACATCAAAACGAGCCCTATTACTATCTCGTAAAATACTCTATTATTGAGTATGCCTACGTTATTAGTAACAATATCTATTCTAACATTAGAGTTTGCATAAAAAAGTGGTTTACTTGTTTACCGATAGTTAATAAAAAAATGCAGATTTACAGATTTCATCAAATATTCCACGCATATTCTAAAACCTATTACTTAATTTAAGATATATAATATAGACGTAGACATATGTCACCTTAAAATATTAATTTCTTGTCGAAAATAGTTAAATCTATCACTATTATGTGGACATACTAGCTCTATGAAGCTACAAGATACCCAAGGTAAAACAAACTACGAACTATACTATTAATAAACGGACTATTTTAAATTGCTTAATGCTTATTGCAAAAAATATCAAAGCACTTTGAAAAAACTAATTAGTTTATCTAACTCGTTAATTGTAAGAAAAAATGAATGAGCAAATTAATAAAAATATTAGTTTATTATCATAGCTATAATTCAACATTTATTTTTAGATTGAATTGAATATATGACGTATTTTTATTTTAATTTTGGAAACAGAGCTACGACTTTAAATCAACTTACAAGTATTGTAAAACAATCATCATAACTTATATAACAATATTACACTTCTTCATATTCTCTGTCTGTCAGTAAGTAATTGGGCGCAGAAATTAGCAAATCCTCTGGGAATTTTGCACAACGTGAAAATACATGTCAACCACCGTTATGTCATATTCACTACACTTAGCATTTTCTCTGTATCACAGTACATAGAAAATTATTGAATAAAATCTAAGAGCACCACATATAATTTTCACTTGCCCACCAAAACTCCCACCAAAAAGAAAATCGCGTAAATACATGCTCGTCCTCAATCGCGCTGTATATGACAATATTACTAATTTGCGTTATTTTTACCTCTAAACAAAAATAAACCTATTGTTATATAAAGCAAAATTTGAAAAGATAACTGGATTTTTCCGATCCTAATTTTTGGTGCTATGTATCTCTTAAAGCGCAATATGATCAATTGTTTAAGTTCAATTGAAACCAAAATAGTCGCTTCAAATTAATTACTAACAAATAAAACTAACTTGTTTTACTCTATTCGCCGTCTTCAACTATTTCTTGCTTGGCACGTTTCTCAATTTTGATCTGTTCCGTAGTAGTAACGTTACCATCGCTGGCTGGTTCTTGGTTATCGTCGTCCTGGGCATCATCCTTACTGTTCTCATGCAAGAGCACGTACTCTCGTTGAGAAAATCCGAACTTAACGACATCCCGCTCAAGCAATTCTACATACCGACGTCCTTCTATCTTCTTGTTATTCACGAACGTGCCATTAGCCGAGTCTGTCGAAAATGTAGTATAAAATTAATTAATGATTTTGTCTAGGAACATGCAAGTCATGCTAATGAGCTCCCGTCAGTGCCGTAACTAGCGGTGCTGGCGTTACCTACGCACAGGGCGTTGATCTTGGGAGATGTTGAAATTACCGAATCAGGACCAAGTTTTGCGTTGGGCATGATAGATAATAATATACAGTCAAAACAGTTATGAGGATCCACGCCATTCTTCTGTCGCCCTGCACTTGTGAGTGGTATAAAAACGGATCATTGTCGGCTCACAAAGGAACGACGCTGTACAATCTTGTGCCAGGCCCATTAAAAAGCTATTTACAACACTGGGTGCCACTTATGATTATCATAAGTATGTAACTGTAACCCAGCAACCATATGTTTATACATAAAAACGTACGTTCTTAATAGGTTAACAAGTGAATTACCACCAGATTATAAAATTGTAATTTTCAAACTAGTTTTCTTTTGTAAACATACAATTATACACTCATTTGCAAAAAAAACGGGCACCTAAGCAATGAACCATTTCAAATGTTAATATTTCTTTGTTTGATAATTATAGGTAGTTTTATCCACACAATTTGCTAAATTAATAAGAAAATAATCGTTTTCATCAGTATTTCATAAAATTTAGATACAATTTATGGGAAATAATGCTAAACCTCGCTAGTAGTGTATATTCGCTAGTAGTGCATATGCTCATGAAGTAAAAATAAAAAAGTTTTTTTGTTTGTTTTTCTTTAATAAAGTAAAAGCAGATAAATGTTTAGTATCGAGTGTGACCCCCTCTAGCTAAAATCACAGCTTGAATTCGTCTGGGCATGCTAGCGAGTATATCCCGGATACTTGCTTGCGGAATACGTTCCCACTCCGCAGTAATCACATTCTTCAGCTCTCTGATGGTCTGCGGAGCCGGGTGTACTGATCTCACACGCCGTTTCAGAACGTCCCAGACATGCTCTATGGGATTGAGGTCGGGACTTCGAGCTGGCCAATCCAAACGACGAATGCCGACCTCTTGCACATACGCATTAACATCGCGGGATCGGTGGGCGCGAGCATTGTCGTCCATAAAAATCGAGTCTTCACCTAGAGCGGCCAATGCGGGTTGTGCATGAGAAATTAGAACTTCCGTTATGTATCGATGCCCAGTCAGTGAGCCGTTTTCAATGAAGACTAACTCTGTACGATCCATTGAATTTATTCCTGCCCAAAACATAACAGAGCCCCCACCATAAGGTGTGATTTCTTCGAAACATGCCTCTGCAAAGCGTTCTCCTTGTCTTCTTAGCACTCGCCGACGTCGATCTTCACCGAACAGAGATATCCTGGCTTCATCAGAGAACAAAACCCTATTCCAATCGTCTTGAGTCCATGATTCACAATTTCTAGCGAACCTAAGCCTGTGAACTCTGTGCTCACGGAGTAATTTGGGGCCGCGGGCCGGGCGGTGACTGCGTATATTGGCAGCGAGAAGCCTCCTCCTGACCGTCCATAGACTAATATGCACATTTCTTACTTCTTGGAGGTTGTTCTTAAGATCCACATACGAAGATTTGCGATTTCTCAATGCACGACTCACAAGAAAACGATCATCCCGTGGTTGGGTACATGGTTTTCTTCCAGAACCAGGCCTTCTCTCGACAGAACCAGTCTCCTGATATCGCTGCCAGGTCCTTTGGACTGTCGAGCGACTAACATTTAGCCTCCTAGCCACGAAACATTGGCTGTAACCCTCTTCAAGCAGCGCGATAATTTTGGTAGCTTTTACCACTTTATCTACCATTTTTGATACAGCCAAACAGCATTAAATAAAGCTTTGACAGTCAAGGATATGAAATTAATCGATAAAAATTGAATAAAAGTTATGAAAGTCGATGTTAACTTCTGGAACTTCGCGCCAAAAATGTAGGATAAAAAGGGGTTTTCTGTAAAAATGAACATCAAATGAAAAATTGAATTTAGAACGTACTTTTTTAAATACCACAGCATTTTTAAAACCGGCCAGTAACGTGTACAAACGATTGAAACCTTTTTGGTATTGTATCTTTTTAAATATGAATGAAAATCAAAACCGCCCGTTTTTTTTGCAAATGAGTTTATATGTATTTACTTATTTTCCGTCAAGAGAAGGGGAAAATTTCATTAAGACAAAATAAAAAACGTAAAATTTGAAAAATATTTACCCAAATCTATAATGTATGGTCTGACCCGACGTCCTTGCGACCCATCCGGTCTGGTAAATGGCGTGGCGCGGTACTGCAAAGCCGCATGCTGTTTGCTTATAGATGGGTGTTCCAGCATTATATCGACAACTTTCTTGTCACGGCCGATAAGGAACGCAGATTGTCGGTGAATATACAATATCGGCAATGCTTTGTCACCTTTAAAAGGATAGAATCTGAAATAATAAACAATACATATAAATGACCTTCATTTCACATAATGGTGGTTTAAACTCGATGCATACACCAACTCTTTTAAGACAGTAATTAAAAGAAAATCCCAGGTTGGCTTGTTTGATATACCTTTTATTTGTAAATCAGCATTTTTAAGAAAAATCAATTAATAACACTGGTCAACAGTGGTTTTGTTGCCCTTAATCTAAGAGTGGTTTTAATTAGCTCGATAGCAATTATTTCCAAAATTGTAAATGTTTTTTGGAAATTGGCTCGTTTTTTTTTAATTTTCATTTTTGCATTGTATGAAATAACCAGTAAGAACAGTAAATAATTCTGCAATTATATTTTTAAATATCAACTTTTTTTTAAATTTTGTTACTAGCTATTTCATTTTAATATATAATTATTGTATCTAGAAGATGAAAAATCGAATAATTTATATTAAGCTTCAAAAAGGACTTCTATTAGCTCTTCATTATATTTTTTGGGAACATTCTCTTTTCAAAGATCAGCAGTAATCTGCCATCATGTGACGGTCCCATCTACACTGATATCATTCTTCTATCATGTTAAGATCTTGGTGGAAGCACTATAAGCATCATATTTCTTGCAATAATTTCTCAGATTTTCATAAAATGTCTACATATAACACACAGGAAATGTAACTTTACGCTTATAAGCAGGACAAAAACATAAATCTTTTCGTCATCATATACACAATTTAATTGTAATTTAGTGCTTTATAGATAGTTATAGTTTGTTACATCTTATTCTCAACTTACTTCGCTCTACTATCAGACTTACGAATAAGGCAAGGATATTTTGTATATTCATTTTACTGACCAAATAAAAAAGTTTTACAGGATACGTCGATGCACCAAATCAGAGTACAGAAAATGAATTTTAACAATATAACTAAAGAATAACGTGTCATCAAAATCATTTTTGCTAATGTATGTAAATGGCTCGAGCCTGCTCTACAATGTAGAATTTTGTTTCGAGTTTTTCTTCTCTTGCGTGATATTATATGTATATTTTAGAATTTAATCATCTTTTACTAGGGGTGGTAAATCATATTCTTACTCCGTTACCATATGGAAATTTTAAATTACGTTAATCAATCTAGTTAAGGCAGTAGTCTGCTTTACAGGTTTAAAAAAAACTATTTTTCGTTTTTGTCTTAAATCTATTCCAAAACTATCCAAGAACATGTGTTCAAAATTTTAGAGGCCAATTCGACATATTTTCGAAGCTAGTTCACTTTTAGTGGCCGAGCATCG
This sequence comes from Lymantria dispar, assembly GCA_032191425.1. NCBI lineage: Eukaryota > Metazoa > Arthropoda > Insecta > Lepidoptera > Erebidae > Lymantria > Lymantria dispar. The sequence continues at coordinate 15,506,568 of CM063453.1, read as the reverse complement.
AACTAGTGCAAATGCTCGGGTAGACCTCGAGCAGTCAAACAGAATACAATAGAAGCGCGCGCAGCGCTTCTATTGTATTCTATTGTTTGATTATACTCGTATATACCTGAAAAGATCGAACCGTCCTTTAAAATATTACGGGGATAGTTGACTAACATCTAATTATACTCGTTCCAACCATTTATTTAACTTTTGGAAGGTCGAATTCTGATCAATTAGTGTTGTACCAATGTATTACGGATACTATGTTTTGTAATAATCGATTTTAGTCAGGAAGAACTTTTAATCGATTTAACACGGATATTTTATTTTTGCTTAAATACATATTTCATATTATTTAAAAACTTCACTTCTGTAAATATATTTGTTATTTGGGCACATTAATTTTTGCATACCCACTAATTCAGTCCTCCCAAAATATTTTACTTTGTACTTTGCAAAATAAAAAATAACTACTTTATGAAGCATTTTTCCATTAAGCGGGGTCCGCTGCTCCAAACTTTACTTAGAGACAATGGCGCCCTCGTCTGCGGTAGTAAATCACTAATTTTCTCATCCAGCCTACCCCTTTTTTTTTAAGCCGAATTGGCAACACTGAACGGCGCGCCGGCGACGCCATTTTGTTGTGTTGTCTGTCACTCGCAACAAGACTCCCGTGCTAGTCACATTTCTGTTTGCTGAGTGCTCTTTCATATTTTTCATACGCTGTGTTGAGTATTTATATTCCACCGTATTGATTTCATTGTTCTTACTTTGATTGAGTTGAGCGTATCGTTCCTCCCAGTAAGATTTTACTTGCAAAATGCCGAAAGGTATGGTGCTTAAAGGACAATCCAGAGAGTTAGTGCTGCGGCTTCGTGAATTTTTTGAAAAGGAAAGCCGCAATGGCGGATTCCTTATACCAGTAACCCAAGTTAGAGACCGTGTTGCAGCAGCATTAGGTATTAGTGCTCCAACGGTGGCGAAAATCACTAAAGAAGCCTATGGTAGTAGTGGTATTGAACAGAACAAGCTATCTACGCCTAAGAAAAAACGTCAGCCCCGTAAAGTGACAGCAATTGACAGTTTTGATACTGATGCTATTCGTCGTCATATATACAATTATTACACAAGCAAAGAGATTCCTACTTTGAAAAAATTAGTAGCGTCTCTACGAAACTGTGGCTTGTTTCGTGGTCAAAAATCTTCTTTGTCAAAGGTGCTGCACCAAATCGGGTTCTTGTATAAGAAATCCGACAAAAGAAAATTTGGAGAGGATCATGGAGGACTATCATGAGGAGATGAATGCGGACGTGTATGAAAAGTGGTTCAGAGAAATGCTTACATCACTTGAAGAGCCATCAACAATATTTATTGATAATGCACCCTATCACTCTCGCCAAATTAATAAAATGCCAACACAGGCCAACAAAAAACACGAGATTATAAACTGGCTTCGTGATAATGGGGAAGATGTGGATGAATCCCTACTAAAAGTAGAATTACTTAAAATATTAAAAAGTAAAAAGCAGCCAAAACGATATGTCATCGACGAAATGGCAGCAGAATATGGGCATGTTGTAATCAGAATTCCTCCGTACCACTGTCAATATAATCCAATTGAAATGATCTGGGCACAAGTCAAAGGACACGCCGCAAGAAACAATACAACTCCTCCTTTCACAGCAAATAAAATGCTTGAACTTTTAAAAAAACGCATGTGCTAGTGTGACGCCTGAAAACTGGGCGAGTGTCGTCAACAAGACAAAAAATATAATATTCTCTGATTGGGATCGGGAAATTGAATTTGACAACATACCTACACAAGAGTTAATAATAAACACTGCAGATGATTCAAGCGACGATTCGAGTTCGTATGAAGAATCCGACGATTCGTTATAATAAAATAATATTAAAATATTTTGGTTTGTTTATTTCATGTTATAGGTATGATGAGAAGATTTTTATATCTCCCTGATACAATTTTAACGTGTTGTCTTTTACAACAATTCAAAACTCAGTTGTCAGCTGACCTAACTGCAAATAAGTGTAATCGATTATTTGCGATTCATTAGTTTGCACCGAATACTTTTGATCCTGTCACTAGATGCGATAGAACGTAACTTTTTTTATAACGGAAATGAATTATCACTTAAATTTTATGAATAGAGCTATTTATAGCATATTAATGTATTTAGTGGGTAATAATTAAGATATATAAATTTTATTGGGCAGTTTATATATTTCTCTGTTCACTCGTTTCAAAGTTAATAATTGCGTATAATGAAACAGTTACGTCCTAAAGCATGTGTCAAAAGTAAAATAAATGGTTGGAACGAGTATAGTGTAAGTATCCAAAAACTTATATTTTTTAACCGAAAACTTTAAAGCCCGTTTTCTCGAGTTTTAATTTTCACAAGTTTTAGAAAACGGTGCCAGCGATAGCAAAAACAATATATATCCAATCGAAAAAAATCAAAGTGATCTAGCTTCAGTATTAAATTATCTTCTACTAGCTGACCCGGCGAACTTCGTAATGCCATAATTTTTTTTTCGTAAATACATTTTCTAAATTTCCGAATATATATTCTCTGATGGAGGAACCATTACGGCTTTGTCGGGAAAGATTCGATCGTCTTGGTCTTGGCCATTGTTAATGATGATTCAAAGAGAATACAAATTACTGATGATTGATTTCTGAGAAAATTATAATTATCAAATTTTAAACCATACTTAACTAACTATAAACAAAATTACGTTTAGCTATCATTTGCATTTTCTTATTACATATCAATTGAGATTTTGTTATCCTACGTTTCATAGTGACTTGTATTCTCTTTGACATGACTTCAGTGCGAATATGGAAATGTCATGTTTAGCTCTTGTATTATATTAATTTTTTTAGTGTTACATTGAATAATTTTGCTGATATTTTATGTAATATAATACAATTAAGTACATACCTTAGGAATGTGATATAAGAGTGGTTTACGTGTATTTTCATATTCTACCGTAATGCCCAGAGAAATCAAATAATTATGTTTACAGCGGCTAATTAATGGTAATGACTTGACTTACTGATGGACATGACTATAAATATGCTGTTCTATATAAAGAAATGTTAAATAAAATGAAGAAAATTGTATCAGACTTGGCTGTATGGTTTTTGATTCCTTTGCCCGTCCGAATGGATAAACAGAAACAAAATAAAATCTATTTGACATTTTATGCCATGTCACACGGGAACGCGATCGAACGGGATAAAAAGTAGCTCATTGCCATTAAGAAGAAGAATGGGATAAAAATTATCCTATGTCCGTCTCCTGGTTCTAAGCTACCTCCCCACCAATTTTCAGCCAAATCTGTACAGCCGTTCTTGAGTTATAAACATAGTAACTAACACGACTTTCTTTTATACAGTATGACTGGTAAAAGATTGTACATATTGAAGGAAACGATAGACAATGGTCACATGTAACCAATAAAAATGTAAAAAGAATACAATATTAATTAACCACATAGTAAACATCAACAACATTAGTGTCGCAAGACTCCTAAAAAGTTGGTCACCCTATAGGCGATACGTTGATTCTGATAGCGTTACAATTACAGTTTTGTTAGAACTGTTGTCAAGATTTTTATATTTATTACTAGAATTACTAAAACTAGGTGTAGGAATAATGTCATAAAAACCATTAAAAGTTGCAGACTCAGCTCTTACCAATCCCGAAATAAGGTGATTTGTTTCTTATCAAAAGAATATTTTTGCCAGTGTACCATACGTCGTGTTACGACCATACGTCTCACGACGAGGGCGCATTAGAAACCGAAAAACACTACACTTAACATATGATAACACACTGAATCTCACTTAGTCTTTTCTAGATTTATGTGACCAAATTGCATTCGCGGGGAATAATCCCGTTCACCAAAATCTTGAACACGTCGAAAATGACATATGTGTAATCGCTGCTAAATTGTTATTGACATAATATTAAAAAAATATTGGTGGTAGGTGCAACCCTGTAGACAGTCTTTTGTCTGCAGTCGCGGGCCGGTCCGTCCGGGGCAGTACCACACTCTCGCAGAAGATCGACGTTTGAGTAGTAGCAATTTGCTGCTGCACTTCGTTCGGTGAGCGAGAGAGCCGGGAGCCCAACTTTCTGGGTGTGTTTGTGTGTGGCGGGTTTTGGTGAGGCCTGAAACCTGCGGTGGTGAGGTCTTGGTCGGGGTATTGAGCGTGAGGGGCTGGCATGGTGTACAGGGAGACCCGATGGGAATGGTCACCGCCGGCCACCTGCCGGTCAGCAGGGGACCCGAACCCAGGATCATCCTCCCTGGGAGGCTGTCCCACCAACCGGCGAAAATCCCGTTGGGTAGTCGTCGTGCCGGTGTGGGAAACCGGAGTGGACCTCGGCGGCTACACACGGGGGGGCATCGGGGGCCCTTCCGTGCTTCGTGTCAGCTCCTCACAACACTCACTCCTCGACCATGCACTATGCCCTGCCTTTTTTTTTTGGTATCACCAAACTCCGTTATACACATTCACACTCCCTTCCTCCTCTTCTTAAACAATAACTCATGGCCAAGAAAAATAAAAAGAGAACGTTTTCTACGGCGGTCCCCTTATCCACATTTGATGTGGATTTTTGCAATATCAGGGGTCTACATAGCAATCTCGACGCCGTCCATCATCACCTCGAGACGGCGCGGCCTGCCTTACTCTTTTTAACGGAGACGCAGATAGGTGCTCCGGATGACATTTCGTACCTAAATTACCCCGGCTACGAGTTGGAGCATACCTTCCGTCGTAAAGCCGGGGTGTGCGTATTCATCCGAGGTGATATCTGCTGTCGCCGCCTTCGGGCCCTCGAACATGGTGACTTGTCAATCCTGTGGCTACGCGTAGACTATGGAGGGCTTACCCGCATCTACGCATGCCTCTACAGGTCCCATGGCAGTGATCCGGGGTCAATTCAATTATTTGAGAACGTCCAATGGGGGATTGACGAAATATTGGAGCAGTGTCCATCAGCGGAGGTGGTGGTTCTTGGAGACTTCAACGCTCATCATAAAGAGTGGCTGGGGTCCCGAACCACTGACCTCCAGGGTCGACATCTCTTCAATATGGTCTCGGCCTATGGTCTCTCACAACTGGTGACACAGCCCACCCGTATCCCAGATATTGAGAGCCATGAGTCTTCTTTACTGGATCTTCTGCTGACTACACACCAGCACGGATATCAGGTAGTGGTTGAAGCGCCTCTTGGATCTTCTGACCACTGCTTGGTCCGTAGCAGTGCCCCTGTTGTAAGGCCTAGTCGTTCTAAGGCGACTGGGACTCGCAGAGTCTGGCAATATAAGTCTGCAGATTGGGATGGACTGCGCGAGTTTTACGCATCCTACCCATGGAAGCGGCTTTGCTTCGCCTCTGGGGACCCTGGCGTCTGTGCGGACTGCGTTACCGAAACGGTTATTACGGGGATGGAATTATTCATCCCCAACACCAAAATACCCGTCGGTGGCCGCAGCCGACCCTGGTTTAACAAAACCTGCAGGACGGCTGCATGCCAGAAACAGTCCGCATATCGGGCCTGGAATAGGGCCAAAAAATGCCAGGACCCGAACGCCAAAGAGGTGAAGCGGAAATTTAACGCCGCTTCTAGATCTAGTAAGAAGGCTATTGCCAGAGCCAAGGCGGAACATGTTGCCAGAATTGGCGAGCGATTGCAAAGCTATCCCGCTGGGAGTCGTGCATTCTGGTCGCTCGCCAAGGCTGCACAAGGCAACTTCTGCCAGCCCAATCTCCCACCACTGCAGAAACACGATGGTAGTCTGGCCCACAGCGCAAAGGAGAAGGCCGATCTTCTAGGTCAATTCTTTGCCTGTAACTCGACTTTGGATGCCGGAGCTGCCACACCACCTACCATCCCACGGTGTGAAAGCTCACTGCCCGAAATCCGCATCACGCAGCGAGCGGTTAGGCGGGAGCTGCGGCTTTTAGACGTCCATAAGTCGAGTGGACCGGATGGCATCCCTGCAGTGGTACTAAAGACGTGCGCCCCTGAATTGACTCCCATCCTCACGCGCCTATACCGACTTTCCTACGCTACTAATAGGGTTCCGTCTTCGTGGAAGGTAGCCCATGTCCACCCGATCCCTAAAAAGGGAGACCGGTCTGACCCATCGAATTACAGGCCAATTGCGATAACATCCTTGCTCTCCAAGATAATGGAGAAGGTTATAAACCGCCAGCTTCTGCAGTACCTTGAGGATCGCCAGCTTATCAGTGATCGCCAATACGGCTTTCGTCATGGTCGGTCGGCTGGTGATCTTCTTGTGTACCTCACACACCGTTGGGCAGAGGCCTTGGAGGGCAAGGGTGAGGCGCTGGCGTTCAGCCTAGATATCGCAAAGGCGTTCGATAGGGTCTGGCACAGGGCACTTCTATCGAAGCTACCATCATACGGAATCCCCGAGGGACTCTGTAATTGGATTGCCAGCTTTTTGGATGGTCGGAGTATAAAAGTCGTCGTAGATGGCTCCTGCTCCGATACCATGACCATTAATGCTGGTGTACCACAAGGCTCGGTGCTCTCCCCGACGTTGTTTATCCTGCATATCAATGACATGCTCTCTATCGAGAATATGCGTTGCTATGCGGATGACAGTACGGGTGATGAGCGGTACACTGAGCAACGGAATATCCCTCGGAGTATTCAGGAAAGAAGGGTTCAACTTGTGTCTGAAGTCGAGCGCTCTCTGGGGCGGGCCTCGGAATGGGGTGAACGGAACCTAGTCCAGTTCAACCCCACAAAGACACAAGTTTGCGCGTTCACTGCAAAGAAGGACCCATTTGTCATGGCGCCTCAGTTCCAAGGAGTAACTCTTCCAATTTCTGAGAGTATTGGGATTCTCGGCGTCAAAATATCGAGCAAAGTCCAGTTTGGGAGTCATTTGGAGGACAAAGCCAAATTGGCAAGCAAAAAGTTGGGCGTCCTGAACAGAGCCAGGCGGTACTTCACACCGAGACAGCGTCTTGTACTATACAAAGCACAAGTTCGTCCTCATGTGGAGTACTGCTCACATCTCTGGGCAGGTGCGCCCAAATATCAGCTAGACCCACTTGACTCCCTGCAAAGACGGGCTGTTCGAATCGTCGGGGATCCCAATCTTACGGACAGATTGGAGTCGCTGGAGCAGCGGAGAGACTTTGGGTCACTCTGTGTACTCTACCGACTCTTTCACGGGGAGTGCTCCGAGGAACTGTTTGACTTGGTACCACCGTCACCATTCTACCAACGTACCACTCGACATCGCAGCAGGGTTCATCCATTTCACCTGGAAACGTTATGGTCTTCAACTGTACGTTTCCAGCGATCATTTCTCCCACGTACGTGCAAGCTCTGGAATGAACTACCTGCTGCTGTGTTTCCCGAGCGCTATGACATGTCCTTCTTTAAACGAGGTTTAAGAAGAGTATTTCCTTCACGGTAGGCAGCGGCCTGGCTGTGCCCCTGGTATTGCAATGGTCCATGTGCAGCAGTTTCACTTACCATCAGGTGTGCTGCTTGCTCGTTTGCCACCGTTGGCAATAAAAAAAAAAAAAAAAAAAAAAAAAAATAATAACGAACGTGCATAAAAAACAATACAGCGTGCGGAGCTACGCAAGGATTAGAAATACAGTATTACGATTCCGTAATTTCGGACGACTAATTTTTATTTTAGGTTGCAGTGTGACCAGATTTAAATTGATAATTATGCTAGCTACTCATTTGAATACTACTAAAATCTGCTATTTTTTTTGGAATAAATGCTAAAATTCTGCTAATAGATGAAGTTTTAATGTGCACGAATATTAAAGGAAAACGCAACTTAATATTTTCAAATGTTTATCAACAAAAAGTTTCTAAATTCTATTCACATTTGTATGCAGAGTGTATCAGGTTATGGGGCAACTGGTCAAACGGGAGTTAGGCAATGGCGGTAGGAACCCATGAAAAAAAAATTTAAGGCAAAATAACGATTTGTTAATGAATTAGTGACATGTAAAATTTTCAAATTTGTCATCTCTTTTTCGTGTAGATCTGATTGAAATGTATAAAGTTAGTGATACTTAATCTACAACATATTCATACTTTGATAAATGTTCATTAGAATTTGAATAAATCAATGATTACACTTGCATAAATAGACAAACTTCGCTTTAAATCAGCTGATCGGCCGATGACCGTTGACGAGGTGCCTTTGTATCTACGCTACCATTGAAGCATTTGCGCAATTCATACCTATTTATACTGTCGAAGATTTACATGCCTACATGTATCCTGTCGGTACATGCCTACATAATACGTAACATTTAAGGCATTAACTTTTAGACACACATTTATGAAATCACTTTTTGAATTTTTGAAAACACACTACAACATATTCGAACAGTTGCCTCATAACCTGATACACCTGTATAGGGTTTTAAGCTAGCTCGTAAAATTTACGCATTCATCCTGTTCTTTAACTGCCTGTTTGACATGTAGAATTGCAGCAACATGTTCGTTTTTAAATTTGTTTCGTACGTCAATTTTTTATACTGTTCAATTGAGAAAATATGCGCTCACAAGATGTATTAAACATAGAATGTATATGAGAATTGCCAGTTGCCTGCACACATGCACAAGAATTGAGTGCACGGATGGCATAACGGTTAAGACATCGATTTACTGTGCCAGTGTCGTGGGTTCAAATCCCATGCGGGACAACACTTTGTGCGACTTGTTGTTCTGAGTCTGGATGTAATTTGTGTCCGTTAATTATATGTTTGTGAAGTCCCCAGCAATACAAGAACTATTTCCTTAGTGCGTTGCCTTTAAAAAAAAAAAGAAAGAAAAAGTTCAGAAGAAGAAAACTTACATTATTTAAGAAAGATAGATTTTTTAAATATGTTTAGGGCAACTACCCTAGTGAAACACATTTATTTAGTCAATGTCTAATTCTGCTACTTTCCTGCAAGCCTTTTTAATATTATGCTAAAATCTGACAAATTTTCGAAATCTACGACATAATCTGCTAAGCCCTAAATTAGGGATCAGATTCTGCTAAAATCGCAGAATTCTGCTAAATCTGGTCACACTGTTAGGTTGTTTAGGTAAGGATTTACGTATGACGCGAGGGACCCAACGGGTGTAGCGCGTGCTCATTGGCTGGCTCAGCACGAGACCATAGAAATGGTATGACGTATTTTACCTATAACTAGATCAATGTGACGCAACTATTTATTTCAAGTGCGTTGACCTATAAATAGGTACGTATAATACAGGTGTTTCAGCTGTGTCCATAACTAAATATATTAATAAGATAATTGGTTCAAAATTTAAGTACCATTTTTTTTTTACATATTCGGTATCAGAATCGAGTACTGAATACCCTCCTTCAATATGTACAATCTTTTACCAGTCATCCTGTATATATAGATTTGAACTAAGAAAGTTGGACAAAAGTACTATTTAAATTGTTTTGCAACACAGTTATTTTTTTTTTCAAAGTGTATATTTTTTCAACCTTCAAAACAATTTGGAATTTCATCATTTCTTCGGTATTTTTTTAGTTCATATAGAAAAGTAATATTTTTTTTAAACCTTTAATATAATACACTATCGTCTTAAAATTTCGTTTACCGCAATCATTGCCTTCCCTTCCAAAAAAAATTGCTGAAAAACGCTTTTTTTTGGCTTTTAAAGCAGACTTCTGCCTTAAAGTGTAAATTATTAAAAATATAAAATACACTAAAATCATAAAAAACAGAGCCAATTCAGAACTTTCATTAATATATTCTAAATCTGGGAACTTAAAAGCATATAAATTTGTAGAAATATCCACGGCAACATACAAAAATGGTTTTTTGTTGACCAGTGTAATCTATACCATGTAACTGCTGGTCTCTTTAATTCTCACTTTTATGGAATTAGCGTCGTCTTTAGCTCATACACGTCCCATTACTAAGCGTAATTCGGGTGATTAAAATTAGTCTACTACATCATGCAGGCCATCTGGCCTTCATGATTTTGCTTACATCCTTTCAACATCTTTTACAACCCACGTAAAAAAGGATTAGTGATTAATATTTTACTATACCGGGCATATATCTACGTGAATAAATAACTAATCTGTAAAATTGATGAGCATACCTCCATCTCCTCTTTGGCTGTTTGGCGTCATCAGGCTCCGTATACTTGATGACGACACCATTAACAGTATTGGCATCGGCTGTCAGTTTACCTGATAAACCGAAATTAGGTTTCTCTTTATCAGCGGCGGCTTTGCCATCTTCCTTTTTCACATCAGTTTTACCCCAGCTGTAATCCTTATCATCATCTGCATCAGCAAATCTGCACAAAGATGTCATATAATATAAAAATATCTTCAATGAAACTAATTGTAAAAATTTTCATCTCAGTCTTTATAAGTTGGATTATTGGGCTCAGGTCATCGGGTTGAGAGCCCTCAGCGTCAACCATCAGTCCCAATAAAGCCAAAAAACTATAGTCACACAAAAAAAAATTGGCTCAGGCATGGACATGGGATGGGAATTGACTATGCCACGCTGGTCAGACGTGTTAGTATAAGGTTTTATATCAAATTTTGTTTTTCTTGGATCGATGTTACCTGCATATATACCTTGGTCGTCTCTTACGACAGCCACATGCAAGAGGGGGTGGGGGGGTTGGTTAATGATTAATTCTTATGCCGTAAACACACGGATAAATTTTAATGATAATAACAATTTTGTTGTAATTAATTAATATTGCTCTGTAATAGAGGCTACGAATACTATCAACCCTTGCTTTGGTCGTGCATGTTGTAAAACACGACTAATACCTATAAATAGACCTGGAAAAGCTTCATCTGATGCCCTCTGGTCAACGATTATATTCACAAGGAAGGTTGACGGCAGATGGCCAGTCATAAATTGCTAAAATTTTTGCAATATGTACTATGAAAGAACAAATTAAGTCAAAAGTACATTTTGTACATTTGAATTGATCTCTAATAGGGCGTCTACATGTTGGCCGAGTGCAGGCGAGCGAAGGCGAACGCCAACGTGTGTACACCCGATTTGCCTTAGTTGGCCAACGCTCGCCGTCGCTCGCCTAGTTGGCCGAGTGAATACAAGCGCCAACGTGTGGACAGCTGATTTGTCTTCACTCGCCGTCGCTCGTGATCTCACATTGGCCGAGTCGTCATTACACGGTTGACATCCATCGCGGTTAGACGTGTTTAATGTGATATTGTCGCTCAATATAAATTATTATATTTTCAAATTTGCATCACTACTTCTAGATATGCGACGTAAATAATTAGATCCAAGTCACCCTATATGTTACCTATAGTATCAAAATGTATCTTCATCATTCATCATCATTTTAGCTAATATACGTCCTACTGTTGGGCTCGAGCCTCCTCCACAATAAACGGGAAACTGACCTTAGTATTCCATGCTAGTCAGACAGGTTGGTATAGGGTTTTATTTCGAGGTTTCCTTCTCTTGCATATATGTTATATACTTATTATGTATTATATCCCTTAATCGTCTTTTACGACATTCACACACAAGATAGGGACTGGTGAATTTTTTTCTTACTCCGTCACCACACGGATATGTCTTACATTGTTCTATTTCTGTGAATACTCAGTATCAACCACCTTCTTTTTTTCCCACTTTACTGCGGTATACACTGAAATAATAGGTATATACGCTCATTAAATAAATAGTTAAAGCTGCAGCAACGTTAATGTCAACGTCCGTAGTGTTTCAGTGCACAATGAACACTGACGGAGGCCAACGTGTAGACACTTCTACCAACGCTCGTCTACGTTGGCCACTCGCGTTGGCGTTCGCCGCACTCGGCCAATGTGTAGACGCTAGCACTCGCCTTGTACCTATTTGCCGACGCTTGCGTTGGCCTAGGCTCGGCCAACGTCTGTACGGGACTTAAGAAATAAGATACGAGCAGGATGAGGATGTTTAACTTATATTTTTTATTTTTACTATTTCTACGCATTCAATACCTTTATACTGTGGATACTTCAGCCTTAAAATGTTATATTATACATATTGTCTTGTTGTTCTTCCGTGTGGTGACGGAGTAAGAATACAATTCACCACCCCCTATCTTACCCGTGGGTGATCGTACGAGACGACTAAGGGATATAAAACGCATATAACATCTATGCGAGAGAAGGAAAACTCGAAATAAAACCCTATACCAACACGTCTGACCAGCGTGGTATAGTAGGTCAATTACCCTTCCATTGTGGAGGAGGCCCGAGCCCAACAGTGGGACGTATATGTGCTGAGATGATGATACATATTGTCACAAACATCAAATAGTGTTATGTAACATAGATTTTCAAAAGTAATATTCAAATGCTGCTATTGCTTAATAACGTCAGTTGTTCGAGTTCTCGTAACATTAGTTGTCCAACTTTTTGTAAAAGGCAAGAAAACACTGATGATGATCAGTGTTTTCTTGCACATATACATCATAGCTCATATACATGCCACTGTTAGGCTCGAGCCTCCTCCACTATGGGAGGGAAATTGACCTCCTATATCCCGCTGGTCAGACTGGTTGATATAGCGTTTCATTTCGAGTTTGCCTTTTCTTGCATTGATGTTATGTGAAAATAATGCAATCAAAAAAATACTGATTGTGAGGTCCTAATAATTAAATTAGGAGGAACCACCTCCTCAGTACTAGAACTTATATCTGTGACTTTCATAACTAATAGAGGATAATATTAGGAATTATAACGTAGATGAAATGAATGAATGGAAATGGGTCTAACAGAGACATATTACTGAGCAATTCGTCGTCCATTTACCAATAGACTATATCAAATAAAAATTTTAGACCTGTTTTGAGGTTTTGTTTTCTTTTACGATAATATTTATAAAGTACCTAGATAATCTTAAATATTACATAATTGTACGCAACTTAAAGAGAGACCTTTTCGTACTTTTCATTTTTACTCATAGACATCATATAGACTTTAAGCACGACATTAGTAAGTCGATAGAATAGCTATATAATAGACGAGGCCATAATAGATAGACGAAAGCAACATATTTATGATGAAAAAATACGAGAAAACATAAGTAAATAATTCTCATACTTCTTGTACTTTAACTATAAAAATTACTCACCGGCTCTTCTTTTCCCGAGGTCTTGGTTCGGATTTCATTGGAGGTCTTCCGCGATCCAAATTTCTATCATCTCTTGAATGATGTTCCCTTCTATCTTGACCTCGGCCTTCTTTGTAACGGTCACTGCGTACCTCAGGTCGACTGTTTCGATCCTTATAACGCTCCTCTGAATTGCGTGATGCTGATCGTTCTCTGAAAATATTAATTTGTACTTAGTGTGATTAAATGCCACAAAAGTTCTATCCTTTAAACTTCCTTTTGTTATCGAAGCAAATAAATAAAATTTAAATGTCTGTTTGTAATGTAAAAATAGTATTGTTTTTTTCATGCTCACACGGTTATTTGCACGTTACCTAAAAAACCATTTAACATTTTTGTGCCTATATGCCTATCTGTATGTCCCAGGCTATCTTTAAAACGGCCCTTGAAGTCTCAATTAAAAATTTCACTTCACACTTATTGATGAACAGTGACTTTAAAAATTGCAGTTGCAATACGAGTGACAATTTGATTGTCATACATGAGCCCAGTCTAGTCTAATTGGTAGAACGATTGGATCTGATTTTCAATAGGTGTGTATTCGAGTCTCACGCGTGGCAATTATTTTTCAACTGTTAACAATTTTTTATTGCAATACGAGTGACAATTTGATTGTCATACATGAGCCCACTCTAGTCTAATTGGTAGAACGATTGGATCTGATTTTCAATAGGTGTGTATTCGAGTCTCACGCGTGGCAATTATTTTTCAACTGTTAACAATTTTTTATTGCAATACGAGTGACAATTTGATTGTCATACAGCCCACTCTAGTCTAGTTGGTAGAACGATTGAATTTCATTTTCAGTAGGTGTGTATTCGAGTCCCACGCGTGACAATTATTTTTCAACTGTTAACAATTTTTGAAAGTCCTTAGTCATTTATTCATCAATGTGTGAAATTGTTGGCTTTCATTCGGTACTGCCCAACCATTATTACTTTGAAAATTTTGATAGAGCATGAAAAGGCACATAAAACATGAAAGCATAATCGCTACACTTTACCACTTTTCTATGAATTGGAGGGAGATGCATGAAAGCTATAATGAGTGAATGAAATAAGAGAACAATGTTACCATTGTTTCAAATAGAGCTCAGTCTTTGTTCATTCCTCTATGAAAAATAAATACGTAATTGAAGTGTTTTTTTTACTTTTGGCGGAAATTTGGAAGTGTCATGTGGTGGTCTTGTATTTTATTTAAAATCTTAATGGCTTTATATTACATCATTTTGATGGCATTTTATGTTATACGTAATGGAAGAACTGCTGGGGTGTTTAGAATATGATATAAAAGTGCTTTACATACGTTTTCGTTTCCACCAATAATCTCAGAAGATACCATTAACAGTGGCCATAACACTGTTGGAGGCGACAATTTGTCTTACTGACGGGCAATTATCAATATGAAGAAAGTGATGATGTATAAAAAAAATTATAACTCGACACTGGCAAAAATGGCTCGTATGATCTAGCCGATTACAAAGACAAAAAGAAGAAAACAAGTGTATTTGACATGTATATGTATTCACCTTTGGCGGCCTGACTTCTCAGTTCTACCGGCAGCATTCAAATTGTTCTCCCGACGAACTTCTCGGGGCCTGCAATCGACAAATGAGAAATTGACTAACAAATCCACTATCACCCCACAAAAAAATATTTACCCCGATGATTGTGATAAATCCCAATGGCTTAAATAAAAATATACAACAAAAATAAGAAAACATATAATAATTTTAAACATAAGTGAGATTTTTCCTAAGACAACTCGTAACAATGATCCTCTTAATGTGGCTGACTTAAGAAAATTGAAAATACCCACAGACGTTAATAATTATCGTAATTAACTAATTGCTAGCTTAAACAATGGCCAATTAGTTAATTACCTATCGACCTACACAAAAGAATAAAAGTTACGAGTCCTGCATTTTCAGTTATAATAATTAAACCTTTATTTTAAGGTAATCTTCAACGCGAAGAACCAATTATTTTGTCACTCCTATAAATCATACACTTACCATTACTTTTCAATAATAGCGATGATTTCGCGAACATACCTACTATTTTCAGTGTTTTCAATCATTTTCAATCATTACTCAAACAAAATTAATCTCTAGCAATTAGTTTATATCAAAACCATAGCTAAGAGTCAAAATATTTTATTACAAATGTATCTTCTTCAAATTGCCCGGGTTAAATCCAAATTGCAATTTTTTCCTAACTATTATCTTTATTAGTATTATTGAATAAAAAAAATTAAATCCTTTTTCATCCACTGATTTTTTGTTGTAAATTATATAATGTTCCACACCTTCATTGTATTTTCTACAATTGTTAAAGATTCAGTTATTCCGACTGCAAGGTAGATTTTATGAATAATTAATTTATTCTTGCTCCTCTTTTTCCATAATTTATTAAACTTCCTCTGTTCTATAATTAGTTATGATACATTTGTTTTCTGTTTTCGCTTCTTTTTTCTATTCTGTAACTGCTGCGAATACACTTCTCAGTCCATATTATTTTATTTTCTAAACATATAATCAATAATTCTTCAGTCATATAACCATAATGAATTTCTTGTCACTATCTCTCTTATTAAGCCATGTTTATAATCAGCAGCGTTTATTTGATTCAAACTTGATTTTAATTTTCATATTTAAATTTTCTATTTTTCAATTCTCTGCTTCCATTTCATTCAACATTATACTGTTTATCTTTATATCATTTTTAAGAACATCTCAAATTTTCTGTTAATTTATTAATTATACTAAAATATGAGTCATATTCTAGAGATTTCTATTTGTAACAATTTTATCTTCTTTTTTAAATATGAATTTGCTTATTACTTTGTCTATTCTATAAATTGCAGTGTGTAAAGAAATTTCTATAACGTCTGTATTCTACTTTTGTTATAACATACTGCCATCTTGAGTAAATTCTATAATGTAGTAAAACCTCTTCTATATTTTTAATATAATCTTGCAGAATCTTATTGTAATTTTCATATGTATGTTGTTAAACATATGAATCAATGTAATATTGATATCAAGCCTAAATATATCATACTGTATCTACTTTATATAGGTTATTGAATAATATACATAAGTATAATAAAAATATTAGATAATGTATTGTTGGAAATCAGGCGTAGATGCTAAAAAAATATTTTTTCATTCCTTTCTTTCTTAACGAATTTGTTCGGAATAGTTATTTGAAAAAGAATTATTCCTTCTAATAAATATTAAACCCATATGGTAGGTGATCTTTGCAACTTCAAGTATTCAAATTATTATTAAAATTATAAAATAAATTACAAACTCAGTGTTTTAAATATATTTTCTCTTATTATTTAAACGCCAGGCCCATTCTTGCTATTTTCTTAGCCAAGAACTGTCTTCTGTTTTCTTGTTCTTTTCTCAGATTAATAATTAAATTTCTTTTTGCGTTCTGGTATCCTCTTACCAAATTTTCAATTATAAACATAACAAGCATTCCATATAAATGCTAAAACTTCACTATTAGCAATATCCGACCGCAAGCGTCTTTTAGCGGTTACAGTACCGTTACCAAGTGCTTGAAAAACAAACATCCTCTCCGAAACAATTTCTTAATGCCTGTATTAGGCTGACAGTAAAATAATAACTGCTTCAAAATAATTTCCAACAAATATATAACAATGTGTATGTTCACACGTGCCTATTATTATCATTTAATGTGCAAATATTAAAATATGTTTGTAACACCGACATGTTCCAATCATAAGATTTTTCTGTAGAGTAGTCACTGTAAAAATAAATATAGTTATTTAACGTCGCAGATACACGCAGACCCCAACCAACTGTGGTTGGCAATCACTCATGCAAAACTTTGTACATTCATCTTGTGAAAAAATGTATATACTAATTCTTATCCAATTAAATATCTACTCTATAGTTTTTGTTTCCAATTATTAAACTATATGAATCTAGATACCTATAGAGATGCTTAATTTCTATAATTAAAAACTAGCTATGTAATGATTTTTATACCTTTCCGTAGAGAATGCCTCTTCTTGATATCTCTCCTTCCTGTCAGGGTACTCTTTGTCGCGGAAGCGGTCGTTTTCAGGTGGAACATACCTTAGAATAAAAGGCCAATTTGCTATCAATGAATAGAAAACGCAATTCGATTCTATCTCTCTTAATTAAAATTAATAACTTGGAATTATATGAAAATAAATAACGTAGAAAATTTAATACGGGCCGACCGAAATTTCCGTTTCGGCTTCGGGCAAGTTTCCGCCAAAATATGGGTCTCGGCTGATAATCGAGCCGAAACTACGGCTGAAACAGAAACTGAATTCGTAAGTTTTTGCGCTGCGCTAGAACATGCTCGGTGCACGAGGTGCGAAAAACGAAGTGTAATTTTACCGCGCTCGTAGTCATCACAGAGATCACTTCAAAAGAGGTATATTTTATTTACCTATTTATGTTATATGGGCATTTTCATAAAAATGTACAAGGGCGTTTTCAGGCCTGTCCCTCTAAAACATTACCTTTTTTAAACAATTAATTCTATTTGAAACTAGCACAAAATTTTACATTAGGTTTATTGTACATTTAAGTAATATTTTATAATATTATTTAAGCCAATTATAGTATAATTTTTCGATTAAAAAATAATATAACAACAGATTGCTATCATTTTATCGTGTCCCTTTGTAGCCAGACGATATTTCAACACTGAATTTACATATTAGTCTGTTGTAATAATTTGCTCAGTGCCGTATTTTGTTTTTCTGGTAGATAGTGTAGGGTCAATTTATTAAAAATATATATTAACTAGACGTAAAATAAATAAATAGAATTTGATTACCGTAGTGCGTTTTTAAAAATCCTGACACATCAGTTTTGTTACCACATTTTCTCCGAAATACTACTCTTTTTGTAGATGATTTATGTAATAATAACACTAACAGCCTTTTATTCAGCGGCTGATTTGTAAATATTGTTTAGTTTCTTCCAAAATTTCGTGTCAGGTGCACGTTTGATTCAGTGCTTCGCGCGAACGTACATTTTTTGTCAAGGTAAGTTACCAATATTTCTTAATGCATTAATTAGTAAACATATTTTTGTGGTTATTTTCAAAATATTTATAATCTAATACAACTTATAAAACTCGTGATGAGTCGTCACCACAATCATATATTTTTTAAATAATTAATCATCTTGCGAGGGTAAGATAACGTTTACGTCAGTTTTGTATGGTAACATATAGTATGACCTAAAAAGTAACAAACTGACCAGAAGACTGGACATTACACTTTTTACCAACTTACCAAAGAAGGTACCTATGTATGCCTACCATTTTATTTTATTATAGAGATTTTAGAACTTATTATTGGATTCTGATGAGAATGTAAATGTTTCTTTACAATTTTGTTACCGTCAGTATTGTTACTGTCCCCCAAATATTTCAACTTAAATTCTGGCTATTGTCTATATTTCGGGCTTTAATACCGTAATTTAACTTAAATTCAGAAATATGATAACTGTTTTATTATTATAATTATATTAAATAAACCATAGCTTTACATAAAAAAAAAATTAAAGTTAAGTGTTCCTTCTGTTCCCAACGGTAACACAATTTTGAATTTATGTGTCATATTTTTAGTATTTTTTAAGTTTCTTTGACGAATCTATATGATTAGGTAATTCAACCATGTTCTTTTCGTTTTTTATTAAAAAAAAGATATTCCATTTATTGTTTCATTTTAATCATGTTATAAAAAAGTATCAAACCTGACATCTTTTTGTCTGACTAGGCCCACATTTTTGCTTATTTTTAATAAATTATGCAATTAATCCAAGTTAAAAATTGAATTTCGTTAAATATATAAATTAGACCATTTCTAACATACATAATACCAACTAGAAATGAAAGTTAAAAAAAATCACAAGTTTTTTTTTGTACTGCTTATTTTTGTGAAAATGCCCATATAGTTAATAAATTATCGAGAACATTTTTGTCTTTGCAATTTCTTAGAAAAAAAAGTGGCTTATCAGGTGATAAACTTAGGCAGGTTTATTAGAAATCGAAATGATGTTGATCTTATGGTTTAGTTTCATAAGTTTCATTTTGTTTTTGTTTCAAAACTGACTGATTATGATAGACTATTTATTTTTCATACCACAAAATATTGACCTTATAATTTACACATTTATTAATTATGAGTGGTAGGACCACACTGTCGACAGTTATCTGTCTACAGCCGCGGGCCGGTCCGTCCGGGGCAGTACCACACTCTCGCAGAAAATCGACGTCTGAGTAGTAGCGATTTGTTACTGCGCTTCGTTCGGTGAGCGAGAGAGCCGGAAGCCCAACTTTCTGAGGGTGTTTGCGTGTGGAGGGTTTTGGTGGTGCCCTTGGTATCCACCGAGCCTCAATGCACGCATTCACACTCCCTTCACTTTCTTCGCGGTAGGCAACGGCCTTGTAAAGGTCCATGAGCGACAGCAACACTTACCATCAGGTGTACTGTTTGCTCGTTTGCCACCGTTTGCAATAAAAAAAAAAAAAAAAAAAAAACACAGCAGTTTCGGCCGAAACCAAGACTGAAGCAGAAATTCGGTTTCGGCCGTAAAAGGCAGGTTCAGTCGGACACTAAAATTTAATATATAGACCCATTCACCAGTAGACCTACAAAAAAAGTAAAGAAACTGCTACGATCTTGACATACCACATTTGCCTCCTCCACATTCATTAATCTCCTCATGCATGTTCTTCGGTTTAGGGTATTTCTAAACTAGCCTTTCTTAACAACGTCCCAGATTTGATCGCGGAATGTCTGTCTTGGCCTTCTCCCTCCAATACTTCCGTTCACATTCGCCCTATAAATTCCCCTTGTCAAGGAGTTCATACATTCTCTCTACATGACCAAACCAACTAAGCATACCACAATGTTCCCTAATCACTCTGTTCTTAATTCTATCACTCAATTTCACAACAATCATGCTCCTTAGCACTCCCATTTCCACAGCATTAGTAATAGAATAAGAAAAAAGCTTACCTTTCACGAGGGTCTTTTCTATCACCAAATTCTCGCCTCTTAGGTCCACGGTCCTCGTACTGATTGTAGCGATTAAAACCTACAAATATTAAATTTTGAAATAAAAAAGGAGCAGAAAGACAAAGTAATAATATCTAAGTTTCAATAATAATGTATCCAGTAAAAACGATTCGAATATTAAACTAATATTCTTATTGAAAAATAAATAATTTATTAATTAACAGGGTAAATAATAAATCATTTCATCATCATCATCTCAGCCCATATACGTCCGATTGTTGGATTCGGGCCTCCTTCACTATGAAAGGGAAATCAACCTACTATATCTCGCTAGTCAGATGTGTTGGCATAGGGTTTTGCTTTTTTTTTTTATTTATTTAATTTACAAAAAGAAAATACATATTAATTGTTATTGTACCTTTAAACTTTTTAAGTTTGTATAGGTACTCACATTCAAATAGCGAGGCCAATAAACATGTCTTATGATAGTAATTACGTTACATTATAAAAATATATAATCTTATTTGACAATCTAGAAACAAAAGAAAATAAAAGAAAAACAATAATAAAAAAAAAACAAATTTAAACAAAAAGTAAGAAACTTAAAAATTAACATCTTAATAATAGCAAGCATATTTTCAATTAATTTTAAAGAGGGTAAAAAAAAAATTCATTTGCAACAGATGAGCAAGCCAACCTTATACAGCCTGTTTCATATAAAGGGTCCTTCAACAAGAACTTTGCTTTCTAAAACAAAATAAAACACGAAATCTAGATGAAGATGATTCAAATTTTTATTGTATTACGAAGAGAAAAGTTCGGCAATCATGAACGAAAAATGACATCTGGCAAATGTCCACCACGACCACGCTGACAGACGTCGATTCCTTCATCAAAGTTTCCAATCACTTTTCGGCAAAACTGTTGCCAGCTTTCCTTCTCTTGCATAGATGTTAAATGCATATAAGCATTAGTCAACTTTTACGACACCATGGGCAAGAGGGGGTGGTGAATTGTATTCTTACTCTATCACCACACAGAAAATAAATCATTTAATATTTAACAAAGGTATATATTTTAGTTTTTAAAAGAATCCATATTGATCTGCCTACAAAGGTATTTTAGATCAGCAATTTAATAAGAGTGCTGAGCAAAACAATATGAGATACAATCTTGCAAGTTTTCTGTAACATTGTCCGACTAGTAA
The DNA here is from genome assembly GCA_032191425.1 of Lymantria dispar. Classification (NCBI taxonomy): domain Eukaryota; kingdom Metazoa; phylum Arthropoda; class Insecta; order Lepidoptera; family Erebidae; genus Lymantria; species Lymantria dispar. The sequence continues at coordinate 15,485,098 of CM063453.1, read as the reverse complement.
TACTCCTATATCTTGATATACATATATTCAAAACAAGCAAAACATATGTGAAAGTTTTATATTAGCGTGTTGGTAATTCTATAAACCATGCAATCTTTAAAATTAAATATGTTCTTTTAGGATAGCACGGTAATATTAAACAGATATTTGCTTTCAAAATCATATTGAGTAAATTGAACAAATATTAATTAAAAACCTCTTGGATCTTCCCTCTGATGATATCGTTCCTCTTGTTCCCTGGGCCTTCTATTATGATACTCCTGTTCTAGAGGTCTACTATGGTCTTCATATCTCTGATTCCTACAATAAAGGTAAGTGGTTCATAGCAATTAATTTCAGATCATAAGTAATTTGTGGTCACTACACATGCAGTCACATAATAATGATGACAAAATCTATGAATACAGTAATACCAGATAATCGCGAAAGTCGGGATTTAATTTTGCTTATATTAAATGTACAAAAAATGGTCATTTGGAACTAATTCAAAGAAGACAATAATTTTAGAGTATAATGTCAAACTGTTAGATAAAAAATATTTCAAATTGTAAAAAACTACAGATTTTATCAAGCTTGTATTTGATTTTTAATTGCCTAATGTGTCAAATGCTTCTCAGCATTCATAATCACGGACGGACTAAGGTTTTAAGTTCATAATCTTATAAGTTCTAATCATAAACAATATAATTATTTCATACAAAATCATTTTTTTCTTGTACTGGCAATAAATTTGTACCAAAAATGTGGCTCATGATTTAATAACCAATTCCTGTAGCGGGTAGATAATTATATCTGCAATAACGATGACTTGTTTCGATGTCAGACACCTTAGTCTGCCCGTGACTATGAATGCTGAAAAGTATTTGAAATATCGGGCAATCAAAAATCAAACACAAATGCGATAAAATCCGTAAAGAAATTTCATTTACAATGTGTAATACTCGTGTACACATCAGAAATAATTAATATTACACATTTTAGAAATAAAAAGTAAATCTAAGACCTGAGCGTTCAAAAAGAAAACTGCGTATCTCTGAATTCGCATACAACGGTGTAGTAATATGTTTATATAAACTTATAATTTATACACTATCGGTAGACTAGGACTGTGCGTTTATAATGAGCGACATTAATTAAAAAAAGTACCTTTTGTAGTCATTGTATTCTCTATACTTCCTAGTGTATTCTTCATTTGTATCCTTAAATTGTGTACTTTGGCCATATTTCTCTCTATTCCTATCATATTTGTCCTGGTATCTGCAATAATTCCAATATCATCATCATCATCATCTCAGCCCATATACGTCCCACTGTTGGGCTCGGGCCTCCTCCATAATGGAAGGGTAATTGACCTACTATACCACGCTGGTCAGACGTGTTGGTATAGGGTTTTATTTCGAGTTTTCCTTCTCTCGCATAGATGTTATATGCGTTTTATATCCCTTAGTCGTCTCGTACGATCACCCACGGGTAAGATAGGGGGTGGTGAATTGTATTCTTACTCCGTCACCACACGGACTAATTCCAATATATACCACTATTATTTATATATTGAGGACGATCTTTCAAGCTTTAGCAGTTATAACTATTCTTCTGTATTATTCTCTATTTCAGATTTTATCTAATAGAGAAAAGCCTAAGCATAATGTTGTTCATAGTATGCTAACCGACTTAGTGCTTACTTATGAGATCAATATCTAGGAACAGTTTGAAAACGGGATGAAATTGTGTCATTATTATACATTGGGTTATTTTTTTTAATAATAAATAGATCCTCCTATTATTCCCCGCCTGCAAACTCATGTTTATCTTACTATCGCTAATTTTCACCCCATTTCATAAAACCTTATCAAAATCTCAAAATCAATAATATTAGATTATAGTCTCAAACTACTACTACTGCTTTTAGAAATATAAACCGTAAATACAAGTATATAACATAATTTAACACAAGTTAACCGACCATCTTCGAATACTAATCAACAAGTATCTCCTACTTTTTCCTAAATTTTACAAAACAATGGTGAATACGTGGCAACCCTACGAAGCTGAAGCGTAGCATAACAAGAATTTAAAGTTTCTAAATTACCTAGAATATTCCCGCTCATTTTGGTACTGCTCTTGCTGATACTGCCTCTTTTCTTTGCTGGAACCTCTGTAGAACCGCTGTACTTCTCTTTCTCTTTCATATTCCTCAGGTGAAACTGGTCTATGATATTCCTTCCTAAAATATTAATTTTATAGATGTTCTAATTATTATATTACAGGAAAACTATTGTTATCAGGCACCAGTGGCGGCTGTACCTTAAGTGCATTGAACCATAAATTAAAAAAAAAAATTACAATATGGTTATCTATATTTTTAAATTACCATGTTGAGATTTACTTTTTAAACATACAAAAAAATATAACAAATAAAATTTCATATTATGACAAAACAATTTAAGCGCTTTACTAAACTATTAAAACTAGTATTAATGTTACTAATGTAAACTGTAAAAAATATCTCGTGCAAGCAGGCGAGCGCACGGGGACTGCCCATACAACTTGTATTAGTTATGAGTTAAAACGCCTGACGCGTGAAACAAAAGATAGTTCATAGAAATGTGCCGAAAAATGAGTCTGTTCTCAAGCGCCCCACGGGTCAACCGAACATTACCGAGAGCACTCGACTTTCGACAAAATTCGCCGGGCGGTGGCGATGTAAGTAGGTATACTTTTGATGTATCGTATCGTATGTATTTGATGTATGTGACGCATTAAATATTGTTTGTTTACATTAAGTTATTTTTTTTTTTATTTTGGTCTTAGTTCTATCTATTCTATACTGCGTGTACAGTGTGTGGTGTGAGTCAAAATGCGCATAAACATAGAAAATTAAATTACGTTGAAAATCTTGTAATTGCTATATTTGCTATATAGTGCCTCAAAATCTTTTTGTCAAACTAAAATAAGTGATTACTTTCAGTAACGTAATAATAACAACAAACAACATTTTTTTTAAATTTTCTATATTTTTTATTTTTTAATATTTAAAAATGTATCTAGTAGTAGGTATATTAAATAAAGAAAATAACAATATTTTATTTAAGTAATTTTTAAATGTTAAATTCAATATGTAGGTATTCAAAATAATAGTATAATATAATAAATAATAATGGCACGTTTAATACGCTTTCCCGCCTAAGACGCGTTTTTGATCGGGTCCCTGCGAATATATATATATATTTTTTTTATTGCCAGCAGTGGCAAACGAGCAAACAGTACACCTGATGATAAGTGTTGCTGCTCATGGACCTTTATAAGGCCGCTGCCTAGCGCGAAGAAAGTGAAAGGAGTGTGAATGTGTGCATTGAGGCTCGGTGATACCAAAGGCACCACTAAAACCCTCCACACACAAACACCCTCAGAAAGTTTGGCTTCCGGCTCTCTCGCTCACCGAACGAAACACAGTAACAAATTGCTACTACTCAGACGTCGATTTTCTGCGAGAGCGTGGTACTACCCCGGACGGACCGGCCCGCGGCTGTAGACAGATAACTGTCGACAGTGTGGTCCTACCACTACAGATGTCTTACAACGGGTTTTACTGTATTTGATTTGCTTTTTGCTGCTTTGATTGCTTTCATAAATGTATCAATATATATATGTATGTATTCAATATCTGGTTGACAGAGCTTCGCTCGGAATATTTTTATCGAATTTATTTAGATATATATTAATAAAAAATAAATAATGAAAATTATATAAAAAATTACAAAAAGAGAATAATAATAATACCGAGATTCGAACCGACGCTGTTTGATTGAAAAAATACCAAAATTAAAACCTGTCACCTTCCCATCTGAGCTATCGTAACTCATGACGTTGCTAACGAAATTTGAATTCGTATTCTTTTAATATTTAATGTCATTGTTTATTTTGCTAAAAACACGGACAAAACAACTTCTTCTATAAATAAAACCTAGCTAGATAGATTTTTTGGACCCGAAACCTCTAGTATGCCAAGTTTCAACAAAATCGTTGCAGTCGTTTCCGAGATCCTGAATATATATATATATACAAGAATTGCTCGTTTAAAGATATAAGATTTGAAGTGTGAAAAACAAAATAAAAACCTTTCTTCGCAAGTAGGTACACCTACAATACTGAAAAGTCAATACTGTATAAATAAAAAGAAAATACATTTTTTATGTAAATTGTTGTTTCATTGCAATTTCTGATCTTAATACATAGCGAGCAAGTAAAGAGCACCACCACTTTGATGACCCACCAGCCGCCACTGTCAGGCACTAACCATTTATGCAACTTACAAATTTAGTATTCTCTCAGTAATTAATAGTAGTATTTCCATGTGGTGACAGAGTAAGAATACAACAATTGACTGTACAGATGGTGTACTGTGCCAGTATCGTGGGTTCAAATCCTACACAGGACAACACTTTATACGATCGACAAATTGTGGATCTCAGACTCAGAGGTTGGAATGTAATTTCTGTCTATTAATCATATGTTGTAATGTATGTAGTGTGGTTTAGCAAGTAAATTTTTTACTCATTATTAAGGGAACATGAGCCCAGCAGTGGAAAGTATATGAGCTGTGATGATAATGATTATATTTTTAAGGCTTATTGGAGTCTTTTTAAAATCATATTAGTCCGAGATTAGATTACTACAAATGCTTACATTACAAATTAATATGTTTTAGATATATCTAATCACGAAAAGTAATATATTAGTAGTTGATAATACTCACTGATAATAAGTACGTGTTGGTTGACCTTCTTCAGAGGCTCCTCGACGTTCTTTTACCACACTGTGCAGACGACGCTGCAAATGATCTTCATCTAGAAGTCACATAAGAGCGTAAAAATTATCAAATACAAAAACGATAAATTATAATTAAACGAAATACTAGGAGTGTATGAATGTACCTTTTTCACTGACCGAAGCATTACGTGGCCGTTTACTGTGTTTGTGCTTATGCTTACGCTTCTTTTTTGTAGATAGTTCATCGTCACTGATTGTAAAATCCTCCATTTCAGAGCCGCTATCTACTATCGAATCACTTTTCCTTTTCTTTTTATTGTGCTTCTTCTTCTTTTTCTTATGCTTGCGCTTTTTCGAATGTTTATGATCGTCAGAATCACTATCAGAAAATGAAGAACCACGCTTTCTTTTCTTTTTACTGTGGTGTTCTGATACCGAAGAGTCGTCGCTATCGGTATCTGAAGAACTACTTCTGCTAACATCAGAGTCTTCTGATTCCTCTGATGATGTATGATGCCGTTTTTTGGACTTCATTATCAATGGAATGTAAAGATGCAATCTACAATTACAGCAAAATATTGGATTTAGTAATTTCACATAAAACAAAAATGGAATAGCCACCACACTCCACAGATTATCCCTTAGTCGTCTTTTACGACACCAACGGGTGGTGAATTGTATTCTTACTCTGTCACCGCACGGATGATACTAAAACCAAAAAAAAATATTAAACAACATAATTACGAAAATAGGCAGTACGGTAATTCGCCCGGTCAGCTAGTATGACTATATTTTTTACGTCAAAATCAAAATGGGACGTTTGAATATTGCCCCATTATTTTTTTGTCAGAATGGGACATTTGCAGAAATAGGTAAACATATTAAATTAAAAACAAGAAACGTGAAAAGTCCTGCAGGAATAGGTAAAATATGGAATTAAAACAAAAAAAATAACATGTTCCTATTAGTATAACAAATGACCATTTAGGCTCTGGTTGCAAAAAACAGACATTATTTTAGTATAGAAATTATTGTGAGATTGATACATATTATAATGCGTATAACGGCTATACTGTAATACTACGTAAAATAAAATACATAGATGCATTAACAGGGTTGCCAAGTACATATGTTTTTAAGAGAGTTTATTTTACAAGTAGAAAATTTATTTAACCTATGGTACTATTTTCCAATGTATAGTATTACTCTATGGGTACTATATATAGTGCTGTGGTGATAAGTTGTCAAGTGACGGGTTTTTTATTTTCGGCGCGAATATGGAGATATCATGTTAAGCTCTTGTATTATATTCATTTTTTTAGTGTTTTATAGTGTTATATTGAATAATTTTGCTGATATTTTATGTAATATAATATAATTAAGGTGCTGAAGTGTGGTGAATGTGATATAAGAGTGGTTTATGTGTATTTTCATATTCAACCGGAATTCCCAGAGAAATCATCTAATTAGGTTTTCAGCGCCTAATTAATGATAACGACTTGACGTACTGACGGACAATGACTATAAATAAGTTATACAATATGAAGAAGTAAATAATATGTAAAGAAAAATTTGTATCAGACTTGGCTGTATGGGCTTTGATCCCTTTGCCTGTCCGTATGGACAAACAGAACCAAAAAAAAAAAAAAAAAAAATTGTCAAGTGACGAGTTAAGAATTGTGATTTGTTGATTATTTGTATTTCATTATTAATTCAGAATAACTTATATCTTTTTTATTTTCTAACTACTCTAAGAGACACCTCAATAACTAAAACAGTCTAAGCAATCGCAGTGGCTTGCCAATCCATAAACTATATAATGACATTCTAGCCACGCTACGACATCGTTGACTGAAGTGTATTTATTAAAGAAATTGCCATACTGTTGTAAAAATTACGCTATATGAAATGGCTACACGTAAGAGAAGCGGTTCAGGGTCTAAAAGACACTTGAAAGAAAAAGTGGTACAGATTTACGAATCATTCTTTCGAGGTGAAGATTTGACTACTGACAACGCCACTTTCTGGGATGAATTCTTTTTACTAAAGCCTAAAATACCTCAATTGGAAGCTGAAATTCACAAGCTGTCTTTAGAGCAGCTGATGAATATGAAAGATAGTATAAATTTGCTAGTTTCACAGTGCATTGATATGCTGGGACAGGATCATCATATTAGGTAAGATAAGTTTAATAAATTGCAACGATTAATTAACCATTATATCTGAACAGCTAATGGAAATCCACTCTTTACTATGTAAAATTCATGATTATAATCTTATATTCCATACATAGCCAGTGCTATTTAACATGTTAATGGACAGTACCGCCTGTGGCCGTCAAGATTAATATGACAGTATGCCTTTCGACGTCCAAGTTTCAACTCACGTAAAATCAGTATGCCTCTAGACATACAATTTTTGAGGGAATTATATTGATAGCTCCTAAGTATACTGAGTCAAGTACAATTTTTAGGTATTTTAACTCTTTTATAAAAAATAACCTTATTTAGCAATCTCGGTCATAAAAAGAATAAAAATTATTGAAGAAAATCATTGAAGCTTTTTTACCTGCGGAAGTTCTTTACACCCGCAAAGATACAAATCGTAAATATTTGGATTGAACCTTGTCGTTTCCTAAGATGTTTGACCTTTATAAAGAATGGTTTGATCCCATTAACTATTTAAATGTCCAATGAATCACGTTGTAATCAATACAAAAACTTAAAAACCCTAGAACAAGAATTTGAAAAAATTTAAACATTTTATCTTGGACACGCTCCCCTGTAAAATTGGAATTTTTCAGATGATTCACTATTCGTAGGAGTCATCGATATGTATTAGCATGTTACACTGTCGCCAAAGATTTAATTAAGGCTTTCTACTGTCACTAGATAATGTTCAAAATCCCTTAAAAAAAAGTATTTCAACACACATTCACATTTTGATGGCCTCTTTCCGCACACTACGCCTGTAGAAGACATATTTTAACACAAACTGTGCAGTACTGCGCCCCTGTGATGCGTCGACAATGTATTAAAAAAATACTGTCACAACACCCACAACCTATGATAGGGTTACTGTCTGTCAATATGTTAAATACTTAAATGTTATTGTTTTAAATAAAAAACCGCTTTTATCAAATCAAATCATTTATTCTGCATAAGCCCCTTAAGGGCACTTACATATTGTCAAATTTACACATCATTTGAATACAATACAATAATCTACTATATAAGAATAATAATTGCACCTTTACACCTAAAAAATGAAAATGTGAAATATATCATCATCACCATCACTGTTGGGCTCGAGCCTCCTCCACTATGGGAGCAAAATTTAGCTACAATGTTAGTCAGACATGCTAGTATAGAGTTTTATTTTGGGTTATCCTCCTCTTGCAAAGATGTAATTTGTACATTATAAGTCCCTTATTCGGCATTTACAATGATACCCATTGGCAAGAAAGAGATGATGAATTGTATTCTTACTTGTACTCTTGAAATATATATTAAATTATGATATACTTTGAGCAATATTGTAATGACTAAAATATGATACTAAGTCGAAGTTAAAGTAAATTTTAAATTGATATTTTATTTTTTAAATGGGTGGCTCATTTAAATGACATATTTTGTTCCCAATAGTTAAATGGTGTAGCACATTGTGTCTACCATGATTATGTGTTCTTTGGTGCCTTATGAGTTTAGTGGATAAAAGTATTTAACATGTGATTTGGAGTTTGATTCCCATCAGGTTATTCTTACTAATGTTGGTCTGTTAGACCTGTAATCACTATTTGAAGGATAAAGGTGTAATAAAACTACAAAAATAGATTATCCTTTTATGTCATGTTAACATTATATTATCTGCTTTAACATGAACAATACTTAAAAGATAAAAAATGTCTATTAACATTTTTTATCTTTTTTGTATTGTATGTCATAACATGCATTAAAGATAGGAAATAACTTTTAAATGGACATTACTCATTATGTTGCAGTATTGTTTAAACTATTCTCTACTAGCAACCCGCCCTCGCTTCGCTTGGGTTTCAGTCGCTTTACCCTTGTAGTTCCCGTTCCTGTGGGAATACCGCGATAAAATATAGCCTATGTTACTCCCTGATATTATTAGCTATCCAATGGTGAAAGAATTTTTGAAATTGGTTCTGTGGTTTTAGCGTGAAAGCGTAACAAACAAACTTACTTTCACATTTATATTATTAGTAAGGATAAGGTTATCAATACATTAAGGAAATCTGTACTACCATATTATAAGCAGATAAAATTGACAGTCTGTTACAAAATTTCTTAGTAGCTTTTATATGAGGAAATCAAGTACAGCACTCATCAATTTTTTATCTATTCTTGACCTTGGTATATTCTGAAATAGAAATAAACCGTTTATGTCAGAAAATTAAAAATATAAATCATTTTTTTATACTCATCCAACATGCTTGCTATAGTGATTATTTGAGAATAGCTACTTAATTATTACATATTTCTTATATTTATGTGAATACTTTTGCCATAGAAAATTTGATTGCTGTTACTTATATTATGGTTTATTATACGTTATCTGTGTGGTGACGGAGTAGGAATACTATTCACCACTCTTGATCTTGTCCGTGGTTGTCGTAGAAGATATGCACATAACATCTGTGCAAGAGAAGAAAAACTTGAAATGAAACCCTATACCTACATGTCTGACCAGCATAGTACGGAAGGTCAAATTCCCTCTCAATGTGGAGGAGGCCTGAGCCCAACAGTGGGACGTATGTGGGTTGCCATGATGATGATACCATCCATCCATTCATTAGCCCCTAGACATCCACTGTTAGATGTAGCCCTCCTCATGAGAATGCAGCTAAGAATGGTCTTGTGCCACTTGCATCCAATAACTTCCTGTGATTTTGTAAATTGAGCTGAAAGCTTTTGGGGTTCTGCTAGTGGAGAGATGTAGGTTGAAATGTAGACTTCATTAAGCAAGACCATTCAACTTTCATACGAAGATCCAATATAGAGCTGAATATTTACTTTTATACCATGATAGATGATTATGGTTTACTCTAACACCTACTAGGCTCTGAACATGGTAATTTAATTTATATTATATTTATAAAGTTACTAGCTGATCCAACAGATACTTTTCGTAGTTATTAAAAAACGATACTAAAACAGAATTCCTTGAAATCAATTGCAACATCATCTATCTAATGTAATGTTTTAGTTGTCTAAAACCATTTTCAAACTATCGCCTTTCTAATAAAACCGATTTGTATCACATCAGTGGGATGGTCTCAAAATCTATATGGACATTGAGACATTTTTGTGTTTTATCTATATATATAAATTTCTTGTGTATGTCACTGAACTCCTCCTAAACGGCTAGGCCGATGTTGATGAATTTTTTTGTGTCTGAGGGGATTCGAGAATGGTTTAGACTCACAATTGGTCCCGGTAACTGGCGCTGCTGTCGATTTCAACGAGAATTCCTTTTATTTGAACAGAACAACATCTGTTAGGTCATCTAGTAAATCTATAAAATTATAGTATGTGTATATATATTATATATCAATAATTAATACATATGTTTTTATCTGTTTCAGGTTGGTGTATGCACTGCAGACTCTAAGTGCATTATTAATTACTATGTATCAAAGATCCAGCCAAGATTCCAATATTAATGTTAAAACAATTTTGATTGGTGCTGATAATGCCGATTGCAAAATGCAAAAGTTGTTTGAATATTGTAGTACTATTTTGTCAGGTATGAATTTATATTGTAAACAACTATAGTTTCTCTTATTTGATTAATCCAACAACATAACAATTGTTGGGAATTTCTGCCGATTATCTCTATTTTCAACTTCAAAAAAGATCATTATGTTGTCTCATGCATTAAATTTAATGTTTTTAGTGTAGTGCCTTTTTAAGATCACTTAACTTTTTTCATTTTTAATGTGTCTGTAATATGTACAATTGTACATACATTGAAAAGTGTCATCCATTTCCCCAAAATCCAATCAGGTTTCTTAATACCTTGAATTCCGAGGAGATTGTCATGATACTATATAAGCGTGGCCCATAAGGTGTCCCGCATGGCGTCCAACATATTTATTTCTAATGCGATCTTTTCCAGTGACACATAATATAGGTATTCGAATTCTAAAATAGTCGCCGTCATATGTTGTCAAATTCAAATTCATTTATTCACAAGAAGTGTGGTTACATGTTGGATGGTCAATAAAATTGTAGTGCCGTTACACTCTGCCATAACAATGGCGTGTAAATATTAACCTTATAACTAAGTAGATTCTAAATTAAATGTCTACGGGTTAATTAAATAATGTCAAAAGAAATTGTAAATAATGTCAAACAAAATTAAATTGAGATAATTATTATAATAAATGTCAGTGTGAAATTTGAAATGTCAATTAATAAAAAATCTGTTAATGTCATTGTCTTACTTTTTTTAACATTATTCAATTATAGAATTTATTGAATAGATTTAATTTACATGTGTCATATATTCATTTAAGGAATAAAAACTTTTTTCTATAAGCCACAATTTTAATTTTCGTTTAAATAGAGCTGAAGGTAATTCTTTAAATGTATTTAGTAGTTTATTATAAATATCTATGGCCTTTATGTAGACATTATTCTCATAAATATTTAATCGGCACCTAGGCCGATGAAGTTTAAATTTATTCCTGGAGTCCCTAGTTATAACTTCCGAGTGTAATTGAAAGTAATGTGGAAATAGTTTTACAAAAACACAGAGTTCCCTAATATACATGCAAACCAGAGGCAGAATATGGAGTTTTTTAAACAAAGACTTACAGCTATCAGTGAACCATGCTCCACAGATCGCTCTTACACACTTCTTTTGAATCCGAAAGACTTTTTCACTGTCCACTGAGTTACCCCATAGTATGATACCATACGAGAGCACGGAAGAAACGTAACCATGGTATGCAGTCAGAGCGGCTTCCGATGAAACAGTCTGTCGTAACCGATGGAGAGCAAAAACAAAACGGTCGAGTTTATTACAGACGTATTCAACGTGTGCCTTCCAGTTACAGTGTTTATCAAGCACTATTCCCAAAAATTTCGTCTCATTTACTACCTCTACTTGATTGTTATTATAATTGATATTCAAGTCAATTGGTTGCCTTCTATAGTTTTGAAATTGTATAATGTGAGTTTTGCTTACATTGACTTTTAAATTATTATTAGTTAGCCAGTTGATCGTTTTATGAATCGTTAGGTTAATATCATTTTCAAATGTTGTTTTATTTTCACATCTAACAATTAGTGTAGTGTCATCCGCAAATAAAATAGTTTTATGGTGAGTTATATTTGGGAGGTCGTTGATATACATCAAGAACAAAAATGGCCCCAGCACACTGCCCTGTGGAACGCCAAATCTATTGATTTTGAACTCCGACCTACTTATAAGTTTTACGTTATTTTGTATCTTGGATATTTCAACGCACTGGTAACGATCCTTTAAATAACTTTTTATCCATTCATTAGCCACTCCTCGAATACCGTACTTTTCTAATTTAAACAGAAGTAAATTGTGATCTACGAAGTCGAAGGCTTTGCTCATATCGAGAAATACAGCGGTTACTGGTATTCGGTCATTAATAGCTTCAGTAATTTGCTTAATTAAATTAAAACACGCTAAAGAGGTATTGCTGTTTTTTTGAAAACCAAACTGTTCTTGTTTGAGTATACCTTTATTCGAAACAAAATTATACAGTCTGTTCAAGGCCACCTTTTCGAAGATTTTTGATAGAACCGGTAGCATAGTAACTGGACGATAATTGGTCATTTCTGTGGCATCTCCCTTTTTATGTAAAGGTCTATATACAGCTTTTCAGTCTTAACGATATTTGGCACAATATCATCATTGCTAACATATAAAAACCTTTTCAGGTGATGTTCCAGATAGTTTAAAATCAATGGTGTTGAAGCTTCTATTGGTTATAGCAACAGGTATAGATAATATTGATGAAAATCCACTTGTAGAATACTTCATGCAGAATTCATTATTTGAACCTATGATACAACTTCTTTGCACATCTACAGAGAGGCAACATCATGGTAATAACGCTATAATGTTTGTTAAATTTAATAATAGAATATACATATATTTTGGTGTGATATCAGGATAATTAAGGATATTAGATATCTACATTTCGCCTTTACCTTAAATCCATTGAGTACACATTTACTTTTCGTGTGGTGACGGATTAAGAATACAATTCACATCTTACCCGTGAATGTCGTAAAAGACGACTAAGGGATATAATATGTACATAATATCTGTGCAACAGAAGGAAAATTCGAAATGAAACCCACATGTCTGACCAGCACCGTATAGTAGGTTAAATTCCCTCCCATTGTGGAGGAGGCCCGAGCCCGACAGTGGGACGTATGTGGGCTGCGATGATGTTGATGATGATGACATATTTAAGTTTTTGCATTATTTATAATATTGTTTTACTTGCGATTGTGTATTGAACCACTCAAAATGCGAAGGACTATCGTTATACGGATTAAAATGTTTTCCTGTGCGGTAACAGGTTAAGAATACGATGTGTCGCCGCCATTTACTACCCCTGAAAATCGTAAAAATCCTCTGAGAGATACTGGGAGAATAGGCAGGGGCGATGGTGTCGATCCAAAAGTAGGTCGAAATTAGATGAGAGAAATATCTATCAGGCTTGAAAGATGACTGTAAAGTTAGTCTAAAGAATATAGTTCAGCGACTAACGTTTTATGAGGAATTATACTGGCAGTCTAGAATAAACTTATCAACAGCTTTCTAAAGATTTATTGTCGCCTGCGAGGAAGCATCCCTCAATGTGGCAGCTCTTAACATTTATAACCAGTTTGATTGAACTACCTCTAAGCAAGTTAGTTATCAGTCTATAAGTAGAAAAGCGTTCAGTAGTTTTGTATCAGAATTTCACCATGCTCTAGATATAATGTCTCAATTTGAACAACTCGAATATTTGTGCGGCGACGCTACAAGAATACAATTGTTACCACCTTTTGCTTTCACGCGGCAGTCGTAAAAATCGACTAAGGGTCTCTAAAGAGGGATTTCGACTATATACAGCAGTAGATAACGAAAGGCTGACTAATGATGAATAATTGTGGTATTAACATTTTTTTTTGGCTTGATTAAGAATACAATTCACTATCCCCTCTCTTCCACGTGGGTGTCGTAAAAGGCGACTAAGCGATATTATATACAGTTCATATCGATACAACAGAAGGAAAAATCGAAATCAAACCCTATGTCAACACATCTGACCAGGGTGGTAGAATAGTAGGTAGAATTCCCTCCCACAATAATGGAGGCCCGAGCCCAACAGTGGGACGTATATGGGCTGAGATGATGATGAAATTAAAAGGTGACTGCTGCGAATGCTACCCGCCCTTACGTTATTCGTGGATGTCGTATTAACCTGGGACAAATCATCGGATGCCGTTTGATCAACAATTACATTCCCAAGGAGGGTTAACGTCAGGCAGGCGGCCGGTTATAAAACTATTGACAATTATTTTTGCAATACTAATGTACTATTGAAAGGAGTACATATTGCGTCGATGCCAAGTAATGGCGATAAGAGCAGTTTGAAGATGACGACATATTTACTTTCTTTTTTTTTAAAGACAACACCCTGCTCTAAAGAAATAATCCTTGTATTGCGGGGAATTTTACAAACATATAATTAACCCACACATTACACAAATTACACACCACACACACACACACACACCCAAATTAAATATAAATTACATCCATACTCAGGACAACAATTTGTTGATTGCAGTGTTGTCCTGCGTAGGATTCGATCCAACGACACTGGCACCTTAGGTCGGTACCTTAATTACTACGCCATCTAACAATAAGCATATTTTAATTTCTAATTAAATTCACTTATCATAGAGTACGTTTTTAAAATATATAATGATTTTTAGGCTACGATGTTGTTATGCTGATGATGTTTCTAGTGAATTATAAAAAGCAGGAATCTGCTAATCCTTATGTTGTCAAGTTGTCAATATTGGATGATGAGTTGGCGCTAAATGGGTGAGCAACTAATAATCTATATTATTCTACTAGCTTTAGTTATTCGCAACCGTAATGACGTCGACTTTCTAATCTAATCATTATCGGCAAATTTTAACTTTAAACTTCAATGCAATCTAAGGCAAATATGCATTTTCTGGGATTCCTCTCGGCTCATATAGGTCCCACTGCTGGACTTGAGCCTCCTCTACAACAGGAGGGCGATTGACCTTACTATACCATGCTGGTCAGACAGGTTGATATAAGATTTTGTTTCGAGTTTTTCTTCTCTTGCATAGGTGTTATATGCATATTATATTCCTTAGTCGTCTTTTACGACATCCACTGGCAAGATAAGGAGTGGTGAATTGTATTCTTATTCCGTCACCACACCGAGGAATTAGATCAGGTCTAAAGATATGTGAGAGACGAGTCAAAATCTACACCCCATTTTTTAGGGTTCCGTACCCAAAGAGTAAAAACGGGACCCTATTACTAAGATTTCGTTGTCTGTCCGTCCGTCTGTCTGTCACCAGTCTGTATCTCAAGAACCGCGATAGCTAGACAGTTGAAATTTTTACAAATTATGTATTTCGGTTGCCGCTATAACAACAAATACTAAGAACAACGTAAAATAAATTTTTAAGAGGGGCTCCCATACAAAAACCCCATTTTTTGTCTATTTTTGCTCGATATCAGTAAATTTGTGTAATTTGTGTACTGGTTTTTTACCTAGTCTATGGTACGGAACCCTTTGTGTGCGAGTCCGACTCGCATTCGGCCGATTTTTTTATTAAATTATCACGTGCTTCTTACATTTAATTATTTTATTATTGACTCGCCGTTCCTGTATTTTTGCGAATTATAGTTTTTGTTGGGTTCCCAGGTCTTTATTTTGAAATAATATCGGTACGACGACGGTTGTTGTCGCAACAGATTAAAATAATTTTCAATGTTACGTTTCTTAGTTAAAGGTGGCCATATATTTTTACGTCAAAACGGGACGCTTAAATAATTGCCGAGTTATTTTTTATGTCAAAAGGGGACACTTACTGAAATAAGTAGAAAAGTGACGTTAAAAGTAGCATAGTTAAAAGTATAGACTTAATGCCTAAAAATAATGAAGAACGCGTCTCTATCAGTAACAAATTACGCTCTGTGTGCAAACAGGACAGTAGAACAAGCCGCCTCAAATAGGTACTGTTGCGTTCAAAACGGCACGTGTGGTTGAAAAACATTGAATAAATTGAAAAAAAAAGTGAATAAAGTTTGCATTGTCTTATTCTATAAGAACGACAAATGTCTAGACGTATGTCTCACTCTTCTGCTGTACCCTAAACCAAACAAAAATTAAAACTCTTATAGCTTTTGAAAAGTGTGAGACGAATAAAAATATTTTCTCGCAAAATTTTCATCACACAAAAAGTTTGCCGATCAAAATTTCAAAACAGTCCCATAAAAAGTTTCACTTCCAAAAAATCATATGACTCACAGAGCTATTTAATTTACGACAGAAATATTTTAGGTATGGACAAGTAATAACTGCAGCGTTAAATGATTATGTGATGTCGACGTTTGGTGGTATGCAAGGCGGAGGTGGCAGTGGTGGATGGCTGTCCTCGCTCACTAGCATGGTCGGTGGCATATTCCTGACGAGCGATGATACGCAACCTGTTATTAGAGGACAGAGAAATAGGTAAGATATATGCAGGGATCTTTTACTGACTGTAAAGCTAGAAAAAGAAAATGTGAATCTCGGAAAAAACATAAATGTGCAATAGTCAGCCAAGGTATGGTGTGCTTTTCAACTTCACCGACAAAAGAATTGAAATATAAACGGGTGCCAAGTTCTGTAGAGTATCCTGAAATTTATTTATTAGAAAAACGTATAAATAGGTAAATTTAAAACACAATTTCATATTATTGTTTCTACTACGAAAGTGGTGATATTTACAAATATGGCCTTTTAAATTTTTATTGTGAAGTTATTTATATAAAGCAAATAACTCATGATCTATTGAACCTCAACATTTGAATTTCTTCTGCTTTTATTCTATATTGTATGAATTCTAAATGTGTTGTCGGCACTGCGTGACTTTATCATATATCATGGGCGATAGAAATGCAAACATCATCATTTGCCTGCCCTCATCCCACGCTAAGTGGGGTCGGCACAATATGTACTTAAGTTCATGTTGTCTACACTTTCGGCTATATGTTTTATGACCGGCCGCCTGCCTGACGTCAACCCTCCTCAGGAATTTTCGTTGATAGGAAAGGGATGGAGATATGGCGGATGTATATGGTGGAAACTGGGTTAGGGGACACTACTGCCATTAGATATAGGCTAGGAAAATGACAGAAGCAGCTGGAGCAGTCCGGGATCGCGTGCCCGTAGCGACATTAATCAGTTAACGAACAATCAACTGGTAGTGGCACCCTCTGAACACACACACGATAGAAATGCAAACAATACTGTTTATATATTGGGATGGGTTTTACGATCGGTCGCTTGTATGTCAACGCTTTCTTAAGAACGATCAAAGATAAGTCTACTGTTCCATTAGGTGTAATTAGTATATAATTGGTACAGTCTTTAAGCAGTTTTTGCGACACCCATGAAAAGTGTTAGTCTTTTGTTTGTAATCCCAAGTCCATGTATCCAACGTTAAACAGATGTGGAAATAAAGCCGCCATATAATCTTTAGTCCCTCGTAGTAGGAGGCGACAGATTGGCGTTAACGAGGTTCCTATACTTCGACCTTGTATATATCACTCTTGAAGGCGATAATTTGACTTACCGATGAACAATAACTAATTAGAAGAAACTGATAATTTGTAAAGAAAATTATAACTCGACACTGGCAAAAATGGCTAGTATCTTATTGCTAAGACAAAAAAGAAGTAGAAATAATTAATTCATGGTAATTATAAAACACAGCGGTGGTGAAGAGGGTATGTTGTTGGCATTGTATGAAGCGGCGCATTTGAATCGCAACTTCATGACGACCTTGGCGCATTCTTCGTCAGCAGCTGCATCTTCAGCACCGCCATCTCCTCCCGCAACATTGCCTCCTCATCAGGTATACTATTTATATTACATTATGATTCACACTCAGATTTAAATGTCCGCCGATCGAATATATTTATCAAAATTAATATCAGTAACACTAACTCGCCTGCTTAAGTGTGATAAAAAAAAAAAACTATCGGCCAAGTGCGAGTCGAACGCGCGCACAAACGATTCTGTACCATTGACTAAGTAAACAACAGTAGGTTCACAAATTTCATATTGTAACTGATATCGAGCAAAAATAGGCAAGAAATGGGGTTTTTGTATGGGAGATAAATATTTATTTTAATTTTATTATTTACTAGCAACCCGCCCTCGCTTCGCTTCGGTTTAGTCGTTTTACCCGCGTAGTTCCCGTGGGAATAGCCTAGTTTACGCCTGATATTATAGCTTTCCATTGGTGAAAGAATTTTTGAAATCGGTCCAGCCGTTTTGAAGATTACCCGGAACAGACAGACAAAAATTTTTTAATCTGCATTTTAGGCATAGGTGTCTTGCAAATAACCGTGTGAGCATGAAAAAAGCCTATTATTTTGACATTACAAACAGACACTCCAATTTTATTTATTGGTATAGACTAGCAACCCGCCCTCGCTTCGCTTCGGTTTCAGTCGTCTTTCCTGCGTAGTTCCCGTTCCCGTTGGAATACCGGGATAAAATATAGTCTAGGTTACTCCCTGATATTTTAGCTTACCATTGGAGAAAGAATTTTTGAAATTGGTTCAGCCGTTTTGAAGATTACCCGGAACAAACAGACAGACAGACAGAGAAAAAAAATATAAAGTGTATTTTAGGCATATGTATAGTGCAAATAACCGTTTGAGCGTGAAAAAAGCCCATTATTTTGACATTACAAACAGACACTCCAATTTTATTTATTAGTATAGATTATTAATTTAAAAATACAACTGAGTATTTTGTAAATATTTTAAGTGCCTGCCTGTCGTCATTATCGATATCGAGCCAAAAAGGGCAAAAAAAAAACTTATTTACAATAATTCAAAGACGAGTTTTGACTTTCAAATGGAGCAAAGTGTATCAAATGTATATTTGTTAAATCATTTACGTAATATGTCTATATAAATACCCAATAACATATTTTTTTCGCTCTGAAAGGCATGTACAATCAAAATCCTACTACTTTATAAGGACAATACGACCCCATATTATACAAAAATGTGCTAAGAAGCTTGGTGTATGCATTTGAATAAAATGGAATACTCAAATAGAACCTTGGTCTATGTATTCGAATCATTTCGGCGCCTGTATGTATGTCACGCTGCTAACCTCCAGTCTCCTCCACAATTGGGTGATTGACCTACTATAACACGCTGGTCAGACGGGTTGTTATAAGGTTTTATTTCGAGATTTCCTTCTCCTGCATGTTTGCATGTTATCTACGTATTCTAATCCCACAATCATCTTTTACGATACCTAAGCTAAGAGAGGGAGTGGTAAGTTGTATTCTTACGCCGCCAGCACACAGAAAGAATTTCGAATAGAATGAAGTTTTTGATGGAATGTTACATATGAATAAATTATTTCAGACACCACCCAACTTATCCCAGATACAAGCTCTTGACAACGATCAACCAACCAATTTGCTAGTCACGTTTTTCCAGTATTGGTAAATATCCCGCTTTTTTTTAATTTCTGTAAACTTATTTGTATTAATATTTTTGGTCCAGGAAAATGTCAGATTGTGTTGATACATTTTCAATGTAAATACTATTACTTCGACAATAGATATAAGTTTTGATTCTGTAATTAGTATTTGCAATATGCAGAACAGTATCGATACTTTTAAATTAAATTATAGCGTTGTCTTGAAGCTTTGCTCTCCAATTATTGACTACAGGTATTATTTCAAACCCAGTACACCATGTTGGTACAATTCAACTATTACAATTTATATACCTACGTCAGAAATATACTTCTGCGATGTATGTACGTTTAAAGCAAATATGCAATGATTACTTTTGGAGAATACCGTACCATAGATTAGAAATTAATATAAACTCATTTGCAAAAAAAACGGGCGGTTTTGATTTTCATTCATATTTAAAAAGATACAATACCAAAAAGGTTTCAATCGTTTGTACACGTTACTGGCCGGTTTTAAAAATGCTGTGGTATTTAAAAAAGTACGTTCTAAATTCAATTTTTCATTTGATGTTCATTTTTACAGAAAACCCCTTTTTATCCTACATTTTTGGCGCGAAGTTCCAGAAGTTAACATCGACTTTCATAACTTTTATTCAATTTTTATCGATTAATTTCATATCCTTGACTGTCAAAGCTTTATTTAATGCTGTTTGGCTGTATCAAAAATGGTAGATAAAGTGGTAAAAGCTACCAAAATTATCGCGCTGCTTGAAGAGGGTTGCAGCCAATGTTTCGTGGCTAGGAGGCTAAATGTTAGTCGCTCGACAGTCCAAAGGACCTGGCAGCGATATCAGGAGACTGGTTCCGTCGAGAGAAGGCCTGGTTCTGGAAGAAAACCATGTACCCAACCACGGGATGATCGTTTTCTTGTGAGTCGCGCATTGAGAAATCGCAAATCTTCGTATGTGGATCTTAAGAACAACCTCCAAGAAGTAAGAAATGTGCATATTAGTCTATGGACGGTCAGGGGGAGGCTTCTCGCTGCCAATATACGCAGTCACCGCCCGGCCCGCGGCCCCAAATTACTCCGTGAGCACAGAGTTCACAGGCTTAGGTTCGCTAGAAATTGTGAATCATGGACTCAAGACGATTGGAATAGGGTTTTGTTCTCTGATGAAGCCAGGATATCTCTGTTCGGTGAAGGTCGACGTCGGCGAGTGCTAAGAAGACAAGGAGAACGCTTTGCAGAGGCATGTTTCGAAGAAATCACACCTTATGGTGGGGGCTCTGTTATGTTTTGGGCAGGAATAAATTCAATGGATCGTACAGAGTTAGTCTTCATTGAAAACGGCTCACTGACTGGGCATCGATACATAACGGAAGTTCTAATTTCTCATGCACAACCCGCATTGGCCGCTCTAGGTGAAGACTCGATTTTTATGGACGACAATGCTCGCGCCCACCGATCCCGCGATGTTAATGCGTATGTGCAAGAGGTCGGCATTCGTCGTTTGGATTGGCCAGCTCGAAGTCCCGACCTCAATCCCATAGAGCATGTCTGGGACGTTCTGAAACGGCGTGTGAGATCAGTACACCCGGCTCCGCAGACCATCAGAGAGCTGAAGAATGTGATTACTGCGGAGTGGGAACGTATTCCGCAAGCAAGTATCCGGGATATACTCGCTAGCATGCCCAGACGAATTCAAGCTGTGATTTTAGCTAGAGGGGGTCACACTCGATACTAAACATTTATCTGCTTTTACTTTATTAAAGAAAAACAAACAAAAAAACTTTTTTATTTTTACTTCATGAGCATATGCACTACTAGCGAATATACACTACTAGCGAGGTTTAGCATTATTTCCCATAAATTGTATCTAAATTTTATGAAATACTGATGAAAACGATTATTTTCTTATTAATTTAGCAAATTGTGTGGATAAAACTACCTATAATTATCAAACAAAGAAATATTAACATTTGAAATGGTTCATTGCTTAGGTGCCCGTTTTTTTTGCAAATGAGTGTATGTATAAAATACCTAGTAGGTAGATTCAATTTCGGGAAAGAGGTCAGCTGACGAATCCAACTCAGCTGGGCAGCGTTTGCAAAACTCAAGAGGATTTTCGATTCTACATACCTTAGTGTCAGAAAGCACAAGTCTACGGCCCGTGTGTGTTACCAGTTATGACTTACGACACAGAAATGTGAGCCTCATAACCAACGTCAAAGTCGGTCAGCGGGCTATGCTCAAAGTTTATCTACGAGATAGAATCCGGAATACGGCAAACCGTAGAAGAACGGTTGTAACCGACATATCTCGAAGAATTAGCTGAAGTGGCAATGGGCAAGCCAAATCGTTCGACGAACCGGCAACCGCTAGGAAAGAAAGGTTCTCGAGTGGCGACCACGTATCGACGACAGTGTAGAACAAACTAGGTAAACCGATGATCTGGTGAAAGTAGCTGGGTGCAGTCAACACAGAACTGCGCTTTGTGGCGAAACACTGAGGATGCCTACGTCCAGCCGTGGACAGCTATAGGCTGCATAATGATGATATGTATAAGATATTTGAATTCTTGGAAAAGCTTCGTTCTTGTAGTAATTTTTCCTCGATCATAATAGCGGATAGGAATACAATTAGGGCGGCGAGCAATAGAAGATTAGTCTTAAGCATCACGCTTACTTCTAGTCTAGATGACTATATGAAGAAATTTCTTCTCTAATTTAAAATAAATAATTTTTCAGTTCCATTGTAATGGCGGACACTAGAAGTGAATCAAGTATAAATAAATGCAGCTTATGCTTCATTATTCTAACATGCATTGTGGAAGAACAATTTGCTAATTCTATTATGCACGACCAAAATCTTACATTTAAGGTAAGCAGCTTGTATGTAATATAGTAAAATAGATGATATTTGTCACTTTCAACAGTATAATCAAAAAACAATAAATGAATTCGATTCCAAATTTTTTTCTATTATTTTTATTATGTGATAATATAACTTTCAATTTATAAAGAAAATAAATATTTTAATTGCAAACGGTGGCAAAAGAGCAACCAGTAAAACTGATGGTAGGCGATGATGCCGCTCATGGACCTTTACTAAGCCGCTGCCTACCCTGAAGAAAGTGGATGTAGTGTGAATGCGTGCAATAAGGTTAGGTGACACTAAAGGCACCACCAAAACCCACCACACGCAAACACCCACACCAAACAACTTTTTGAAAGTTGGGTTTCCGGCTCTCTCGCTCACCGAACGAAGCGCAGTAACTAAGTGCTAACTAGTCAGACGTCTATTTTCTGCGAGTGTGGTACTAACCCGAACGGATCGGCCCGCGGCTGTAGACAGATAACTGTCAGCGGTGTGGTCCTACCACACCTAAAAGTGTCAAAAATATATTGCTCTCTTTGTGTCTACTCATTACTGAAAAACTCTGGGCATAGTTCGCTCCATCGCTCACCATATCTTAAGGTGGTAATTCAATATGTGATACTTTATAGGTCCAGTTGTACAGGCTTCCAATGCGCCATAGGAAAATAGTTCTCGAAGAACCACCGTCACAGCCCCTAGCGTCTACTCTAATAGGTAAGATCATATACCTAATCACTTCATATTGTTCTTAACATGCCCTTTTAAGACACAGCTATACAGACAGATATTGTTTTTATATAATACACTACAATGGTTAACGTCACAGCTCATATACGTCCCACTATTAGGCTCGAGCCTCCTCCACAATAGAAAGTGACCTTACTATACCATGCTGGTCAGACAGGTTGATATAGGGTTTTATTAATTCGAGTTTTCCTTCTTTGTTTGCTTCAATATGTTATAAGCGTATTACGTCCCTTAGTCGTCTTTTACGACATCCACGGGTAAGATTTTGAGTGGTGAAATGTATTCTTATTCCGTCACTATACAGAACAACAACTTAAACTTACGTAGATATGCTAAATTTTAAATTATCAGTGTCCAGTTGAATATCAACCATGTACATTATTTCGCATGGTATTGAAATTCTTGCACCTTTTCGACGATTATTGCGGCGTTTTTTTTATCCAACTTCTTTTTATATAAGATTTTATACGACATAATATGACGCAAAAGATTATGTCTGAACCAGATCCCACAAGGGGTAACTGATCATAATAACTACTAAAGCAGCCCTCACTCCCCTCTCCATTCCATTTCACTGCCTAACACTGATCCTGCTTCAACCGGTTTTTACTAGTCCCTAGGGATGTTGCGGATATGAAGTTTTGGATCTAAATACGAGTATAAGATTAAAATTATACAGGTTTTTAGGTAATTTTAAAAAGGGAACTGCTAATTATGGTGAATTTCGTATTATTCTTCTTTGGAGAAGCTTCCTATTAGGCCGTCAATGCCGCTGATTGAAAGCAAATCTGTCGTAACGTCATACAGACTCCGACCCTATCCGAACCGTTACCATTACGGTTTTGGTTATTTGTCCATTTCGGATATTCAATAATTTTGATTACGGTTACAGAGCTCTATGACAACCTTAGTTTTACCAATACCATGGTAAAGTAATGATACATATATTAAATTTTATTTTTTGTTACAGATTTGCTGGTGGAGTTCATAATGTGCCATTTATTGAAAAAGTTCCCCGGTGAACTATACCAGCTTTGTGTTGGGGTGTTACTGAGATTATTGAGTTACCAGAAACGTTGTCGTGTACGATTATCCCGGGACTGGCGACCGCTATGGGCGGCACTAATTGCACTACTAAAGTTCTTAGTCACCAATGAAAGTACTTTACTGAAGAGGCATAATATATTTATTATGGCACAACAGGTATGTCAAAAACACGTATAAAGTCATAATCGTGCTCAAAATATGTACCGAGTCTTCTTTCATTGTACACATTGCATTATAGCTTCTGTTTACGAATTTTTTAAATAAAACTACTTTACGGATTTTATCGCGTTTGTATTTGATTTTTAATTGCCCGACGTTTCGAATATTTTGCAGCGTTCATGGTCACGGGCGGACTAAGATCTCTCACGTCCAACAAGTCATTGTTATTGCAGAAATATCAATATATCAATAGAGATGATGGCTGGGTGTTACCATCAAGCTGGGGGTTATTAACATTATTAAAAATAAAGCCAAAAAGACCACCACAAGATTGCAAGACAGTGTGAGCTCTTATTGTATAGATTTGACCCACAATAATAATAGCTAAAGATAATTTTATAAATTAAAGCCTCTTAGTAACATAAAGTAAGCCGCGTTCAAAATTAATATTAATTTAGCATTATGTCACCTGAGTTTTCTTGCCGGATCTTTCTCAGTGTGGCCGTGTTCCGATCCGGTGGTAGTATACTAGATTGTTAGGTTTTCAAATATAATTACTATTAATTTTAATGTTAAATAATTACTAACCATAAACAATTTAATTTTTTCATATAGAATCATTTTCTTCTTACACTGGTAATAAGTTTGTATCAAAATGTGGGTCAATATTTAATAACCATTTTCTGTATCGGGTAGATAATTATAAATTTTCTGCAATAACGATGACTTGTTGGACGTGAGACATCTTAGTCCGCCCGTGACCATGAACGCTGCAGTGTTCGAAACGTCGGGCAATCAAAAATCAAATACAAACGCGTTAAAATCCGTAGTTTTATTTAAAATGTGTAATACTCGCGAAAACATCAGAAATCATTCTGTTTACGAAGTCAAAATTAGGGATGCGAATATCGAAACCATTGTTTTGATAAAAAAAATTGATGTACAAAAACATCACCCTGAAAACATCGATGTATCAAAACATCGTTGTTTTCTAAAAATCTATGCGATGGTTTTTTTTTTTTGCTAAATCAAGCATATTTTTTACATGAAACATCAACATTGCGTGGTCTGAGGAGTTTTTTTTTTTACAGGCTCTCCTAAAAGTACCAGACATTTAAAATCATGCAGGCAAAACATCGCTGTCAAAACATCGTATAAAATAACACCGATATTTTACAATAATGAACATCGAAGACAAACATTGATGTTATTTTATTGAAACATCGATGTATCCCTTGCATCCCTAATAAGAATACAATTCACCAACCCCTCCCCTGCCCGTGATGTTGTAAAAGGATCATACCACTAAAGGATATAAAATCTGTGCAAAAGAAGGAAAGCTGGGCAATATATAACGCCTTACTGCAATCGCCAATGCGGGCAGGTATTATGCCATTTATGCGTTATGAAAGCGTACGTCTAGGTCCTAAAAGCAGATATTTTAAGAGTAAGATTACAATTACGACTAACGACGACTAAGGAATTATTGCAGCTAACAAAAGAAAAATCCGTCTAACTGTGATATACAGTAGGTAAATTTTCTTCCCAATATGGAGAAGACTCAAGTCCAGGCAGTGAGACGTATATCAGCTACTAGCCGTTTACGCAGCGGAAGCCCTCAAAAGGAAAATAAATTAAAGAAAATCCTTTTTTAAAAACAAGCTTTTATTATTTGTTAATAAAATGAACTAAAATGTTAAAAATCCAGGTCCATCATTAGACCTTGGTTACAATATAGTATCAAAGTACTCGTCAAGACGAATCAAGTGAGCCCAAACTCGGTGGGGTTGCGTCGTTTAATTAAGGAGTTCCTATGGCGAGCTTCCAGGTCCCTCATCTCTATGACACGATAATATTGCATTGTCATCCGATTTATAGATGCATGCAAAATTTCAGCCCAATGAGAAACCGGGAAGTGGATCAAATTTAACTTGCAAGATTTGATTACAGACAACGGGACAGGTGAACCTAAATAAAAGCTTGTAAAAAATCTCGATTTTGAAACATCCTTCATTAGTGCTCCGCTCCTGTTGGCCTTAGCGTGATGATATATAGCCTATAGTCTTCCTCAATAAGTGGGCTATCTAACACTGAAAGAACTTTTCAAATCCAACCAGTAGTTTCTGAGATTAGCGTGTTCAAACAAACAAACTCTTCATCTTTATATATTAGTATAGATTATGATGATGAAATATTACAAAATTAAGAATCATTTTATACCGAAGATGGTATATACCATGATGAATTGTATTCAACATATGAATGGTCGCCAAACCCTTTCTTTCCCGTCAGTATCTTAAATATGATATTTACTATTTAAGGGCTAACTGCTAACTTGCTGATAATATCACTGCAAGACAAGAAAAACACGAAGGCCCAACAGATGCTACTATGAACTATTATCTTATTAAATCTAGTATTTTTTTTAAATTTCAGGTTGTGAATATTTTTAATTTATTCATAACTTTTGGCGATACGTTCCTTCCTACACCTGCATCATATGACCAGTTATATTATGAATTAATTAGAATGCATCAAGTATTTGATAATCTGTTTTATATGGGTGAGTATATATTTCATATTAATGAGTTATTTTTATAGTCTATCCATAGACAAACATCCAATTATCAATCGATCAAATTTCGTAGTGAGGGCCTACTACGAAATTCGAATAACGATGATTTAATGATGTAATATTTATTTTCCTAGCAGAAAAATCATTCAGATTGGACGTTCCATTTGATGCTTGCAATTTGAAACGTATTTGTTACGATGCGGCTAGATACACATACGGTGTGTACGGCCGGATTATAGTAACAGTTCAACAACATCTGTTGTCAGCGGTGCATACTACTACCATCGACTTTATCTGGTTTAACGGTCTTACGCGCGGTAGAGAATAGATAGAGCTTTATAATAAAATAAACTGTATTACATAATACTAAATATCGGGTTGACCGAGCTTCACTCGAAAAATTTTTGTTGTATTTTTGTCGAATTTATTTAGATATATATTAATAAAAATTAAATAATGAAGAAATATAAAAAAACACAAAAGAGAATAATAATAACACCGAGATTCGAACCGACGCTGTTTGAATGCCAAAACAATACCTACTAAAAGAAAACTGGGCGACTTCCCAACTGAGCTATCATAACTCATGATGTTGACAGCGAAATTTGAATTCCTATTATTTTAAAATTTAATATCATTGTATTGTTTTGCTAAAAACACCGACAAAACAACATTTTCTATAAATAAAACCTAGCTAGATCGATTTTTTGGCCTCGAAACCTCTAGTATGCCAAGTTTCATCTAAATCGTTGGTGCCGTTGCCGAGATCCTGAATATATATATACAAGAATTGCTCGTTTAAAGATATAAGATTATCTAAAATTTTAGAAAAGCGACAACCATTAGGACTCGGGTATCACTAGTGTCTGGTATAACTTTTAACAATTTTATTCTCGAAGACGCGTTTCCTTTAATTACGGATATTTTATATTATGTAAGACAGTTTTTATTTTATTACAAAGCGCCACCATCAAAGAAGATAATGGCGATGTGGTAGCACGCGCCGCTGATAACAGATCCTATTCAACTAACCAAATGTTTAATAAGAAAAATATATACCAACGGTGTTTTTTGCCACACATTCGTATGAAGCGCGCCAGGGGCGTAATGACGCTCTGGCATATGATCAGTAAAATCACAGCGTATGTGTTTGCCCATAACCAACGTGTTGGCTTCCAGAATAGTTAACAATGCATCACAAAACGAAAAGCATTGTGATGAAACGATTTGGTGGTAGATTATTAAGTATTTGTTTCCATCCGATACGTTCACTTTCGGAGTAACGCCTTCGCCATGAGCTTCTATAATAAGAGTGAAATTAAACTACCATTACAAACTGGCATAATAGATTGTTAATTTCATAGTTTTCTTCTCCTCAAGTTATGTTTGTCCCTTAAGTCCTCTCTTAATACACTGGTGAGCAATTAAATGGATGCTAACTAGTGACACATTGTATTTCTATCTATCTAATTTGTAAATATATTTATTTTAATTGAATGAGTTTGGATGTTTGCTTGTAAATCTCATATTATACCTACGCTAAAGAATGGGGTCAGAAAACGTTCTAGTCTTAGTTTGTCATAACTCAAATAACATATTTATACTTTATCACAACTCTTATACGTTCCACTGCTGGGCTCGAGCCTCCTCCACAATGGGAGGGTAATTGACCTATTATACCACGCTGGTCAAACGTGTTGGTATAAGATTTTATTTCGAGTTTACTTTCTCTAGCATAGTTGTTATCTGCACAATATATCCCTTAATCCTTTTTTTACGAAACCCATGAAGGTGGTGAACTGTATTCTTACTTCGTCACCACAGAACGAATAATATAAATAATAAATATATTTCGTGTGTATAAAAAGGCCATGTATACGAGGTTTTATCCACGCTTCCGCCAGTGCAGTCTCTCGTCAATAGCAGCACCCTTTTCCGCATGGAAAGTATCTTCGCAAATTCCTTTTTGTACCCTGGCGTGTATGCTACGGACATGCCTGCCAATTTTCATGATAATTGATCGAGCAGTTAATGCGTTAATATATAACAAACAAACTTATATTATCATTTTTTTATTATTGCCAGCATTGCGCTATTCTACAAGTGACGGTGAATTCAAACAGGAAGCATTGCGCTTAGCAAATTGTTTAGTGAATGTTCGCGCCATCATACAACACTTCTCGACTAAGATAGACGCGTGGCTCGCCTCGCAGAATTTGTCAACACCTACAGAGGATCAGGTGATTTTTTTATTTTTATATGAAGTCGGTTATAAATCAGGAATAATTATGCTCCTTAACCCATATATGCCCATAGGGTCGATAACGACCAAAAATTACTTCACGAACTCTAATGCACGTTAGTCATGTGCTGTAGTATTAATTTAAATTATAGTACCATCTTTCGATAGACCAAAAACTTCTTTTGAAATACCTCACATGTTTATAAATCATCTATAACAATTAAAGTGACATTTAGATACGCAAGTTCAAACATTTTTATTTGTGAAAAAAGTTTCCGACCGAGTGCACAGAAATGCAAGTATTTTTTTCTATTATGTTATTTTACTGAAAAAATGATTTTTATAGTCAATGATATGTATACTGAAAATCACAAATTACTATTATGGCCTTATTTATAATCATTGATTAACAATATAGTTGAAAATAATTAAGATTGATCCTAAAAAAAGTTCTGGGCTTATATGGGTTAAGTTTCCTCTTTTTAGTGGACATTTTTTTTTTTTGAAAGAGGCAACCCAAATTTCCTCTCTTTTCTTGTTTTTCCTCTTTTTATTCTTTCTATTTTCTTTTAAATCTTATTGAAACTGGACACATTTACAAAATCACATTAAAACACATTATTTTAATACATTTAACTTCCCCTACAGGAGTAAATTCTTGATCCGTTAAGTGTGTTTTTATCTGTGCCTTCTCAGCCGTATTACGAAGAATCGTACAAAAATACTATTAACGAACACAAACGATCCAAGACTGAACCAACATCTGTTAATCGTACAGAAAACTATCTTACACTGAGATAGAACCTATACAGTGAGTTTAACATGAACATTTGCATCAAAGTATTCGTAACGTTATGTAGACAAATGTATATGGATTTGGAGTAGTACCCCCATCGTCCGATAGAGGCGCTGCTCCGAAACCTATACAAATTGGTCTCGATAATGTTACGAATACTTTGACAAAAATATTCGTGTTCAGCTCACAAGTGTAAACATAATGCTTGCTCCACAGTATTATCATTATATCAGTTTTATCATTATACCAAACAAATCATTTTTAAGAAAATTTGTTTTATTTGATTATACAGGCTGTATCAGGTTATGGGGCAATTGGTCAAAAGGGAGCTAGGCAATTGTAGTACGAACCCATGAAAAAATTTTGAACGTAAAATATCGATTCGTTAAGGTATTAGAGACATGTAAAGTTTTCAATTTTTTCATCGCTTTTCCGTATAAATCTGATTGAAATGTATAAAGTCAAAGATACTTAATACGCAACATATTCATACTTTGTTAAATGCTCATTAGAAATTGAATAAATCAATGATTATATTCACATAAGCAAGACAAACTTCGTTTTAAAACAGCTGATCGGCCTATGACTGTTGACCGCTCGCCGTTGTACCTACGATGTCATTGAAACGTTTGCGCAATTCTAGGTATGAATGAATGAAATTATTCTGTCGAAGTTTTACATGCCTACATAATACGTAACATTTAAGGCATCTTAAACACATTTTTTTGAAATCACTATAACTTTAATGTTATATTATTTTTTGTGTAATGTACATTCTAATTACGATCTATGACTGTTAAACTACAACATACTCGAACAGTTGCCCCATAACCTGATACATCCTGTATATGTACTAATTTAATCTGAAAAATTATAACTTTTGGTTACTTTTTGCTAATTTGCCATGCTACGAGGGGTGATCCAAAAGTAATGATAATCAGTTATTTCTAGTGCACACAAAAATACAAAAAAATTTCAGTCACTTGCTCAGTTACCCACTAGTTCAGGAAAAAAAAATCATATAAATAGGCCACAATTCCCGGGAGCTACATTCATTTGAATACGGACTGTCAAGGAGTGAACATCAAAATGGAAAAACACGAAATCAGAGCTGTCATTAAATACCTCTGCTTGAAAAAAATGTCTACCAAAGACATACACAGCGACTTGGTGGAAACATTAGGGGACTCTTCTCCTCCATATTCCACAGTTGCACGCTGGGCTAAGGAGTTTAAGCTGGGAAGAACATCGACGGAAGACGAACACCGCGAAGGACGCCCATCGACGTCCCTCACTGAAGAAAATGTGAAAAAAGTTGAAGAAGTTGTATTGGAAGATCGAAGAGTGACTATCAGGCATGTAGCTGAGGTCACAGGGATCTCATATGGCAGCATTCAAAGAATCCTTGCGAACGAATTGCATATGAGAAAGGTCTCCGCGCGTTGGGTACCGAAAATGTTAAACGACGAGCAAAAGAAGAAACGAGTCGACATGTCAAGAGCAAATCTCGAAAAGTTCCAGGCAGACAAGGACAATTTTTTGTCACGTTTTGTGACCATGGACGAGACCTGGATCCACCATTTTGATCCTGAAACAAAACAACAATCGATGACATGGAAACGATCCGATGAACCGACGCCGAAGAAATTCAAAGTGTCAAGCTCAGCAGGGAAGGTTATGGCGTCTGTTTTTTGGGACGCTGAAGGAATAATCATGGTGGACTACTTGGAAAAGGGGGCCACTATTACAGGCTCCTACTATGCAGAACAAATAAGAAGATTGCGGGAGGCTATTAAGGAGAAAAGGCGAGGCAAACTGCGGGCTGGAGTGTTGTTCCATCAAGACAACGCACCTGTTCACAAAGCTGCAATTGCCATGGCTGGCATTCAGGAAGCGGGCTTTGAGTTGGTGGAACACCCCCCCTATTCACCAGATCTAGCCCCCAGTGAGTTCTATCTCTTTCCACGACTCAAGGAACACCTCCGAGGCAAGAAATTTGATGATGATAGCGACGTGATGGCCGCGGTTGAGGACTTTTTTGAGAGTCAAGATAAAGATTTTTTTTGTAAGGGAATTTTAGGTTTAGAAAAGAGATGGACTAAATGTATAGACTTGCTAGGAGACTATGTTGAGAAATAAATATATTTTTTTATTTTATTCATTGTGTTTATTATTGATTATCATTACTTTTGGATCACCCCTCGTATAGTCTAACTTTTTATTAGCTGCAGTAAAATGACGTTTTGTGGGTTGCCGGTTTTTGAAGAAAAATAAATAGGGATGTAGCTAAATGAGTGAATCATAAATGAATAATCAGTTTGGTTTTTTTTTTTTGAGATTTAATATTAAGTTGTAATGTATTTTTTTAACCTATTATTATTACTATACTAGAGGATTGATCTTTTTAGTGGCAGTATAGGGAGGTACATTCAAAATGAAACAAAAACGTCATAATAATGTTATTTAATTAATCTTTTTCGAAATCACTGTCGCTGTCGCTTTCGGTCACACTAATAACAAATCTATCTGTCACTTCATCTATAATATGATCGAGGTGGCACATTTTATCTTCCTCTTTAATAGTGTGAGACACACAGTCACTCCACTTAGCCGGTGTCACTTTCTTGATTTTTCACTTCTTGCATTTTATACGTCTTATTATTGTTTGCGACGTGACTCTTTACCTGCGCCCATACCAACTCAATGGGGTTCAATTCAGAGTGATAAGGGGGCAGTCTTAAAAGTGTGATACCTTTTTGGGCAGCCATCTCGTCTACGGCATATTTCTCAGTATGATTTTGTTGTTTCACAATATCTATGAGAGTGGCCTTGACCATATTTGGTTCAAATGCAATATTTTTAGTAGTCAGCCACTCTTGAATTCGTGCTTTCGTCCACATCTTCGGGATTGTTTCGATCTTCCGAGAGTGATAGGGCGCATTGTCCATTACGACTACTGCATTCGGCTTGAGTTTAGGTAGAATACCGCCGAACCAATCCTCGAAACACTCCGCGTTCATTTCATCATGGTAGTCTTCTGTACCTTTCTTTGCTTCAAACATAAGAAATCCGTCGACCAGGAAGCCTTCTTCTCCGCCTATGTGACTAATTATGAGTCGTTTGCCCTTTCCTGTGGGATTTTTTAATCCCGTAGTCAGGCCGTCTAAAAATGCCTGTCGAGAAGATTTAATACTTCCGTCAATCCAGGTTTTTTTTGTAGTATGACCTGAAAAGAACAAAAAAGAATCATAAGTTTCGACATCAAAACAAAAAGGGAACAAATAGAAGAAACTAAGAGTTGACACGTACCAGCGTTGACCCAGGTCTCGTCTTGATAATATATGTATTTTCCCTTCCTACGATATTGTTTAATTAAACGCAGGTAGCGCTGGCGCCATGATATGATATCTTGTCTATCAATAAGCACACTCTTGCGTGATCGATTAGCGAATTCGAAATTAAGATGCTTCATAATTTTTCTCAATGTCTCTTTCGAGAAGTTGGGCAATCCTGGGTCATCATTTACAACTTGCAGCACCTAAAAATGATTAAAGTTATTACCTAATTGGTTAAGATTACACATGGGATGGGAGAAAACATACATAACGTATAATAAAAAGATGAGTGACGACATGTGTAAACTAACTTTTGCGATGGTGGGTATTTCATTTCTATGAAAGAACTGATGTACAATTCGTCTAACAGCAGTGAATGTGAAATCATCAAGTTTATCTTTAAATGTAAGTTTTGGGCCCGTTTTTTCGGGAGGTTTTGGTGATTCGCTGTCGTTCTCCTTGTGCTCCTTTAAAACGGAATAAACTATGCGGACGGATATTCCCAAGACTTCAGCCACCTTGTTAACGCATTCACTTGTTTTTGGAACTTCAATGTTTGATTCTGAAGATTTCACTTCAAACACATATTTGTAAACGTTTTGGACCCAAAGTTTTTCAGTTGCACTTAGAGCTACACGTGGCCTTTTTTTCTTAGGAGATAAAAATGTGTCTCCATCTTGCGATGTGCTCGGCAGAGCATCCATGTCTTCAATGTATCAAACAAAAAAAAACTAACACGATTAACGAAAACAGGTAATGAAAAACAAACACAACGTAACATAAGTTTAACAGTAATGATAACAAAAACAACGCGCAGTGGGCAAATCAAAGTTATTCATGCACTCAAAACAGAAGTATGAATCCGAATGAGCGAATGACAACCGAAACAAAATGGCGGTCAAGCGTCATCGTAGCACCGTAACCAAAAACCAGTACTACCAACTTGAGAGAGCGTTTTCTTGAGTGTTACCTTGTATATGTCTAAAAGGATCAACGTTTATACAGCCTTTTATTTACATTAATATTAAATAGAATTTAGTATGATCATTATGAGTCAGCTATGGAACGATTAGATATTCTGTAAACTTTTGTGAACTGAATCACATCCCTATTGAGATTAGGCTGTCAACATTATTTTACGGAATGACATTTAGAAACGTCATTTTACTGCAGCTAATAAAAAGTTAGACTATAGTGAAATTATTAAACTTTTTTAGAATCGCAAATGAAATTTCATTTCTGAAAATTAGACTTATTTCAAGCATATTATAAATTATGGTTTATTCATATACCACCTCGCTTTCATCCGTATGGTTACGGAGAAAGAATACAATTATCCACCCCCTTTCTTGCCCTCAGATGTTGTAAAAGGCAAGTTAAGGATATATGCAGGCAAACATTGATGAAAAAGAAGGAAAAATCGATATAAAACCCTATTCCACTACATTTCACTAGCGTGGATTAGTAGATCAATTTCCTGCTCATTGTGAAGGAGAGCAGAGCCTAGCATAAGAAAATAACTCAGCAATTTTCTTTTTTAGATACTAGAAGTCGTTCGTAAGAATTACGACAGTTTGATCCTAAAGTTACAAGAAGGCTTGGAATCGTACGAGAGGTATTCAGAGAGAGAATACCGACCATTATTAAGCCGCCTTGTTCTTGCTGCTCGACAGAGGAGCGACAACTCAGCGTTAAATCATCACACCGCAGCAGCCCTCGAACATTACACAAGCATATCCTGAAATATTTACAAATAGTTGTTTTCGCAGATTCGTTTGTTTGAAACATATAGTTATTAACGTTTCAAACGAACCAGTTTTACCAAAATCACTAACATGTGTTAATTTCAAGATATATATCGGATTTGAATCGCTGAAGGCGTCAGCAGGAACGTTGTTTTCGTACATCCTTTTAAAACAAGCCGTTTAAAGAAAGTTACTATAAGTCTATGCTATAAAATTGTATCTATTGATACATGAGATTTTTGGTTTTTAGCAAATTTTTATAAAAGTGAAAATTAATATGGCTGTCTGTTTGTTATTTCATTGCGTCTCACGGATAATCCAACGTTGTGTAATTAAGAAATTAAACAAAAATTAGGAAAGTTACTTCATCTTTTAAAATTTTATTATAATGTCTTTTAAGCAAAAAAAGCAAGTTATGAAATTTATTCGAATTAAAACGGTAAAAATAAAAACAATTATTATATAGACTAAGAACTCTAGAAAATAAAGCTGAGCGGAATTGACTTGTCACGTTACTGGAATTTGTTTCCTCAACGCCATTTCAACGGAATGTAAAATGAAGGTATAACTGATGTTATTAATATTTACTCAGCCGATAAATCAGAAAACCATGAAATAGGTACATGTTAGTTAAACTTCTTTAGTTTGTTATGTCTTCTTGTTTACCTAGTCGACGAGTAGTTTTAATTATTATAAATAAGCTATTATATTTTTAAATGTGTCAATATGTGAACGTTTTGTGATGAGACACATCATTTTCTATTAGACAATGTAGTGCTACTTTGTGGGTATTTCACTATATTTATTATATTTACTATACATATTAGTAAAATAGCGTATTGCTATAACTGGATATAACCAAATAGATATGCATTAGGTACTGCTGTAATTTACTAAAAACTAATTATCTATTTGAAAAATACGCAATATCAAATATGTATATTTGAACAGCTAGATTTACCAGCAGAGTATATGTATAAGGCAACCATCTAAGGCATCTCTTTTTACGTCTTAACGTGACGCTTGAATAATTGACTCGCTATTTGTATCAATAAAATGGTGAACTTGTGAAATTAAAAGCTAAAAATATCAAGAACATGTGAATTCTTACAGCAATAGGTAAAATTATGGAATTAAAACCTAAAAAATCCCTGTCAGTATAACAAATAATCGGGCTCTGTCTGTAAAACTGGACATTTTCTTCGGTTCGGGACAAGGGGATAGGCCATCTGAAAAAGGAGCCGTCCTGATCAAAACGGAAGAATATAAAAAGAAATAATTTGTAATTTTTGGATTGTATTGGAACATCTGTCTCATACGGAATGTTTTATGTTTAACTATTAGAAATGTTTCAGTAATCCGATAATGCACTACCTAATGCAACGTTTTTAATGCACCACTAGCTTTTCCCAGAGTTAGGCGAGTGATGTTTCCATGACTTGTAAGATTATATATTACAATCTTTCCAATTCAGCTGATAACATTTAACTAATTAATTGCTTTACACTTGTAAAGCAATTTATCACCTCCGACGGCACTGTTTAGCACGGAAGGAGCTATTCATAATCCACTCTACTACCATCACAGGTTCGTTCTATACCGAAAAAAAAAACATTTTTTTTTTTAGGCGTGCGTATGTCCTTATACGTAACCTTGAACCGTCAGACTTGCATGTAGATCGTTTGAATGATACTTCAATATTGACAATCATCGATCTTATTGCACTATCACTGTTTCATTTGTCATTTAAAACAGTCTTATCAAGATGTAATCTATATCAGCTTCTGTAATCAAGCGGTCTGCTATCAATTACATTGGAAACAATGCTTATAGGGACACTAAGGACTCATGATGCTGTTTCGACGTTCTTATTGAATGAATTAATGAGGGCGGGTTGCTAGTATATATATATATATATATATATATATTCCTTTTTGTCTTGAAATTTATATAATTATAGGCCCTTTATTATATAGTGTTTACTTTTATGTTTCTTGACATAACTATGTGTATGATTATTCTATTTATGAATCACGATACGGACACGATCGTATATCAAAAAATAACTATTGCTGAAGCGTTCTTGTATGCTTATCTTCTAAGTTGCTAGAATGAGAATTAACAAAGCTATCAGTGACAGTAAAGGGCGGTTGTTTGTGATAAGATAATCAAACATAGTTTTAAGTCACTTGCTGTGATTAAATTGTATGTTAATCGGAAACTGCATAGTTTTAATTATTTAACTCTATTATAAAGATATTTATTATATTATCAACTCCAATATAAGAATTCTATTATAAAAACCGATCTGAGAAACGTATAAGACTATGTCCTAATTGCAAAGTCGTTCGACGACAAAATCGGTAACTCACATTGCCGTATAACAAAAATAATTTAGTTGGTCTTGAGACAATGTAATTGGTGTCCAAGGTGCATTACTGTTATTTAAATTATTGATTAGCTTTATCGTAGCTTATTGCGTGCCATAACGATAAAAATAATGAAAAATACAGCAGTAAGTTGGTAAAAATGGTTGCCGGTATTGACCATTCTTTTTTCAATTAATTTACGAGTTTTGTAGATTTTGTCCAATTTATTCCACAATATCTTCCTCGTATTTTCTTATCAAAGAATAAATGATATTATAAATTTTTGAAAACAGACAACACTCGATTCCGACACCCAACCAAATAACACTGGTTTGAAATTCAAACACGACGAGCGACCGATACGAGATCGCACTTCCGCGCGCGTTGCTGGTTACGACAGCTCCATTCAAATAGCTGTTTCAATTTTGTCGCATTACTTGCTTGGTTTAACAACAAAAACTGTGTAGTATTACGACAGCCAATTAGGACATAGGGTAACGCCTCACTGCGATCACCAACCAGTCGGCTAAGTTAGGCAATTATGCCACTATACCTTCGCCCAGCAATGGACGACGAAAGGTTGAACGATAATAATTTAAAAAATGAATATGAAAACGAATGCAAGACTAGTTTCGAACGATTCTTTAAGAATTTTAAAAGTTTGATGTTCAAGTATGAAAATATCAAAACTGGTCAAATTATATTTCAATGTAAAAGATCAGTCGTAGTAATATTACTTGTTAAATCTTTAGGGTTAGTGAATCAAATTAACTATTATAGAATAAATGCATTTATTCCATTTAAATAAATTGGAAAACGCTTAGGTAGGTAATTCTTTTGTGTCAACTAAGCAATAGTTTTGATATGCGTATGTATGTATGTATAGAAAGAGCTTATAAAAATATAAAGAATATTAAATGTAATTTAATATATTATTTTTTCGAACCAATTATGTGTTTTTTTTACATTCAGTGCCACGATTTGTATGAACACTGATTCAGTCAAACGTAAGATATTTGTTCAAGGAACAGTAGGTACATAAGGCAGATTTGCTAAATCTTCACACTATTGGGTACTAGCCTCCTTCGTGAATTAAATCAGCCGATTTTTCATGCTTGCCGTGACAAAAATGTCTAAAATAGATATGAAAAAAAAAAGAAATGTTCTAAAATGGATATGAATCATTCAAATGTAATGAGGTTTGCACCATCGCCAAAGTCGCTCAACGTACTTTCGAGAGATCTGGGCTTGGTATTTCTTTACGTGATAAAATCAGGAATACGGAAATTCGTAGGAGAACGGGTGTAAGCCCGCAGAGGTAGCACGTTGAAGTAACGATGTGCAGGGCATATCGCTCGTCGAACCAACCGTTGGGGAAGAAAGGCGACCACAAATCGGACAACGCAGCGTGGGACTAACCCTACTAGGTGGACTGGCGTTCACTCTGTTCTTTCATTTAATTCTAATAGGTTGCGATCACCATTTCTCACGATTCTGTATACTTCCCTTTTCCCTCTCCTAAGGAGGGCACATTCTATTACCCTGTTGCTCCTACCATATCGACAGATTGCTATATTCCCGATACCTTTAATACTCGTAGGAGTTTAAAGATCGTTCCACATTGTTTATCCGTGGGATGACCCAATAAGAATACAACACCTATTATTATCATATTATATATTATTATTATTACCACACCACCCCCTCTCTTGCCCGTGGGTGTCGTAAAAGACAGCTAAGGGATGTAATGTTCAGATAACATCGATGTAAAAGAAGGAAAACTGGCAATGAAATCCTATACCAACATGTGTCACCAGCTTAATGTAGTACATCAAATTTCCTCTCATAATGGAGGGCACCCCTGCCAAGCAGTGGGACGTATATGGTCAGAGATAAAAACCTTGACTGATATAAAAATAATATGATAAATAGTATTTCTTCACAAAATTAAAACACAAAATGCATCATAATTGTATATTAGATAGACATAAAATTACCATAATAAACATTTATCGATAATAACATAGACTAGATAGTTTCAAACAGACTAGAAATCTTTTCGAATAGCTTTGGTATAGAACATAATATATTAGATCCTTACATATGAAATTAGCGTTTCAAATTCAAACTTATAAATTCATTTAGCTGCTCCATTTGAGTTTTGAAAACATTCATTGGTTTTTCCTCATTACTTTTTTCTTTGGCGTCGCTTATTACCGCACAATGGAAAACATAAAAATATCGGTATATTTACGAGTACGAGTTCTACCATGGTACCAGTGCTGCAGGAACAGCTCGAAGGATTAATTATGTGTACGGCGCTGGTGTCGCAAAAGAAAGCACGGTACGTTTTTGGTTTCAACGTTTTCGTTCTGGAAATTTCGACCTTCAGAACCAACCCCGTGGACGGCCGGAGACCAAAGTGAAAAATGAAGAAGCTATTGTGGAAGTGGATCTATCACAAAGCACATCAGCGATAGCTGCAGGCTTCGGGGTAAGTGACAAAACTGTATTTATCCACTTGAAGCAACTGGGGCAAGTAAAAATATTGAACGATGGGTACCTCATGAATTGAGTGAATCGAACATGCAAACACGCATCGACTGCTGTTCCTTTGCTCAACCGACACAATAATCAATAGATTTTACACAGCCAAATCCTGCCCTAAACGAAAATTGACTCCGAAAAAGTCACTTGTGAGTGTTTGGTGGACTAGCGCTGGTGTCGTTCACTACAGCTTTCTAAAATCTGTCCAAACGATTACGGCAGATATCTATTGTCAGCAACTGCAAACCATGAAGGAAGAACTAGCTGCTAAACAACCGAGATTGGTCAATCGCTCTAGGCTACTGCTGCTTCACGACAACGCAAGACCACACACTGGACAACAAACAACTACTAAGTTAGATGCGCTACAATTGGAATGTCTGTGACATCCACCGTACTTCCCGGACCTTGCTCCAACAGATTACCATTTTTTCCGGAATTTGGACAACCTCTTACAAAGAAAAAAAATTCAACTCCGATGCGGCAGTCCAAACCGCCTTCGAAGAGTTTATTGATTCTCGCCCCCATAGTTTTTTTAGTAAAGGGATCAATGAACTAGCTATGAGATGGCAAAAGTGCATAGATAACAACGGTGTATACTTTGATTAATTAAATATATATTACAAAAAAAAATGTGACTATATTCCTCCCATACAAAACGCCAATTTCATATGTAAGGACCTATTATATTTTTAATAAAGACAACATCCTGCACTAATCTTTGCAATAATCTTTGTATTGCGGTGGCCTTTATAAACCTTCTTTTGTTATTGCTGTTGGTGGCAAACTAGCAAACAGCACACCGTAACCGTAAGTGATACTGTCGCTTATGGACCTTTGCTATGCCACTGCCTACCGTGAAGAAAGTGAAGGGAGTGTGAATGCGTGCGATGAAGTTTGGTGGTACTAAAAGCATCACCGAAACCCGCTACACGCAAAGAAATCATACTTAAGACTCAGAACAACAATTTGTTCAATTGTGGGAATCGAACCCGTCTCTTTGCACGGTTCCTAGTTATCTTAACCACTACATCTGTGCAGTAATTGGTTTTCAACTTTCATTCGCTTAGTAGTGTATTTAGTAGAAGTTTGATTTAATCGGATGGTTTCAATTCAGCGAGAGCTTCTTTGACTAACTCTTCCAATTCTTGTGGTAAGACTATTTTTGAAATGATCCGATTTTCACCATTTTGTTGATATTCGCATACTTCATCGTAAACCTTTCTCACATCAACAGACACATCATAGTTTTCTTTATATATATCATCATCACTGTCTGAATATTTATTTATATAGCTCTTTCCATTGTCGGGGTCATCTTTTTCTTTGGACTCGTTGGATTTTACAGATTTTTCAGAATCTGTTAAAAATTCCTCCAACAACATTTGCGATGGAAATATGGGAATATATTTTTGACCATTACACCAGCTCTCCAATGTCTTTTCCAATTCAGTTATTCTGTTTGCAAGAATTCTATAAAATAAATAAAATATTTTTAAGCCATTGTCTAAATATATACAATAGGCGTGACGACAGTATAAAAGAATCGATGCATTAATGATTTTAAGGGACAATACATATCAAAAAAATTTAATACGCTACTTTAGATTTATCTAAATAATTGAGATTGTTAAGATTTTCAATAAGTTAAATCATTAAAATACTGCATTCGGCCATTTTGGCTGAAACACCAATCACAGTGTATTACGTTATGTTAAGGTAAACTACTCTGTTTGTTGTTCTCAGTACTACTAATTACGCATTTGGATTGATTTTTTATTTGTTTACGTGTGATTTACCGACTCCACTCGATTATTACAATGGAACCAAGCTTTGTTAAAAAAGCAACAGCTCAAAATTGCCCAGGATTGATGTATTGTCGGCTGGTGGCAGACTATTTGGAGGGGCGCAGCGTCCTCTACGCCAACCGAGTCAACGTCCCCTACGTTATGCGAACGCCCATGACGTGCGGTGTTCCACAGGGGTCGGTCCTGGGACCCACCCTGTGGAACATCGGCTACGACTGGGCGTTGCGGGGGAGCCTCCCACCCGGGCTGGGCGTGATTTGTTACGCCGACGACACGCTCGTCACAGCCCGCGGTGGGACGCTACAAGAGGCGGTAAGCCTGGCGACCTCAGGCACCGAAGAGGTTGTTTCCCTGAGGGAACTCACCGCCTGGCGCGTCGACGCCCGCCGAGACGTCATCGCCCGACAGACCGGCTGGAGAGGCCTCGATACGGTGTTTGTTTCGTGGAGGCCTTCCGGCCGGTGCTGATGCAGTGGTTGGAAAGGCGGTACGGGGTGCTCTCCTTCCGACTCGTACAGGTCTTGACGGGGCATGGATGCTTCGGCAAGTACCTGTACAGGGTCGCTAGGAGGGAGAGAACTCCGTCCTCCCACCACTGCGATTGCGACGGGGACACGGCGCAGCATACGTTCGAGGTCTGTGCCGCTTGGGCAGAGCCGCGTCGTGAATTCGTCGCAATCATCGGTGCCGACCTGACGCTGCCGACCATCGCTAGGGAGATGCTCGGCAGCATCAGAAATTGGGACGCGGTCGCAGCATTCTGCGAGGCAGTTATCTCGCAGAAGGAGGTGGCGGGTGGCGAGGAGCACAGCCTCGATGATGCGACCCGCTGCCGGCGACTGGGGCGGCGCAGGCGGGATTACCTGCGTGCAATGCCGCCCTAGCCGAGGCCGCGGGTGACGTGACCGGGGATTAGTCCGTCATCCGCCGAGAGGCCGACCGCGTGAGGAAAGACCGACGTCCTCCCCGAGGGGGGGACGTCGGTCGACGGGAGGGCACCCCGGGTAGGGGGTATTCCGTCGGGCCGACCACTGATGACAAGTAACCCTGCTCCAGTGGTCGGCCCAACGACGAAGGCGACGTGGTG
This sequence comes from Lymantria dispar, assembly GCA_032191425.1. Taxonomy (NCBI): domain Eukaryota; kingdom Metazoa; phylum Arthropoda; class Insecta; order Lepidoptera; family Erebidae; genus Lymantria; species Lymantria dispar. Next base: position 15,442,223 of record CM063453.1, on the reverse strand, counting down.
TTCGGGTGGGTTGCGGGTGTTGCGTGCTTAAGCCCCTCTGTCGCCCCGGACGGAGTGGTGCGGAGGCGCGCCGACGGCAGCCCACCACAAAAAAAAAAAGTATTGATGTATTGATGTTGGGTGATTTCCTCGCTACAAATAAAGAATTTTGCTCGCCTGAGTTTAGAAACGTAAAAACTTCTTTGTAAGTAAATTTTTGTTTATCTTTACTACCATGTTTCTAGTAACCTAATCTCTAGTACCAACTTAGATATAATCTAACTCGTTTTGAACTGATGTGAGTTTATTTTATTTTCATAGTTAGTTTTACATTAAATTTGTCATTGTTTATTCTTGAGGTTAGCTCCCTCACAGCTTTGCGAGCTTTAACCACTTAACTCTTATTATTTTCTTGTTAGGAACATGTACAAATACTTTGTTGGGGGTTTTTATTGATGTATTTTTGCACTGAGGTACTGCACACCACTTATAAACTTTGGAATTCATTTTTATCACAAGAATTAATTTAATCTTTTGCTTACTTTCTTCGCTACACATAGACACAAGGACGTGGTTACCTTAACGTGACGTAACAGCCGACGCCATGACACCGGCGAGCTGTTTTCGCGCTATATTTAAAAAATATTGGAAAAATTGTTTTAAACTTCTTTAAACATAAATTTATTACCGAAATATAGGTTTTTTCGTAAATAGTAAGTGTGTGCCCACATTACGGAAAAGGATTTTAAAATCTTTCATCACGCCTATTCTATTTTTAAGTTTATGCATATCTGCAACGGAAGACACCGCGTCGGATGACAGATAACAATATCAGTATGGGCCTTGAGTTAAACGCGCTTATGATAAATGTTTATTTTGATTTTTTTTTATAAACCTCTTGTAATAAATTATAAATAAAACTATTTTTACGGGATTTTATCGCGTTTATATTTGATTTCTCGACGTTTCCAGCATTTTGCCGTGTTTATGGTCAAAAAGATTAAGGTGTCTCAGGTCAACAAGTCGTTATTGATATTTTACATTATTTTTATTTCTCTGCACGGTATGGCGGCAGGTCGACGTCTGCCGTGACGTCATTGCCCGTTGGGTGGTCCGGCTGGAAAAGCCTCGGTACGGTGTCAGAACCGTCGAGGCCTTTCGGCCGGTGCTGATGCAGTGGTTGGGTCGGCGGTACGGGGAGTTTTCCTTCCGACTGGTGCAGGTGTTGACGGGGCACGGTTGCCAAATACCTGCACACGGTCGTGAGGAGTGAGACCACACCGTCCTGCCACCACTGCGATTGCAACGAGGGCACAGCGTAGCACACGCTCAAGGTGGGTGCCGTGTAGGCAGCGCAGCGGCGTGAACTCGTCGCAATCATCGGTGTCGACCTGAGGGAAGTCTGCGAGGCAGTCATACGCGGAAGGAGGCGGCGGACCGTGCGCGAGAGGAACGCCTCCACGATGAAACGGTCCGTCGCCAGCGACTCGGGCAGGCGCGAGTACCTGCGCCTGACGCCGACCTAGCCGAGGCCGCAGATGACCGGACCGGGGATTAGTCCGTCACCCACAAAGGAGCTGACGGGCGACGACGTCCTGAGAGGGACAAACGATCAAAGGAGAGGGTGCCCCACAAGGTTTCCCTCCGGGCTGCCCACGGAGGACAAGGAAGGAGAAAGCTCCTTCGTCGCCCCGAAAGGAGCGGACGGCAGGTGCGCTGATCATAACTCACCCCAAAAAAATGCCTTATGACCAAACGCTAAAGCGCCTGTTTGGCAAACTTCTTGAAGTAGAATTGATCGATAGAGCTATTATTTCTTCCTCTCGTGAGCATAACCACTATGTACAAAAGCGACAATATTTGTAAAAATAATTTTAATATGTGTACTCGCGCAAACATCAGAAATCGTCTGTTATAAAGATAACGGCTGAAATAATGATCATCATCAACCTGCTCTATCCCAATCACCTGACGTGAGAACTACTAGGTTCTGAAAGAATAAAAATACTATTCACCATGGGCAATTATTGACACTGGCATCGAATGTAGAATTTTGCCAACAGTGGGCATTCTACATGACGTTAAACTACTAACCAAAATACTTAAAAAATATCTATCATCTACGATGTGACTTCATGTGGTGATGAAATGAGAATATAATAAAAGACAACTAAGGGATATAAATACGCATATAATATCTATGTAAGCGAAGGCAAACTAAATGAAACCCGATACCAACCTGTCTGACCAACATGGTAAAGTAGGTCAATTTCCCTCCTATTGTGGAGGAGGTTCAAGCCTAACAGGATATGAGCTGAGATGATAATGACGATGTGACTATTGGTTTTGAATAGCAAAAAACTCAAGTATATTTTTTTTCCGTCTGACCGACCACTGAAAACAAGGAATTCTGGTGGTCGGCCCAGCGACGAAGGCTTCGTCATGTTTTCATCATGCTGCGCGTCATGGGGTCGCGCGGTGCCCCTCTGTCGCCCTGGATGGAGCGGGTTGACCATGGCCCACCCCCAAAAAAAGGATATATTTTTTGTAGGAGTAGGATACAAGTTTACAGTTGTTATATACATACTGATTGGTCTTTCTCTGATGCTGCAGTGCCACAGACTTGTCGTTCAATGCTTCAAATAAACCAAGACATAAGGATTTCAATTCAGCTGCCGAACTTTGTTTTAAATTATTCTTTGAGTTGATGCTATCTAGAAATGTACGCACTGCAATCAAAAGATATCTTTTAATACAAGTGATCAACACTTATTACCATGCGGTAAGTAAGAATACAATATTCCACACCTTATCATGCCCGCGGATGTCGTAAAAGACGACTTAGGGATATAATATGTATATAACATAGATATTAGTAGGAGAATGAAAATTCGAAATGTAAACTTATACCATCCCATTTGACCAGTGTGATATAATCCTATTTTGAAGGCGGCTCTAGCCCAGCATTGGGACGTGTATAAGTCGAGATGAAGAGACGATGACTTCATTACTTATATAAATAGGTGTAGGGAATAATATAAAATTTATAAGTAGGTGTAAAATATGGTAAAGGGTTAAGAATACAACATGTTGCCACTTTTTACTAGTCTGTGGTAGTCGTAAAAACCGGCAAAGGGAGTACCATATGATTGGACAGCGTTCCTATTGAGATCGTAACGCCAACTGCGATCGCAAATCTTACTGAAGAATGTGGCGATTATCGCATTAAACTCCTCGTAGGAAGGTGTATGTCAAATAGTGAATGTTACAAAAGTTGGATAGATGGAAGTAGGTACCTTGTTTTTGAGTCATGACGTCTGCAAAGCCTTTCTTAACATGCAATGAATAATTTTGACTTCTGTTATCAAGTAGCGTCTGAAAAATCGCAATATAAAAGTAATATAATATAAAATAATATAGTAAAATTATTGTTCTGTAGGTGTAGTAGTAAAAGTTATAGTCAGTACAGTCCTCCACATACAAAGTTTTGACGTATTAACGTCTTATAAATCGAACGCCGGTTTCACGCACGAAAAACCATGGCTCATTGTCACGTTCGGCCTGGGCCGAGCGTGCAAGCGAGAGCGCGAAACAAACGATAGAGAGCCACGATCTGCCTAAGCATTCGGCTTGTGACGCATGGTCATCTGATTAGCGCCCATACGCTTTGACAGTTACCTTACTTTTTCGGAAAAAAAGCTGATTGGCATTTACGTTCACTTTTTTCACTGGTCATTGTTCAAACGAACAATGATAATGAAATTTGGGCAACACTTCAAGATAGTGATGGAGAAGACAATATCATATCATCCTCATCTAAAACATCTTCACCTGCATCCCTCAATAGAGGTTCAACTACCGTAGGACTCCATAAACTATACTCGTTCCAACCATTTATTTTACTTTTGACACATGCTTTAGGACGTAACTGTTTCATTATACGCAATTATTAACTTTGAAACGAGTGAACAGAGAAATATATAAACTGCCCAATAATATTTATATATCTTAATTATTACCCACTAAATACATTAATATGCCGTAAATAGCTCTATTCATAAAATTTAAGTGATAATTCATTTCCGTTATAAAAAAAGTTACGTTCTATCGCATCTAGTGACAGGATCAAAAGTATTCGGTGCAAACTAATGAATCGCAAATAATCGATTGCACTTATTTGCAGTTAAGTCAGCTGACAACTGAGTTTTGAATTGTTGTAATAGACAACACGTTAAAATTGTATCAGGGAGATATAAAAATCTTCTCATCATACCTATAACATGAAATAAAACAACCAAAATATTTTAATATTATTTTATTATAAAGAATCGTCGGATTCTTCATACGAACTCGAATCGTCGCTTGAATCATCTGCAGTGTTTATTATTAACTCTTGTGTAGGTATGTTGTCAAATTCAATTTCCCGATCCCAATCAGAGAATATTATATTTTTTGTCTTGTTGACGACACTCGCCCAGTTTTCAGGCGTCACACTAGCACATGCGTTTTTTAAAAGTTCAAGCATTTTATTTGCTGTGAAAGGAGGAGTTGTATTGTTTCTTGCGGCGTGTCCTTTGACTTGTGCCCAGATCATTTCAATTGGATTATATTGACAGTGGTACGGAGGAATTCTGATTACAACATGCCCATATTCTGCTGCCATTTCGTCGATGACATATCGTTTTGGCTGCTTTTTACTTTTTAATATTTTAAGTAATTCTACTTTTAGTAGGGATTCGTCCACATCTTCCCCATTATCACGAAGCCAGTTTATAATCTCGTGTTTTTTGTTGGCCTGTGTTGGCATTTTATTAATTTGGCGAGAGTGATATCAATAAATATTGTTGATGGCTCTTCAAGTGATGTAAGCATTTCTCTGAACCACTTTTCATACACATCCGCATTCATCTCCTCATGATAGTCTCCTGTTTTTTTTTTATTTGAACGCTAACAGAGCGTCTGGTACAAATCCCTTTGTAGTTCCCGCATGGCAAATGATGAGGCGTTCACCTTTCCCCATTGGCACTGCAGAAGTAGAAGCAGCAGTATCGTCAGTCCAACCTTTTGGTATGGAATGATTGGCATTGAGCCAAGTTTCATCTGTGAAAACGACATTCGACCAGTCTTCTATTTTCTTAGCTTGTCTTAAAAATTCACAGCGAGACAAGGCTATATCACGACGTTCCATTAAAATTTTTCTTTTGTCGGATTTCTTATACAAGAACCCGATTTAGTGCAGCACCTTTGACAAAGAAGATTTTTGACCACGAAACAAGCCACAATTTCGTAGAGACGCTACTAATTTTTTCAAAGTAGGAATCTCTTTGCTTGTGTAATAATTGTATATATGACGACGAATAGCATCAGCATCAAAACTGTCAATTGCTGTCACTTTACGGGGCTGACGTTTTTTCTTAGGCGTAGATAGCTTGTTCTGTTCAATACCACTACTACCATAGGCTTCTTTAGTGATTTTCGCCACCGTTGGAGCACTAATACCTAATGCTGCTGCAACACGGTCTCTAACTTGGGTTACTGGTATAAGGAATCCGCCATTGCGGCTTTCCTTTTCAAAAAATTCACGAAGCCGCAGCACTAACTCTCTGGATTGTCCTTTAAGCACCATACCTTTCGGCATTTTGCAAGTAAAATCTTACTGGGAGGAACGATACGCTCAACTTAATCAAAGTAAGAACAATGAAATCAATACGGTGGAATATAAATACTCAACACAGCGTATGAAAAATATGAAAGAGCACTCAGCGAACAGAAATGTGACTAGCACGGGAGTCTTGTTGCGAGTGACAGACAACACAACAAAATGGCGTCGTCGGCGCGCCGTTCAGTGTTGCCAATTCGGCTTAAAAAAAAGGGGTAGGCTGGATGAGAAAATTAGTGATTTACTACCGCAGACGAGGGCGCCATTGTCTCTAAGTAAAGTTTGGAGCAGCGGACCCCGCTTAATGGAAAAATGCTTCATAAAGTAGTGGGTATGCAAAAATTAATGTGCCCAAATAACAAATATATTTACAGAAGTGAAGTTTTTAAATAATATGAAATATGTATTTAAGCAAAAATAAAATATCCGTGTTAAATCGATTAAAAGTTCTTCCTGACTAAAATCGATTATTACAAAACATAGTATCCGTAATACATTGGTACAACACTAATTGATCAGAATTCGACCTGCCAAAAGTAAAATAAATGGTTGGAACGAGTATAATAACATTAGAAAGGCAGCTGAACAGTATAATCTATAGGAAAAGGTGCAATGGTTGCTATAAAAAACTGAAAGACGAAGGTCGATCAGTTGCTGATGCACAAATAAAATCAAAACAGATGGATATACAATGCAATTTCTGCAAAAAACCTCTATGTCTTGCATGTTTTAATGAAGCTCATTAGAAAAATATTTGTAAACTGAATCTAAAAATATAAGTTATATATTTTTAGATTCAGTTTTCAAAGTTACTTAAGTTCTAAATTAAAAAAATATATATGATGGGACATAGCTTTTTTATTTTACTTATATAATGGCTTATACGCCCATATACAATGCAAGTTAGTTTCTGTAACATCTATCTAGGGGGAGACCATTATAGTATATGAAACAAGCAGTGTCCCACATGAATGTCACGGACGTCTTGTTCAAACCCAAAATGACCCACATGTGGGACATGGACAGTTAACATGTTAAAAAATATTTAAATTAACAAATGCAAATAAAAGTTAATTTATCCAAAGAAATGTAATTTTCAATTAACTGCCACTGTATATTAAGTGTACATAATAATGATAATTTAGTGATAATGATTTAAATAAATAAAAGTATGCAATTTTTCATAAATGTTTTCTTATGTCACTTAAAATTCTCGTTCAAAAACCGACTTAGGCGCTTCACACACTGCTCCGCGCTCCGTCGCCTGGCGCGGAGTGGCAGATTTTAAAATTGTATATGCATGATGCAAGTACATCGATTAGTATAGAAAACACGCCAGATCCAACACACTGAAAACGCGCCACGGCGCGGGAGCACGTCCCGCTAGCAGATGCTGCCGCCAGGCGCGGAGGCGCGGGGTGGACAGCAGCAGATCTTTTTTTTTTGTTTGTGTACAGCTGTTGGCCGCAGATGGCCTTGACAACTTGACGCGGACTATGGGTGAGCGCTGAGGGCTCTCAACCCGAAGAAAAATATGCTAAGCGACATCGTCCAAGGGCTCCCCCTGTGGGGAACGGACCTCGGCTTGGGGCGTCGCTGGGTTTTGATTCGTGACTTTTACGCGGCGCGGTTTTGCACCTCGACGGCGAGGGCGGAACCGCGGATATTTATGTGTTAAGGCCTCGCGGGCCGTGTAGGCTCTACGTTGAGCGAGTGTGATGTTGTCGTCCTCTTCGTCGAGGACGTGACGAAGTCGTCGGATGGAAGCAGCAGATCTAGACACGGATAGATTTATATATGAAATTGAATGACTTCAGTATTGCCCATTGTAACTAACCACGACGACCAAATGGAAAGTAAACTTTAGTTTAGTACGGGACGCGTACAAAGCCGTCAGGCGCGGAGGGGCGGTAAAATCTGCTCGAAGAGGATCTGCTCCTCCGCGCCTGGGCGCGTCGCCAGTGTGTGAATCGCCATACTGAGACACACAATATTTTATTTTTATTGAGGACAAATTCTATTAAATATTAAAAAAACAAATCACCTTATACTTTGTCAGTGTTCGTTTGACAATCTCTTTCTCCACTTGCAACTGTGTAATACTTTCATGAAGATATTTATTTTCAGCAACTAAAGCATCAAAATCAACTATAGGTTTTGGTCGATCAATTTCATTATTGTTTTGCATTTTAGTGCTATTTGATAAAATGTAACTGATGTGATGATTCAGCCTTTGTGCTTTGGTTTTATAATAATTTCTGTCAGATATTAATTCTTCCTTTTCATCTAAAGCTGCTCTATAATCTAGTTGCATTTGTTGATACTGAAAGTGTAGATTGCAAATTTCATTAAATATATATTTTTAGTGCTAATAGGAATTAGGATTACAAACTTTCCTATGTGATCATCACAGTTTGCCATAAAACTCGTAAAAAGCAGCTGAGAGATCAGCAAGGGAGCTGGTATGAGCTCTCTTCTGAGAAACCCATAACAGTAAATATCTTTCACAATTCATAATAAAACAGAAAATATACAGGCAATACTTTTATTACTAGTTATTTGATATAATATGCAAATTATTGTTTTTCAATTAAAGGGTTCTATTATCATATTATTATTTAATATATACAGTAAAACCCGTTTAAGACGATTTCGCAGGGACCCGACCAAAAACGCGTCTTAGGTGGGAAAGGGAAAAACGTGCCATTATTATTTATTATATTCTATTATTATTTTGAATACCTACGTATTGAATTTAACATTTAAAAATTAGCTAAAATAAAATGTTGTTTATTATTATTATTACGTTACTTAAAGTAATCACTTATTTTAGTTTGACAAAAAGATTTGAGGCATTAACAATTACACTATTTTTAACGTAATTTAATTTTCGCAGTGCGTCTTCGCTATGATTCAAAGAAGTTACATAGTGTCTTAAATCATTAACTGCTGATACCTGATAACCTGGGCATGTGAAAAAATCGGCGTTGACTCATCTTCTTCTTGGTCATTATCACTTAGGGTCGCTCGAAAGTAGACACTTCGTCAGTCGCTAGCCGCTGCCGCAAAGGTTAATATGTGTATTTGAGTGACACGTGTTGGCGTATTAAACGGGATGACGAATCGTATTAAGCGTTAAGAGATGTATGAAAACATGTCTCAAGTTGCTGGGACTGACGCAAAATGGCGTATTATGCGAGAAATCGTATTAAACGGGTTTTACTGTATATTTAATTTGCTGGAAAAAATAGCAAAAAATAGATTATAAGTTATTGACTTTATGTAAATAACTCAACTATTGGAATTAAAATATATATATATATTGTTATTTATTTGGCAGAAAAAAAACACAATAAAATGTGTTTTAAATGTATCTAAGAATGTTACAATTCCGTGTGGTGACAGAGTAAGTAAGAATACAATTCACCATTCCCTATCTTACCCATGGATGTCGTAATAGATGACTAAGGGATATAATATGCATATAACATCTGTGCAAGAGAAGGAAAATTGGAAATAAAATCCTATACCAACATATCTGACCAGCATGGTATAGTAGGTCAACCACCTTCCTATGGGAGAGGAGGCTCGAGCCCAGCAGGGGAAAGTGTATGAGCTGAGACGACGAAGAATGTTACATGTTCTATTATATTGTCACTGTTGAATTTCTTGACACTTATATAGATCTCAAGTCTTTTGTCAGTGAAATCAACAAACAATAGTTATTAACTTTGTTTGACTTTATTATTCACATTTATGATTTTGGTGGGATTGTATACTTACTGACATCAAACCAATTACGAACCATTAAGATTTTAAGTACTAACCTTTTTCTGAATCTTCTCTAATTCATTAACAAGTTGTTCATAATCTTCATTTGTATAAGTAAATGCAGTAGAAAACTTTTTATTTCCATAAGTATCATCATTAGACTGCTGTTTCTGCAACTGTTTTCTTAATACAATTATATCACCTGTAGTTTCTTCTAATTTACTTCTTAGGGTCTCTACCTGAATGATTTTTTAAATCAATATCTGATCTGTTGAAAGATGATGAAGGTATGGTGATGAAATAAATGTGGTTTCTGATGATGAATAATCTATGAAATGTATATTTATATATTGTTTATATACACTAATATTATACAGAGGAAACATCGTATTTTTGTGTGTTGATTACGAATAAACTCAAAAACTGGACGGATTTTGATAATTCTTTCACCATTAGAATGCATTATCCCTGAGTAACATAGGCTATATGGAACTGGAACTACGTGTATAAGGTGACTGAAACCGAAGCGAAGTGAGAGTGGGTTGTTAATTAAATTATGTAATTTCTTGTCTTTTACAACACCCACAGGCAATGTAAGATTTGACAGTATTTGTAGCCAGGGTCACACAGCACATCACTCCTCATCATTTCGGCTCATATACATCCCACTGCTGGGCTCGAGCCTCCTCCGTAATAGGAGGGTTTTGACTTGCCATAAAAAGAAAAAGAGAAGGAAAATTCGAAATAAAACCCTATACCAGCCCGTCTAACCAGTGTGGGGTCAGACGGGTTGGTATAGGGTTTTATTTTGAATTTTCCTTCTCCTCCATAGACATTATACGCATATCACTTAGTTGTCTTTTATGACATCCATGGGCAAAATAAGGAGAGGAGAATTGTTTTCTTACTCTGTTACCACACATACAGCACAAATTCTCAAATATTACATTGACTTCTCAAATAAATATAATAAACTAGCAACTCGCCCTCACTTCACTTCGGTTTTAGTTGCCTTACCCGCATAGTTCCGGATCCTGTGGGAATACTGGGATAAAATATAACCTATGTTAATCCCTGATATTCTAGCTTTCCATTGGTGAAAGAATTCTTGAAATCGGTTCAGTAGTTTCGGAGCAAATTTGTTACAAACATATACACACAAATCTTTCCTCTTTATAATATTAGTATAGATGAATATAATACTACTACTTCTTTATTATCATAGCAAAATACAGTTTGCTCCAATAATGCTGCAGTAATAAATATAGGTCTAAAATATAATACTCCCTACCTCTAGTTTGAGCATATTGTTATGATCCTGGGTCTTGGCAAGCATCTCACCACCGCTTATTGTATTCGTAGGAGTCAACCGGTATGCGATACTGCTAGAATCCGCATAAGATTTCAAAGAAATGGTCTTAGTTGACATAAGCTGTTCTACTAATAATTTATATCTGTCTCTCTCCATACTGCTTTTGTCTAATTCTCTGCTCATTATCGATAGAGCATCAATTTTGCTTTGTAATTTACTTTTCAATACAGAATTCTGAAATTACAGGCAATTTAATTTTGTTAAAAGTGTAACCTTTAGTAATATTTTAGGAAGATTTTCATATAATATCCTAAGAAAAATAAATCTTGTTAATGGTTTACAATAACAAAATTACATTGAAAGAGCGAATCATTATTTTTATTTTACCTCAAGAATATAATCATCAAGTTGCTGGTCTTGAAATTTAACTTTGTTAAATGATGCCTTGCTAAACATGATCGAATGTTAATTTAAATAAATTTGTAATATTTAAAGAATGCTTTCCAATTGCATTTGGGAGGAACAACCAACCTAATTAATTTAAGTAAAGATATTTAATATTAATTCATAACGGATTCAATCACGAATATTCACAACATTAACAAACAATAGGGATTAGGGATGAGCGATATTTATCGATATTATCGAAATATCGATATTAGCCGCCGAAATATCGATATTTCAATATCGATATTTATAACCTTGAAATATCGCCAAATTGATATTATGAATACGATATCGATATAGCTTTTGTAATGAGATGAAAAATTATTAATAAAATAATTTTGATAATTCCTATCATAAGGTCATCAAAATTTGTCCGGCGAATTTTCTTTCCATTAGTTTCGATATTATAAAATATCGATATTACGAAATATCGATTCGCCCAGTAGTAGGATGTATTTAAGCTGAAATAGAAGATGTTATGTGAGCCTTGAGGTATATTTTTGGGTTGGGTTGGATGGTTCGTAAGGTTTCGTATTTACAGGTCCAAAAAATCGATACGAAGCACTGAATCGTGAATCGATACTTTACCCTAGAAAATCATCCTTTGATTTTTTCCACAACAACGCTTTCAGAGTTTCTAAAAAAACAGAGAATGCTGTTTCGATTGCAATCAATTTTCATGTTTATATTATTTTAAGGCATTACTTTCCAAAATTCCTAGGAAAAAAAAAGGTCATCACAATCCCTCAGAAAGACATCTTGTATTGAATTGGAAGAAAATTTGAAAAAAGGTCGATACATCAATTAATCGGAAATCGATCCTGCAGACTTCGATATTCTTGTGAATCGATTCTTTGGACGACAATTGAAATCGATTCAAGAATCGATCTTTTTCAAAAAGATCGCCCATCCCTAGTACGATTCGTCTGTTTGGATTGGGAAAAGGCAGTAAGAATCAAACAGCCAAATCTGAAACAACAGATTTCATAGTCATAACAGGATGCGGCAACGTATTTGTAATGTTATCGAAACCGATCCGTATGGATTTAGAGAACTGTCCCTATCGTTCAATAGAAGTGTTGTTTCAAATTCCATACAGATTAGTCTCGATATTTCGATAAGGATACAATTAATTACTACTAGTTTTCGTATAGCATCGCACGTGTTTAGAAGTTACACACTTACCCTTCGTGGGGTACGAACTTCTACTTGGCGCATTATGAGGGCACTGTGGGAATTGCCTCGTTAGATTCATTGATTATTCTGCGCCACGGTTTTACGTCTCGACGGCGCTCTGTGGATCGAAAATTCCCTTTCATGGTCTTCCCTAGCTACTATTGTACTAAACATTTCCTTCCAACACAGTAGTAATCTTAAACCCTGCCATTTCATCGTTTCTTAACCTCCTGTCGGTAATTTCCACTCTTATCCCATGTCCTTTGATTCCTTTCTACACCGCCAATCTAAGGTCTGCCGTGCTGATCGATGCGTGGCTAGAGACGAGCCTAGTCTTTAGCGTGCCGATTACCCTAGGACTTGGTGAGGGTGACCCCAGAATACGGCTAACCTAACCGGTAAGCGGGGCCATGTACGTAGGCGTCATAATAACGCTCAAAGTCACTCAGCGTGCTATGGAGCGGGCTATGCTCGGCATTTCTTTGCGAGATAGAATCCGAAATACGGATATCCTCAGAAAAACGGGTGTAACCGACATAGCACACCGAAGTGGCAATGGGCAGGCCACATCGCTCGACGAACCGATCAACCGCTGGGGAAGAAAGTTTCTCGAGTTGTGACCACGTATCGTATGACGCAGTGTAGGACGCCAACCCAAATAAGTGGACCGACGACCTGGTGAAAGTTGCTAGGCGGCGTTAGTTGCAGGTGGCATAGGAGCGCACTTTATGGCGTAACATGAAGGAGGCCTATGTCCAGCAGTGGACGGCGATAGGCTAAAATGATGATGATGATTATGATGAAATCATAATGAGCAGTGTAGATAACTAACCTAATGTTACAAGTTTGTTAAATAACTGATATTGTATTTTAAATTAGATAGACACAATAAATAAAATGTGCCTGTTACAACGTTTAGCATTAAATAGGCGTTTAATAAGCATAGAAAAATATAAATATCTCACAATAAAAAAAAATGGGCGAGAACCCGTGATATGAAGAATGAATATTAAATAATTATTTTTGCAAAAAAAAAACGGCTTCAATAATGTAGACAATGTAGATAGATTTTTAGATTTTTGTTGAATTTTCAAAAACCGCTTGCCTGATTTCGATAAAGTCTTCATGAGACTATTTGGAAAGTAAACCCTTTCTAACAAAAAGAAGAAGCATTTTTATAATCGGGCGGCAAGCGACAGAGTTACGTGTGAACAAACTTAAAAAAAAATACAAACATCCGTATTCTCAATACGGATGTTTGTATTTTTTTGCCTCCTCGTTTTTTAGAAGTTGGTTAAAATTATAAATTCTTAGTAGGTAGTAGGAGGTAAATCTGGCAATTCACCCTTAGTAAATAAATTACACTGTGTATTTAAAGTCACAGTTCAAACACTTTTCAGGGGTTTCTAAACTTTTAAGATAACGAACATATATCTTAATATCTTTTATTTTATGGAACCCGATATTAAATGATAACATGGGATGCGTGTGAAGTTTCAAATTAAGAGGCGCAATGTCGTGCATTGTCACTTACTACGTGTACTGCTTTATGATTTTTTTTTTTGGGGTGGGCTATGGTCAGCATACCGTGTGGGGCGACAGAGGGGCGGCGCACGGCCCCATAACCCACCGTAGCACGTCACCATCGTCGTTGGGCCGACCACCAGTACCGATTTCCTTGTCCTCCGTTGTCGCCAAGTCTGGCTATTATGCCATTATCCCCGCATGAGGAAAAATAACTCGGGATATGTATGTCACTGTTAGACCTAACAGTGACATACGTAGCCTGATGGATAAAAATTTATATTGTACCACCATAAAATTATAGTAACATTAATGAGTAAAAACAATGAATTGATATTGTTTACCATCGATTGAACTTAAATGTACATCTTTAAGTATGCTGTACGGTAGTGGCTACGAATACTACTCACACTTACCTTGCTCGGGGATGTCGTAAAAGATAACTAAGAGCTTTACGTACACCTGAACCAACTTTATCTAATGCCGTCAGGCCACATTGCATTCCCAAGGCAAGCGGTGGATCATTAAACTATTGTCATTATTTTTGCAACATGTACTATGAAATAAAAGTACATTTTTGTGTCGATCTCAAGTAATTGAGATAAGAGAAATATGATGATGTACATCTCTAAAGTAGGTACCGACAACACTATAACACAGTGTTGCCAACTTAGGGGTTTCCCCACCATATTTAGGGGGTAAATAAGTGGAATGGGGTTTTTTTAGGGGTTTTCTATTTTTTTAGGGATTTTTTGAATAAAAAAAAAAATAAAAATACCAGCGTAGCGACATCTAGTATCCATCAGCACGATATCAGACTGATTCGCAAGAATAGTCCTGTCCGTGGTGATAGACCGGTCCCAGTAGAGCTTGGAGCTTACCTAATTATTATTATTATTGTTTATTAAGTAACTATGTCTCATAAATGTCACATAAAGGAGGCATATTTCTTTTTGCCCGGATATATATTTATTTTCAGTACGGGTACTAATTTATTATTTATTCTTATTTTAATGAAATCATTTTAGGGGGGTTTTCATGTAATTGTGGCAATTTTAGGGGTTTTTTAACTATGATTTAGGGATAAATATTTTAGGGAGTTGGTAACACTGCTATAACACTAACAAACGTCATGGGAGTTTCGGCGCGAATTTGGAGATGTCATGTTAAGCTCTTGTATTATATTCATTTTTTTAGTGTTTTATAGTGTTATATTGAATAATTTTGCTGATATTTTATGTAATATAATATAATTAAGGTGCTGAAGTGTGGTGAATGTGATATAAGAGTGGTTTATGTGTATTTTCATATTCAACCGGAATTCCCAGAGAAATTATCTAATTAGGTTTTCAGCGCCTAATTAATGATAACGACTTGACTTACTGACGGACAATGACTATAAATAAGTTATACAATATGAAGAAGTAAATAATATGTAAAGAAAAATTGTATCAGACTTGGCTGTATGGGCTATAATCCCTTTGCCTGTCCATATGGACAAACAGAACCAAAAAAAAAAAAAATAACAAACGTCATGAAACAAATGTCATTCCATTCAGTCATTTTGTTTTATAGCGAGTTGGTACAAAGTTGATTTAGATTTTTTCATAATTACTGCAGATGATAAGTGAAATTGTTGCTCATATCCATACAGAGTGTTGCTGCATTGCAATGCGTGCCGGACAAACACAAAGAAGTAGGTTCCGTTCATCCTAACGCATGGCAAGGATGGCCGCGTCTGGTACCGAGATCGACGATTTCTTGAACGGGCCTCTAGTGTCGTGGGTGAGTGAGCAATGCTTCGTCCACTTGTTTTTATTACTTTGCGCGTAAAATAAAGCGAACCATTAAATAATTGGTAAAAGACATGTAGAGTAGTGGTGCATATTGTTATTTACTCTAAGGTAATTTAATAACACTGTTTAAAAATAAGGAACTATCAGGACTATTATTACTTTTCAATATTGTCATACTCTGGTGATCAAGTTGTTTTGTAACAGATATAATTATTACACCATGTGCACTATATTTTTTATTATATTGGTCAATTCTCTAAATTGTTTATCCTCCATCTATTTTACTGCAGTAGTAATTATTTAGAAAGTTGTAATATATGAATTTATATTTCTTAAACCAAATTTATATTGATTTATTTTACACTCTGGCTGGTAGGCAAATGTATAACAGAATAAATATTCAAGTGCTCCTGTGGTGACTGATTAAGAATAATGTGGTCCAGTCTCCAATGGGAGCTTAAAAACCTGACAGAATGTCCAGTAATATTCATTAATAACATTGTGATTGCCAAATGGACTTGTAAACAAGATTGTATCACTTTTGGACTATGCCTAACGAAGTATATCAATAGCTAAAAATACTGATGCAGGAATGGATAGACAGATAGACAGACATTGAAAGTGAAGAATAACATTATAGTTCAAATGACACTTGAATTAATAGCGACTAATTTCACATACATTCCAGGAATGTAATTGTCAATGTTTTCAATAGTACTGTTTAGACTACACTATTTAGATTTATTCTTTTGGTCAATAGAAATTATAATCATCATCTTTGCTATCCTAGCAAAGATGATTAAGTTGAATATCCAAAAGAGTATACATTTGATTTTGGTAGATATATGGCATAATAAAAAAAAATGTTTCTAAATAGTATAATTAAATCTAGATATAATGTACTTGAGGCAAGTAAATTAAACAAAAAATGCTGTATTTTTTTTTATTTTATATATGTAAACACTTTAGTTGACATGGTTCTGGATATGATGAAAACTAGGAAAATCCTCATGGTTTAGTTTTGAAAAAGGGCTTAATGTTTTATATGTTTATTATCTAATACAGTAAAGAATTTCTATTTTTAAAACAACAGTACTTACTGTATAGAATTTATATATGGCTAGTTCCCATGCCTACTCACTGATCCATTGTTGGTATAAGTTACAATAATAATTACTACAGAATACCCACATGCATTAAGTTCACATAGAAACTAGTAAGATATTATCATTATTGTCTTGTATGCTTTAAAGATTATGTTTAATTAACTTAATACACATTAAAACAAATAGCAATTAAGAATTTTGTTATAAACCTAATTCACTAAAGAATGAACTAGTTCACAAATTTTTATATTGCAGCTAAAATCATGTATACCCAACCCAGATGTTATAGCAGAGTATTCATCTCTGTTCAATGGGGATATATTGCATCAAGTATACCTCCAGATAGATCCGGAGCCCCCCTGTCACATTATAAAGCTCGCTGGACTTGAAGAACAAGCTTTAATATTGGGTAGAGTGAAGAACTTTGATGCAATTATCAAAAATGTGAAAGCTTTGTATGAGGAAGAACTTGGTATGACATTGTTAGTGGTACCAGAATGCATATGCTTAGGAAAAGCACCAGAATCACGGGAGGGCCTGGAGACTATGAAACTTTTGATATTATTGCTTCTTGGTGCAGCTGTGCAATGCCCTAATAAAGAGTTATTTATAACTCGGATTAAGGAGTTGCATGTTGATCTCCAGCATAACATTGTAGAATGTATCAAACAGGTATGTGGAATATTTTTTTTTTTTGTGAGACATCCCAAATTATAATGCCATCTTATTTTTAGATAGCATTGGTATTTGTGTCTGCCAAATATATGTTTATCTAAACCAATAAATAAAATTGGAGTGTTTGTTTGTAATGTCAAAATAATAGGCTTTTTTCATGCTCACACGGTTATTTGCACTATACATATGCCTAAAATACATGTTATATTTTTTGTCTGCCTGTTTGTTCCGGGTAATGTTCAAAACGGCTGAACCGATTTCAAAAATTCTTTCACCAATGGAAAGCCATAATATCAGGGAGTAACATAGGCTATATTTTATCCCGGTATTCCCACGGGAACTATGCAGGAAAGACGACTGAAACCGAAGCGAGGGCGGGTTGCTAGATTCTATTATAAAGCTGAAGAGTTTCTGTTTCTCTGAATAATCTCGGTTATTCTCCCTTAACATTAGTTGGTTGCCTTTCCTTCTCTTATATAGAATCCAGTGCTGATGAGGCCGATCTTTGTGATAATTTTGACATTTCTTTAGTACATAATGTGCACTGTGTATTAGGCTAAGTTCAGATGACCGCGCGCTGCCGCGCGATTCAACTGTTCAGATGGCGGCGGCTTGCTCGCGGCAATCTAGGGTGAATAGAATGGACGTCGTCGAAAGCAAAGACAATACTGGGTGCATCCTATTTTGAGTCAAATACTTTCTTTAAGCCTGTTTGTGACTTTATATTCCACACTAAGACTACACGAAGATCGATTTTTCAACTACTTTATCAGTAGTACTAGTAAATCAATAGATATCTCGTCCTTCATTTTCGTAGCTCCGTGTGTCCGTCACCCTCAAACCGCGCGGCGATGCGCGGTTTGAGATCTTGCGCGCGGTGCATGGCGGTGCGAGCGGGCACGCGCGGTGACGCGCTGTCATGTACATTGTACACAACATAATTGATTTGCTACAATCTTAAACCGCGCGTCGCCGCGCGGTCATCTGACCTTAGCCGTACTCATCTGAGATGATATGTCCCACTGCTGGGCTCGAGCCTCCTCCACAGTGGAAGGGAAATTGATTGATGCTGGTTAGACAGGATGGTATAGGATTCTGTGTCAAGTTTTCCTTATCTTACATAGATGTTATATGCATATTGTATCCCTTGATTGTCTTTTACGACATCCACGGGCAAGATAGTGGTGAATTGTATTCTTATTCTGTCACCACACAGAAAAATGTCTATTAATATAGTGTATTCCTATATGACATTATTATGTAATCATATACATATGTGTAACAAGGAACTACATATTCTATTAGGCATAACAATAGATTAATTTGGAACTCAGTCAAGCATAATAATGAACTGAAGAAACACTTTAGAACATAATTTGCATATTTATTGTATTATCTTGGGTCAAGTTCAGTAAGTTGCATTCAGTAATTGAAAAATAAGATAAACAAGTTTTATATAATTAGTTACTCAACTATGGAGGAGGGTTGTGTATGTATATACATACAGTACATACATACATGGAGTTTAGAAGTTATAAGGAACCAGATGAATATTCATCTGGTTCCTTATAACTTCTAAACTACTTATCATTATTTGACAAATGAGGTGTCATTAGAGGAGTTCCGATTGTCTGGTAGCTATATTAGGCTATGACAAATCAGATGGTACAGGTGCTTTCCAGGTATATTAAAGAGGGCATCCATTAATTATGTGAGGTAATATTGGTGATTATTCGACCTCACTTCTCCTTTTGGTGAGATTTCGCTCAAGCCCTCATAATGATTTCAAAAATGTATGTGTAAGAGTCTATGCCTTAAATGCAATATGTTATGAATAGGATACATGTAGACATGTTAGTCGCGTCGACGGTATAATTAGATACCAAGTAGGTACGAAACGGTGCGTCGACTAACGGTCATCGACCTATTAGCTGACCACTGATGTCAAGTCACCCTGCTCCGGTGGGCTGGCCCAACGACAAAAGCGACGTGTTGCAGGTGGGTTACGGGTGTGCGTGTTTACGCCCCTCTGTCGCCCCGGACGGAGTGGTGCGTCGACCGTGACCCACCCCAAAAAAAAAATCGGCCTATTAGCTGATATTAAGGTGAAGTTTATCTTGCGAAGTAATCATTGATTTACTTAAATTCTAATGAACATTTAACAAAGTGCGAATATGTTACAGATTAAGTATCACTGATTTTATACATTTCAGTAAGATTTACACGAAAAAGCAATTACAAAATTGAAAACTACAAGTCTCTAATTCATTAGAAAATCCATATTTTTACTTCTAATTTTTTCATGGGTTCCTACCACCATTGCCTAACTCCCATTTAGAAGAGTATTTCCTTCACGGTAGGCAGCGGCCTGGCTGTGCCCCTGGTATTGCAATGGTCCATGTGCAGCAGTTTCACTTACCATCAGGTGTGCTGCTTGCTCGTTTGCCACCGTTGGCAATAAAAAAAAAAAAAAAAATTTGACCAGTTGTTCCATAACCTGAGACACTATATATTTGTATATACATACATTATAATGGTAGTATAGTTCTTAATATTATATTAAAGTAGATAAACTACATTTTATAATATCTATAACGCAAAACACGTATTGAGATCGATTACGTCGACCCAGGTTTCGAGCATATCCGATGCTCTACTGTCTGTAGATAAACTACAATTGACTAAATTAATTATTATTACATTAAATGTGCAATTAATGGGGCGGCGTAGGCGCAACTACCTGCGCCTCATGCCGCCCTAGCCGAGGCCGCGGGTGACGTGACCGGGGATTAGTCCGTCACCCGCCGAGAGGCCGACCGCGTGAGGAAAGACCGACGTCCTCCCCGAAGAGGCGACGTCGGTCGATGGGAGGGTACCCCAATAGGGGGTATTCCGTCGGGCCGACCACTGATGTCAAGTAACCCTGCTCCGGTGGTCGGCCCAACGACGAAGGCGACGTGGTTTTCGGGTGGGTTGCGGGAGTTGCGTGCTTAAGCCCCTCTGTCGCCCCAGACGGAGTGGTGCGGAGGGGCGCCGACCGCAGCCCACACACAAAAAAAAAAAATGTGCAATTAAAAGTTACATATTAATATATGAATATTCATGTGCTCACACTATAGTTAGACTACTACTGTAAGGGAACTAGTATGTCACTTCCATCAAAAAAAGTAATGCTAAAGAAGTTTTGCTTCAAAAAGTACATTGCTGCTTTTTATAACCCACATAACTTCAATAGAAAATTCCATTCGATTAAGTAAATCTATTATAAAAACATGAAGAATTAAAATGATATAATAAATTACAGATGTTTCTGAGCTAAAATTATTAGCGAGTCGTATCTTTATTATAAAGCTTGTAGTATTATTTGTTCATGAATGATCTTTACATTGCACCACATGTCAACAAAATAGATTCGCGAAATTTGTTCAATGTTTCTTGCAAAAAAGTTGCGCAATGTTTCTTAAAAAAAACACATTTTATTAGTCAAAACCAACACACGTGAAATTTTGGATGAGGTTTGGGTTGACCCTCCTCCCCTCCTAAACGCCCCAAGTAATTAATGGACGTCCTAAATTAAAACCTTTCAACAAGTGCCCTCTTGGGTTCAAAATCAAATTAAGGTTTTCCAGACCTTAATTAGATGCGGAAGGAGGTGCCGGGGTGGATCAGGCAATAGACGCGGCGGTGCCGGGCCGGTACCGATGTCAAGGAATCGGTAACTGATGTCAAGGAATCAGCACCAGTGGTCGGCCCAAGGACGATTTTTCTGTATTGCAAACGATGGCAATCGTGCAGTGTGAGTGTAAGTGATGCTGCTGCTCATGGACCTTTGCTGAGCCACTGCTTATCGTGAAGAAAGTGATGGGCGTGTGAATGCATGCAATGAGGGTCGGTGATACTAAGGGCATCACCAAAACCCACCATACACAGGAACAGTTTCAGAAAGTTGGCTGCCGTCACTCTTGCTACTGCGCCTTGTTCGGTAAACAAGGCGCAGTAACAAATTACTACTACTCGGACGTATATTTTCTGCGAGAGTGTGGTACTACTCCGGACGGACTGGCCCGCGACTGAGATAGTCAACTGTCAACAGTTTGATCCTAGCACTATGTGGCGATGGGGAGGAAATAGTTTTTAGAAAATATATATAAAAGAAATATTTAAAATAAAGCTTTTCTTTAATTAAAGAGAACCAAAATGTGACTGCTTAAGAAACCGCAAGATAAAAAAATGTTGCGACAAATATGCATATTGCTAATACGTATCTAAATAAGAAAATTTTGATACTTATTTACAACAGTTAAAAGATAATAATTGGCTTTTAGAAATGATAATTTAATTTTTTAAACATGGCGTTTTTAAGCCATATTTATACCAATAAATAAAATTGGAGTGTCTGTTTGTAATGTCAAAATAATAGGCTTTTTTCATGCTTACACGGTTAGTTGCACGACACCTATGCCTAAAATAGCAATTAAAAATTTTTTGTCTGTCTGTCTGTTTGTTCCGGGTAATCTTCAAAACGGCTCGACCGATTTCAAAAATTCTTTCACCAATGGAAAGCTATAATATCAGGGCGTAAACTAGGCTATATTTTATCCCGGTATTTCCACGGGAACGAGAACTACGCGGGTAAAACGACTATAACCTATAACCGAAGCGAAGCGAGGGCGGGTTGCTAGTTTGTATAATATTTCTTCATCTCCTACCGAACACGGGTATAACATATCAGCAAGTTAAAGATTGGGAGTTACGTAATGACCTAACTCCCAATCGTTATGGCGTTGTACCTTTCAACCTTTCATCTGAATAACTTGAAAGAATTTAACTATCATCATCATATCATTTCGGCTCAAATAAGTCCCACTGTTGGACTCGAACCTCCTCCATAATAGGAGGGAAATAGACCTTACTATACCATTTCCGTGTGGTGATGGAGTAAGAATACAAATCACCACTCCCAATCTTGCCCGTGGATGTCGTAAAAGACGACTAAGGGATATAGTGTGCATATAACATCTATGCAAGAGAAGGAAAACCCTATACCAACCTGTCTGACCAGCATGGTATAGTAAGGTCAATTTCTCTCCTATTGTAGAGGAGGCTCAAGCCCAACAGTGGGACGTATATGAGCTGAAACGATGATACCATGCTGGTCAGACAGTTCGGCATAGGGTTTTGTTTCGAGTTTTCCTTCTCTTGCATGGATGTCATATGCGTATTATATCCCTTGTCTTTTACGACCACGGGTAAGAGAGGGAGTGGTGAGTTGTATTCTTACTCCGTCACCATACGGAATACTATTTAACTATAGATTACGTATGAACCATACGTGCTTATGATATTTAAAGATTTATCGTCCAATTCCTAACCGTTTAAGATCTAGCTTTCATCACCAGCTCACCAACATGAGATGATCACTCCCAGATGCAACTACTTGAATAGCTTCAAAAAATATATGAAAAATTTAAGGGTGGGTAACCCTTTTTTCAACCCTCGTTTTCCATGGATTCCCATCATCTGATCCTGACTTGGTGATAATGGGACCACCGCAGTGACTCCTGCGGTCTGCGGTCATCATCATTTCAGCCTATTGCCGTCCACTGCTGGACGTAGGCCTCTCTCATGTTACGACACAATGTACGGTCCTGTGCCGCCTGCATCCAACGACGCCCAGCAACTTTCACTAGGTCATCGGTTCACCTAGTGGGGGGCGTCTTACACTGCGTCGTCCGATACGTTGTCGCCACTCGAGAACCTTTCTTCCCCAGCGGTTGTCGGTTCGTCGAGCGATGTGGCCTGCCCATTGCCACTTCAGCGTGCTAATTCTTCGTGCTATGTCGGTTACACCCGTTCTTCTGCGGATATCCGTATTCCGGATTCTATCTCGCAGAGAAATCCCGAGCATAGGCCGCTCCATAGCACGCTGAGCGACTTTGAGCCTTGTTATGAGACCTACATTTAGGGACCACGTTTCCGTGCCGTAAGTCATCACTGGTAACACACGCTGGTCAACTAACAGACCTGTGTTTTCAGATATTGAGGTATGTTGGACGAGAAGATCCTCTTAAGTTTCCGGAACGCTGCCCAACCGAGTTGGATTCGTCGGCTGATCTCTTTCTCGAAATTGGATCTACCTAACTGGACTGTTTGTCTTAGGTAAACATAATGATCGACAACTTCGAGAATCGCATTGCCAACTAGGACCGGTACAGGAATGACATGGGCATTTCACATGACTTTCGTCTTGTCCATGTTCATTCGTAAACCCACTAGTTGGGATACCCTGCTGAGATCATTGAGCATTGTGCCAAGGTCCTCCATGGATTCTGCCATAACGACGATATCGCAGGAGTATACTTTTTGAAATGAAAAACGAATTTTGAACCTTGGCCTATAATTGACACAGATATCGGTGAACATACATAAAAAAAACATAGTGGAACATAAAAGCTCCTCTTTTTTTGAAGTTAGTTAAAAATAATATGCAAGGGAATTGTGTGACAGATCGATAAGATCTAAAAAAAAGGTCGACGATTGTGTATTTATCTCCTAAGGATAACCCTCACTAAACATCTTTATCTTTTCAATATTATTGAAAAATTATAGGTTGTTTACGAATTTTAAACAATACCGTATTATTCCTTATCAAAAATGCATTAGATATGTGATGCATTAGAATTACCTTGTACAGCATATCATCAGCGTCATCCTGCTCGTATCCCAATTATTTGAGGTCAACGCAATATGTCCTCTCCACTTATTCAGCGCTATCAGACATTATCTCTGTGGTCTCTCCATGTCTATACATGTCATGCTTCACGCAGTCCAACCTATCTTTTCTTTGGTCTTCCCTTACCCCTAAAGTCTTTAACATACATACTTAAAATTTTCCTCTGAACATAACTCATCACATGCTCATACTTCGTCAGGCGTTCACTGCTTTCGGCGCAATGGCGAAGGCGAGGGATTACAGTGGGTTCCGCGCGCCATCCTTTCGTCGTCCTAGACGGATACCCCACCCAAAAAAAAGGCGTTCACTCCTTAACTTATCTATCACAGGCACAACTTTCAAACTTCCTCTAATATAGAGAGCATATCATTAAAATTAATAACTTAGAAGATATCAGGGCAGAGCGGCCGAAAGCGAAACGAAGGCGGGTCGCTAACGTTACATAGTTTTTAAAGCACACTTTTATGATAGTAGTTTTAGTTTCTGAACTTATTTGTCTATAGATACATAACCATTTAATGGAACCGAATGTCTTTAGTATTTGGAGAGTAGATTAAAAAAAATGTTATTTTTTTTTAATTATTGCAAACGAGCAGACAGTACACCTCATAATTGTTGCTGCTGCTCATGGACCTTTGCAAGGCCGCTGCCTATCGTGACGAACGTAAAAGGAGTGTGAATGCGTGCAATGAAGTTCGGGGATACTAAAGTCATCACTAAAACCCACCATACGCAAACACCCTCAAAAAGTTGGGCTCCCGACTCTCTCGCTCACCGAACGAAAGCGGAGTAACAAATTGCTACTACTCGGACGTTGATTTTCTGCGAGAGTGTGGTACTACCCCGGACAGACCGGTCCGCGGCTGTAGACAAACAACTATCAACAGTGTGGTCCTATTATTAAAATTAGACACAGACTTCTACAGAACGGTTTTAGCCAGAGAGACAAAGCTGATCATTTATTGCAATATAAAACGGTGCTCCAAATCATGTAAATTTATTTTGAAGGTACATACTATTTTAAATGAGGCCACTTACGTCTTAAAATATACATTTGCTAATAAACTAGCTGTTTGTATTACCGCGTCTTTCTTGTTTGTCAATTTTATCATGAATGTCAATTGATTAGTCAATAAATATGTGAAACAGAATGTCCTTGCTGACATCTTACTAGTTTTGATATTTTAAGTTAATGCACTGTCATAATATGAACCTTGAGTTTGTTGATTTCATTGACCAATTCAAAATTGACACCAACTGTATTTACATCGTAAAATGTTGTATAAATATACATTATGTATATTTATATTCTAATGTTGAAGTTTCTGTTGTGCAGTACTTGCTTCACAACGGAAATTGAATGAATAAAATTATATTCTATAGATTCATAAGGGTTTATCGATAAGGCTTTGCCAGGCTAATTATTAGTTTTGATAGGTACGTCTTAAGAAAATATAGATTTTGCCCTCGAGAAATCATACGTGATTTCTCACAGAGGACAGGTGATTTCTCACTTTACATTGGAAAGTCATGTTTTACGGGTCAAGTGAAAGTTAGAGTAAGAGAGAACTTATTATTGAAAGAATTTTTAACTCTATTCCTAGAAGTTGTGCCCCTACGCACAAACTTATACTCTTTATAATATTTTAATTATCGTAAAGACCGATTTAATTTACATGTGAATAATCATTATTTTTTGTAAAAAAAGAAACCGCCCACAATAATGTAGACGATGTAGATAAACTTTTAGATTTTTGTTGATTTTTTAAAAACCGCTTGTCCGATTTCATGGGAACATTTGGGAAGTATACCAAAGGGTATGCTTTCCAACGAAAGCCAACAAAAAAGAATCATCAAAGTCGGTTCATAAACGACGAAGTTAGCCGCCAACAAACATAAAAAAAACATATATACGGTCGAATTGAGAAACCTCCTCCTTAGTTGAAGTCGGTTAAAAATTTAACCTGGATAATAAATTAGTAAGGGACCTAGTGTTCTTGGTCTCGCGACGGGAGGACCGCTTTTAAAACGGTTTATCTTTAAATGTGATGATAGGTTTTTCTTATGTATTTCTCATTTTTAGGTGACAGATATGCAAACCGTAGTATTAACTCCCGATGCCATAGATCTCTTCCAATCACCAACAATGTTTAACCATATGCGACGACTGGCCAAAGAACGCGATCATTATTTACAGAATTGGGCTTCCTTAGTATTAAATGAAGGTTTGTGTGAAAACGAGAATGAAAACAAAAATGGCAAGAATCGGTCCACTCAGAATGTTAATCAAAATAATGGTGATAGTCAACATCTTGCTGTAGAATTGGCAGATTGGAAAGCACGACTTCGGAAGCAAAGACAAGAATTGTGAGTATAAAATTTATATTCTTATTTTATGCAGCTGTTACGGTCTAAATATAAAATATGGCAATTATATTATATGCATTATTTATTAAACTATTTGTTATGTACATAATATGTAAGTGTGGTGTACCTTTGAAAGATAGTAAGCAATAGTGTTTTAAGAGAGCGGGAATCGAATTGATGGGAAAGAGAATATGAGAAATAAGTTAGGTACTTACTAGAAATATATTTTGAGGATGCCGATGAGAATGTAGTTAAACGCAGGAGGATGTTGATAAGTGACGTAGAATTTACGAAGGAAAATAACTTCAAATTAAAAAAAGGAAAAATTGCAAGAGTGTAAATTAATATAAGGGTTTGCGGAGGGCGGTGCATAGTGCTAACTAGTGATACCGGCACTAGAAACCAGTAAACTATTAGTAAACGTCTCTTGTTGGGTCTTCACGAAGAAATAAGATGCAGCACTTAGAGAGAAAGGGCTGTAAATAGAGAGGAAAAGCAGAAAGCGTAATATATCAGTGAATAAACTTATTTAATCATTACTTTTGCCTTTCAGAGAAGAGAAATCGGAACAGTTATCAGAGTGTCGTGAAGAGTTGGAGCATACGAAACTGGTATTAGCCAAACTACGCTCTGATAGCCAGGAATGGTTCAATGAAGCTAGAAAATCTACTGGATATAGGGATGAAGTTGATGCATTGCGGGAAAAAGCCGATCGATGCGACAGGTATTGAAATATAATTAACCTACTACAGAACGTTTCATTTTTCGTGTATCTTTTTGTTTAAATACAAATTTATTTGAATACAGGCTCGAACAAGAAATTCTACGCTACCGCGATCGTCTTGCCGACGCGGAGTACTACAAGACTCGAGTGACAGAATTACGTGAAGACAATAAAGCTTTAATGGAAACAAGAGATGCTTTAGAAGAACAACTGCAGAGAGCAAGAAAGCGAGCTGAACAATGTCTTACCTTAGAAGCAGCTATGATTAAGTTAAAGAGAGAAGCTAATGATATTGCATTGGTGAGTTACCTATTTACATTCATTTTCAGACCCGAGGGGCAATCGAATTTTATCTCGATTTGTAATTTGAACTTTTTACAAGCGGGAATGGTCCATCTAATCTGTCTTATGAAAGTTCAAGTTAGAATTTTTATTTAGATTACGTGATCTATTCGTGTGAGAAGAATTGCCTACCTATTTCGTAAAGGTGCCGACAAGTGCTAAAAAATACTTGTTACAAACCTGACTTTCGCTATCTCATATTTTACATAGGTGCTCGTCCGATCATCGCACTCATTCGAGCACATCATGAATATACTGTCAATTTTGTCAATAATTCTTCTTCTGTATTTCTACGTGACAAAATGAAACCCAATATGTACTCAACAAAGCACTAAATGTAATTATTGTTTTTATAGGAAAGAGATGCTGATCAACAAAAAATACAAGAGCTTATAGAAGAAAACAATCATTTACAATATATCACAAAGTCTGTGTTAAGTGAAAGTAATAATAGTAATTTAGATACTGATAACGAAGGAGAAAGTACATTAGAATCTGGTGAGAATAGTTTGTCTGAACAATTAACCAGCAATGCTCAGGCAAGAGCTTTAAAACTTGAATTAGAAAATAAAAGATTGCTATCAACTATTGATAATTTAAGAGAACAATCATTGTTAGAAAGTAGTGACAAAGTTCTTGAATTGGAAAAAGAAAAGAAAAGGTTGACTTTAAAATGCGAACAGTTACAAGAAAATTGTAACCGACTTATGCAACAAAATTCGGAACTTGAAGAAGTTTTCAGAAATGCTTTAGAAGAGAATAGAAAGTTGCAAGATTCTTTCGATAGCCAGAAAGCGTTTATAGATCGACAAGCCATAGATAGGGATTCTGAAAAAAACAAATTACAAGACTTTGAGAAACATTTAGAATCTTTAACCAAAGATAAACAAAGAATTCAAATGTTGTGTGACTCCATACAAAGAAGAGCCGATGAATTAGAGAAATCATTAGACTCAAGAACTAAAGAATTAAATTTAATAAAACCTGAAGCTGATAAAGTAACCGGTCTAATAATTCTTACAGAAGAATTAAAAACTAAATTGACATACAGTGAAAGAGAATCGCACAACTTACAGCGAGAGGTCAATAAGTTAAGAGAAGCGGTCGAAGAAAAAGATGTTTCTCTTGATAAGTTGACTACTGAAATAGAGTTAAAGAAGAAAGAACTTGAAAGGTTATCGCGAGAACTGGAAATCAGTCAATCTTTAACAAGTCGCTTCCAGGACTTGGAACAGAAGACTCAAGAGCTTAAGTCACAAAAGAAAGTAGATTCAGAAACTATTCAAACTCTTCAGAAAGATCTAATTACAGAAAAAGTTAATTTCGATAAATTGCGGAACTGTATGGACAAAATCGGCATTAACGCTTCCGAAGTTTTAAGCAGAGATATAAGTATAGATGACCTGTTAGAAAAAATTATAACTAATGTTGATCATGAAGGATTGATTTCAGAAATTGCCGCTAGAGCTAACTTAATGAAATTTGTACCATGTGATTGTAACCATGAAAGTGTTGCCACAAATAATGACGATAGTTCCATAAATCCTCAAATTGAACAACTTACCACTGATCTTGCTACGTTGCAAACCTCTCTTGATAATTGTCAGGCTGAGAATGCTAAGTTACAGGTTAATATTGCAACTTTGAATTCTCAAAATGGCTCTTTAATATCTCAACAAATGACTTTGCAACTAGCTAACAGTCAGCTTGCAGCTGAAAAGGAAGAAATTGTCAAACAATTAGAAGTTTTAAAAGATAAACAAGATAATCTTCTCAGGGATCAAGTAGCTTTACAAACACTCCATGAACAATTAAACACTGAATATGAAACATTGCTTGCAGAGCGTGAGCCAATAAAAGTCACTGTTCGAGATCTAAAATTAGAAAATCGAGAATTAAAGGAAAAGTTAGCACATACCGAGTCAAAAATAACAGACTTTGAAATGGAAAGAGACACTTTAAAACTGGAGTCTAGAAATTTGACGAACCTTAGGGCTGAGCATTCAAAACTAAAGGATGATTTTAGGAATCTGTTTACAGCTAGTGATAGGCTCAAAAACGAATATCGAAACATGCAAGAAGAATATAGAAATCTAAGAAGTGAAGTCACTCAACTTAAATTACGAAACACTGAAATTTCAGGCGAGATTAATACTAAAGTTGAAGTAATAACTAGTATGGAGCTCGAAATTAATAAAACTAATCAGCATTGTGAAATGCTGATACAAATGAATAAAAGTCTGGATGCAGATAGACGTTCTTTGATGGATCATGTATCTCAACTTTTGACACAATATCATGAACTACTTGCACATTCTTTGAAAGATAAACAACATTATCACGAAGAGGAAAAAATGTTCGCTGATAAAGTAAATGCACTGTGTCGTCAGAAGGAAAAATTGGAAGAAAAAATCATGGAGCATTATAAAAAGTTAGATAACTGTACAACTAAAAGACGCGGCTTCGGTGCTTCGTTTGTTAAAAGAGTTCGAAAAGCTGGCACAGATTTGATTAACAAAGTACCATCTAGACACAATAAACGTATAGAAGATGCCAATCGCTCAAAATCTCAACTTACTTTGGCTGGATCTGAATCAGGAGAATCTGATCCTGGCAGTCAAGATTTGGAAAAGTTATGTAAAGCTGCAGACCAGGATCAAGGTTCCTCTAATCCAAGTGCAGAATCGCCAAGGCAAAGTTCAGACTTCAGTTTCACAAGAAGATTTGAAGATAAACTACTAAAAAAATCTGAAAACATTGATATGAGTGGATCGATTCCTAGTTTAGACAGTAGGTTGACAAGTGAATCCAATTTTGTAAGGCGTCTTTCTAGTACGTCAACACATAGTGGCGGGGGTGACGATGCACTTATAAGAGCTTCTTTGAGGAGGCGACCGCATAAAGCTGTACCCCCATCACATAGAAATAGCTTCCAAGGTATTGAAGGAGATACAGGATTACCAGCAGGTAAAGAACAAATCGCACTACTTTATACATATTTGAACTACTTCTAGCTAAATAAGAATGTATGGTTCTACATCTAATTTATTATTGTCAATCAAATTAAATAGTGTGGTGATGTAATAAGAATACAATTCGCCTCTTGTCCGTGGGTGTTTACGTCACCTAAGGGTCGTCGTAAGAGGTCTAAGATAAGAGAAGGAAGACTCGACATAAAACCGTATGCCTGACCTGCATGATATAGAAGGTCAAATTACCTTCCATAATGAAAGAGGCCCGAGTCCAACAGTAGGACGTATATGGGCTGATATGATGATGATGACAAAAATCGTTAAAAGGTTTTAAATTATAGTTATATTTTGCAATGCCTGAACATTCGTTATATAGAGGTTTCTGAGAAAAAAAATAAGTTTTTGTAATATATTTTGCATTAATTCTTACATGTAGTTCTTTTACGTCATTTCGAAAAATTCGTTATATCCAGGAAATGGTTATACTTACTAAGGTTACGCTGTATGTACACATCTCATCCGTTTCCGTGTGGTGACTGAGTAAGATTCCATTCACCACCCCTTTTCTTGTCTAAAGGTTTCGTAAAAGACCACTAATGAATTGTAGTATGCATACAACAGAAGAAGGTAGAGAAGGAAAACTCGAAATAAAACCCTATACCAACCCGCCTGACCAGCGTGGTATAGTAGGTCAATTGCCCTCTCGTTGTAGAGGAGGCCAAAGTCCAGCAGTGGGACGTATATGAACCGTGATGATGATGATGATGATATATATCTCAAATATAATCGATTGAAAATAATATTATTGTGTTACAGCATCAACACCAACACCCGTTTTTGGTACCGCGGGCACTCGCCGCACCGTTTATGTTGCAGACGACGATCCTAGTTCGAATCTAAATTCAAAACCACAAAGCACACCCGTAAAAGAGAACCCAACATATCTAGTATACAACCGAATATCTACTATAATTGGAGAAGGTGCTTGTCAAAGTATGAATGATAAAACTGACCATCACAGATCAATGTCTGAACATTCACGTACAACAGTTGATCAAAGCGTACAAGATGATCTTAAGAATGATAGAAGAAATAGGAACGAAGAAACTGATAATTCGAAGGAATCTATTTGGTATGAGTATGGTTGCGTATAATATATACATATATTTCGATTATTTTAAATTTCATTAAATAAAGTTGAAGACACAAAGAACAGACTGATAAGATGCCTTGTATGTCGAAATTAAAGAAGTTGAAACGTTTGTGTGATTAAATTTATCACAATTATATAATTAATATTGACAGGGAATGCGTCATAAGTATGCAACAGTAAGCAAAGATGATTAGGATTACACTATATTTTGTCATAAAACATTTTTCATGTATGTGTAAAAAAATAACTTAAGGATGTATGTAAAATAAGAAACTCACTTGTCTACCCTTAGATAAATTTGAAATAATTAATAAAGTTGAGCATGCTGCATCGAATGAAAAAAAAAACACTTAGCCGATGATTTGATGAAAATATTTAAAAAAAGTATAGTCAAAAAAAGAATTTTGGGAAACTATAATTTTTTATCGTGATAATGTCATAAATTGATGAACGCTGGCTGCACGCACAAAAAGCATCACACATTGTTACGCTCCGCCTGAGCCGAGCGTGCAAGCAAGAACGCGAATAAACGATATAGAGGCACGATCGACCTAAGCGTTCGGCCTGTGACCCATCTATCTCCAAGCGAAAAAATATTTGAATTAACAATTCCATTAAATGTTAATTTACCGAAAAAATCAACTTCTTTACTTGGTATAATACAAATATTATACCAAGAAAAGATCAGTGTTTTCTTATAACTTTATCATGTAAAACTATCGTTCGTAAAACAACTACAGACAACCTCTTTTTTTTTACGAAAAAATATCCGTCGTTTTCTATGTCGTTGTGGAGATGTTCGTAATTAACATTTGAGGTTTCAATGGTGTTCTGCAAACTGCCGGTCAGCTTAGCATGTATACTTAAAAAAAAATTATATTATACGAAATGCCATATTTATTTTTATTAAACATATAAAGCGTGGACACCCATGATTGGGCACTATTTCTACATGAAAGCTAATCTCAAAAATAAATTGATTTATTGTGGATTTGACCTTACATACATCCTTAAATACTTTAAAATAGTGGCAGTTTAATTTCTTTACAAGAGAATATTACATGGTTTGAGTTGTGATAATATTTTTTTTTTATTTATATTATAAGAACAGTATTAGTTGGCATTTATTTAAGGACAACAATGAATTTTCTTTTTAAGCTTTAAAGTCCTGTACCGTAATTTTTTTTTACATGATATCAATGATTATTTTATGAAACGGAACGTAATTAAACCAGTACGATGACGTCACAATATACAATGAATGTCAAATATATAGTATTTAGAATTAAGAAGTATAATTGACTAACTTCATGACATTTTAGATTAAGTAATTTTATATTTATTGTTTATGTTTTAAGATGTTACTTTGTGATGATTATGAACTAACATTATTTTTTAAAGTACAAGTAATGAAAATGGCAGCTCAATTTTGTATGGCGCAAATTTATTATCAAGACAATTGTTTATAACTATTGTTTATATATTTGAAATATTAATCTCTGTGACAATATAAACTAAATAAGTTGAAAATATATTGATTAGATAATCAATCAAAAATCCCTTATAAAAACCAAAATATATACTTGGCAGCAATCAGAAATTTGCGAATTAATAATAAATGTTATACAGTGGAATCTTCATAACTAGAACCTCGTTAGCTCAATCTTGAGTAAGTCGGAAAAATTCCATTCTCTACCACTGAAGTAGGGTGTCATTAACACGCTATCTCGAATAATTAAACTTTATAAATCGAACAAATGGTTATTGCGAGGTATTGGTATATATTTATACTCTATAACTCGAAAATCAAACTACGTAATTCGTACTAAATAATGTACAGATACTCGGAATACCCTGAATTGGTTTAAAACATTTTAGAAAATCTTTGATGTATTATGATTTATGAACATAAGGTACATTCCCTAACACAATATTTTTTTGCGTTGCCATTAACAATAGAGTTATCGATATTCCACTGTACAAGTGAACTGTCCAATAGTAATAATCATATTAAAAGTAATTTCAATATTGCTCAATAATAATTTGCAAGAAGCAGCTTATTGTTAGTTTGTTAATTATAGTATTTTTAAGGAAAAATTTTTACTTTGTTCAAACATTAACCTATTTTCTATTCATACACAATAAAAAAAATATAGGACACGCTTGTACAAATTTTACCCCGGACCAAATAATTGTTTTTAGCATTTGCTTATTTGTGTTTATTTATCAATTGATATTTTGAGATTAATACTCCAAGGCAATGAGGCTACACATCATCGATGTATACATATGTAAATATAAAATTAAGTATTAAGGTTTTTTTATGGAAATACTATGTGATGTTTCTGATTAGGAATGTTTCCTTGCCAGTGATATTGTGAACAATTGATATTGTTTTATTTCTTATTATATGTGATATAATTATATTAATGAATTCATTGCGCATAATATATGTTCCATTATGTACAAAATCATATTTTGATAAGCTAAATTTAGATAGTATGCCTTTAAATAAAATAATAATCGCGTGGCTTTTCATCATATTAAACCTATAGTTTTTTTCTAATTTTATACTAATAAATTCACATATAATTTTGCTAAACCTATACTGTATTACTGATTGCAACTATAGGGACTGATTTTACAATCAGATAAAATTTATTCATGGGATTTAATACGGCCAAAAAATCTGCAGTTTCAACTTTTCACACTCTGGAAATGCTAGCCTAAACGGTCACAATAGCAACATACCTTACCTACACTTCCTTTATAGAGTCATATAGCCCATATGAAATCCATCTATCTACGCACTTTGATCCTTTTGATCTAGTTCTTTGCCGCTTCCGATTGACGTATGGGCACCGGAAAGGAGAACCACCTATAGACACATCTAAACAATTATTGACTATCTTCCAAATAGATCAAACCGTTCTATCACATTAAGCATATGAAGATAATGTGCTGATAGAATCAACCTTATGTAAGGTTATCAGTGATTATTTTATGTGTACTGATCATATTTTTATGTTATCAAAAATATTTATAAATTAATATACGGTGGACGGTAATCCGGCCCCTGTTTATTCTGGCACCCCTTGTAATCCGACATGTCTAGTATTATTGAATATTTTTTCGTCAACTTTTGCTGATGTGAGTTATGCATGATTGAACAGGTTACAACTTGTATGTGGCATTACTATTGTGCTTTTGTTTTTACTCAGATTGTTTAGTTTGAATTTGACTACATGTAATAGCGGTACGGCCTAACGGTTCATAGTTTAATATTTCAATGTATATTACGTATACGTACCTGTCGGATCACAAGGTACTCTTTTATAAAAAAAGGCCGGACTATAAGGGGCTCTTAGGCAGTACTCTATAATCCGACAAATTTGATAGTCCGACACTGCCGTGCAAAACGTTTGTCGGATTACCGGGGGTCTACTGTATTGATAGTGGTGAAGTTGTGTGGTTTAGTACGTGTTGCGTTCTCTCTGGTCGCTACATTTTGTATAGCTGATGGTACATGATTGAGGAGCATAAGTCATGGACCTTTTTTTATTATATGCATAAAGTGACCACATGTTCCGTTATCCCCAATGTAAAGTCCCAAAGTTTCCAGAGCCGTAACAAAAATGATCCGATTTTGCAAATAAAAGTGTTATTGTTGTTTCTTTAAGTTCACATTTGTACTCATTTTTGTAGAACTTTTCATGTGTTCATATTTTTGTACATGTTTACAAGTTTACTTCTGATACAATAAATAATAATCAAAATATGCTGAAGTCCTTTTTTGACATAATTGATTTTAACAAAAAAAACCGACTTCTGGTCCATATTGAAATGGGACTAAACGGGCAGCATCTTTAAAAAAAATCATCAAAATCTGTTCGTCCAAGCAAAAGTTCTAGAGGTAACAAACATAAAAATACAGTTGAATTGAGAACCGCCTCCTCTTTTGAAGTTGGTTAAAAAGAAATATAGTCACATTATACATTGTCTATATAGAACAAAAAAAAGATTCGCATTTAGCACTCAACGAATACAGTGGTAACTTCAAAAACAAATTTCAGTATACAATAAAAGGCATATATTTGTTTATTTATACCAATGCTAATATAAATACAAGAGAATCTGAATGTTCCAGTTAATTTTAATAGTTATTACAACAGTAGACAATTTGAGCGTAATAAAAAAATAAGTCTTGTAAATAGCTGACTAGTTGAGACAGGCTTCATACAATTTTCCTATATTTCATTTTGACGTTCACCATGTACAATGTACATACTCTTCAATTCCTGTCGAACATAGGAATTTTGAGCAAAATTATACATTGAATATTATGTGCCCACGTTAGGAAACAAAAGGAATTCAGATCAACATTGAAGATACCAAATGAAACTCAAAATGCTAATAAAGGATACCAACTACTGCCATCTTATCATCATACATACCCACTGTACTATAGCACTATTTAACCCACTCTTCTATCATATTCACTACATTATAAGGTACAATGTACAATCTACTTCCATTTGATAAGCATAAAAAAGTAAATGGTAAGTGCGAGGAACTGGTATATAGGTATTCAATGTACTCCCGCCTTACAGTTAAATCAATTAATAGTGCCTTTATCACAAGTAATTTGTCTTTGTATCATAATGTATGTGACTAATAAATAATGCGAAATTGCAAAGAAAATTCATAACAGCAACTTTACAATTAGAATGTCATGTCATTGTTGCTGTTTAATATATTAGATATGGAATTAATTGGTTCTAAAAATGGTGCTAATTTTTCGTTAATTTCTGGAAATAATACAACTGGCATCACATTTTACAAATTGATTTGTATCATTTTGAGACATTGATTAAATTACTCTTAAGATTATGTATTGATAGTAGTAATTCTTTTTTTATTAGATATGTACTTAGTGAATGCCTCTCACCGAATTTATATTTTAGCACACAACTTCTTGAATATAATTTAACCAAAAACTGCGTATTATTTTTTGGGTCTGAACCTGATTTATAAATAAAAAATATATATATTCATAAATATTGTACTGTGGTCTTGATTTTTTATTTAGATGCAATTTTATTATTAGGCATATTAATACAGTATGAATATATAATACCAAAAACATATCAAATTATAAGTCGTCTACATTGTAACAAGCCACTGAGTCATAAATAAATAACTTCTATCACATTTTAATTAATTAAGGCCTAACTAACTAAGCCTTTACTTAAAACTAATATTAAGTTTAAAGAGATCCATTAGAATTGTGTACATTTTTCACTTCCCATGTGAATTCTGGACAGTTTGGCATAGTAACTTTGAATGGTTGTCCGGACACCACAGGTTTTCTTCCAGGCTCGATTTTGGGTGGTAAATGAGATATAATGCACTGAAATAAGATGTTCAATAAATAAAATATATTGTAGCGGAAATACGAACATAATAGGCAGTATGATTAATAAAAAAAAACCTATATCAACTATGACATACACAGGTGAAGCTATCATTTCTGGTGTGAGGGATAGCGATGATTGTAATCATTAGGTAAGTATTATTGAGGAGTGGGAAATTTTAATTTCTATAAAGTAAACAAATTTTTTGCCATCAAAGTCAATAAATTTTGCTCTCAGATTTAATTTAAGGTTCAAAAAACTTAATATATATTTACCTTAGGCCTTTTCATTTCAGTCGACATGTAGCCAATACACATAGTTTTTGTGGTATGCCCCCAAAGTAATTCTCCTTCCCCAGTCAATGAATCAAACTTAAGTGCTAATGTGCCGCCTAGTCTCTCGGGTACATCCCATAAAAATGGGGAATCCAAAAATTGTTCTTTTAAACATTTGTTTAAGCCTAAAATAGGGGAAGACTCAAGTAAACTTTCAGCTGTATTTTTGGCTAGTTGTGTTCTAATTAAATGTTCACCGCATCCAGAAGTACAAGCGGCTATTGAGGGTTTCAAACCATCTCTACTCATTACTGCCCATGCTCCACTTCCAAAAGAGGCAGCTTGTCCCACTCTGCCTTCATGCTTCAGAGAGACACCTCCTGAGCTTGCTCCAGAAGCTACAATTCCATTGGAATCCACACATATGGCACCAACAGTGTCCAAGGGACTGAATTTTAAATCATTTTGTATAGAATAGCGTTTCAATTTTCTTTTACAATGTTTATAATTCCTATATGCACGACTTGTCACCATTTTATTATTATCTACAATTTCCAAGCCCATTCTTTCAGCCCAAGACTTTGCTCCACTCCCTGTAAGTATACATGGAGGAACTCGACCCAGTGATAGGCTGTCACATTGTTTAACACAAAGGTGTTTAGCTAATTTTATAGGATTCCATACATTTGATACAGCGCCACAGGCACCAAAATGTAATGTTTGACCATTCATTATAGATGCATCACATTCAACTAATCCATTCCAGCTCAAATTGGAACCATATCCGGCATTGGTTAGGGGACTGTTCTCAAGTTCTGAAATGTTGAAATAATCAAATAACTTATATAATCCTAAAATTCATTGAGTTAGGAACTTGTATGGTGGAGAGACAAAGATGTGATGGCATTGGCAATATTACTATTACTAGGGTTACTACTCATAGTATAAAAATACGGCTCATCTTTATAATAATTTCCCCTCATTATGCGAAGCCACTAAGTTAACACAATAGTTATAAATCATAACTTACATCCATCAACGTAAAAGTTTCAACTCACATAAAATCAGTATGTCTAGACATACAGTTTTTGAGGCAATTACATGGAATAGCATGTTGTACTGTCACCAAAGATTTAATTTAGATTTTCTACTGTCACTACATAATCCTCAAAAAAAGTATCTCAACATACATTTTGATGTCCCTTTTACATGCACACTATGCCCGTAAACGTCGTATCTATACTAATATTATAAAGCTGAAGAGTTTGTTTATTTGTTTGAATGCGCTAATCTCAGAAACCGCTGGTCCGATTTGAAAAATTCTTTCAGTGTTGGATAGTCCATTTATCGAGGAAGGCTATATTATGAGGCGGCGGATCGCCCGAGGAGCGCAGCTTCGATGAGGCGATCCGCCGCCGGCGACTGGGGCGGCGTAGGCGCGAGTACTTGCGCCTCATACCGCCCTAGCCGAGGCCGCGGGTGACGTGATCGGGGAATTAGTCCGTCACCCGCTGAGAGGCCGACCGCGAGGAAAGACCGACGTCCTTCCCGAGGGGGGGGCGTCGGTCGATGGGAGGGTATCCCAAATAGGGGGTATTCCGTCGGGCCGACCACTGATGACAAGTAACCCTGCTCCGGTGGTCGGCCCAACGACGAAGGCGACGTGCAGGTGGGGTGGGTTGCGGGTGTGCGTGCTTACGCCCCTCTGACACCCCGGACGGAGTAGTGCGAGGAGCGCACCGACCGCAACCCAACCCCAAAAAAACAAAAATAGGCTATATTATATTTTCAAAAAAATTAGGGATCCGTACTAAAATTCCAATAATGTAACTCGAGGTGTAAAAAAATTACCCGAAAAAATCCTTATATCGTGTGTGCTGCGAAAACTATTGATTATAGAACAAAACAATGTACTACAATTTTGCAGAACATATAATTTTCTACAAGAAATGTCGCGACACCATATATCTAACTATTGTAGTTATCTCACAACAAGTGTTTTTCTTTTATTTTTATTAAATAATTAAAATGCCGTCGCTTAAAAATTCTTTATTTTGTACCTTGCTATTAATCCTTATCCAAATAAATTACATCATATTTAAGACGGATTCAATACCTTTCTAGAACTTTTTGAATTATTAAATTCAGACATTTCATTCAAAAGATATCGCGATATTAAAAATGTAAGTATTAGTGTTGTAGCCAAATAAGTATTAAGTATTTTCCGTGTGGTGATGGAGTAAAAATACAAATCAACACTCTCTATCCTGCCCGTGGATGTCGTAAAAGACGACTAAGGGATATGATACGCATATAACATCTATGCAATAGAAGGAAAACTCGAAATAAAACCCTATATCAACCTGTCTGACCAGCATGGTATAGTAAGGTCAATTTTCTTTCTACTGTGGAGGAGGCTCGAGCCCAACAGTGGGACGTATATGTGATGAACTTTTTTTTAGGTAATCTGAAAATGTTATTATTCTTATAATTTTATATATATAAAAATGGATCTGCGAAATGTACGAGGGGTGATCCAAAAGTAATGATAATCAATAATAAACACAATGAATAAAATAAAAAAATATATTTATTTCTCAACATAGTCTCCTAGCAAGTCTATACATTTAGTCCATCTCTTTTCTAAACCTAAAATTCCCTTACAAAAAAAATCTTTATCTTGACTCTCAAAAAAGTCCTCAACCGCGGCCATCACGTCGCTATCATCATCAAATTTCTTGCCTCGGAGGTGTTCCTTGAGTCGTGGAAAGAGATAGAAGTCACTGGGGGCTAGATCTGGTGAATAGGGGGGGTGTTCCACCAACTCAAAGCCCGCTTCCTGAATGCCAGCCATGGCAATTGCAGCTTTGTGAACAGGTGCGTTGTCTTGATGGAACAACACTCCAGCCCGCAGTTTGCCTCGCCTTTTCTCCTTAATAGCCTCCCGCAATCTTCTTATTTGTTCTGCATAGTAGGAGCCTGTAATAGTGGCCCCCTTTTCCAAGTAGTCCACCATGATTATTCCTTCAGCGTCCCAAAAAACAGACGCCATAACCTTCCCTGCTGAGCTTGACACTTTGAATTTCTTCGGCGTCGGTTCATCGGATCGTTTCCATGTCATCGATTGTTGTTTTGTTTCAGGATCAAAATGGTGGATCCAGGTCTCGTCCATGGTCACAAAACGTGACAAAAAATTGTCCTTGTCTGCCTGGAACTTTTCGAGATTTGCTCTTGACATGTCGACTCGTTTCTTCTTTTGCTCGTCGTTTAACATTTTCGGTACCCAACGCGCGGAGACCTTTCTCATATGCAATTCGTTCGCAAGGATTCTTTGAATGCTGCCATATGAGATCCCTGTGACCTCAGCTACATGCCTGATAGTCACTCTTCGATCTTCCAATACAACTTCTTCAACTTTTTTCACATTTTCTTCAGTGAGGGACGTCGATGGGCGTCCTTCGCGGTGTTCGTCTTCCGTCGATGTTCTTCCCAGCTTAAACTCCTTAGCCCAGCGTGCAACTGTGGAATATGGAGGAGAAGAGTCCCCTAATGTTTCCACCAAGTCGCTGTGTATGTCTTTGGTAGACATTTTTTTCAAGCAGAGGTATTTAATGACAGCTCTGATTTCGTGTTTTTCCATTTTGATGTTCACTCCTTGACAGTCCGTATTCAAATGAATGTAGCTCCCGGGAATTGTGGCCTATTTATATGATTTTTTTTTCCTGAACTAGTGGGTAACTGAGCAAGTGACTGAAATTTTTTTGTATTTTTGTGTGCACTAGAAATAACTGATTATCATTACTTTTGGATCACCCCTCGTATGTACGCGCATAACTTCAGAATGGCTGGTCCGATTTCGCTAATTCTTTTTTAGAATATTCCTTCAAGTACAACTTACAAGGATGGTTCTTACGCAGGAAAAAATTTCAAAAACTGCCTAAGGTCTAAAAGCAACACCTTTCTATACTCCCATACAAACGATCGTAATAATATTTAAAAGTGAATTTGAACTTTAATACCATACAATAAAGTTCAAGTGTTAGTGGAGAGGTTACGCTTCCGGGAAGGCAAAACAATTGAGTGACATTAGTATCTTACATAATATATTGATGTCAAACACAAAATTTTATAATATATTTTTTTATTTTTTGACATAATGTAATTGGTGACTTATTAACTCTCTTTTTCCTATTCTTATCTTGCTAGCTGACCCGACATCCCGAATAACAGAATAAGTATTAAAATACTAAAAAATTAAAGTTGTTGTTGTTAGTCGGTACGAATTGTCAGGGGGATGTACCGGGGATTAGTCCGACACCCGCAGAGAGCCCGACTGCGTGAGGGTGACGCCCTGGTCGGCAACACTGCAATGTTGCCGGGGCGTCAAAGGGGACGGTACCCGAAAGGATAAACCGCCGGGCCAGCCACGGATGTCAAGGCCCGCCACACACCGATGGTCGGCCCAATGGAGATGCTGTTCCCATCGCCAATACGGTGTGTTATGGGATCTTCTTCTTTTTTTGTCTTGACAATCAGCTACTAATACGAGCCATTTTTGCCAGTGTCGAGTTATAATTATCTTTTCAAGTTATCAGTTTCTTCATGTTAGTAATGGTCCGTCAGTAAGTCCAAAGTGTCGCCCTCAACAGTGTAATGGCCACTGTTAAGGGTATCTTCTGAGAATATTGGTGGAAACAAAAAGGTATGTATAGCAGTTTTATATCATATTCACTACACCTCAGCAGTTCTGTCGCTATACAGGGTGTATCAGGTTATGGGACAACTGGTCAAAAGGGGGCTAGGCAATGGTGGTAGGAACCCATAAAAAAAAATTGAACGAAAAATATTGATTCGTTTAGAAATTAGAGACATGTAAAGTTTTCAATTTTGTTACCGCTTTTTCGTGTAAATCTGATTGAAATGTATAAAGTCAATGATACTTAATACGCAACATATTCATACTTTGTTAAATATTCATTAGAAATTGAAGAAATCAATGATTACGTTCACATAAGCAAAACAAACTTCGCGTTAATACAGCTGATCGGCCTATGAGCGTCGACCGCTTGCCGTTGTACCTACATGTCATTGAAGCGTTTGCGCAATTCTAGGTATTAATGAATGAAATTATACTGTCGAAGCTTTACATGCCTACATGTATTCTGTCTGTACATGCCTACATAATACGTAACATTTAAGGCATAGACTCTTAGACACATTTTTTTGAAATCACTATAACTTTTATGTTATATTGTTTTTTGTGTAATGTACATTCTAATTATGATCTATGACCGTTAAACTACAACATACTCGAACAGTTATCCCATAACCTGATACACTACATAAAATGCCATCAAGATTATTTAACATAACACGTTAAAACACTAAGATATTGAGTATAATACAAGAACACCACATGACACTTCAGATGCCCGCCAAAAACCTGTTATAGGATCACGCGCCGCTCATCGACACGACAGGATTGTGATGACCTTTTTTTTAGGAAATCTGAGAGTGATATTTACTTTCTAATAATACAGTATGAAACACTGATATTCGATCCAGCACTTTTCCTGGCAGAATTGTGGCAACATTTTTTTTAGGAAATCCGACAGTAATATTTATTTTCTATATAATAGGAAATTTTAAATTTAATCAAAAAAGCCAATACTAAAATAAACGATTAATTTCAATATAAAAAAATCGATTTCTTTAAAATCGATTTTTATTATTTAGATAATCGATTATAAAAATCGATTATTTTTCACATCCCTACTAATCAGTCGCCCCGTACCATTAGGACAGGGTGTGTCTAGACCATAGCTTACAAAAAAGGCGATACGGAGTTCGCCGGGTCAGCTAGTTTCAATATAAACTGTGCAGTACTGCGCACCTGTGATGCACCGACAATGTATGAAAAAAGTACTGTCACATCACCCACAACCTGT
This sequence comes from Lymantria dispar, assembly GCA_032191425.1. Classification (NCBI taxonomy): domain Eukaryota; kingdom Metazoa; phylum Arthropoda; class Insecta; order Lepidoptera; family Erebidae; genus Lymantria; species Lymantria dispar. Next base: position 15,398,850 of record CM063453.1, on the reverse strand, counting down.
GAGAGGGTACTGTCTGTCAACGTGTTAAACAAGAAGTCGATAATTTTATTTTATTGGTCATATTGAAGACTTAAAATGATTAAATTCTTTATGCAATATTATTGAAAACTGTAAACTACATATTTATCAAGAAAAAAATGCAACTAACGGTATATATTCAGTTTATGAGAATTACAAGGTGGGGTAAGTTGCCCCTTAAAAGCACTATAGGACAAATTTTGATTGAATTTGACAATAATGTAAGTTATATTCATCTTCATTCATCAATCATTATTTACAATTCATAATAACATTTTATTCTAATTAGCATTCTTACAATTTCCATGTGATGATGGAGTAAGAATACAATTTACCACTCCCTATCTCACCTATGGATGTTGTAAAAGACGCCTAAGGCATATAATATGCATAAGAGAAGGAAAACTCGAAATGAAACCCCATATACCAACAAGTTTGACCAGCATGGTGTAGTAGGTAAAATTCCCTCCCATTACGGAGAAGGCCCGAGCCCAACAGTGGGACGTATGTGGGGTGTGATGATGATTCTTATGAAATAGATATTGCTTAAGATATTGAGACTAATTGGAAGGCAGGTTTTTTGATGTGTAAGTATTGTTGTTGGATACATATAACGTTATCCCGCCCATTCGATAAGGTTTTACAGCTCTCAACCCGACAGAAATATAATAACGTAATTTTTTCATTTACCTACCAAAATATTTAGTATGTAGTTTCGTATGTATACTATAGTACATAAGGACATGCAAGTTTTACTAACCAATTATAGCTCTCTCCACAGCATCTACAGCATTGCCTGCTTGTTGAAGAGCTTCAGCGGCTTTTCTACATGCAGCATAGCACGTTTTTTGATATTCTTTTTTCAGTGATTCGCTATGATAACCGGCTCCTGTAACATATACAAAATATTTTTCATTCTGAATATTGTGTTATTATTATATGTTATATATTATATATTATATCGTATTATTGTGTATAATAAGTAGTAAATAAATTAAAGAAAAACCAATTTCATTACCACAATGCACAGCTATAAAACCATTCATTTTCATTGAACGATGTTGGTAACTAAATTAAATTATATTTTCCTATGATAATTCTTTTTTCTTAAAATATCTAAAATTAGTACGGTAACTTCTGGAATTAAAGACAATCTATTTAATATGAAGTCATTACTACAAACAAAGAATAAAAATAAACAAACATTCTGTTTTTGATCGTAGTTATTACGACGTAAGAGTACACAGATCATAAAATATTAGACATGAGCGTTATTTTACGTCATTAGTTACAATAAATAATTACACGACATGTAACTGAATCACTAGTTACGAGTCGACAAGAAAAGAGGTGATTTTTGTAACTGCGTTATACTTAACACGACTCACAGGTATGAGATAACAGTATCATATTCGAGCGAGCGAGAAAGAGCCAACCGCACGACGATGACTACTCTAAGTACGTTTCTTTCGCATCGTGGCCGAGCGAGCGAGATGGCTAATCAAATGACATGAAATTATTCCAAGTAATCCGACCAAATACCGAACACTCACGAGCCGTGGTATGCAACAAAGACAAAACAGCGTAACAATACATTTTGTACGTTTAATTTTCATATATAAAATTGCATTTATAGATAATAAAATAGAGTGATTTTTGTTTATAAGTAATTTCAACGGCTTGCAATTGCGGGCAACGAAGCGAGTGTTACTTTGAAATTTGAATTTAAAGTAAAGAATTTAATTTATTTATTGTTTTAGTTTGTTGTTTTACTAATAAAATCATCATACATTATACAGTGCATATAACAGTGAAAAAAACTGTAAATATATCAAAAGTGTAACTAAACCGTAAATATAATCATTGAATATACAATCAATTTACTTTTAAATAAGTCTGCATTAATACAAATTTAATTAACATAATAGTTACATAATAACTACTAATCAATCGTAAAGACATATAATGCAGTCAGTCCTCGGTCTGAAAAAAGTATAAAGGAAGTTAATTTATTAATTTAACTGTAAGCCACAAATTTATTTTCGTTTCGCGTGTAACTGTATATAGTTAGTGGAGCTATTCATACAATATGCAAACAATCACAGTGGCTGTATACAAATAAGTCGTTACAAAAATCACTAGTTTTGAAACACGCGACGTCGACCAAGAATCATACAATATGCAAACAATCACAGTGGCTGTATACAAATAACTAGTTACAAAAATCGCTAGTTTTGAAACACGTGACGTCGACCAAGAAACTAGTTACTTTATGTTTCTTAAAAATAACGTAACGACCCACGTCTATAAAATATGTATTAAAATTCGTAGTAAAATCCTGTGACACCCTCCTAGTCCATATGGCGTGATATTATAAGCAGAAAATATATAGACTGATGGAAATGGATATATTTCTTTCAAATATATTTATATATATCTCAAAAGCTCGATAACGAGAATAGCATTTATTATATACGCAATGTTTTAAAACCAGTTACTTGAGAATGTTCATCATTATCATCATCTCAGCTTATTACCAGTCCCAGGGCTGATCTTGAGCCTCTCTGATAACAGGAGGGAAATTGACCTAGTATACCAAGCTGTTTAGGGTAGGCCATAAGGTGTTATTTCGATTTTCCTTCTCTTAAGTAAATTTTCGACGTTTATTATATAGTGGTCTTTTATGACGCCGGTGAGCAGTGGTCTCGAAAGTCAAAACGCACGGTAGAGCTGCCCTCAAAAATCTGTATATTTGTAACTAAAATCGGTAAATAAAAATAACAATGTAGAATCAAATTCGACTATTTATTTTTACCTCAGGTTTACGGATGAGCGATAATATCGATCAAAGAAAATTCTGATGAGCTTGACAAATGACTTGATGACAAATTTTGATGAGCTTTTTTTAACATATGTCGGGATGTATTAAAGATATAGCAGGACTTCCGACGACATAACACCCTCCGGGCAAATTTTGGTGAGCTTTTTTTTTTTTTAGGACATATGTCGGGATGTATTATTAAAATACGAGGGGACTTACGACGAAATTAAATCCTTTTTGCCAGTTCAAAAGTATTAAGTCTCCATTCGGTAGCAAATCGGGCGATTTTCCGTGTATTCTCGGAAATCGTTGAAAAATCGTTGCATTTCGGTATTTCGGTAGAGCGCGGCCCATATCAGTAGAACTACCGAAAAATCGGTAGGTTCGAGAACACTGCCCATGAATAATATATGGTGTGCCATTCTTACTCCGCCATCGTACGAAAATAATGTTTATTTTTACTTATTTGTTGGTATAATACCAATGCTGTTGGAGTGACAATACCAATGGTATTGTCACTCCAACAGCAACAGTACAAACAGTACATACAGTTACAACATCACTGTCCTATAATATGAACAAACATCTTTAGATTTTTCAGATTCAACAATATTTGTTTATTTCAGCATTTTATAGACGCCACACTGTTGATATCTTACAATTAAGGAAAATAAATTAATAATAACCAGACGAATGTGCAAATGATTTATTTAGAATTTTAGGATACTTTATATTCTGTGGCCGCTATATTACAGTAGCTCATATCTTAGGATTGGTTCGATTACGATGTCACTTTTTAAATTTTGTGGCATGGTTACAAAGACCTACAGGCATAGTCCGTAGCGTTTATTTTAGTAAAGTATTTCTACGGTTAACGTGATCAATTTGTTGAGATTTGGAGCATATTACATCTCTTAATTGTCAAAAGGACAATCCGCCCGCCGTAAGTGGGCGTGCAAGGCGTGCACCGCACGTGGGTGGCACGTCCAGGGGGGCGGCAAATCAAGCGATTCATCGTGTAATTCATGTCATACTATTCACCATACCATATCTATACCAATAAATAAAATTGGAATGTCTGTTTGTAATGTCAAAATAATAGACTTTTTTCATGCTCACACGGTTATTTGCACGACACCTATGCCTAAAATAGGAATTAAAAATTTTTGTCTGTCTGTTTGTTCCGGGTAATCTTCAAAACGGCTGGACCGATTTCAAAAATTCTTTCACCAATGGAAAGCTATAATATCAGGGCGTAAACTAAGCTATATTTTATCCCGGTATTCCCACGGGAACAGGAACTACGCGGGTAAAACGACTATAACCTATAACCGAAGCGAAGCGAGGGCGGGTTGCTAGTGTATAATAAATTTCATCGCATGGAAAAAAAGCCGCCCGATTGGCGTTAACACCGCCATCACTTAGCATCCGTTAAATTTTACATGCAATACGAAACGTTCGTCAGTCAGCAGGTTGAACCACACGCCCCCGTTAGGTGGCACCCCAAGTATCACCCCATTGAAAAGCAGGACTGGAAGTTAGGGCAATTCCCTTGGAACTGGAAGTTAGGGTGACACCCAATTCTCAGTGGGTAGGTTATATACCTAGGTACTTGTACACATTCGAAGAGCATTATGGTGGATAAACAATAACGATGGCACATTGAATTGCAATTATTTTGTTCATCCGTCATCATCAGTGTATCATCTGTCAGTGTAAAACCAAACGTGCTGCGCGGAGACGAACGGCGGTGTAGCCGGCACTGGCGGCTGCTGTCGTTCTCCCCAGCTACGAGAGCGGCAACACTTCTGCCGCAGAGCCATCGCAGGACGGCGACGGCAGCACTGCCGAGCTTTTACAGGCTGAGCGCGGCGGTACCGCGGGGCTTTTGGAGAGCTCAGGGACCGATACGGCTTCGGAAATATCAACAGACGAGGGCGGCAGCGCTGCAGAGCCATCCAACGACGAGGGGTCGCGGTACGGCCGGAGAAGGGACGAGGGCGGCAAATGCGTGCAAGAGAAGATCAAGACCGTATCCAACCATAGGAACATTCGGATAGAGGTCTCCCGGACCCTCCGACAGCCCAGCAGGGGTCTCATAGCGGACGCAGCTCCCGCTTTTTCGCGATGGGGTGTGGGTCGACTGCATCGGAACCCATTGACAGAGGCAGCCATTGTTCACTCATGGCTGTCCTCAACGCCCTAGGCCGACAGAGTGGACGCCGAAGCTGGCCACATTCGCTATGCATTAACGCAAATTTGCGATGCGGCCATGTCCTGTGTGCGGTGTCTCCCTCCGAACAGCGCAGTCCCCTGGTGGTCCCGAGAGTTGGAGAGTTGGCAGATCTCCAGGCCGTGTGCGTAAACCCGCAGCCGGTGGCACCATCGCATCGCGGAGCAGGAGGGCCAGCTATACCAGGGTTACCGCAGTGGGCGGTATGCCTACAGGTTGGCCGTCCTTCTCGCCAAAGACGTCAGTTGGCAGGAAATGCGGGACAGTCTCGAGCGTGACCCCTGGGATTGCCCTTATAGCGCGGGCTCCGAGCGCGGGCCCTCCAGTCCGGCCTCCTCACTAGGGTCGTCGAGGATTTATTCCCACGCCAGGCGGAGCACACGCCCCGACCGGCGAAGCTATTCGCCGGACAGCGACCGAGAGGCCAATGAAAGCGTTCCGCCCGTCAGGAAGACGAAGATGGGGGTGACGCGTATGCCCATAAAATCCACCGACCCCGGGCCCGACGGTGTGCCCAACCTCGAGCACCTGGGACCACATCACAGGGGACTGTTCGACGCTTGTTTGGCGTCCGGATAGTACCTTGAGTGCTGGAAGGAGGGGAGGCTGGTGCTGCTACCGAAGCTGGGACGGCCTCCAGGGTTGACCGAGGCCTACAGGCCTATCGTGCTGCTCGACGATGCGGGTAAGCTGCTGGTAAGGATCCTGGCTGCCCGTATCGAGCAGCACCTCATCGTGGTCGGGCCCGATCTGTCGGACGCCCAGTTTGGTTTTTAGGAAGGGGTGTTCGACTTTAGGGGCCTTGCTGCACCTGAGGGCCCTAGTGATGGAGGCTGTCAATGGCGGAACTCGTCACAGTCATCAGGGTCGACCTGACGCTGCCGACCATCGCTAGACCGATGCTCGACAGCGTCAGGAACTGGAACGCGGTTGCCGCCTTCTGCAAGGTAGTTGTTTCGCAGAGGGAGGTGACGGAGCGGGTCCAGAAGGAATTCCTCCACCACAACACGCTACGCCACCGGCAAGTTGGGCGGCGAAGGCACGAGTACCTGCGTCTGATGCCACCCTAGCTGCGGTCGTCCGTGGTTGGCCCGGAGATTAGTCCGCCACCCACAGACAGGCCGACCGCGTGAGTGACTTTCCGGCCGGCGACACTGCAATGTTGCCAGAGCGTCAAAGGGGACGGTACCCGAAAGGACAACCCGCCGAGCTGGCCACGGATATCAAAGAATCGTTACCACTGGGGTCGTCCCAATGGCGACGGGGAGGGGGTAGGTTATGGGGTTGTACGACGCTCATCCGGATCCGGATTGGGCGGGATGTACTCAGATCAGAGCCCAAAAAAGGGGCGGCATATTCGATATTGCACGCGGGCGATGAAACGGCTAGCGGCGGGCCTGCATGATAGGATAGGGAATGGTGAATTTATGTTCTTACTCCGGTGCCTCAATTTTCCTCTTAAAACTTAAGAGCGTTTTCGGTAATAAGCGGCCGTAAACCCAAAAATGTGGTTTTTTGAGGACCGATTACTCGTTCATGATAATAGCTTACTAAAAATTTATATAACCACTACATTAAACACATCTTTATATTGTGTTTGTATAGAATTATAACTCAATATTGTAACTATTTTATTAAAAGGCAAGGGTATTTTGAACTTAAGTTCATGAGATTTTACGAAAACGCTGAGTTTTGAAGTTCAGGTACGAATAAACCATAAGTCATGGCAGCTCGAAAAAAATTGTAGATGTTAGGAAAATTACTGTTCTTGTGTATGTACAAAATGAAATTCAAGATTTCTTCCTTTTAAAACTAAAAAAAAAATATTTCCTTAAGATTAATTTGACGAAAATGGCTCCTGTAAAACATTTAATTTTGTGAATAATACTAACCTTGGAACATTTAAAAAAATATCCACTATTTGTTCGACTATTGTAGGACCGGTAAAAAAATCAAATTGAAATACGAATAGTCACCCTCGTAATTAAATTTTAAATATTACTATAAATTGAACGGCATAATTGTTCATAAGCCAGTCGCGCATTGGCGCTCAACGGAGCAGGGTTATGTCGCTCTGGTTCTCGTCGGCCAGTGCAAAAACCGACAATACGAACTTGAGCGTATACTGCGACTGATCGGTTTTGATTCGTAAGTATTTATTACTACCTATACTCGTTCCAACCATTTATTTTACTTTTGACACATGCTTTAGGACGTAACTGTTTCATTATACGCAATTATTAACTTTGAAACGAGTGAACAGAGAAATATATAAACTGCCCAATAATATTTATATATCTTAATTATTACCCACTAAATACATTAATATGCCGTAAATAGCTCTAGTCATAAAATTTAAGTGATAATTCATTTCCGTTATAAAAAAAGTTACGTTCTATCGCATCTAGTGACAGGATCAAAAGTATTCGGTGCAAACTAATGAATCGCAAATAATCGATTACACTTATTTGCAGTTAAGTCAGCTGACAACTGAGTTTTGAATTGTTGTAATAGACAACACGTTAAAATTGTATCAGGGAGATATAAAAATCTTCTCATCATACCTATAACATGAAATAAAACAACCAAAATATTTTAATATTATTTTATTATAACGAATCGTCGGATTCTTCATACGAACTCGAATCGTCGCTTGAATCATCTGCAGTGTTTATTATTAACTCTTGTGTAGGTATGTTGTCAAATTCAATTTCCCGATCCCAATCAGAGAATATTATATTTTTTGTCTTGTTGACGACACTCGCCCAGTTTTCAGGCGTCGCACTAGCACATGCGTTTTTTAAAAGTTCAAGCATTTTATTTGCTGTGAAAGGAGGAGTTGTATTGTTTCTTGCGGCGTGTCCTTTGACTTGTGCCCAGATCATTTCAATTGGATTATATTGACAGTGGTACGGAGGAGTTCTGATTACAACATGCCCATATTCTGCTGCCATTTCGTCGATGACATATCGTTTTGGCTGCTTTTTACTTTTTAATATTTTAAGTAATTCTACTTTTAGTAGGGATTCGTCCACATCTTCCCCATTATCACGAAGCCAGTTTATAATCTCGTGTTTTTTGTTGGCCTGTGTTGGCATTTTATTAATTTGGCGAGAGTGATATCAATAAATATTGTTGATGGCTCTTCAAGTGATGTAAGCATTTCTCTGAACCACTTTTCATACACGTCCGCATTCATCTCCTCATGATAGTCTCCTGTTTTTTTTTATTTGAACGCTAACAGAGCGTCTGGTACAAATCCCTTTGTAGTTCCCGCATGGCAAATGATGAGGCGTTCACCTTTCCCCATTGGCACTGCACAAGTAGAAGCAGCAGTATCGTCAGTCCAACCTTTTGGTATGGAATGATTGGCATTGAGCCAAGTTTCATCTGTGAAAACGACATTCGACCAGTCTTCTATTTTCTTCGCTTGTCTTAAAAATTCACAGCGAGACAAGGCTATATCACGACGTTCCATTAAAATTTTTCTTTTGTCGGATTTCTTATACAAGAACCCGATTTGGTGCAGCACCTTTGACAAAGAAGATTTTTGACCACGAAACAAGCCACAATTTCGTAGAGACGCTACTAATTTTTTCAAAGTAGGAATCTCTTTGCTTGTGTAATAATTGTATATATGACGACGAATAGCATCAGTATCAAAACTGTCAATTGCTGTCACTTTACGGGGCTGACGTTTTTTCTTAGGCGTAGATAGCTTGTTCTGTTCAATACCACTACTACCATAGGCTTCTTTAGTGATTTTCGCCACCGTTGGAGCACTAATACCTAATGCTGCTGCAACTCGGTCTCTAACTTGGGTTACTGGTATAAGGAATCCGCCATTGCGTCTTTCCTTTTCAAAAAATTCACGAAGCCGCAGCACTAACTCTCTGGATTGTCCTTTAAGCACCATACCTTTCGGCATTTTGCAAGTAAAATCTTACTGGGAGGAACGATACGCTCAACTCAATCAAAGTAAGAACAATGAAATCGATACGGTGGAATATAAATACTCAACACAGCGTATGAAAAATATGAAAAAGCACTCAGCGAACAGAAATGTGACTAGCACGGGAGTCTTGTTGCGAGTGACAGACAACACAACAAAATGGCGTCGCCGGCACGCCGTTCAGTGTTGCCAATTCGGCTTAAAAAAAGGGGTAGGCTGGATGAGAAAATTAGTGATTTACTACCGCAGACGAGGGCGCCATTGTCTCTAAGTAAAGTTTGGAGCAGCGGACCCCGCTTAATGGAAAAATGCTTCATAAAGTAGTGGGTATGCAAAAATTAATGTGCCCAAATAACAAATATATTTACAGAAGTGAAGTTTTTAAATAATATGAAATATGTATTTAAGCAAAAATAAAATATCCGTGTTAAATCGATTAAAAGTTCTTCCTGACTAAAATCGATTATTACAAAACATAGTATCCGTAATACATTGGTACAACACTAATTGATCAGAATTCGACCTGCCAAAAGTAAAATAAATGGTTGGAACGAGTATAATTCTGTTAATTACTTTCATGCGATCTCTATTAAGAATAATATAGAAACTTTTTACGTTTCAGGTGATGGGTCGAAAAAGCAGATTGTATCTTGGGAACAATCGGTTATAAGGCAAGGAAAAAGAGAACACACGACAAAACTGTAAGGTACTTAAAGTTTCAAAAGAGTAAACGAAAAGAAAAGTGAGCCGTCACTGAGGACGCCTGGCAGATGTGAAACATCAAAATTATTTTGAAGACGTTACCGCAAAGCATGGCGTTAACGCCGCTTTTAATGCCACGCGACGATCAGGTTCACCTTCGCCTATAGATGTTTCACATCAAAAATCCGAACGGAACATTTATACAGCCTCATCTTCTGAAGATTATCAGCTAACTCAAATTTAATGTTTAATAATTACTAACCATACACAATATAATTTTTTCATAGAGAATCATTTTCTTCTTGTACTAGCAATAAATATGTAGTAAAATGTGGGTCAATTTCTGTAATGGGTAGATTTAAACCTCTGACTGGACTTGTTAGACATCCATGGCCATGGCGACTAGGACCATACTCGACTACTGCACGGCAGCCACGGAGGCAGCGTGCCTCTTGGCTGGAACTCCCTGGTGGGACCTGCAGGCGGAGGTACTCGCCGAGCTTTACCGCCGAGTATCAGAGACGCGAGCCACATATAGTCTCAATCAAGGTGATTGCCGCCTGGCGGGTCGACGCCCGCCGAGACGCCATTGCTCGTTGGGCAGTCGGACTGGAGAAGCCTCAGTACGGTATCAGGACCGTCGAGTCCTTCCAGCTGGTGCTGATGGGGTGGTTGGGTCGGTAGCACGGGGTACTTTCCTTCCGACTGGTGCAGGTATTGATGGGTCACGATAGCCAAGTACCTGCGCAAGCTCGTTAGGAGGGAGAGAACTCCGTCCTGCCACCACTGCGATTGCGACGAGGACACGGCGCAGCATACGCTCGAGGTCTGTGCCGCTTGGGCAGAGCCGCGTCGTGAATTCGTCGCAATCATCGGTGCCGACCTGACGCTGCCGACCATCGCTAGGGAGATGCTCGGCAGCATCAGGAACTGGGACGCGGTCACTGCCTTCTGTGAGGCTGTCATCTCACGAAAGGAGGCGGCGGCTCGTGTGTGATCGATCTTTGGTGACACGTTCCGCCGCCGGCGACTCGGGCGGCGCAGGTGCGAGTATCCGCGCCTGATGCCGCCTTAGGCGAGTCCGCGGGTGACCAGACCGGGGACTTTAGTGCGTCACCCGCAGAGAGCCTGACCGCGTGACGGCGACCGATGTCCCGGGATAGGGACGTCGAGAGGTGAGGGAGGGAAATAATTTATAATTCTGCGTAAAATTATAAAAAAAAAAACAAATTATTTTTTTAAATTATTACACAATAATGTGATAATTAAAAAAAAAATAAGTTGTTGAGTCTCGAACCCGAGACCAGAGTTCCCGCCGGCGAGCACGTTACCACGAGACCACCGCTTGTTGGCGATTCGACTGCGAATTTTTCTAGTACATAAATTACCCATCCAACTTTGACCCTTAAAATCTTTTTAACGAGGGCCCAGTTGACCCTAATATCTGGTAGTTGTGATACCCTCGGGCCCCCTCTACCACCCCACCAAAAATCATGGAAATCCCCGACCCACGTGTTTGAGGGTCTCCTTGTAAGTTATACTCTGTGCCTATATTTTACTATTTCCTATACTTTGCTTAATAAAAATATAATTTTAACCGTTTTACTGTTATGAGTTTTGGTTTTTAATTAAAAATTTTAAAATTTACGTTATGTTGATTTTTGAAAATCTACTTCTCCGAAGAATATATTACAGATTGATTATAAGCGCCAAGGCTCAAGACTGGTCATTCTATGAACTCTACGCGTTGTTGACGGTAGTCTAAACTAGTGTAGTGCATTAGTGTGCGTCGATATCGGAACGTAGCACAGATTAGGGCAAATATTTGGGTGATCATGAAATTACGTAGATTTCATAAGTAAAAATAAAATGAAACGATAAAATGAAATGATATAAATTTTTAAACTTAAAAAAATCTAAGATCTAAGTACTTTTTATAACTTCATGTAAATAGGTTTTAGCAATATGTTAAATATTACCTTAAAAACCTTAACTTCAAAAAAATTATATTATTTATCATGTTTCAATTTGATTAATATACAGTATATACGATTTATTCCATAATATACATAGCATAGGATAAATCATCACAATTTTAAAGTATCAAAACACTCCACATTGCTAATATTTAAAATACAATATGTATTTTAAATTGTATATTTTAGTTTTAAAAACCATATGCTGCATCTTGTGACATACCTCACAGAATCCAAAATAGTTATCCTCCGACAAGGTACACTGAAGTCAAAAAGAGGAATGGGTAATGTGTTTGTCCACTATGTATATTTATTTATTATTAATTTATTGCAAATACAGGTAATTACATATTTCATTGTTTTAGTATTTATTTGTGCCCTCACGTCATAACTTCAAAAGCACTTTTCTTAATTTGAGAAACACTACTTCAGTGTCTTTAGTAGAAGAGTCTTGATTATCAGCTGGTTAGAAGGTTATCACAGGTGACACTAAATTCAATGCAGCGCCGCAGCAAATTAGGCTATTTTTCTCTTTAAAGATAAATATCTCACCTTAACCTTTCCTATATGAAATGATTCATCTCAATTGACACAATACTTCATCTCATTTGAGTTAAGGTATCTAGCATTCATAAAATCTTTAAATTTGCCCGAGTAGATGACTTTATGTTTTCCTTAGCTAATTTGTTCAAGCTTATTTTATAGCAGTGAAAATATCCCAATAAAATAATCAGTTTACACTAATTGAAAACAAATATTATTATAATAATATGTACTCTATTTAATAAAAATATCTATTTTTTTAAACAATTATCAAGTTATTTACATTTATCCATTTTTCTATAATCTACTTCCTTGAAGTCATAATAACACCTACAATGAGCGCTGTTATAGTAAATCCTTGTGCTACAATTCTCATGCGCATCATTTGTTGGGACAATCTTTTACGGCCAGTTCTGAAGCTCCATAAACCATATGACAGTGCTCCTGCTGTCGCCAAGCAGCCTGTAGATAATTATATTATATTAATGGATTATAAATTAATGGATTATATGATATATTATATCATCTAATACATATCTAAATCATTATCAAATATATAGCTTCCTAAGCTTAAAAAATTAGTGATTCTAAAACAAAGAATTATATGTTTAGGATTATTATTCAAATAGATACATTTTCTCGTTGCCGGAAAATAACGAATGGGTTATTACTTCAAATCGTCGGTTGTTTGATACAGGCCTTTAAGTACAAGGGTTGAAAACCTGCAGTTGTTTGCAACTGTAGGTTTTCAGCCCACTTATATGTGGAAAATAAACATACCTATAGGTACGAACGGATTTTCAGAAATTTTTCTTATGAATTTTTCTTGTGTAGTTTCAACATGTTGATGAGCGCCCATATCCTTCCTGAGTTGTACCCAGTCCAAGTCTGTCGGTTCGTCATTAGACATTATAACAAAGTTAATTTAACAATTAAGTTGATAAATTTAAATGTTATAGTCCAATAAGCATTACAATTTACAATTCGAATTCACCAAATTGGTTAAAAGTCAAAATAATGACAGTTATGAATGACAGTATTTATAATAACTTAAGGTGTTATCGTACAGTAATACTTTCTAATACTAGCAGTACCTCTCGTTATACCCTATGAATGAGCTATTTTTAATTATCTAAAAGACAACAGAAGGCGCTGTTACCATTTCAAAATAAGATCATGAATGCTGTGAATTCTTTTACTCTGTTAATGGGTATACTATTTATTTTATACTTATCTAAGAATTGTCTACTTTTTAATTGTCTAATGTTAGATAAAAAGTTAAGCTGTATTATTTATTGTTAATTTAAATATACAGATGTCTCAGGTTATGGAACAACTGCTCCATAACCTGTCGAGTATGTTGTAGTTTTACGGTTATAGATCATAATTAGAATATATATTTCACAAAAAAACAATAAAACATAATAGGCGTGACGACAGTATAAAAGAATCGATGCATTAATGATTTTAAGGGAAAATACATATCAAAAAAATTTAATACGCTACTTTAGATTTATCTAAATAATTGAGATTATTAAGATTTTCAATAAATTAAAACATTAAAATACTGCATTCGGCCATTTTGGCTGAAACACCAATCACAGTGTATTACGTCACGTTAAGGTAAACTACTCTGTTTGTTGTTCTCAGTACTACTGATTACGCATTTGGATTGATTTTTATTTGTTTACGTGTGATTTACCGACTCCACTCGATTATTACAATGGAACCAAGCTTTGTTAAAGCAAACAGCTCAAATTTGCCCAGGATTGATGTATTGTCGGCTGGTGGCAGACTATTTGGAGGGGCGCAGCGTCCTCTACGCCAACCGAGTAGGGGACGTTGTGCGAACGCCCATGGCGTGTGGTGTTCCACAGGGGTCGGTCCTCGGACCCACCCTGTGGAACATCGGCTACGACTGGGCGTTGCGGGGGAGCCTCCCACCCGGGCTGGGCGTGATTTGTTACGCCGACGACACGCTCGTCACAGCCCGCGGTGGGACGCTACAAGACGCGGTAAGCCTGGCGACCTCAGGCACCGAAGAGGTCGTCAGGCGCATCGAGGCGCTGGGGTTGAGGGTGGCCCTGGACAAGACGGAGACCCTCTTGTTCCATGGGCCCCGTATGGACCCTCCCATCGGCGTCTCGATCATCGTCAATTCGGTTGGGATCAGCATCCAGGCCCATATGAAGTACTTGGGCCTAGTGCTCGACGGGCGATGGTGGTTTCGGGAGCATTTCCACAGCCCCGTCCCGCGGCTCGTCGGCGTGGCGTCCGCCCTACAATGGCTGATACCGAATGTGGGCGGACCGAGCGCGGCATGTCGACAGCTGTACGCGGGGGTCATCCGGTCGATGGCCTTCTACGGCGCACCGGTGTGGGCGGGATCCATGACCACCCGACTTATGGCCCTTCTGTGGCGTTCACAAAAGGTCAAATTCAAATAATTTATTATGTATAGACCCCGAGAGGGCACTTACATATTGTCAATTTTACAAAATAAAATTAAATTATCCAACAAAAATAAACTACCACCGGATCGGAACGCGACCGCTACTGAGAAGATCTGACAAGAAACTCAGCGGGCTTGTCTATTATTTTAATTTTTTTTTTCTTCTTACTAGATATAAATTTGTATACATGTTTTCTAAGACCTAGCTCCAGTGTGATGCCCTTCGAACTGCAAGATACTTAATATAATTCAAATGATTATGGCTGGACCAGATCCCACAAGCGGCACCCGATCACGAGTTAACTACTAGAGCAGCCATCGCTTCCCTCAACCACTATGGAGAGAAGGGAGAGACCCGCTCCACGCAGCTACCGCAAGTAGATCCTTCAGTGAGCATGACCAAGACCATATGTTACAATCATGGCGGTCAGTATCATCCGCGGGTACCGCACGGTGGCGACGGAGGCGGCGTGCCTGTTGGCCGGGACTCCCCGTGGGACCTGGAGGTGGAAATGCTCGCCGACTTGTATCGGCGGGTGTCGGGGGTGCGCGGGGAGGGCGGTGTTGTTTCCCTGAGGGAGCTCACCGCCTGGCGCGTCGACGCCCGCCGAGACGTCATTGCCCGTTGGGCAGACCGGCTGGAGAGGCCTCGATACGGTGTTTGTTCCGTGGAGGCCTTCCGGCCGGTGCTGATGCAGTGGTTGGAAAGGCGCCACGGGGTGCTCTCCTTCCGACTCGTACAGGTCTTGACGGGGCATGGATGCTTCGGCAAGTACCTGTACAGGGTCGCTAGGAGGGAGAGAACTCCGTCCTGCCACCACTGCGATTGCGACGAGGACACGGCGCAGCATACGCTCGAGGTCTGTGCCGCTTGGGCAGAGCCGCGTCGTGAACTCGTCGCAATCATCGGTGCCGACCTGACGCTGCCGACCATCGCTAGGGAGATGCTCGGCAGCATCAGGAATTGGGACGCGGTCGCAGCATTCTGCGAGGCAGTTATCTCGCAGAAGGAGGCGGCGGGTCGCGAGCGCGAGGAGCACAGCCTCGATGATGCGACCCGCTGCCGGCAACTGGGGTGGCGCAGGCGGGATTACCTGCGTGCAATGCCGCCCTAGCCGAGGCCGCGGGTGACGTGACCGGGGATTAGTCCGTCACCCGCCGAGAGGCCGACCGCGTGAGGAAAGACTGACGTCCTCCCCGAGGGGTGTTGCGTGCTTAAGCCCCTCTGTCACCCCGGACGGAGTGGTGCGGAGGCGCACCGACCGTAGCCCACCCCAAAAAAAAAAAGGTTTGATGTATTGATGTTGGGTGATTTCCTCGCTACAAATGAAGAATTTTGCTCGCCTGAGCTTAGAAACGTAAAAACTTCTTTGTAAGTAAATTTTTGTTTATCTTTACTACCATGTTTCTAGTAACCTAATCTCTAGTACCAACTTAGATATATCACTCGTTTTGAACTGATGTGAGTTTATTTTATTTTCATAGCTTATTTTTACATTAAACTTGTCATTGTTTATTCTTGAGGTTAGCTCCCTCACAGCTTTGCGAGCTTTAACCTCTGTGCTTTTATTATTCTTGTTATCTTGTTAGGAACATGTATAAATACTTTGTTGGGGGTTTTTATTAATGTATTTTTGCACTGAGTTACCTGCACACCACTTATAAACTTTGGAATTCATTTTTATCACAAGAATTAATTTAATGTTTTGCTTACTTTCTTCGCCACACATAGACACAAGGACGTGGTTACCTTAACGTGACGTAACAGCCGACGCCATAACACCGGCGAGCTGTTTTCGCGCTATATTTAAAAAATATTGGAAAAATTGTTTTAAACTTCTTTAAACATAAATTTATTACCGAAATATAGGTCTTTTCGTAAATAGTAAGTGTGTGCCCACATTACGGAAAAGGATTTCAAAATGTTTCGTCACGCCTATAGTTACAGTGATTTCAAAAATGTGTGTAAGAGTCGTTGCCTTAAATATCATACAAGTCAACAAAAAAAAAAAAAAAAAAATTTTGCGCATGGGTTTTACTTAATATATTCTGATTATTTAAGCACATATATATATATATATAAAATGTGATTTCAAATCGAATATATTTGCTTTTTAAGAAATTAGAGCGATTAGAGCTTTTGTGATTTTTGCGCCCAATGAATGCCGGTTTTTGTGCGCTATCGATGTACAAAAACAGGTAATAGTGCGTGTAGTAGTAGGTACTTATTGCATTGCTCGTTGTGTACGACAGTATTTATTTAAATATTACAAAGAAATAACGTGTTTCATATCTTTTTCGCTCTATTGACCTGCAAAAAAGGGCTACGAAAAGTTGCAAACGAGACACTGACTTGTTTTGCTATATTTGCGACAAATTTATTTAAGTGAGAGAGATAAAATATGATTTAACTACAAATTTAAAGATTTACGAGACATATCAAGCTTACTTCAATCTACTTGTTAAAAATCAAAACACAAAATGGGCTTTATGTCTGTCATGTAACTCTTGCGTATACAATCTAGAAGATGAGTTTATCTTCTATTTTTTTTTAATTAACTATTTCATAATAACGCAAATTAGTTTAAGTATTTAAGTTACGTTTTATTGTAGGCTAGTACCGAGCTGATAAAAGAGCAAAGAAGTTAGCAGTGTCAAGAATTTAGAGGGAATCCAGTGACAATCACATAGACTGTTATTTTTGCATTGTGAATACATTTAGAGCCAACAAAAATAAAAAAAGCAATAAGATTTAGAGAAAATTTTATTCTGATCTACCATTGATGTGCTCCAATACCACTACAAAAGAAAATCCTGTGCCTGCTTCGCCTTTGTTGGAAAATTAACTATGTACTCTCTCAAGGCAGCCGTCAATCACTGAGTTCATTTGTATCCGAACAATTCGAATTCGTTCTTGAATCTAAATAAAAAATACCACCCCTCATCTTCTCTAAAGGGCTCAATGACTTAACAGATCTCAATGATTGAAGATACTTACATTTGACAGAAAGAAACGCTTCCTTCAAGATATGTATACCTAATGCGATAAGTTTGGAAGACGGCAAAGCCAGTATACTGAAAGCATGATGGGTTAATAAGAGAAACGTCTACTAAACATGACAGGAAAAGTAAAACTGTTGTTATTTAAACATTTTAACTCTATTTTAAAACTTATATCGTAAGAAAAAATCATAAACGGATGCTTGGTAACTTTTAAGAAATCATCTCTATGTCAATATTTTATGTATTTTCTTTGTTTTTAATATTGCCATTTTTTACTCATAAAAGCAATTTTTGTTCTTATTCTTATTTCTAGGTATAAAAGCAATAGATATAAAGTATTTATAACCCATGCGCAAAAATGCTGTAGACCGGTGTTATATAGGCATATACAGATAGGATACATATAGGTATGTGACACGTCGACAGTATAAATAGGTATGAATCGCGCAAAAGCATCGATGGTAACGTAGGTATCAACGGCTATCGTTCGATCAGCTGATTTTAAAACGAAATTTGTCTTGCTTATGCGAACGTAATCGTTGATTTATTCAATTTCTAATGAACATTTAACAAAGTACGAATATGTTGCAGATTAAGTACCATAACTTTATTCATTTCAATCAAATATCCGTGGAAAAGGGATGACAAAATTGAAAACTTTGCATGTCTCCAAGTCATTAACGAATCGATATTTTTACTTTAATTTTATTTTTCATGGGTCCCTACCACAACTGCCTAACTCCCGTTTGACCAGTTGCCCCATAACCTGATATATCATGTATAAGCTATGCGTTTGAATTCTATCGGTCAGATCAGTATTATACAGGGTGTATCAGGTTATGGGGCAACTGTTCGAGTATGTTGTAGTTTAACGGTCATAGATCGTAATTAGAATGTACATTACACAAAAAACAATATAACATAAAAGTTATAGTGATTTCAAAAAAATGTGTCTAAAAGTCTATGCCTTAAATGTTACGTATTATGTAGGCATGTACAAACAGAATACATGTAGGCATGTAAAGCTTCGACAGTATAAATTCATTCATAATACCTAGAATTGTGCAAACGTTTCAATGATATACTCAGTGCCAGATAACGTGGCAATAGACGACCTTCACCTACCTTCACCACGATATCTTAAAATGCAAAAACATCTGTCGCTTACCATACAAATCTATCGAAAAGTTGTATCGCAAAATTCTCTTGGTAGATGCCTACCAGGAAGCAACATTACAAACAGCACAACCCAAAATTTTACGAAATCTAGTAAAATTACCATAGAAAATACATGTTTTTAATATCCTATAATCATGTATTTCATTGTTTTAAAATACCAGATTAATCTGTAACTGGTGACATTTCATTATTTTATAAATAATATCATTGATAACAATGCCAAATTACTTTCAAATGTCTGAATATCAAAAGTTTTTAAGTAACATTAAAATTAAAGTACCGAGAATGTTTATATAATTTCAATATAATATAGATCCTATAATTAAATACGTAATTAGTTTCGAAGAGTTATGTAACGCCCAAAAAATGCCAAGTTTTAAGTTATGACACATTTCTTTCAACTCATTTTACCGTCAGGTGTAATAAACCTAAAGGATCGCACAAGTAGATGCAAGATTTTAGGTTATGTGTATCAAACATAAAATCTTTTCTGAACTGATTTTAGCGTCAGGTGTACGAGATCAGTGGCGTCGTGTGGCCCAGTCGCCATTTTGTTTGACATTCCGTGTGGAGCACGTAAAAGATATTGAAAAAAAAAATGATGGGCCTCGATGACAGTACATAGTAGTGGAAGTGACAGTCCAGAACTTTAAATTTTTGTAAAGTCATAAATAAATTATTTTAGTATATTATTTTACCTCACCTTACGTATTTAACAAAAAGTTAGCCTTAAGATAGGTTAGCTATCAGTTTCATGCTAGGGCAGTGGTAAGGTAGGTAACATGTACGTATGCTTTATTATTGCACGTGTAGGTGTTTAATAATTTCTTAATTAAAATTCTAAACAAATTACACGCAAACAAATGTTTGTAACCTCTGTACAGTTAGACACCTTCACCACGATATTACAACGATAAGACGGATTGTATGAAAAGCGATAGAATTAGCGATAAATGAACGCACACAAAGAGAGAAAAATTTAATTATTACTGGAATAGATGAAATTCACTCTAGTAGCTCAGAAGAACGACGTAGTCACGATATGAAGCAAGTTGTTAAATTGTTACAGTCTGTCATTGTAGATTGTGCAAAACCATTTAAAGTCCTACGTCTGGGTAAATATAACGCCAATAGAAATCGCCCTGTAAAAATCTATTTTACAACTTCTGAAACACCAAGGTTAATATTACGAAATAAAGGAACTTCAAATAAAGACCTTACAAATTTTAAAATCTATTCCGATGAAACACCATATCAGAAAAAGGTAATGCAAAACTTGAGAGATGAATTGAAACGCCGGGTGGAAGCGGGTGAAAAAAACTTAACTATTAAATTCATTAAAGGCGTCCCTAAAATAATAAAAACTGCGTCAAAAAACTAGCCGCAGCACATCCTAGCCAAAATATCCTGTCTATATCTAATATCTCATATGAAATTGTCAATAATTATATAGATTTAAAACAGAATAAAAAAGCCTTAAAATTCTTATACACAAATATACGTAGTATCGTAAAACCGGGTAAACTAGATGAACTAAGATGCATTATACACTCTTTCTCTGACAAAATACACATAATAATATTAACAGAAACATGGATTAAATCCGAATCCGAGGCGAAACATATACAATTACCAAACTATACCCATTATTATAATTTTCGAAATAATAAACGAGGTGGAGGTGTATCAATTTTTGTACATAACGACTTAACTCATAATCTTGTTGAAGATCTTTACGAAAGTGATAACCACTTCTTATGGATCCACCTAAATAAGTTTTGCTTAGATATAGCCGCAATTTATAAACCAGACAGAACTAATACTTCAGATTTCCTTGAGGTTTATTCGCAGCAGCTGCTTAAACGAAAGAGAGCCATTGTGTTTGGCGATTTTAATTATAATTTGCTGAAAAGAAGCCAACCTACTACAGCTTACAAACGAATGCTTAGAGAAAATGGTTTTACAATATTAAATAACATAGTTCCAGAATATTGTACACGAGAAACACAGACAACAAAGACTATCCTTGACCACGTTTGTTCTAACGTAAAGAACAATACCTTCCATTTGGCTATTATTGGATCAATGATTTCGGACCACAAACAAATTTATTTAGAAGTTAATAAGCTTGAAACAGCAAAGAATGAAAAAATAGAATACCAATCAATAAATTATGATACCTTATATAGCACATTAAAGGACATGAAACCTAATGACTGCAATGGCGATTACGAAAAGTTAGAAAAAATGTTATTAGAATCTATTGTGAAGAGCAAGAGGACGAAAACTAAAATACTAAATCCTCCAAAATCAGATTGGATATGTAAAGATATAATACAAGCTATAAATAAAAGAAATAAACTAGGAAATATATATATGAAGTCAGGACAACATGATGAAATGGCAAAAATCGAATATTTAACTGAAAGAAAGAAAGTTCAAGAATACATACAATCAACTAAAAGTAATTACTACCAGAAATTATTTAAAAATTGTCTGCAAAAGCCGCTTAAAATGTGGAAACTAATTAATAACCTGAATAATAATAAAATTAAGCTGAACTCTGCTCCTACTAAACTCAACACCAATTCTGGTTCTACAACAGACCTAACAGAAATATGCCAATACTTTAACTCTTATTTTGCTAACATTGGCTCAAACTTAGCTAATAGTATACCTCAGTCTTGTCATAATATTTCAAACACTCAAGCGAGTACTTACTATAAACGGAAGAATCCAAATATACTGTGGGAGTATAATCCTACTTCTATTGATGAAATTGATAGAATAATTAATAATTTAAACTCAAATACAAGTAACGGCTTAGATGGTATAAGTTGTAGGGCTATTAAAAGTGTTAAAGTTCTAATCCTGACTGAAATGACACGCTGCATTAATAAATGTTTAGAGACTGGTCACTTCCCTGACTCCCTTAAAATAGCTCGAGTGAGTCCCATATTCAAATCAGGCAGTACATTAGATGCAGGGAATTATCGCCCAATTTCTATGCTACCAATTATATCTAAAATATTCGAAAAGATTATTTATAACCGTCTTGAACACTATCTAGATTCTATTAATTTTATATCCGATAAACAATATGGTTTTCGCCCAAAATCAAACACTCTTTCCGCTTGCATAGATCTTATAACAACTGTAAAAGTTAAAATTGATAAAAGACAGATTGCTTTGGGTGTTTTTATCGATCTAAAAAAAGCTTTCGATACTATCTCACATAAAATGCTTTTGCACAAGCTATACGCTATTGGTATCAAAGGAATAGCCTATAAGATGATCCAATCATATCTCACAAATCAGTCTCAAGTTATTAAAATCAATAACGTTCAAAGTTCTACTGAAAATCTTACGTACGGTGTCCCACAGGGTTCTATTTTGGGCCCATTGTTATTTTTAATCTATATTAATGACATAAGTGACTTAGACTTAAAAGGTGAAATATCATTGTACGCTGACGACACATGCTTATTTTATTTTGGTGACAAAATTACAACTATAGTAAGTGATGCGCAAAACGATCTTAATCGTCTTGTGTTATTTTTCAATTCTAATTTGTTAACTTTAAACAGTTTAAAGACTAGTTACGTCATTTTCAGTGCCAAAAACAAAAAGATACCTTACTTTGAACCTTTGACTGTTAATAGTGTCCCACTAACGAAGCTTAACACCGAAAAATACCTTGGTCTTGTTTTGGATAGCCGTTTAAATTGGAAAATGCATATCGAAAAAGTTTATAAAAAAATATCAAATCTAATGTCTATTCTTCGCGGTAATATACGCTGTTTTTCAAAATCTGTTCGTTATATAATATACAATTCTTTAGTAAAGCCACATCTAGATTATCTAATAGAGTTATGGGGTTGCGCTGCTAAAAGTAACATAAAGCCTTTGCAAATTGCTCAGAACAAAATAATAAAATTATTATTCAATTTTCATTATCTAACTCCAACGGCAACAGTTTATAAAGAAACTCAATTAATGTCCTTGTTACAAATATACAAATACAATACGTGTTTACTCGTGCGAAAAATATTTCATAAAAATATTCACACAAAAATAACTTTTTTACAAAAATCACATTGTCGAAAGCGTTCTATGAGATATAGTAATGACATACAGTTATTATCCCCACGAACAAACTATGGTAAGAAAAATATATTATACGAAGGAGCTCAGTTATATAATAAACTACCAAAAGAAATCAAAAATACTAAAACATTTTTGTCCTTTAAAAATAAATTAAAGCGCCATATTTTAAGCGACTTTTCACAATTTTAATTTTTATGAAGCGACTGAAATGTCTATCAAACGCAATTTGCATAAGAATAGTAAACCATATGTAATAAGGTATTTGAACAGTTTTATATTAGATTTCTTCGTCGCATGTTATTATGTAGGTACCCACTTATATTTACCCACTCTTTAAATTTGCTTAGTACATCAAGTTTAATTTGTTATTAACTCCGTACACTTCCTAGTATTAAGTTTATTTTGTATTTCTCTTGTAAGTGAATTGTATTCTTTTAGAGAAATAAATATCTAAAACCGTATAAATTACTTGGATTTGATGATATCGTGGTGAAGGTCACCAAATCACCTCTTTTGCCATGCTATTTGGCAAACACGGGGAGTGCTCCGAGGAACTGTTTGACTTGGTACCACCGTCACCATTCTACCAACGTACCACTCGACATCGCAGCAGGGTTCATCCATTTCACCTGGAAACGTTATGGTCTTCAACTGTACGTTTCCAGCGATCATTTCTCCCACGTACGTGCAAGCTCTGGAATGAACTACCTGCTGCTGTGTTTCCCGAGCCTGACATGTCCTTCTTTAAACGAGGTTTAAGAAGAGTATTTCCTTCACGGTAGGCAGCGGCCTGGCTGTGCCCCTGGTATTGCAAAGGTCCATGTGCAGCAGTTTCACTTACCATCAGGTGTGCTGCTTGCTCGTTTGCCACCGTTGGCAATAAAAAAAAAAAAATACTATAGTGTAGGTTTGTACCTACGAGCGACGAGCGGTCAACGGTCCAAGGCCGATCAGCTGTTTTAAAGCGAAGTTTGTTTTGTTTATGTGAATGTAATCATTGATTTATTCAATTTCTAATGAACATTTACCAAAGTATGAATATATTGCGTATTAAGTATCATTGACTTTATACATTTCAATCATATTTACACGAAAAAGCGATGACAAAATTGAAAACTTTACATGTCTCTAATTCCTTAACGAATCGATATTTTTCGTTTAAATTTTTTTCATGGGTTCCTACCACCATTGCCTAGCTCCCTTTTGACCAGTTGCCCCATAACCTGATACAGCCTGTATAGTATAAAATAAAACAAATAATAGGTATGAAAATGCCAATTATTTTGCAAGAATTGTAAATAAAAATTCTATTCAATCATCGACCGAATCATACGATTCACTTAAGAATATTTCATCAACCACGGTCATCGGTTGCCAGAGCGATGTAGCGTGCCCATTATAACTTTAACGTCCTTAGTCTTTAGGCTATTCGAATCGCTTTGAAGTCCTTCATAAACACTATGAAATCAAATTTCGGCGTGTGGATAGCCTTAAAAAAATTCCTGCTATTGTATTAGTCAATCGTGTACAAGGGAAATAAGCTTTGCTAATAAATAAGCTAAATAAGTATTGGTAGTTACATTAGGTGTTATAGGTTACTCAGAAAAATGCTGTTGGCCGT
Source organism: Lymantria dispar (assembly GCA_032191425.1). Lineage (NCBI taxonomy): Eukaryota > Metazoa > Arthropoda > Insecta > Lepidoptera > Erebidae > Lymantria > Lymantria dispar. The sequence goes on along the minus strand of CM063453.1, from coordinate 15,374,243 downwards.
TCTCCTGATGATACCTCAGCCAGTTTTATGATTTCCACAGAAAGTAAAGGGTGGTAATACATTATTCCTAACCTATCACCGTCATGGAAGTAATAAGTACTACGTACAACAGGAATGAGCTCTGTATGTGCATCTTGCAGTTAAAACAAAGAAAATAATACCTTACGTCAAGGACGTAAGAGTCTTGTGGCGCGCAAAATAAAAATGAAGCCGAGTGAGAAGGCAACCACTGCACCCTGTGTCCCTTTCTAACAGTGACTTAGAGTTGCCAGAGTTAAGTTGATTTCAATTATTTCGTTGTTGGTAGAATAATAGACGATTTATGTAATGTAATGAAGTAAAAACATTTACTTCTAAAATATTTCTAAATATAAATAATAATTTATTACCGACATGTTAAATCAATATTATTTGTTGCTACGTGCAAAACCTTATTAACGCAAAATGTTGCGATTGGCGTATAGGTTTTGTTTTATTTGTATGAAATACGGACACCTGACATGACAACCCCACATGAAATTTTTAAACATTATTTCTGAATGAAGAATTACGGTGACCATGCTATCCTAGTTCTAGAACAAATAACTTAAATACCTATGCATTTTTTATTCCTTTCGATATTAAAATTACTTTGTTTCAATTTTAGATTTCCTAAAGATCTTAATATTAGGGAAATATGGATAAATATTATACCCATGTATTATATACCCATAGATGGGCACAGTTAATCCAAAAATTAACTTCGTTAATCGTTAATTAAAATTTTAACTTCGATAATCGTTAAATCCGTAGTACTTATTACTTCCATGGTCACCGTACATCATACATGTTGGCGAATGTACGTCATGGACAGGACAGATGTTATTAAATTTTAAAAATAAAAAAAAAGAATCATTAAATTTTATCGCACAAAACGACAACCTTAAAAAATAACCTGTTTTATCATAAAGCATGCGCTACACGGTTTCAAACAGTGGTTTGAAACAGATGTTTGAAACAGTGTAGACAGATATTTTATGCCAAATTTCGTATGACCTTTAAACGCCCTTGGTAGCGAGGCTTGTGTTTCAAACCACTGGCCCAGCGTTGGTTTTTGTCTTGTTTGAAACCATCTAGCCGCTTGCTTCAAACCAAGCGAACGACAGTCACGCTGCAGATGTCAGCGCAGACGCACGCGACGACGTTCTATGCACAAAATGGCGCGTAGGCAGACAGAAAGTTAATCGCGATGTTATTACTCAACTTCTCGAGTTATACAAAGAGTTGCCCTTTTTTTTTTTTTTTTTTTTTTTTTTTTTTTTTTTTTTTTTTTTTTATGGGTGGGCTATGGTAAGCGCACGCGCGGTCCAATCCGTCCGGGGCGATGAAAGGACGGCGCGCGGGCCCATAACCCACCCGTACCCACGTCACCTCGTTGTTGGGCCGACCACCGGAGCAGATGTGACTTGTCGTCAGTGGTCGGCCCGACGGAATACCCTTTCGGGTATCCTCACCTCTCGACGTACTGGGACGTCGGTCGCCGTCGCGCGGTCAGCCTCTCCGCGGGTGACGGACAATTCCCCGGTCCGATCACCCGCGGCCTCGGCTAGGGCGGCATTAGGCGCAGATACTCGCGCCTGCGCCGCCCGAGTCGCCGGCGGCGGAACGTGTCGCCGAATAGCAGCTCTACTCGCACACGATCCGCCGCCTCCTTCCGTGAGATTACGGCCTCACAGAAGGCGGCGACCGCGTCCCAGTTCCTGACGCTGACGAGCATCTCCCTGGCGATGGTCGGCAGCGCCAGGTCGGCACCGATAATTGCGACGAGTTCACGGCGATCCCCCTCCCATGCAGCACACTCCTCGAGCGTGTGCTGCGCCGTGTCCTCGTCGCAACTGCAGTGGTGGCAGGACGGTGTGCTCTCCCTCCTGACAATCTTGTGCAGGTACTTCCCGAAGCAACCGTGCCCCGTCAGCACCTGCACCAGTCGGAAGGAAAGCACCCCGTGCGTCCGCTCCAACCACTCCATCAGCACCGGCCGGAGGGCCTCGACAGTCCTGACACCGTACCGAGGACTCTCCAGCCGGACTGCCCAACGGGCAATTACTTCTCGGCGGGCGTCGACCCGCCAGGCGGTGATCTCATTGATGGAGACCATGCTGCCGCGGGCGCGCGTCTCCGACACCCGCCGATAAATGTCGGCGAGCATCTCCGCCTCCAGGTCCCACGGGGGGGTTCCGGCCAGGAGGCACGCTGCCTCCGTCGCCACCGTGCGGTAACCCCGTATGGCCCTGATCGCCATGACCCTCTGTGGTCGCCACAGGAGGGCCCTAAGACGGACGGTCAGGGACCCCGCCCACACCGGTGCGCCGTACAGGGCCATCGACCGGATCACCCCCACGTACAGCTGTCGGCACGTAGCACTGGGTCCGCCCACATTCGGCATCAGCCGCGAAAGGGCGGACGCCGCGCCGACAAGCCGGGGAACAAGTCGATGGAGATGCTCCCGGAACCAAAAATGCCCGTCGAGCACCAGGCCCAAGTACTTCATGTGGGCCTGGATGCTGATGGTGACCGAATTCACGGTGATCGAAGCGCCGGCGGGAGGCCCGGCGGTACGGAGGCCATGGAACAAAAGGGCCTCCGTCTTTTCCAGGGCTACCCTCAACCCCAGCGCTTCGATCCGCCTGACAATCTCCTCGGTGCCGAGAGTTGCCAGGCGTGCCGCCTCCTCGAGCGTCCCACCCCGGGCTGTGACGAGTGTATCGTCGGCGTAGCAAATTACGCCCAGCCCGGGTGGGAGGCTTCCTCTCAACGCCCAGTCGTAGCCGATGTTCCACAGGGTCGGACCCAGAACCGACCCCTGTGGGACACCGCACGTCATGGGCGTTCGCACAACGTCCCCTACTCGGTCAACGTAGAGGACACTGCGCCCCTCCAAGTAGTCTGCCACCAGCCGCCTGAGGTACACGGGCACCCCGTGGTACCTTAGCCCCTCCCTGATGCAGCTGAATGGCAGACTGTTGAAGGCGTTAGCGATGTCCAGGGACACCGCCAATAGGACTCCTCCGCCGGTGACGGCCACCGCTACCACGGCCTTCAGGCGCAGCAGGGCCGCGATCGTCGAACGCCCCCTCCGAAAACCAAACTGGGCGTCGGACAGATCGGGCCCAACCCCGACAAGGTGCCGCTCGATGCGGGCAGCCAACACCCTCTCCAGCAGCTTGCCCGCATCATCGAGCAGCACGATGGGCCTGTAGGCCGAGGCCGACTCGGGAGACCATCCCGGCTTCGGCAGGAGAACCAGCCTCCCCTCTTTCCAGCACCCAGGGAACTGCCCGGACGTCAAACAGGCGTCGAACAGTCCCCTGAGGCGTGGTCCCAGATGCTCGAGGACCAGGGCCAGCACACGGTTCGGAATACCGTCGGGCCCTGGGGCGGTGGATTTGACTCGCATACGCGCCACCGCCGCCCCCATTTCCGGCTCCGTGATGGGCGGAGCACTTTCATCGTCGGCCTCCCGGTCGCTGTCCGGCGAAGCCATGACCGGGGGCGTGTGCTCCACCCGCCGTGGAAAGAGGTCCTCGACAACTCTGGTGAGGAGGCTGGGCTGGAGAGTCTCGGTGAGGGGGGGGCCACGCCCGCGGAGCTTGTTCAGCGCCGCGAGGTAGGGGCGACCCCAGGGGTCACGCTCGAGACTGTCCAGCATCTCCCGCCGACTAACGTCCTTGGCGGTACGGACGGCCAGCCTGAAGGCAGACCGCGCACTGCGGTAAGCCTCGTACAGCTGGACCTCCCGCTCAGCGTCGCGATGACGCGCTCGGCTGCGGGTGTAGGCCCTCCGGGCACGTATGCACGCGGCCCGAAGGTCCGCCAATTCTCGGGACCACCAGGGGACCGCACTCTTCGGGGGCAGACGCCGCACACGGGGCATGGCCGCATCGCAGATCTGCGTTAACGCACAGCGGATGCGGCCAGCCTCGGCATCCACCCCGTCCGCCTGGGGCGGTGAGGACAGCCACGACTGAACGATGGCTGCCTCCGCCAACAGGTCCCGATCCAATCGACCCACAGCCCACCGCGGAAACGCGGGAGCTCCGTCCGCCATGTGACCCCTGCTGGGCCCCAGGAGGGTCCGGGAGACCTCTATCCGGATGTATCGGTGGTCGGATAGGGTCTCAACCTCCTCCTGGACGCACCAGCTCCTCACACGTGCTGCGACATTAGGGCTAGCGAACGACAAGTCCACTATCGACCCGCCCTGCTGCCGCACGCACGTTTGCACCGAGCCCCTGTTCAGCAAACAGAGGCCCAGTGCCGCCGCCCACTCTTCGACCGCCCGCCCGCGGTCATTCGTCCTGGGGGACCCCCACGCCGTGGACTTGGCGTTGTAGTCCCCCATGACGAAGACCTGGCGCGGTGCCAGTCGCCGTATCGAGGCCCCCAGGATGGTGAGGAAGGCCCCGAAATCCGTCGCGCTCCTGTTAGGGGAGAAGTAAACACCAAATAGCGTAACCTCTCCCCATTCCGCCGCGACATACCCATCGCCCCTGTCCTTGAGCAACAAGGGCGGGAAATGCCACGACGTGGAGGCGACGATTGCCACAGAGCCGTCACTGCTGCCCAGCCAATTGGGCCGGTCAGGCACCACGTACGGCTCCGCGGCTACGGCTGCACCGATCAACCACTCCGCCATGGCTTGCAGGAAAACATCCTGTGCCTCGGCGGCGTGGTTGAGGTTGGCCTGCAGGAGGTGGTAAGATTCGGCCGCCATTAGTGGGCCGTATCCATTACCTCCTCCACGCTGGCGGGCGATCGGGTCGCGCTAGGGGCAGGAGCGGCTGGGGTCGTCGGGCCGCTCCGCCCCTTTGGGGCCGAAGCCGGGGGTCTGCACTCCCTGCCCCCCATGCGGTGCTTGGCGGGCCTATTGCCCGCCGCACACGCGGGGCAGTGGGGAGTGGCGGCGCACGATGCCGCCTTATGCCCGGGTTGACCGCAGCGGAAACAAAGGTCGCTGCAGTCAAAGCAGTTAGTGCATGTCGGCCGAGTGTGTCCGACCGCCATGCACTTGTAGCACCTTGCAGGCCGGGACTCCAGCACGGTCACCCGCGCCGAGCTCCAGCCCACGAGGAGCCTGCCTGAGCCGGCCAATTGCTTGGCCGACTCCACCGGGCACTGCACCCAGGCAGCACCGACGCCGCCCGGACCAGGGCGGATGGCGCCAATTCGGACGGTGTCCACGGGACACCCGGTTTTCGAGACGATGGCCTCCCGGATGTCATCCACCGTCACGGAGTCGTCCAGACCCGCGACGCGTAGTTCTGCGCACTTTACGGGTCTGGCGATTTTGACGCCATCCTCCTCTGCGAACAGACCCCTCAACTTGGCCGCCATGCTATCGGCCGTCTTGGCGCCCTCGGCCCCAGGGAACTCTAGAATCCGAGCCCCTGTCCGGGCCTTGCGGGTCCTGGCTTCGACGCCTCCTAAATCGGAGACGTCAAGCTCCCGCCGGGCGCGACGTAAGACGGCCTCATAGCTGAGGCCGTTTTCGGCGGCCTCAGGCAGCACGGTGATCACCACCGCGGCTGACTTCGGCGGCCGGAGCCTCCTGCGCGACCTCTTGCTTTCGGCTCCTGCCTTGGGAGCGGAGGCATTGGCGGCGCTTTTGGCCTCCGCTCTCCTCTTCTGGCCGCGACTTTTTCGGCTGCGCTCAGCCGTCTGCCAACCCTCTTCGGGGGCAACGGGGTCGCTAGGCGCAGCAGTCGCGGTCGCGGCTACGGTGGCCGCCGCCGACGATGCAGTTGCCGGCGGCGGCTTAGGTCCGTCCTTGGCAAGAGCCGGTGCCACCTTCTTCTTCGCGGCGGGTCCTTTGGTTTTCGGCCCAGCAACGGCCGCAGCGTAGCTTCCCACGCGCCCGCCCTGGCAGGGTAGCGCGGTAGTAGCTGACGCCGCAGCCTTCGGCCTGTCCGCAGCAAGCGGCGGCCGGAGACGGGGCTCCGGAGGCAGGGACAGTCTCTGCTCCAGAGCCGCCATGCGCGCGTCAAGCATTTTGCCAACAACCTCCACTACGGCGCGCATGGTTTGGTCCGGCACGCCATCCACCGCGGGCAGCGGGACCACTTCGGCTGGCTGGGCCCTCTGAGAACTCGCCGCAGCGCGAGTTGGCGCAGCGGGGATGACGGGGGCGTCGGCAGGGCCGGCAGTTGTCGGCGGCACGGTCCTCGCCAGCTGCGCGACCTGGCGCCGCAAGTCGGCCATTTGTTTGGCCAACTCGCGGTTCGCCTTCTGCACCGCCGACAGCTCCTTTTGTAGGGCCTTGTTCTTCTCCTGCAGGCCCGAAACCTCGCCACTAAGGCGGGCATTTTCGGCCTGCAGGGTTGCCACGTTAGTTGGTGGGGGGTCGATACCTACAGCGGGCTCAGTAGCTGTCGCGCCGGTGGGAGGTATGTCCGCTAACACCCTCATCATTCTTGCGGCAGCCGCCTCATTCGCCCGCTTTTGGGCATCAGTCCCCCGCGTATGGCTGATCGACGCCGGAGCCGCTGACCTCGCCGCCACCATTGCAGCCCCTCGCCCCCTACGAGAGGCTGGAACCTTGGGAGGAGGCATGATAGCGCCACTCCCCTCGGAGGCGGATCCTGATGTGCCACCCATATTCAGGGGGCGCTTCCGCACCATCGAGGGGAGGGCCTCCTCCCCAACCTCTAAGGCTGCCGCGAGGACCGATGCTGGAGACTGGGATGACCCACCGACAGTCTCAGCAGCCGACATGTCGGTGTCTGACGGCCCTGCGGCAGTACTGCCGCCCTCGTCAGCACTCGGAGCGGCTGCAGCGGCCTCCCTAGCCAGCCGCTCCTGCCTGGCCAACTCGCGCCTCTTTACGCTCGTAGCCTTTCCTGTCCCCATGTTCTTCCTCTTCTTTCTCTTTTTAGGGGCCTCGAGTGTTGCCGGCCCCTTGCCTGATCTTGTGGCCTCAAGTGCCGAACTAGCAGCCGAGCTGCAGTCGGACGAGGCATCCCTCTCCTCTGGGCCAGTTTTGCCGTAGCTTGGCCGGGCTATAACGTGAGAACTAATAGGTTCCCCGCTGTCGGTGGTTTTGGGCGTCTCACCCCTCCTATCTACATCCAAATTGTACGAAGAATCCATTCGATTTCCACGAGTATGGGAGAAATAAAGGTCGACCCGGGCAGAGATCCCGATACCCGGGCAAGCGTACATTTGTATCCCAACACAGGGGGTCCGCAGGTACCCTGGCTGGGGGCGCGCTAACGACTGAACAACCCATCAGCCATGCATCCTCTCGCCGCGCGCCAGAACTTAGGATTCTGGGTGATTGTTTTATAGAGGTTTTCTTCCTCGCGGTCCAGGCGGTTAAGCCAAGACCCTCGCTCCTGAATCTAGGCCTCAAGACAAATGTCCCGAAGCAAGAATCAGGTCTACGATTTGTCGCGGTTGGCAAATGCCTGCTCAGTCCTCAAACGAATGAGTGACTGAGCCCGTCGAATTTTCGCGTCCAATACCCTCTACAATTAGAGGGCATGGAGCGAATTTGGGGCATCCCACAAACTGGGCCCCCCCTCGGGCCAGATATTTGCCACGAGCGACAATTCCAGAGAGCAGTCCAAGAAATTGTCGCTCGTGCCCAGGGTACACCACGCGGAGGTTTCTGGCGTAGTACCCCACAAAGAGTTGCCCTGCCTTTGGGACTTAAATTGTGAAGGGTATAAAAATAAAACACAAAGAAGAAATGCGTGGGATATTTTAATTTTTTCCTTCAATTGCACACGAAAGTGCAAGACTTACTCCAACTTTTTGTTGTATTGATAGGTAAGGTGCCATGACGTCGTTGTACTGAACATACGGTACGCGGGCGTCAAGACGTCCTATCCGTGCCACGTCCTTTGAACACTGTTGGTTTCAAACTAACTTAAAAACCATGTAGCCAGAAAAGTGCTTTTCTGCTTTTTTTGTTTCAAACAACTGTTTGAAACCGTGTAGCGCATGCTTAAGTTTTAGCCAGATTCGCTTATGTTTAGTTTGTAAGATTTTCCACTAGATGTCACGTTTAAGTAAAGTAGGTAATAAGAATTTGTTGGATGCTGTGTAGGTATTCTCTTTTGACGTTTCTCATATTATTTTTATTATTCTAGTTATTCTATTCTTTGGTGATTTGGTGTACCGTGTAATTGTTTCACTGATATTTAGATTGTGACTTGTTTTAAATATTCGAAATGCTCTTTAAATCCTTTGCTTTATCATTTATTCTAGAAACGGTAAGTATTTTTCCTTTTAGCCTTGATTACGAAATCAGCCTTGAGGCTGTTTTTCTATATTTTAAATTACGCACCGCGTGCCTACATTACTGTTTATCTATGATTACTTTAGTGGTACTTTAGTACTCTCGAAAGTCCGTCTAATTTGTATGCTTTTTCCTGGATGACAAATGGTTATGATGAATATGTGTTGTATTTATATAGGTGCTAAGAACACCAACGATACGAATAGAATACCTAATAAAATAATGTTAATGTAATGTTATGTTGAAATAATGCAAGTCTAAATGCAATGAATATATTACATAGTCAATGTATGTGCAAATACGATCTTATTTTTTCTAAAATAACCTTTACAGCATTGTTATTGCGTGGTGTTTAACTAGGCTTGTACCCACTCCCTATCTTGCCCGTGGATGTTGTAAAAGACCACTAAGGAATGTAATATCCACATAACATCTGTGCAAGAAAAGGAGAACTCGAAATGAAACCCTATACCAACATGTCTGACCAGCATGGTATAGTAGGTCAAATTCGCTCCCATTGTGGAGGAGGCTTGAGCCAAACAGTGGGATATATGTGGGCTGCGATGATGATGTCCATAGAGTATATATTCTAATGTTGTATCAGTATTACACTAAAGGTTAGGTTTATTTGTACTACCTGTATATTGAAAGGAGTTTTAGTGAGTGTTGTATTCTTAGAGAGCTAGTACTCTGATTCATCATTATATTATTTGTATTTTTTCAGATGGCTGAATTTCCTCTTGCCTCAAAGTCAAGTGAATCACCTAGAGTGTCTTGAGAATTTCTTTGGTTAATTCCTTAGCTTTAATACTCCCCTATATTTAAAATAATAGTAAACATTTTTTTTAAATTTTGTTTTAATGTTGACTCATAATATTGCCAACTGAAATAATCTTATCATTTCTGCTCAAGATAAAACATCACTCAGTGTTATGTGTACGCTCAAAGCAATTGTCTTCTAAGATTGTCTTCGAATATTTTGTCGCTTTAATTATATATTTTTATTTTATCTCTTGTATTATATAAAAATAAAATGGCATCAAGTGGCCCTGAAATTAAGGATGGATTCGCAATACCTGCTTGGATGAAAAGCAAACCGGCTAAGTGAGTATTTGTTTTTTTTTAATTCTTTGTTGTATTTAATTGTTCGCTTAATTTAACAAAAAATGCAATTAACTGTTAAAGTTCAACTATTTTTGGGCAAGATTAAGAAATTATATAACGAAATAGTTTTAAATCATAATTATAATAACAATACAATATTAAATACACGCTACATAAAAAAATAAAAATCTGAGACTATATTAATAAAATAAAACAAAGATGTGCATGCTCATTGTAATTGCATGAATATAATTAAATAAAGGAAGAGAAAAATACTAAAACAAAATAAATTATAAGAAAATTATATATTAATGTTTAAAACAATAGTGTCAATGCCCTGAAATGATCAAATGGAATATTATTTATTAGATTATGATTTTTATTTATTCTTTTTTGACATGGGTATGTTTAAAAAATCATATATTATCAACACTTATGTCTGTCTTATCCTGCTCTATGAAGCCAACAATCAAAAATGGCTAGTTTCAATTAAATTATATTTTAACATTTTTATGAAAATGTGAAGTAAATAGAACACAACTTTGGATATAAAAATGTACTTAATATTCTAACAAAAAGTAAATCATGAATGTTATTTACATTGCTGTGTATTCCCATTCTTGGCAACAGTCCATTGGTACATGAATTCTTATTGATTCAAACAATATAAGTCCATGTATCTGCTTCAATTTTATTTTACTTTTAAAGTTCATATGACTTAACATAATGAATCATGTGTTTCCTGTTATACATTTGTCATAAAATTATGAGCCATTAAATGATCATTCTTGGAGCACGTAATATGCCAGTAAATCAGCAATCATCATTTACTCATTAATTAATTAATTTTCAACCAGTTGATTTCTCCTTTTGGACATGAGGCTCGTTATAAAGGTAGATTATGCCTACTACTACTATCACACATAATGTTTTCAGTTTTTCACAAGAGTGCTGCTGCACTTTCCTTGTTGTTAGTCAGCTACTAACATGACAAGGTAGAGGATCCCAACAGTATCAAATCGTCATCGAATGGGAATATTGATTTTTAATTATTTTTTTTTGTAATAAACAAAATTATTAATAAGGCGATGAAGTTTGACTATTTTGATCTTGCATTGCATGTGTCTCTATTATCTGGTTTTCACAGATCACTAAATCTAAATCATTCTCTCAGACTGTTATTTTCATTCGTATTGGAATCATGATGATATTTTTCTATAGAGCGACTGACCTCTAAAACAACTGTTTGAGTATTAGCCCCATATCAGAATGTTAAGAGGGTATACTTTAATGAATATTTATGGCGATGGATATCGCCGGTTTCCTATGTTTTCTTGCTGACACTGATATTTCATAGATCTTGAACAATAATATTTATTATTTACGATTTCATACCTAATTACAAGTAGGCGCTGTTAGTTAGAACTAGAGAGCTCTGGTTAGTGTAACTTAAATATTAAAAATATAGTTTACCCTCATTTAAACCTATTATGATGCATTGAATTTTATGCTACTTGTAAGTAACTACTGTTGTTTTATTGTCGTTCATTGTTTTGATTCATCAGTGCACATCAGAGAGTCTGTGATCTAGTTTAAATCATTTTTAATATTGTTTTTTTCCATATTCTATAGATATATTATCGCTTTTCTGTGATTGAATATATTGAGATAAGCTGTTTTGTTCAGTGTCGACATTATACAGTGAGTAATAATATAAATAGCTTATCTGTTGTCAAGCTCAAAAATTGGTTGCGCATTGATAGGTAATCTCACATTAATAATCATTAATTTTATTTAACCATTTTTATTATATTGGTATGATTAGAAGCAATGCACTCCACTGCACAAATGGCGTAATACTTAAAATACCGACCTACCGTGCCAAGTGCCGCGGATTCGATAACCACGATACTTTTTGTGATCTACAAATTATTATTCTAAATCTGGGTGTAATTTGTGTCTGTTGGTTATATCTTTGTAATAACTCCCGCAATAGAAGAAAAAATCAAATATATAAAAACTAAAATTATGTGCTATAATTAGCGCAAATCGTAATATTTTAGAAATTTGTGAACGAGGCAACGTATTAAGTTTGTATTTACTTATTCGTACTAGATCTCGGGGTATAATTTTTTGTTTAAATCTTCCGTCATCATTCCTTCCCGTGAGTGACAACGAGAAAAGCCGATAAATGATAACCGCGCTGCAGGCAAACGAAAACTTAAAGTAAAAACTTTATCACTCGAATTACATAGAAACGTTGAATAGTTAAATAGAAACCATTTCACAATTATTTGTACCAGCTAATCGCCGATAACGTTCGACTGGTCCAACCCATTTCAATTTGATTTTGATAATATAGGTGAGTGGAGAGTTTCCAGTTTGAAATAGAGGATAGTTTTAGACGCATAAAGTTTAACGCTCAGAAATGTGTTCAAAAATGATCCTTCACATTCTTACGTGACTGTAATGCGAAGTATAGTTGGGCAGTTAGTATAATATTACCCTACGGGCGACTTGTTAATTTATAAAAAAAATATCTAATAATTGAATTAGGCGGGAGAAATTGATGAGTATCTTTTCCGGTGTGGTGACGGAGTAAGAATACAATTCAACACACGCTTTCTTGCCCGTGGGTGTAGAAGACGACTAAGAGATTATCATGTAGATAACACCTATGGAAGAGAAGGAAAACTCGAAATAAAACACTACCAAACCGTCAGACCAGCGTGGCGGAGTAGGTCAATTTTACTCCCATTATGAAGGAGTCTCGAGCCCAGCAGTACGTATATGACCGGTTATGGTGATGATTTGTAAAAAAATTATTAGCTATGTGACTTCTAAGTACTGTTAATTTGAATTCTATTTTGAAACAGTCTACCAGAGCTGACGCAGTTTCAAAATACACTATTGTGATTATTTGATGAGTTTGGGCAAGGTGCCGACTACTGTTTATACACTTTACTACTAGATATATGCTTCAAATAGCGCAGTAAATTTTGTTTCCACTAATTATTCATAAAGGTGAAATAGAAAACTGCATCAGTTTAAAGGAATAGCTTTATTTTACCTTGTTAGGGTTTTTGTTTCTCAGTCTTTCAATAGTCCATTGCTAAAGAACGCTAATTTAGGAGCAATATGCAGTTTCTGGTTTAAAGGTTAGATAGGTTATTTATCCATGTCTATCGTTCAATCCATCGGCCTGTCGACGTGAACTGTTGATCATAGACTACCCTACGAGAGGAAATAAAGCGTGACTACGTTTAGGCAGCGGATTGTTGATCGCAGTTGGCATTACAAGTAGGGATGGACGATCTTTCTGAAAAAGACCGATTCTTGAACCGATTTGAATCGTCGTCCAAAGAATCGATTCACAATAAAATCGAGGTCTGAAGGATCGATCCCCGATTAATCGATCTATCGATCTTTTTTTTTTGAGTTTTCTTCCAATTCTATACGAAGTATTATTTCTGGTGGCATTGTGATGACCTTTTTTTTTTTTTTAGGAAATCTGGAGAGAGTAATGTCTTACAATAATATAGATATGAATCGATTGAAAACGGAACACTAGTATCGAAGAATCGCTTTTAAAGTATGGGGTACCTTTCTCCTAGTAGGATTGTGATGAGGTTTTTTTTATAGGACATCTGAAAGTGTCTCATATCTTATCTTAGTATCGAATGGACAGAAAAAAATCGAATGTCGATTTTCAAGGCAGAAAGATCGATTCACTGAATCGATTCAGTACCACATATCGATTTAAAAATCGATCTTTTGGGCCTGAAAAATCGATTCTTCGATTAATCGATCTCAGATCGCCATCCCTAATTACAAGTTTCACAGGAGTAGTGTAGTACTTGTGCTATCCATTCTTCTAATGATGCCTTATTTCACGATTTCCACGTGAAGGTAAGGGATAGTAAATCATTTTATTTTAACCCCACTCACCACATCACACATGGTATTTGTAGTATATGTATCGTATAGAATCAAAACCGGCAATCTAAATTTTGAATAAATTTCGGCAATTCAATATCTATATAAATTAATTAAATTGAAGTGTCTTTTTGTAATGTCAAAATACTGAGACTTTTTCATGCTCACACGGTTATTTGCACGATATCTATGCCTAAAAACTAGTTTAAAATTTTTTGTCTGTCTGTTTTGGGTAATCTTCAAAACGGCTGGACCGATTTTGATAATATTTTATTACCAGGTAGCTGTCTATATAAGGAGTAACAGGCTATATTTCATCGCATTCGCATCGGTATTCCCACGGGAACGGTCACTACGCGGATGAGGCGGATGAAAGCCGAAGCGAGGGCGGGTTGCTAGTATTCATATATAACAAATGATTGCCGGATCTGATACTGAATTGATTCATTGTTAACTGTATTTTTGACAGCAATGAGGAAGTGCAGTACAGTCATTATATTTTTTTTTAAGTGAGCCCAATCACAATCTCATATTTGACAGATTGCTGCTTTTGTTTCGATACGAGTCAATCAAAACTTCTTTAGGCTGCTACTAAAGTTTAGTATCAGGTACACTGTCAGCGGTTCACTCAAGAAGCTCATGCCATCCTGCTGTCCTGCAGCCGTCCAGTAATAAAGAAAATTCTTAAAATTACTTAGTGGCGGGCTGTTGTGGCACGAAAGTGTTGTTTGTCCTATGTGTACAATGCTACTAGTGTATTGCACTCTGTGTCTACAATGCACAAATAAATGCACAATGCACAAATAAAAATTAATTTAAATTGATCGTAATCTTTATTGCTATGCATGTCATAAATATTGATCGATCATACTTTGCTATAAAGTGTTGATTTGTATCTCGTTACATCAGTAGGTGCACGTGGCTGCAATCGTGATGCGTGCATCGTAATTCATGGACTTAGTGATCTGATTGAAGCGTTTAGTGCCGCCTTTGTCTTAGGAAACTAAACTTATGTTCCTTATACCATGTTTTGTTTCGATTGTTAAGAATCGCAATAAGTCTCTATCTATATTCTACGTCTTCATGATAACGGAGACGAAAATTATCACGCTATGATATGACCATTGGTTTTGTCGGCTTTTCTGTTTGCCCTTTCTTTGATAATCTGTACTCATGCGCGGATGCAATGAAAATATGTTATGTATTTGCCTGTGGCTTATTCTAAAAATAAAGACACCAGCACGTAATTAACCTTGTTTCGTAGGGGAATTTTATGGGAACGACCATATAATTTACAGAAATAATACTCGGAATATCATTTGTGAAATGCATAAAGAGCTCTCCCATGTAGAGATATGAACCCACGAATCTCAGAATAGGATGTCGCTATTTAAAATTCTACGCGATTTGTGTAGTCAATTTACGACAAATTTTTGTGTCCCTGGGTTTCTGGAGGGTACAGGTGGACAATTAGGCTCGGTAGGTGGCACTGTGTTTGCCTTTTGGATTTTCTTATTATTTTTTTAGATTTTTACTGAACAACGTTGGTTGAATTAGTAAACATGATCAGTAAACACTTCTCCGACGAATATGGCGAATCCTCACATTACACTTCGTCCGATTTTAAACACGTATCATATCCAAAACCCATGACAGGCTTTTGACAGTAAAAAAACATTATTTAAATTAACAAGATCTAGTACTTGGGCAGTGTCCAGAAAAATCTACTTGGCATCCATTGAGACCATCAATCGATGGAGCTAGTAACTTCACATCAAAACTTAAAAATTACTAAGAAAATGTTTTAAAACGATTTTTATATATATTATTATTTATGTATAAGCGATAGTAGGTGGGTGTCGTAAAAGACGACTAAGGGAATGCAATATGAATATATCATCTATGCAAGAGAAGACAAACTCGAAATGAAACCCTGTACCAATATATTTGATCAGCGTGGTGTATTAGGTCAATTTCCCTTCTATTGCGGAGGAGGTTCGAGCTCAACAGTGGGACGTATATGAGCTGAGATGATGATATCTATGTAAGTATGACTGCTGAGCACAAACCGCCTCCATAAAGGGAGTGCTAAACGGTTTGGAAAAGTTTTATTTCAAGTACATACTTCCTTCTCTTGCCGTAATGTTGTCGCTTTACATACCTTATTCGTCTTTTGCACTTAGGAGAAAGAAAGGGGTTTGACATTGTATTCTTAGTCTGCTACCTGCTGTCTTTTAAGTAAAGCAAATATATGTACATGTACAAAGATATCTAGAAAAGTGTTCTATCAAATTATCTGATAAGGGTTGAAAGTTTTGATTACAGGATTATCTAACATTGCATCACGATTTTGGTGTTTTTTTTTGTATATTGTTTATCCATTTGTAATATTATCCATCCATCCATATAATACCCTATCGAAGTCGTCGTAATAGAATTACCTAGTAAGGGGCATCCATTAATTATTTTAGACTTTTTTTTTGTAACACCTCAGTAACATTACATAAAACTTAATGGGATTACTAAAATTAAGAAAAAAATCATTCTGATTCAGCCCGTGGAGAGTAAATTAATTTTGTTTTTAATATATACACTATTTCGTGGCGACCTGAATCGTGTGGTGAAGTACAGAATGGATGCGGGATGGATAAGTGGCGTCAGGTCACGGGTACAACATACGACCTCAGAGTACCCCTCAAATTAAAGGGTAAAATTTACAAAATACTAATAAGACCGGTTGCACTGTATGGATCAGCATGTTGGGCGATAAAAGCGATGGATGAGAGACGCCTGCATGTAGCGGAGATGCGAATGTTGAGATGGATGTGTAGTGTGACAAGAATGGATAAAGTAAGAAATGAACACATTAGAGGGAGTTTGAAAGTTGCGCGAGTGAACGGCTGACATGGTATGGACATGTTCTGAGCCGGGATGAAAGTAATGTTGTAAGAAAAGTTTTGGGTATCAATGTTGAAGGCTTTAGGGGTAAAGGAAGACCGAGGATAAGATGGATGAACTGCGTGAGGCATGACATGGCTAGTCTGCGAGTGACTGTAGAGATGACGTCTGATAGGATCGTATTGAAGAAGATGACATATTGCGTCGACGACGATGACGTAGTGCGGGATAAGAGCAAGATGGTGGTGTTATACACTATTTCGTGCCCAAAAAAAAATATGTGATATTTGCTGAAACCCTCTTCTCCACGTGAGATTTATTGAGATTCGGCTTGACCCTCTTTCTCACGTAATTAATAGACGCTCCCCTAATTTACCTGCTCAGTGCTTATCAGCATTGGCAACCGCATGTTGAAAACATCTGCAATAACCAAGCATATAGAAATCATAAATCGTACATACGTAATCATAGTACATAAATCGTTGATAGTTGTTTAGCGATGATTATTATGGTTTTTCATGATGTTCATGTTTGCACGTTTGTTAACGCTCCTGTATTAAGAATAATTTGTTACGACTGTTGCATAAAGAGATGCACGTTTCGTACGTCATCGTGCTTTTATTTGGTATAGTAATTAGTTTTATTATCTATAAATGACCTTGGTAGGTCGGACTCGGCATCAACAGAAAGTACATAGGTTCATTTTAACAGACATGAAATATAAGTAAATAAATCTTGGAGGAAATTGCAACCTTTAAGAGAATCATTGATTGCAGATGGCATGGGACGTTGACAAGCTGTCGGATGAATCTATGATTGGAACTATTTACATTTATTTGAATCGTAGGCATTGCATTCAACATCCTGACTTAGTAAGAATATTATTCACCATCCCATATTGTTCGAGGATGTCGTAAATGACGACTAAGGGATGTAATATGCATATAACATCTGCAAGAGAAGAAAAACTCGGAATAAAATCCTATACCAACACGTCTCGCCAGCGAGGTACAATAGTACCTCAATATCCCACATATTATGTAGGAGGTTCGAGCCCAGCAGTGAGAGGTATATGAGATGAGATGATGATATCTTATATTCTGTTCTAGTTTATGAACTAGAATTGAAGGTTGAACCTATAATTTAAAGAAATTATTTTATGATAAGCTGGACATATGGTTTTCCTTGCGATGAATGGATGTAAGTTGATACTGTGTAACATTATTTGCATTTATTTCATTAAATTAATCAACAATCTATCAATATTATTGTTCCTTGGACAAAGAATGTGTGTGTGTGTGAGTAGGTACATTAACGAGGAAGCATTCTATATTATCTGACGTCACTTCCTTATCAAGAAGGACAATAACGTTGAAATCTTGCAAAGCCACAAAGGAGAACATAAATATTAGCATTTGGACACGTGCTTTTCTCTTGGTTCGAATCTTTTTAATCTATGGACAGTCAAGACAGTTTACATTAGGAGAAAGATGTATAGTGGAGGACCTTGAGGGTGTGAAAATTATGAACGACAACTAAATATTTTATAAACATAGTTCAATGCTTGTGTACTGTCAACAGTGCAGATACACAAGTGATTGATATACCTACGTGAATGGTAATCATTTGTCTGAATTCAACTTAAGTTTTCATCATTTGCCATCATTTCAGTCCATATGGGCTCTGTTGGGCTCTGGCTTCCTCCACAGTGTAAGGAAAGTTTGACATACTATGCCGCGGTGGTCAGATGTGCTAGCAGGGTTTTGTGTCGATTCGATTGCCTTTTCGTGCGTAGAACATCTATATACCATATCCCGTCTTATATAACACTCACGGGTAATATAGGGGATGGTGAATTCTGTTCTTACTTCAGAACTACATGAAAGAATAAAGTTTTAAGAGATAAAATTAATTCTGATTTATAGGTAGGCTTTGTGATGGTATTATTTTTACTATAGCGATGACATAATCATATCTCCATAATCTTTGAAATCTTAAACATACGTTGATATGACGACTACTTCATATTGGTGAAACATACATATTAGTCGACGTAATGTAGAAACCATTTCAGAATGCATTATTATATAAGTATTATACATATATCCAAAATTATAATAAAAAATTTAAATTTTTGATATATTTTTTTTTTGGCTAAATCTTCTTTCCTTCTAATTTAGACCTTTGTTTTATGGATATTTTTCAAGATACGTACTAGAAATTAATTTTCAAATATACCATTGACGGACACACATAATAGAACTCTGAATAAATTAAGGTCCGTCATGCGGAGAGCTTGAATCTATGACGTTCGGCTTGTGAGACCATTCATTATTTGTGCTCTTAGTCTCTTCTAAATTACATTCTAATATAGTCGTGTTGAAATCTAATCTGTAGATGAGCTCTTGATAAAATAATATAAAGCAACGTGATAATATGCTTATCCATTATCACTTGTATTTTTGTCTCTTCATCGTGTGCAAATGATTGTTTCTATGTTAAGTAGTGACAGGTGTGGTATGACGTTAATATATATGTACATATATATATTCAATCGTTGTTATGCTCTTTACCGAGTAAAGCGGAGGTTAACCAGTTTTGACGTAGTTGTACAGAATGAAAGCAACAAGTAGGTACGTCAGCACGAAGGTGGGGCTCGAAGGTGTCACAATAACAAGTTCTCGAATTTTTTTTATTTGGCTAACAGATATAGTCAACGTGTAATATTTGTTAGCGCAGCTAAGTATACAATAATCGACGTGGTTATACACTTATTAGGCAATGATATTTAAAGATATTGTTACGTCACCAGATTACCTTTTCATCTGCATTATTCAGCCTTCTGCCGTCCTCTGCTGGACGTAAGCTTCCCTTATATTTCACAACAAAGTGCGGCGCTGTGCTGCTTGCATCCGGCCATTTCCAACAGTTTTCACTAGGTCGTTTTCCATCAAGATACACGTTCGCCACTCGAGAATCATTCTTCCCCAGCGATTATCGGTTCTCCGAACAATGTCGGTTGCCTAGTATTAATTCTGCGTGCTAAGACTTCATGTTAGCTCGGTTACACCCGTTCTTCTACGGATTGCCGCATTTCGGATCCTATCCTGCAGAGAAAGCCCGAGCATAGCCCGCGCCATTGCACGCTGAGTGACTTTGAGCTTGGTTATCAGGCCTACATCTAGGGATCACATACATATCTTCCTAATTTTTTTTCGTAAAATAGAAAAAATCTAAGTAAAGGTGTATTGGACCACATATAAAGAAAGGCTATATGTTAAAGATATTAGCTTCTTTAAAAATAAAAAATAGATCTCTATATATGAACAAATTTGTCAAGGTTTTCTTTGTGAAGATCTTCAATATATTGTAATCATAGTGTGTTAGCAGCGATAACTTCCATCAATCAATCAACCTATTGACGTTAGCTGTTAGCCGTTATCTTCACGCTTGGGAAGCGGCTCCACGATCAGGGCTATGTTGCCCAAAATCCAGGCGAATGTTGTTGACCCATTATCTTGGTGATCACCCAACCTGATTTTACGTCTTCCACCTGAAAGTCAGGAGTGCAAATACGTTGTTTTTTTTTACTGCGTGACTAATAAGCAATAGACTATATTTTTTTTGCAAATCAAGCATTAGTTGTTATCAGTATTCATGTGATAGAATTTTGACTTTAAGATTGATGTTGTTATGTCATTGTTTCAATTTATCACAATAACATTTTTATCGTTATTACTCATAATGTATTTACGTGTTTTTGTTGCCCAGTAAGATGAGAGTTCATAAGATTTATTTACCTAAAGTATTATCTGTAATCCACAACTTAGTACATGTGGAATTTAATAATACAATTTTGTCAGTATACATGGAAGTTATGAGCTTGTTTTACACTGATTATATTTTGTAATCTCTCTCTTTATTATCGGCCTTTTGATATCGGCCATTTACCAATATAAATTTCGTCAAAATCGATTCAGGCATTTCGGAAATTTGCTGAAGCAACATGTACAATCACTTTAAAAAATGTTTTTGTTTTATTACAATATGATTGATGTTTTCATTTTATAAACTTTTATTCTTGTTTCATTAAGTAGCACTTAAATTAATTTTATTTGTATAATATAAATAAAATTAATTTAGTTTTCTTTTCAGTATGGTACTGCTGTGTTAACATCCCTTGATTTGCTGCGAGTAGTAGGACCTTAGTCGTTTATGTAGAATTTTTTTATATTAAAGTTTCAATTCTTTATTATTTTGTCTTTCAGAATTAGTACGGTACTATACTACGGCATATGAACTGAAGTTTTTATTTTATTGCTAACATATTAATTCTGGCTTGTAGGACACTTAGGTACTGGGGCGGGTAGATATTATTAGTGGTTGACGAATCTTATCTCATCTTAAGTAGATGACTGAATGAAATATTTCGTAAAATTTGAATATGTTCTTTGGTTCAGATTTTCTGATTAATGGTTTTTGTTATCTCTAAGTCTTCTGTTGCAATGCTATAACACTTAATCGTGACTAAATAAGATTATATTTCATAATATTTTGATTGGAATGTCATTGGAAGGATATCATGAATTGGAAGTCAATATTTTAAATTAATTTTAAGTATCTTCGTCACGTTAATGTTCAAGTAACCCAACAAAATAAAGGTGCAGGTCTTAAAGACAAGATGAAGAGAGTCGACGGCTAGCATCAAAGCTTGAGCACCTTTTTATCCAGGATTAACCACCGGCAAACGTTGAATGTGATTGTACTCAGCGATCACGCTATACATATCTGTATCGATGTGACGAAAACTTTACTTCCCGAAAATCGCACGTTTTTAGGGTGCTATGTCCTATGGGACGTTCGTTTACGTTTACGCTCATTCAGAAGTCATTACACTCGGTCTGACATCATTAACCGTGGGGCAAAAGGTAGGTACTCTGGTAGCGACCGCGTATCGGGCGACGCAATGTAGGACGCCTCCTCACCAGGTGAACCGACGACTTGGTAACATTTGTTGGGAGTCGTTGAATGCGGGCAGCACAGGATCGCACTTTGTGGCGAAACATGAGAGACACCTACCTCCAGCAGTGGACAGCTAGATGTGAATGATGATGAAGGTGAACATCATTTAAGTTTATTTTACCATTTATCGTTTTCTTGATTTCTTCCCCATGTCTGCGTTGCGATCTCCGGACAGTCTGCATCTGCTCTTACGTTTGACCTATCTTACGTTTACAATTCCCAGCCCAGTATCTAAAGAATTTCAGGTGATCTATTTCCCCGAAACAAATAATTTTGTTATTGCAAAATTAATAATTTTGTGAGTTGCGTCCCTTATTTAGGCATCCCTCGATGCGCGATGTCCGATTGTTATTAAAAGTTGTCAGATTTGCTAATATTAGGTCTTTACCTATGAAATTGCCGTTATGTATGAAAAAAATTAAACGATTTTTTTTTCATGTATTTTTTTATTTGTATTAATCGAAGTAATCACCCATGCAATCAATGCATCTTTGCCAACGCAGCGGTAGTTTATTGACGCTCTTCCTAAAGAAATCAGCTGGACGGGAGGCAACAAATTCTTTAAAGGCATTTTGTACTGCCTCTCGGGTATTGAATTTCTTTCCCGCCAAAAAGTTATCCAAATTCTGGAAAAGAGAAGTAGTCTGTAGGCGCAAGGTCTGGTGAGTATGGCGGATGACGGAGAGCTTCCAATCCCAGCTCTTGCAACTTGGAGACCGTCTGCTGTGCAGTATGAGGTCGCGCATTGTCGTGCAGGAGTAGCGGAGACGAGCGACTGACCAATGCTGGCTGGAGATGTGCCAGCTTCTCCATCATTGTGTTCAGTTCTTCACAGTACACATCTGCAGCAATGCTCACCCCGTTTGGTAAGAAGCTGTGATGAATCACACCGGCGCTAGACCATCAAACAGTGACCATCACTTTTCTAGGGGTAAGTTTTCGTTTAAGACATTGTTTAGATGCTGAACCAGAACCAAACCAACTTGCTGAGCGCTTGCGGTTGTCAAACAGAATCCATTTTTCATCACAAGTAACAATGCGTTTCAAAATTCCTTAATTTGTGTGTTTGTTGAGCAATGCAAGGCATGTCTCGACGCGTACTTCGCGCTGGCGATCATTGAGTTCGTGGGGCACCCATTTGTCAAGCTTTCTTACCTTGCCAATTTGACGCAAATGGACCAATATTGTTTTGATGCTAACGTCGAAAGCTGCTGCTAATTCAGCCGTAGATTGTCTATCATCGGCTTCCACAATCGCCTTTAATTCGTCATTGTCGACCAAAGTCTTCGGACGACCGCGAGGTTCATTTTTCAGGTCGAAATTTCCAGAACGGAAGCGAGCAAACCAATAACAGGCGGTGCGTTGGTTTGTAGTGTTAGCTCCCTAAACGTCGTTAATGTTGCGTGCCGCTTGTGCCGCGTTCCTGCCACGACGATACTCATATTCCATAATTACTCGAATATTTAACGTATCCATGATAACGAAAAAGATTGAAATGCGATGAAACCGTAACACTAATCAATAAACAAATGACTACTTTTGGAAAATGAATTCCATGTTTTAAAATAAAATTAATTTGAAATTAGAATTCTTAGCCAAACAAAAATTATTTTGATTTGAAATGGCCAGTACTGCAGAACGGCAATTACATAGGTAAAGACCTATTATTTATATCCGCTTATGTCCCTCACAGCGTTATGTATTTATAACATAGATATAATTTCCTTCCTTGCTGTGTGGTAGCGGCTTCGAATACTACCAACCCTTGCTTTGCTCGTGGGTGTCGTAAAAGACAACTAAGAGCCCTAGATTGACCCGGACCAACTCCATCTGGTACCATTTGGGTCAACGATTACATTCCTAAGGAGGGTTGACGTCAGGCAGGCGGCCGGTCATAAAAGTCATTGCCGAAACTTTTTGCAATATGTCAAAACAGATGACATATTGCGACGATCCCAAGTAATTGGGATAAGAGCAAGATGATGATGATATAATTTTCTTCCTAACCTTGTTTGAGTATCCTGAAAATAAGATTTTTTGGAATTCAACTCGTAGTCCTTGAGATTAGATCGTTTAAGCAAACGTACAAGCGAACTATATCTGTTTTATAATAGTAATATTATTGACTTTGCCTGGTAACTCTGCTGTTATTGTATTACATGATTAATTCATCGTATCGTAAGTACCTATTACTGAATTGTTATCGTTAATTCTTTTGTCATTAAAAATAACATTTCTCCTACAAGATAGCTACACAATCAAAATACCTAACAATATTAACCTATAATAATGGTGGTACGATTTACAATCTTATAATATTTTTAGTTTTGTTTTGAAGATATGTGTAAATCTTATCTAGTTTCGCTTGTAATTCTGGCAAAACCAAATGTATTAGCTATGTAAGTTCATTCGAGTCGTCGACCCATAAATTCGAATTAGATGTCAAAAATTTTATTGTAGATGCCTCCTCATCTAGATACTTTCTCTGTAGAGACTAAATTTGTGCTAACAGTACATACGTAGGAATATTATAGCAACTAGTTATTTTTAGTTCCGCTAGATATGTTAGTATCTATCTTTTCAAATACATGGTAAATGATATAACAAATCTTTTAACTAATTTCTTAATCAGTAAATCTGGTTCGGAACTTTCTATCTACATTATCTTTTTTCAGCACATATACATCCCATTGTGACGATGGAGTAAGATTACTAATCATCATCGCCTTGCTCGTGGATGTCATAAAAGCTAAGGGAATACCCATAGCATCTATGCAAGAAAAGGAAAATTCGAAATGAAACCCTATACCCAAAAACCTGTCTGATCAGGATGGTACTATACTCGCAGTAGTAGTATTTAGTATCTTCAAATATTAGGATGTAAGCATACGGATCAACGGATAATGTAGGGTTTCGTGGCCATTGTACTCCTAGTTCTGACGCTTGTATACTTAATTTATTACACGTATTATATGTACCTATACCGATTCCTATTAAAGTTTTCAACAATAGGTCAAATTGATAGTTGTTTTCATATATCAATTAGGTACGTAGCTACATTTACGTTGTGTCCACTCCCACTTTCATTCTAAAGCGATTTTACATTTTTAAACTCTTTAGGTAGGTACAATTGCGTTGTTATTTACGTCACGCACTAAATTCGTACAAATTTTGCTAGAGCGAACAATTTTACGATTGCCAAGATCAAGTAGATACAGTTGCTGTATACTATTCTCAGCCTCTGTCTTTAACCTCTAGTAAACATTCAGCTGTACCGCGTGACATTATACGTAGCTATTGCAAAAGAGGGGAGTATTCTAATCCAACGTTGCCATTGGTCGTTCTATCGTGACGTCACATCGACTCGTAATAAACTTATTTTCGAAGTGCCGTTTTCATTGTGTATTTGCCTTCTCTTATCGTTGAAAGATTAAAAGTTAAGTAACTAGAGTACATCTATAAAAATAAAACTCGAGCCTATATTTGTCAGTTGTTATCATTTTGTGCAAAGTGAAGCGCGAGTTTTTGAAGTTCGCTAGATCGAGTGTCCATACGTTGATATCTATAAATAAATACTAATCGCTTACCGGTAATATAAGTTACACGTTAGACTTTGTTCATCAAGTTTTCTGTGCCAGATATTAATTTTTAAATATCCTCAAAAATGTTTAAGAAAAGGAATATGGTGGCTCAGTTCAATACCATCTTATTGTAAGTGTTGTTTGTGATTTGTTTTCGGATTACGCGATAGTAATACCTATATAAATTCTTAAAAGATATGGCAATGACGATGATAATTACGTCGCTCTCTACATTTTACTAAATGTAAAAGAAACTCTGTTTTCACTGTATCTTAACTAAGTATAACTTTTTTCACAGAGAATTCGATTCATTTGCGGCATCGCCCCCAGCATTAGAAGATTCGTTCTTCATCCGTTATCCCAAAACTGATGTATTGTTCGGTAAGGCTGTTGCTGAGAAGGAGGTTCCAAAAGCGCTTGGTGAACAGATGAAGGATATCAACGCTACTCCCGTTTATAACATGGTCAAAGAGAAAGACTGGTCAAAACACACGAAACCATGTCAAGATGTGATGCACGGCATTCCGCCAATCAACACGGCTGGTAAGATTAAGATTGAGTTTTAATAATTAGTCATCCCACTGCTGACCTCGAGCTTCCTACAGAATAGGAGGACTGAACTACTGTACCGCGCTGATCAGACGACATATACCATAAGATTTTACTTCGATTTTTCCTTCTCTTACATAGATGTTATATCTATGTTGTTTTCCTTAGCCATCTATTACGGTACCCACGGGCAAGAAAGAGGGGTGGTGAATTGTACACTGTCAACACATGGAAAATAATCATAAAAGATGAAATACGAATGTTGGAAATGAATGTGTGGTGTGAGGAGAATGGATAAGTAATGAGGATATTAGAGAAAGTTTGACAGATGTCTCAGTGACGGAAATATGTATTAATGTTTGAATATTTGTAGTGGAACGGACATGTGACGAGAGATATTAGGTGAGGTTTAAATGCCTCATGCCGCCCTAGCCGAGGCCGCGGGTGACGTGACCGGGGATTAGTCCGTCACCCGCTGAGAGGCCGACCGCGTGAGGAAAGACCGACGTCCTCCCCGAAGGGGGGGGACGTCGGTCGATGGGAGGGTACCCCACGTAGGGGGTATTCCGTCGGGCCGACCACTGATGACAAGTAACCCTGCTCCGGTGGTCGGCCCAACGACGTAGGCGACGTGGTTTTCGGGTGGGTTGCGGGTGTTGCGTGCTTACGCCCCTCTGTCGCCCCGACGCAGTGGTGCGAGGAGCGCGCCGACCGCAGCCCACCCAAAAAAAAAAAAGGTGAGGTTTAAATATGGACGCCGACGAATTAAAGGATATTCCTTTACTAGAAGCATTAATAGATGAATTGTGTGAGTCACAAAGCAGAGAATGTATGCGAGAATCTGATTGGTATTGTTGCAATCCAAGTAACATAAATAATTGGGATAAGAGCAGGCGAATAAATCCGTCTCCTACGTCCCTGATATACCCAAATCTGTTTCCCAAAGCGGTAGTAGAGATTATAGATTTCCACTTACTACGATCCTGACGTATTTCTCACGATTTGTTCGCACTCATGACCGTCTTTAGCATATTCTTAATCTAACCTTTCGGAAGCAGATTAGTAAGACGGGAATTTAATTCCAGACCATCTGACGGTACATAGTCTCTTATAACCGTGCCACTCACACTTACTTGAGTTACTTGCATTATTTTTCACCACAGCTGCATAATATTCACATAGGTAACAGAACGGATACTTCCTTAGTTTAACGTTCTTTGTGCAATAATTAATTGAAAATATAAGTACGTTAACATGTACATATTATACTTTCTGCTTACTTAAACAAAAAAACTTATTCTATTAAAATAAACATAAAGCTAACTAAAACAGAAGATGCTTTATAATAGAAATAGACCAGGTAAGGCACCCAGGTATGATTAAGTACAGTCTGTCAAGTAAGAGCGTGGTCGTGTTAATTTATAAAAAAAATTATTTTATGAAACTTTCATATTTATATATACATTGTACACATTACAAACAATGATGCAATTTGGTCAATAATGTGTCCAGTCACCACCGGCGTCGATAATTGCCTGGCATCTCCGAGGCATGCTTTCTACTAATTTGACGGCGTATTCACTAGAATTGCCACTAGGCAAGGATCTCCAGATCCGACGAATTTCGTAAGACAACTGCTTCAAAGTGTATGTGCGTCTTCCACGAAGCTTCTGTTTAATATATGCCCACACATTTTCAATAGGGTTTGCATCGGGCGACTGCGACGGCCAATCCAATGTAACGATGCCAGATTGAGTCTTCCACTGAATACAGAGCTTGCTGCGGTGTTTAGGATCGTTGTCCTCCTGCAGAATCCAATCTTCATTTTTTGTGATGAACCATCGTTTGGCAGATGGCAGTAAAGCCTTTTTGTAGATTTTTATCATTTTCTCGGCATTTAGGTTGTCAGTAAAGAGGTACAAAGTGCCGAATCCCTGCTTTGAGAAGCAGCCCCAAAGATGCACCTTTATTCCATGTTTTACGGTCCGCTGAACAAGCCTATTGGTGGAAGTTGACCAGGCTCGCGTGAGGACAGAACGTGCCCATATAGAACATTCATTAGTAAAAATGACATTTTCAAAATCTCTATCAATATTCTCATGCGCCCAAGCGAGTCGCTTTGTCACATGTTTTTCAGTCAACAGAGGCTTCTTCATTGTGTTGCGCCATTTCAGATCTTCGTACTGAAGAAGTGTTCGGATAGTTTCGTAGGATATATCTAAACCTTTTGCCATTAATTTTGCTTGTCCTTGCCGCAGTGTTAAAACAGGATTCCGCGAAAATAGATTCACTATTCTTTTTTCATCTTTTTTGTTCACTTTTCCTATCGAACCACGTTCTGGTAAATCATCGACATTTTTAGCCACTTTATATCGCTGTATCCACTTCTGTACAAATGCCTTCGACTTTCTCATATATTTAGCAGCCGCTGATTGCGACATTTTGGGACCTTTTGGGTGGATGCAAAGGAACACAGCCTCGTAGCGCGACGCGTACTTAGCACTCATGGCGTTTGACGTGATTCTCTTTCAAAAGATCAACGACAACTGAACCTTTGATGACAATGCATCAAGGACAAAGCTTTCCTCTATTGGCTCGCGAAGGAAGTAGAGCGAAATCTTTCATTAACTGTCGGTAAAGTCGACCACGCTCTTACTTGACAGACTGTAAATGAGCCACGCACTATGCCATAGAAATGATGTTGTTGGAGGGAGCACAGCTG
This sequence comes from Lymantria dispar, assembly GCA_032191425.1. Classification (NCBI taxonomy): domain Eukaryota; kingdom Metazoa; phylum Arthropoda; class Insecta; order Lepidoptera; family Erebidae; genus Lymantria; species Lymantria dispar. The sequence goes on along the minus strand of CM063453.1, from coordinate 15,346,153 downwards.
TCCAAACAGGTGCTTACAGAAATTAATGACTATGTACAAAAAATTTAAGAAACTGACCTTACATTAATGAACCAAGCACCTTATTTCAGTGTCGAGAGACATGATATTATGATACACATATTTTAATATGGCCATACTGTGTTTATTTATTTCTATGAAAAGCAAGGTTCTTTAGACACGAAATTTACTTGTGTCAGTGTATGAATATCAGGTTGACCGAGCTTCGCTCGGTATATTTTTGTTGTATTTAGGCCGAATATATATAGATATATATTAATAAAAAATAAAAATTAAATAATGAAAAAAATATCAAAAATTACAAAAATAATAATAATAATAACACCGAGATTTGTTCCCACGCTGTTTGAATGCCAAAAGAAAACAAAAAACTGGGTGACTTCCTAACTGAGCTATCGTCACTCATGATGTCAACAGCAAAATTTTAATCCATATTCTATTGACATTTTATGTCATTGTATTGATTAGTTAAAGACACCGACAAAACAACATTTTCTATAAATAAAACCTAGCTAGATCGATTTTTTGGCCCCGAAACCTCTAATATGCCAAGTTTGGTCAAAATCGTTGAAGCCGTTTCCGAGTTCCTGAAAATATATATACAAGAATTGCTCGTTTAAAGATATAAGAGTTGTACCTACGCGTACATTGAACATATAAATGTATGACGTAATAAGTGGTTAGTTACAACACTGTTATTTATTTATTGCATGTTGCATACTTTAAACGCCTCGTTTTTTTTTTCAGTTAACTCCGTGACGTCTAAGCCGAAGCCGGCGGGCATAGACGACGGTTTCAAAGGCGAAGGTGCGGCTTGCGGCAATTCTATTGTCAAGGTGAGTGATTGGGCCATAGTACCTATTACCTATCATGTATAATAAAAATTCTTATGTGGTTTGTAAGCAAATATTTATATTGATATTAATTTTATAATTGCTTGATAGTCTAATTGAATGTTCATTCGATTTTTTTGGCCAGAAATGTATAAACGGAACAAGGTTAAATAGGTACTATGTTATTCGTAACTAACTTACAAAATTTAAGAATATATAATAGGAAGTTATATTACAGACCGCACATATAAAATCTTCATCAAACGTTTCTATTTTAAAACGTTTATAAATCGGTTATACAGCCATTTTGTAAAAACATATTTTTTAGTAAAGCGTTCTAATTGTTAGGCAAAGGCATAAAACATTATTATTTTGCTATGTAAATGTATTGGGTACTAATGTCCATCGCAATGGCAGGAAAATTTGAGTGAAGATTAAAAATTGGTATAGCTGTATTACCCGGGTTAGACCCGGGTTACTGTTTCGTCACCTCTTACTTTATCATGGGAGTCCTAAGAACCGGGTGACAAATCATTAAGGGAATGCGTAGAAGTGCTCCAAAACTCATAACACCAACTACGATTGCCAACGCGCTTGTCAAAATTTGCGATTATGATATGAAACCTCATATGAAGAGGCGTTGATAGGCTGATGAATAAGAAGACGAAGTAGGTATACCTATTACTACGACAATGAGATCGCGTTGTAGAGATTTAGTCTACTAAACGCTCCATTCATGCTTTTTGCCCCATTGTCCCCAACCGTGCAAAATTATCATTTATCTATAACAATAAATAAAATTGGAGTGTCTGTTTGTAATGTCAAAATAATAGGCTTTTTTCATGCTCACACGGTTATTTGCACGACACCTATGCCTAAAATAGCAATTAAAAATTTTTTGTCTGTCTGTCTGTCTGTTTGTTCCGGATAATCTTCAAAACGGCTGGACCGATTTCAAAAATTCTTTCACCTATGGAAAGCTATAATATCAGGGCGTAAACTAGGCTATATTTTATCCCGGTATTCCCACGGGAACGGGAACTACGCGGGTAAAACGACTATAACCTATAACCGAAGCGAAGCGAGGGCGGGTTGCTAGTAGTAAATAAATGTAGTAAAATATAGTAAATACGGACGTATTCTATACATTTCTCACGTGTTCTTGTTTTTTAGGGTTCCGTACCCAAAGGGTAAAAACGGGACCCTATACTGAGACTTCGCTGTCCGTCCGTCCGTCTGTCACCAGGCTGTATCTCAAGAACGGTGATAGCTAGACAGTTGAAATTTTCACAGATGATGTATTTCTATTGCCGCTATAACAACAAATACTAAAAATAAAATAAAATAAAGATTTAAGGGGGCTCTCATACAACAAACTTGATTTTTTTTGCTCAATATCGATAATGGCAATAGGGAGGCACTTGTTTACATATTCAATGGTACGGAAGCCTTCGTGCGCGAGTCCGACTCGCACTTGGCCGATTTTTTTAGGCCTTTAGTTCATATTTTACCCATTTGTACGACGACGCAAATTATAATTTGGTCAAGTTAGGCATTCGTACATATTACGTATGCATATCTACATATTTATGTAAAGCGCTAAATAAACAAAAGATAATAATTTATCTATACCAATAAATAAAATTGGAGTGTCTGTTTGTAATGTCAAAATAATAGACTTATTTCATGCTCACACGGTTATTTGCACTATACATATGCCTAAAATACACTTTATATTTTTTTTGTCTGTCTGTTTGTTCCGGGTAATCTTCAAAACGGCTGGACCGATTTCAAAAATTCTTTCACCAATGGAAAGCTATAATATCAGGGCGTAAACTAGGCTATATTTTATCCCGGTATTCCCACGGGAACGGGAACTACGCGGGTAAAACGACTAAAACCGAAGCGAAGCGAGGGCGGGTTGCTAGTAATTAATAAATTCATTTGCATTATTACAACACAACTGTTGAAGTAGGTATGTTACAATTATTAGCGGGATCCACGATAACTAAGTAGGTATTTTGATTGACACTTCTTATCGAACTTATTTATAGTCGGCAAATATTATTCTTCTTACTGTTTACTTTTTTCTTTTCTGTCTTATACTAATACTGCATATATTTGTAATGATACATTAATATGTATAGCTGTATACACATATGTGTATATATATATATATATATATATATATATATATATATATATATATATATATATATATATATATATATATGTATGTATGTATATATACATATGTATGAATGTATATGTATATATACATATGTATGTACATGTATATATACATATGTATGTATGTATATGTATATGTATATGTATGTGTGCGTGTGTATGTATGTGTATGAATGGATTGTAAAGTGTCACACACAAACCCAAGAGGTTTAAGTGGCACTATATTTTAATTCTGTACAAGCTTTTTGCTTTTTGGTAATAAATAAAAAAAAAAAAAAATTCACTCAAGTGGTAGTTAGTTTTGTTTTTAATTTTTTCTTATCATTAGTTTGTCGTACGTAGCAACATCTTTGATTATTACATCATTAAATAGGTGAACTCGTGTTATTTTTTATTGCACTATAGCTGACTTGAGATAAGTTGTAATTCCTGAACACGTAGAGATTGTAAACATCGATAGCAGTAGGTGATACTGGTATATCTCGTGAAAAATAATAAATATTTACAATTTATGACAAACTATGCATGTTATCATTATGGAAATAAACTAGAATTATGAATGCCAATGATGAGATTTCTTGCACGTGGAAATTACGTTTTTGGGATTTTGTGTTGGGCAATACTTATCTAACTTTTCAGTTTACATAAGAAATAAATTTGAAATAATATTAGTTTAATTTAATGGAAGGATTACTAATTTTAAAATTTTGTAATAGTAAACATATTACATAATAATATCTAATAAAATAAGGGGGCGTCCATTAATTACGTGACGCGTTTTGGAGGGTATTTGACCCATTGTCGTTCTAATTACAGGACAATAATGGTAGCATAAGTCAATGTAAAGTTATTTTGACAAATAAACGCTATAGATTCTAGAAATTGAATGACTAATTTTTGTACAAATATAGGCTCTTACAGGCTTTTATTTTGTTTATAATATGTATATTATCTAAGTTAACGTCTTGTTTCCCATTACCTGAATGCGAATTTTGCACGAAAAAGAAACATTTTTTATTTTAATGCTATATTTATATTGTTGCTAAATAAGTATCATCTGCCAAAAAAAAAGATTTTACATAAAATAAGTTCATCGCCCGAGCACTCGACGTGACGTAAATCTATATAGGTACTAAATATAATACGTTAACTAATTGGTGTAGGTATCTGATGATCTTGCCTTATTATCTTCCAAAATATTTCTTAATAGTAAATGTTTTCTTTTCCTTACGTTTCGCAGGTTGCTAATAAGCTGATATCGTCAAAGTCTTCCCGCGGGTTCACGATAGCGTCACCCGACGAGGAGGACACTGACTTCCCCAATATGGGCCAGTATAATTTGATGCATCGCCGCGGAAGCAAATCTCTGCCCGCCACGCCTGTACATTCACCGCCTGGAAGTCCTAACTCTCGCAGAAAATTTAACCCTAACCGGTAAGCATCAATGATTATAGAAGCATGAGAGATAGTTAATTATTAATAATTATCAGTTCATAGTTTATGAAGTTACTGCCATCTTTAAATAGCGTAGTAATTGAAGTACCCTTTCGGCATAGTTGTCATGGTTTTGGTCCTCATACAGGATAATATTTTGGGAACAGTGGGTTCATCAGAGTCCGTATCTAATTTGATGACAAAAGATTAATGTCTTGGGATATTGGAATACCTAATAATATTTTTTTGTTTATTACATTAGATATCCGAATGAAAATTACCTACTAACGACATTGAGAATTGAAAACGAATAACAACTATTATCACCCATTACCTTTAAGTAACTGTAGTAAATAATTACTACAGTTACTGTTGCATATAAATTAACTTAGAATTAAAAAGTTTTTGCACTTTATCTTGCATATGAATTGTTTCAATTAATTTGTTGTTTTTGTCTGGAGGTCGTTGATATCAATATTTTATTTACTTTAAATTTATTTTTCTCATTTTACAATACCGTCATCTTATCCTAACGACGTTGGATAACGCGATTAAGGGAATGGGTTTTTTATATAAGTCTAATTGCGTAATGGGTGGGATGCCCGATTTCAATGTCGCCAAATTACATAAATATCAATCCCTGCTTGTTGATGTATAGATGAAATCCAAAATTCGAAGCTTAACCGTCTAGTATGCATTATCAGGTAGAATATTTTCAAGCGTAACCTTTTTAGATGGAAAAAACCCTGATATGATGGCAATCATAGGGAATAATAATTTCTTATTAAAATGCTTGTTAACGACTCCAACGTTCAGTTCGGCAACAATATATTTAGTAGTTATACGGATTCCTATAAAATTGTAGTTTTAAGATTTTAATGAAAATCAAATCTAAATTTTAAATACATGAAAATATTGTTATTTCGAGAACACCGCCTCAATATGATTGTTGATATGACATTTCGTCAGAGATATAGTTAAATACTATTCGTAAAGGGTACGGTCAAACAGGTTTTAACTGGTTTTACACACCCACAAAACAAGATTCATATTATATACATTATATACGCTATTTTTATTCCTTCTAGAAAATATGACATTTAACTTCAGTTTTAGCCATCAAGGTCAATACGTTTGCGTATAATAAACAATTTTAAATTAAATTTAAATTGTCATGTTTTCAGTTAAAATAATAAGCAAGCTAAATGAATATAATATTTCAATTAAATGTTCTAGTTGCTTATCTCGATTAAATTTAAAGCGGTTGATAAAATGTTAACGACCGCAAATGCATAATTATCTGTGATTTATCAAGTTTTTAATATGACCTTTAAAACGATTTGGACCTTAAGGTGTTGGTATGAAGCACGAAGTTGGTAATATTACCCGTTAAAGGCCACAAATTTCCTCTATTTAAAATGTTTCAGCTTCGAATATTTATATGAGTTTTTAACAATGCATCTTTTCAAGATCCTAAACTTAATAGTCTGAAAGAAATGCTTATAACGAGATACCTATATTATGTAAATTATTATTGAGAATAAGTCACAATTGAAGAAGTCGTTTCTAAGTTGAATAAAATTTTGTACCGGACCCTGATCCGCTACGATGAAAATAACGCTTTCTAAATGGTGACAGTAAGATTTCACTTTCCCGTAAATATCATAGCAATCTGTAATGGGATATAAGCCAATAACGTGTTTGCAAGAGAAGGAAAACTTGGAACAATAACCATATGCCAAACCATCCAATATACCTTTCTGATCAAGCCGATGCAGTAGGCAAAGCAATTTCAACAAATCATTACCACTTAGTTTCGCCATTTGCTTTTCATTTAAAAAAAAACCTCTGCACAGAATCAGACGTAGCCGTAATAGACATAAGAATGAAATAAATTTATACAAATTTGAAAAATTATCATTTCAATTAATCTTAGTGCATGAGCACGCGAAATATAGTACTCCGAAATATAGTACTCCGAAATACTTTGCGTACTTTATATTTTAATTAAGTATAAAGTACAATTACCCGAAAAAAAATGCACCATAATTTAAAGTACGGATAGCAACCCGGTGACAAATGAAAAAAACCTCAACCGGATGGTAAATGGATTGATATGAAATAAACTCTTGGCTAGGCGCGCTATCATCAAAAATTTGTGTCAAATCTAACACTTAATTTGACTTGAAATGTTTTTGATTAATGATCGAATGTTTGTTATGTTTTCTTTGTGTATTATATTTTCTATAATTAATGTTTTATTTCTTTCCATCATTTCAGTTACTTCACTTCCCCCTTCGAACCTACACAGGAGGCTTCCACTCGTTCTTGGTTGACTATGGCCCTACTCGGCTTCAAGAAAGATCTCGCTACGTCTACGTCTACTTTAGCTGAAGAAGACGTTATTGACTTTACGCGTGGTAATTATTATTTTATTTGGTTCTTTTTATTGCCTTTAGTGGTAAAAGAGTAAGCGACCCTCCTAATGGTAAGTGGTGACCATCGCTTCGATCGATTCATCGATCATCGACATCGATTTATTCATAATCAAGGGTAAATTCTAGTCACTCTGTACTGAAAGTTGGGCTATAGAAAGCTGGCATTCACGTTTATCGAACGAAGCGTAGTAGCAAGTCGCTTCCATTTAGACGCCGATTTTCAGTGAATCTATGGTACTACTAACCCTAGATTTGCCGTTAATAGTTGCAGGAGGTAAACTGTCGGTAGTGCGGTCCTAATTTAAAAAAAAAAAATCTGATGAACCTAATGTGTATTAAGCACGCCGTTACTATCATCTTTATGTCGGTAGTAAATAATCTTTGTTGTTAGTATGTGGAATTGAGGTAACAGTCAAATCGTAGACTAAAAAGATATTGAAGTGCTACAAAGCAAAATGTTATCTATGGATCTTTGTCCAATCGATCCTTTGGTTGGTCTAAATTATTTCTAAAAATATCCTTGTGTCTAATTAAAAATGATTATTGCTAGCAGCTAAATATAGCTAGCTTATTAGTATGGCTTTTACATACTTTGATATTCCATCCATTTCTCAGCCTATTCACGATCACTAAGCCTCTCCAATAGTATACATAATACCATAATCGTCACTAGACGATCTCGGTTGGTGTTATAAGTTGCCCAGGAGATTCCTGCTGCCTATGGCGATCTTTCAGTCAGATTTGAGTCCTAAGGTGTGGTGACACATTGTTAATCCGTTACCTTTTTTTTGTATGTTGAGAATATTAGTCCTCATTAACTTTATTTTAACCTTGAGTTTTTTTTACAAGGTCGCCTCGCTGAATCTGTTGAGAGTCTCGGACCGGCACCTCGTGCCAAAGAAGCTCAGAGCATATCAAACGAACTGGCCGCACAAACTACAAAACCAGTGAAGACATCTCAAGCATACCGTCCAAAGCCTTCAGAACTGCGTGAAATGAACTTCTGGTCGCCAACGTCTATGTGAAAACTTGACGAGTTACGATTTTATTATGTCATAACATTTTATTCGTAACTCTAAATAATGACTATGTTATACACGTATATTTATGACGTGTTTTTGATGCACATAGCATATGACCTATGCCGCCTATTATGCTTCAGTGTTAATAAATACCGAGGAAAACTTTAATAGCGTGAATTACGTAGACGGTCATTAGACGACTTAGTCGAATGGTATGTCGTCTTGGTGAATTGGTGCGTGACAAGTAGTTGTCAGTAGAGCAGAGCGGTTAGAACTATGTGGAAAATACATGAGATTTCGATAATATTCGTAATCTCGAGAGAACTCGACGTTGAACATTAGCATAAAAGACATCTTATGTGAAGATCTTAGACGCATTTCTCTCGTAGGTATTACTGATTAAAAATATGGTATGATATTATCGCAGTTTACTTCAAATACTAGCCGCGCTGTTGGTTACAAGACTATGCAATTTTCTGACACCTGTAAGTATTTATAAAGTAATTTTTCTTTTATAGTTTCAAAGTGTAACTATTGCGAAAGGAAATTGAAACAAGTAAATGAATTCTTATCGAACATAGTCTACTCTATACTTTGTTATGGTAGGATGTTTGTTAGGAGGCGTCAGTTAATTACGTGCGGCATTTTTGAGGATATTAAAAATATTACCTATTGAAATTGTCTAGACCATGAATTAAAAAAATAAAAATTAACAGAAAACATTCATTCTAATTCAGTTCAAGGAGACTAAATTAATCTGATTTTCTCAGTTTTACACAATTTTTTTGCCAGAAAAATGTGTTATTTGCCGAAATTCCGTCTCTCACTCACGTGAGATTTTAGTGAGATTCGGCGACACCGACTCCTCACCAAAATCCTTCACGTAATTAATGGACGCCCTTTAAGATCTTTAATTCTGAAATCCCTGAAATGAATTTGAAAAGCCTAAATAAAATTCCATTATTATTAACGTCTAACATGTAGGTGTTTATAAATAAGATGTACGATTTATTTTTATTTAAGTATGCTTAATAGTCTGTTCTAGTATCTCTTTTTAGTATATTATTTTCTTTCTTTTTGCACATTATTTTGGTTTGTATAATGAAATTATTGCATGTTATTTTAAGCAAAATATGTTTTGAATATTTCTGTCAATTATACAACATGTTTAAAATGGAAATTAGTGTGCAAGGAGTAGGTACTTCTCGGCGAATTCTGATTTGAAATTTTGTGATATTATTAATTTATTATTTAAATGTAAAAATATCTATCTAAGAGATACGTTACGTATATATATCGTTTGGAATATTATTAGATAATAAGATTTAAAATATTCTGTAGTAAAATATTCTTCAGGTAAAGTTTGAGCGGAAATAATAAGATTCTTTTTATATATTAATATTTTTGTATTAAAATAAATCTATGAATTAATATGTTACAGGCACAGAAATCAATAACAGTACAAAAGTAAATAAATATTGATGATAATACATTACTGTTTTATTGTATGGATTTTTTTATATATACTACAGTCAATATTTTTGTTTTGGCTTTAATGTCCCGTACACATGTTGGCCGAGCCTAGGCCAACGCGAGCTTCGGCAAATAGGTACAAGGCGAGTGCTAGCGTCCACACGTTGGCCGAGTGCGGCGAACGCCAACGCGAGTGGCCAACGTAGACAAGTGTTTGTAGAGCTGTCCACACGTTGGCCTCAGTCAGTGTTCATTGTGCACTGAAACACTACGGACGTTAATATTAACGTTGCTGCAGCTTCGACTATTTATTTAATGAGCGTATATAACTATTATCTCAGTGTATATAACTATTATCGCAGTAAAGTGGGAAAAAAAGAAGGTGGTTGTACTCAGTATGAGTATTCACAGAAATAGAACAATCCGTGTGGTGACGGAGTAAGAAAAAGATTCACCAGTCCCTATCTTGCCTGTGAATGTCGTAAAAGACGACTAAGGGATATAATACATAATAAGCATATAACATCTATGCAAGAGAAGGAAACCTCGAAATAAAACCCTATACCAACCTGTCTGACTAGCATGGAATACTAAGGTCAGTTTCCCGTCTATTGTGGAGGAGGCTCGAGCCCAACAGTAGGACGTATATGAGCTAAAATGATGAATGATGAAGATACTTTTTGATACTATAGGTAACATATAGGGTGACTTGGATCTAATTATTTACGACGCATAGCTAGAAGTAGTGGTGCAAATTTGATAATATAATCATTTATATTGAGCGACAATATCACATTAAACACGTCTAACCGCGATGGATGTTAACCGTGTAATGACGAGCGGGCCAACGTGTGGACGGCATTGGCCGAGCGCAGACGAGTACCTTTGATTTGTGCACAAAAACCGACACCGAGGCGAAGTAAGGCAAGTGATCACGAGCGACGGCGAGTGAAGACAAATCAGCTGTCCACATGTTAGCGCTTGTATTCACTCGGCCAACTAGGCGAGCGACGGCGAGCGTTGGCCAACTAAGGCAAATCGGGTGTACACACGTTGGCGTTCGCCATCGCTCGCCTGCACTCGGCCAACATGTGGACGCCCTATGAGACAACCAATGATTAATTTAAACGCAACATATGTTCCACGAAAATCAGTACCTAGTTTAGAAGTTACGATTTTTTAAATTAATTTTTACTATATATTGTATGGTAGTGAAAGTTGGGTTTGGTAGGGAAGACATGGAAGTGAAATAAATGCTGTAGAGATGAATAAAAATAAAAAATAAAATTAGGAATAGTTTGAAAGAATGAAAAATAAAATTAGGAATAGTGTGATAAGAGAGGTGTGAATGAAAAAATAGTCCATCCATCCATCATCCTACAGACGTCCACTGCTGGACATAGGCCTCCCCACGAGAATGCCACTCGGAACGGTCCTGCGCCACTTGCATCCAACGTTTCCCTGCGACTTTGAGAATGTCCTCAGTCCACCTAGTGGGGGGTCGTCCTACGCTGCGCCGTCCGATTCGTCGTCGCCACTCAAGAACCTTTCTTCCTCAACGGTTGTCGGTTCGACAAGCGATGTGGCCTGCCCATTGCCATTTCAACGTGCTAATTCTGCGGGCTATGTCGGTTACACCCGTTCTTCTACGGATTTCCGTGTTCTGGATTTTATCACCTAGAGAAATACCGAACATAGCCCTCTCCATAATAGCACGCTCAGCGACTTTGAGCTTTTTTATGAGGCCGACATTTAGAGACCCCGTTTCAGTACCGTAAGTCATCGCTGGTAACACACGCTGGTTATAAACCTTTGTTTTCAGACACTCCGGAATATTGGACGAGAAGATCCTCTTAAGTTTCCCAAACGCTGCCCAACCGAGTTGGATTCGTCGGCTGACCTCTTTCTCGAAATTGGATCTACATAACTGGACTGCTTGTCCTAGGTAAACATAATGATTCACAACTTCGAGAATTGCATTCCCAACTAGGACCGGTACAGGAATGACATGGGCATTAGACATTACTTTCGTCTTGTCCATGTTCATTTGTAGACCCACTAGTTGATATACCCTGATGAGGTCATTGAGCATAGTGCCAAGGTCCTCCATGGATTCTGCCATGACTACGATATCGTCAGGAAATCGAAGGTGAGTGATGTATTCGCCGTTGATGTTGATGCCGAGTCCGATCCAGTCTAAGAGCTTGAAGACATCTTCCAGCGCAGTGGTGAACAGTTTCGGAGAGATGACGTCTCCCTGTCTCACACCTCTTTGCAACTGGATCGGTTTCGTACTCTTATTCTGAATGCGGACTGACATAGTGGCGTTTCTATACAAACACTTCAGCACTTCGATGTATCGATAGTCAATTTGGCACCGCTGAAAGGACCGCAGCATTGCCCAAGTTTCGACAGAATCAAAGGCTTTCTCATAGTCCACAAACGCTAGACACAGAGGCCGATTATACTCCTGGGTCTTCTGTATAATCTGGCGTAGCGTGTGGATGTGGTCTATGGTACTATAACCTCTTCGGAAGCCGGCTTGTTCGGGCGGCTGGAAGTCGTCGAGTAATGACTCTTGAGAACAACTTGTAGACGTGACTCAAGAGTGAGATGGGTCTGGAATTCGTTAAGAGCGTTTTATCGCCCTTCTTGAAAAACAGCACCACCACACTCCTGGTCCACGACTCTGGAACGTCGCCCCCGAGAATGACAGAATTCAAATTGAGAACAACTTCTGTAGGGCTTTTAGAACGGGCTTGTCGCCTGCCCTCAGGAGTTCTGAAAAATAGTGACAAAGATCAAAAAAGGTATGTTGAAGTAGTTTAGACACAAAGTATGAGTAAAGAGAGGTGTGTCTGAGACTTACAAGTGGTAAACTACGCTGCACGTTTCTGGATCAAACTGCACCCGTGTTGGCGAAAGGTCATGTTAAGAGTACGCCTATACGTACTCTGAAAAGTAGTAGTTAGACTGTGATGAGTGTAAATAAAGCGATGAAAGTATGCCATATTAATTAGGCCTTCATGCTGATGGAGACCGAATTTACTGTGATGGAGGTGCCGACGGGTGAACCGTTACGAGGTCTATAAAACTGTAAAGAATACGTTTTATTCAGAGCTACTTCAAACTATAGCGCGATCCATCAGATAATCGAGGGCAGTGCCGAGATTGGACAAACATCGCTTCTTCAAATTAAGCCCAAGCCGGGGAGGCTACTTCCCAACGCAAATGGCGTACCACTAAGGACGCTTTGCCTTAAGCAAAGAGGGCCCCCGTGATAACAGAGTGCCTCCCTAATGCAACTAAACGTCAAACTATTAATTTAGTTGGCGATATGCAAAGACATTTTAATTGCTAACAGCACTTCTTTGTGATCACCGACCTCTGGACTGGAAAGATGATTGTCGAACGCCCGTATCAGAAGACGAATTGAGTGTCAATCAGATCGAGGCCAACCTCGCTAATGTGCTAGGTGATGCGGGCAGTCAGGATTCTCTCCACTACTTTCCTCATTATTCAGCAACACAATTGCCCTGTAGAATTTTGTACACCCTGCACTATCTGTGTTTGCTTCTGCCACACGTGATTTCTACGAGGTTTCGGGCAAAAGCTAGTATAAAGAAGTGCAGTGAGTACTTTGGTAAGATAAGAGTTTAAATAGCTAAACTATAATAAATTAGACGGTCTCAACACTCTAAAACATTGCCTGTTCGTCATCATCATTTCAGATCATATACGTCCCACTGTTGGGCACGAGCCTCCTCCACAATAAGAAGGAAACTGACCTTACTATATGCTGCTGGTCATGCTGGACCGACAGGTTAGTATAGGGTTTTATTTAGTTTTCCTTCTCTTGCGTAGATGTTATATGCGTATTATATCCCTTAGTCGTCTTTTACGACATCCACGGGCAAGATAAGGAGTGGTGAATTGTATTCTTACTCCGTCACCACACGGATACAATACAACAACATCGCCATAGTGCAATTGCTCGGTACAAATTATATACACATTGTAGGAAAAAAAAAGCTATAGATTGCTGAAAAAATTTGTGGTTTTAACTTTACAAATGCACATCAACGAATTAAATATTGGTTCTGTTAGTTTTGGTTTAGTTATTTTATTAAATACAAGCTGACCCGGCGAGCTACGTACCGCCATAATTTTTTTGTAAATATTCTTCTTAATTACCCACCGAAAATATAGTCTCTAACGGAAGAACCATTACGGCTTTGTCGGGAAAGATAATTATCAAATTTTCAACCATAGTTAGACAAAATTACGTTTCTTTTTTTTTTTTTTTTTTTTTTTGGGTGGGCCGCGGTCGGCGCGCCTCCGCACCACTCCGTCCAGGGCGACAGAGGGGCTTAAGCACGCAACTCCCGCGACCCACCCGAAAACCACGTCGCCTTCGTCGTTGGGCCGACCACTGGAGCAGCGTTAACTTGTCGTCAGTGGTCAGCCCGACGGAATACCCCCTATTGGGGTACCCTCCCATCGACCAACGTCCCCCCGTTGTGCAGGTATTTGGCGAAGCACCCATGCCCCGTCAAAACCTGCACCAGTCGGAAGGAGAGCACCCCGTGCCGCCTCTCCAACCACTGCATCACCACCGGCCGGAAGGTCTCCACGGTTGGCACCCCGAACCGAGGCCTCTCCAGCCGGACTGCCCAACGGGCGATGACGTCTCGGCGGGCGTCGACGCGCCAGGCGGTGAGATCCCTTAACGAGATCACACCGCCCTCCGCTCGCACCCCCGTCACCCGCCGATATAGTCCGGCGAGCATCTCCGCCTCCAGGTCCCACGGGCGAGTCCCGGCCAATAGGCACGCTGCCTCCGTCGCCACCGTGCGGTATCCGCGGATGGCCCTGACCGCCGTGACCCTCTGTGGTCGACACAGAAGGGCCCTAAGTCGGGCGGTCATGGACCCCGCCCACACCGGTGCGCCGTACAGGGCCATCGACCGGATGACCCCCGCGTACAGCCGTTGGCACGCAGCGCTCGGTCCGCCCACGTTCGGCATAAGCCACGATAGGGCGGACGTCGCGCCGACGAGCCGTGGAGCGAGCCTGCGGAAATGCTCCCGGAACCACCATCACCCGTCGAGCACCAGGCCCAAGTACCTCATATGGGCCCGAATGCTGATGTCGACCGAGTGGACGGTGATCGAGACGCCGATGGGAGGGCTCATATGGCGCCCATGGAACAAGAGGGCCTCCGTCTTGTCCAGGGCGACCCTCAACCCCAGCGCCTCGATCCGCCTGACGACCTCCTTGGTACCAGAGGTCGCCAGTCTTACCGCCTCTTCTAGCGTCCCACCGCGGGCTGTGACGAGCGTGTCGTCGGCGTAACAAATCACGCCCAGCCCGGGCGGGAGGCTCCCCCTCAACGCCCAGTCGTAGCCGATGTTCCACAGGGTGGGTCCGAGGACCGACCCCTGCGGGACACCGCACGTCATGGGCGTTCGCACGACGTCCCCTGCTCGGCCGGTGCAGAGGACGCTGCGCCCCTCCAAATAGTCTGCTACTAGCCGCCTCAGGTAAACTGGCACCCCGTGATACCGGAGCGCCTCCCTGATGCAGCTGAAGTGCAGACTATTGAATGCGTTGGTGATGTCTAGGGACACCACCAACAGCACTCCCCCGCCGGTGACGGCCTCAGTCGCCACGGCCCTCAGGCGCAACAGAGCCGCGATCGTCGAACGACCCCTCCTAAACCCAAACTGGGCGTCCGACAGATCGGGCCCCGTGCCGACGAGGTGCCGCTCGATGCGGGCAGCTACCACCCTCTCCAGTAGCTTGCCCGTGTCATCGAGCAGCACGATAGGCCTGTAGGCCGAAGGCGACTCCGGAGACCATCTCGGCTTCGGCAGGAGCACCAGCCTTCCCTCCTTCCAGCACCCAGGGAACCGTCCGGACGCTAAACACGCGTCGAACAGCTCCCTGAGGCGGGGTCCCAGGTGTTCGAGGACCAGGGCCAGCACACGGTTAGGAACACCGTCGGGCCCGGGGGCGGTAGACTTTGCGCGCATGCGCGTCACCGCCACCCCCATCTCGGGTTCCGTGATGGGCGGAACACTGTCATCGTCGGCCTCCCGGTCAGTGTCTGGTGGAGCCATGACCGGGGGCGTGTGTTCCGCCCGCCGCAGGAATGACCGCCGATGACCCGGGTGAGAAGGCTGGGCTGGAGAGTCTCGGTGAGAGAGGGCCCCGCGCGCGTAGCCTATTCAGCACCGCGCGATAGGGGCGTCCCCAGGGGTCACGGTCGAGACCGTCCAGCATCTCCTGCCGACTGACGTCCTTGGCGGAGCGGACGGCCAGCCTGAAGGCCGACCGCGCATTGCGGTAGCCCTCGTAAAGCACGGCCTGCCGCTCCGCATCGCGATGGCGCCGCCGGCTGCGGGTGTAGGCCCTCCGGGCGCGGATACACGCGGCCCGGAGATCCGCCAGCTCCCGGGACCACCAGTGGACCCCCCTCCTCGGGGGCAGACGCCGTACCCGGGGCATGGCCGCATCGCAGATCTGCGTCAACGCACTGCGGATGCGGCCAGCCTCGGCGTCCACCCCGTCCGACTGGTGGGCAGAGGACAGCCACGAGTATACGATGGCTGTCTCCGCCAGCTGGTCCCGGTCTAAGCGACCCACAGCCCATCGCAGGAACGCAGGACGCCCATCCGCCCCGTGACCCCTGCTGGGCGTCGGGATTACAGGGGAGACCTCCATCCGGATATACCGGTGGTCCGACAAGGTCTCCACCTCCTCCACGACGCGCCAGCTCCCCACGCGTGCGGCGACCTCGGGGCTAGCGAACGAAAGGTCCACTATCGACCCGCCCCGTTGTCGCACGCACGTATGCACCGAGCCCCTGTTCAGCAAACAGAGGCCCAGTGGCGCCGCCCACTCCTCGATCGCCCGTCCTCGGTCGTTCGTCCGGGGAGACCCCCACGCCACGGACTTGGCGTTGAAGTCCCCCAATACGAAGACCTGGCGCGATGCCAGTCGCCGTAACGAGGCCTCCATGATGGTGAGGAAGGCCTCGAAATCGGTCACACTCCAGTTAGGGGAGAGTTAAACTCAAAAGAGCGTAATCTCCCCCCAGTCCGCCGCGACGCATCCGACGCCCCTGTCCCTAAGGGTCAGAGACGACAAAGGCCACGGCGTGGAGGCGACGATTGCCACGGTGCCATCGGTGCTACCCAACCAGTTAATCCGGTCGGGCACCACGTACGGCTCCGCGACTACGGCTACTCCTATCAACCACTCCGCCATGGCTTGCAGGAACACGTCCTGCGCACCGGCGGAGTGGTTGAGATTGGCCTGGAGGAGACGAATGGATACGGGGTCCATTAACGGTCCGTATCCATCGTCACCTCCTCCGCGCTAACGGGCGATCGGGCCGCGCTCGGAGCGGGGAGTGGTCCGGTCGATGGGCCGCCCCGCCCCTTTGGGACCGATGCCGGGGGTCTGCAGTCCCCAGAGCCCATGCGGTGCTTGGCAGGCTTATTGCCCGTCACACACGCGGGGCAGTGGGGCACCGCAGAGCACGATGCCGCCTGGTGTCCAGTTTGACCGCAACGGAAACATAGCCCGCTGCAGTCAAAGCAGTTCCTCCATGTCGGTCGGGTATGCCCGACCGCCATGCACTTATAACACCTCGCGGGCCGGGGCTCCAGCACGGTTACCCGCGCCGAACTCCAGCCCACGAGGAGCCTGCCTGAGTCGGCCAATTGCTTGACCGACTCCACTGGGCACTGCACCCAGACAGCACCGACGCCGCCCGGACCAGGGCGGATGGTGCCAATCCGGATGGTGTCCGAGGCACACCCGGTACGCGCCATAATGGCCTCCCGGATGTCCTCCACCGCCACGGAGTCGTCCAGACCCGTGAGGCGCATATCTGCGCACTTGACGGGCCTGGCGATTCGGACTCCATCCTCCGGCCTGAACAGCCCCCTCAGCATCGTGGCCAAACTATCGGCCGTCTTCGCGCCCTCGGCCCCAGGGAACTCGAGTATTCGAGCCCCTGTCCGGGCCTTGCGGGTCCTCGCCTCGACGCCCCCGATGTCGGAGACGTCCAGCTCCCGCCGGGCGCGTCTTAGGACGGCCTCATAGTTCAGGCCCCTCTCAGCCGCCTCAGGCAGTACGGTGATTACCACCGCAGCCGTCTTCGGCGACTTGAGGCCCCTACGCGACCTTTTCCCCTTTCCGCCTGCTCCGGCCTGGGGAGCGGCGGCCACAGCGGCACTCTTGGCCGCCGCTCTCCGCTTTTGGCCGCGTGCCTTCCTGCTGCGCTCAGCGCTACTGCCAGGCTCGAACAGGGCTGGCAGGTGGCGCAGTCGCGGGTTCACCGGCCGGCGCCTGCGGTGCAATCGCTGGCGCAGGCCGCGGCCCGGCCTTGGCGGGAGCCGGCACCTTGCCGGCCTTCTTGGTCCCCTTGGGTCCCGCCGCGGCCGCAGCGTAGCTCACCACGCGGCCACCCTGACAGGGCAGCGGGGTGGGAGTAGACGCTTGCGGCCGCCTCGTCTGGTCCGCGGCGAGCGGTGGTCGGAGGGGCGGCTCAGGCCGCCTGGCCGCTACGGCCTCAATACGCGCATCCATCATTAGCCTTACTCGGGCTAGGATGACGCGTATCGCCGACTCCGACACGCCATGCATCTCGTCGGGCGGCAGCTCCTCCCCCTTCCGAGGTCTCCCGCGGCCACGAGCCGGCGGAGGGACCACGACGAGGGGAGGCAACGGCGAAGCCGCGACGGGCGCAGCCGGCGCCACGGGCGCAGCCAGCGCCACGGGTGCAGACGATGGGCCCGCCCTCACCGGCGCGGCCCGCCTCAACGGCGGGGCCAGCGCCGACGGCGCAGCCGGCACCAGGCGCTCGAATTGAGACCGCAGGTCAGCCATGTCTTTAACCTCCTAACATTTAGGGCCGCCGTGAAAGCCCTCGCCGCAGGATGCAGCTCAGCTTTCTCGGCAGCCCCCCTATCCAACACCACACTGCAGACCCTATCGATGGCCATTCCGGACGACCTACCTCCAGTCACCCCCAGACGGCCCAAACAGCTCCGCAGCGCTTTCGCCGCCCTCGTTCCCACCTTGGCCGACTTGCGGCCCACTGATCTCCTCGGCGGACGGCTCTTTGATACCATCCTCGTCCGCCGACATCTCCAAGACCGACCTGGCGTTCACAGATGGCCCTGCGGCACTGCCGCCCTCATCCGTGGACAGCTCGTAGGCCACGTCGGTCTCCGATTCCTCGGACAGCCCCGTCGAGCTGTCGTTCTTGGACGGCACTGCAGCACCGCCACCCTCGTCCTTCGACGGCTCTGCGGCGGTGCCGCCCTCGTCACTGGACAGCCCCGTCGAGCTGTCACGCTTCTTTCGGGACGGCTCTGCGGCTTTCCCGCCCTCGTCCCGCGACGGCCCTGCGGTTGATCCGCCCTCGTCGCTCTCCTCTTTTTTCTTCTTCGACGGCCGGGCAGCACCGGCGTCCACGTTCCGCGACGGCCCTGCGGTGGCTGCGGTCGCACCGCTCTCGTCGCTCTCGGCAGCGGTGGCATCTCCTAGTGCCTGCCGCTCCGCCATCCTCCTCCTACGCGTCCTACGCATGTGTCGCGTATCCAACTTCCCCTTCTTCCTCCTCCTTTTTGGTCTCCCTAGAGCCGATTCTTGTTTCGCCTGGCTCACAGCTGCAGCAGAAGTTGCTCCACACCCATACGACTGGGAGCTGACTGTGCCTGAACTTGGGCGTGACTCCTCGTCGCGCGCAAGCACCGGCACAGCAAGGGACTCCCCGGCCTGGCCGGGACCCTCTGGTGAAGTTATACGATTGTTAACCTCTGCCATGACGATTTGGAAGTTTAAGTCCTCCTTGACTACTACTCTAACGACTGGACGCTTTTTTTTTTCGCGCGCGCTTCTTAACCCACCTACGTATACGTCTCCTCGCCGAGTAGCAAAACTTGAGATTGGGGTGATTTTTTATAGGGGTTTTCTTCCCCGCAGTCCGCAGACCCCCGGTCCTGACCCCCTACTCAGGATTACGGTTTGGGCCTTCCGGGTCTGGCCGCTCGCGAGCGACCGACCCGTCACGCCCCCGGGCCGTGACGCAACCGTCCCTGGCGACGGAGTGCCATGAGACACATCCGCCCCATTGGCCCCGGGCCAAATCCGCCGTGCGCTCTGCCTTCAGAGTCGGCACGCGGAGACCCCCCTCCCGCCGGAATCTTGGCCGTCCAAATGGACGTTTCCAGGGTGCACCACGTGGAGGTGCCCCGGCCTCGCACCCCAGACAAAATTACGTTTAGCTGTCATTTGCGTTTAGTTATTACATATCAAAAGCGTTTTTGTTATACCACGTTTCATAATGATTTGTATTCTCTTTGACGTTTTATGTCACGACCCACAGAAACGCGATCGAACGGGATAAAAAGTATCCTATGTCCGTTTCCTGGTTCTAAACTGCCTCTCCATCAATTTTCAGCCAAATCGGTGCAGCCGTGCTTGAGTTATAAATAGTGTAATTAACACGACTTTCTTTTATATATATAGATTTTCCACCGTCTTTTATTGGGAATATTGATTTATTATTACATATTTATAAATTAAGGCAGGCCATATCGAAATTCAGTCACAGATATATCTATACAACTAGTGCTTAAATAATATAGAATGTCAGGTATTAATTTGGATATGCTGAGGGATATACCTATAATTTAAGAAGTAATTTTGTACCTCCAGTTTCAATTAACTTATTATGGTAGTATAGGTACGGTAGATTGTGTTACCTATTCGGGAATTTTTTTTTCTTTCTCTCTTTGCATGCAGAATTCCATTAATACACGTGAAACATATTCGGTGTTGAAGATATTCGGTTACATGATATGCTTTATTATTTGAGGATTTAGCTCTATCCATAGGATAATCGAACTTGTCTTACGTGGATTTTAATTTGGTTATTTCACAAACTACTAATTACTGTAAAATATTTTTAGTAGTATTCCTTTTATTTAAATGAAAATTAAGAGCCAAAATCATTAAACATTTGAAAATCTCTTCCATCAGCCTTGGAATTCCATTATAAAATCAAAAAGAGCTGTAAATTTACTTAGGTACCTATACAAAAAAACTAAGTAGGTAGGTACATATTGTTTCTTTTTTACTATTTACTTCAATATGAAAATAAAATTCTAACCATTCGTCAACTAGTGGTGGCTAACCAGAGTGTGTTTTAAATTCAAAAGATTGTTCTAACCCAAATTGGGATTTTTAGTGTTTTAGCCATTGATGTAACAATTTAACTAGATACACAATCTCAAACAAAAGTTCTTTTAAAACTGTCCCAAATTTCCCAGTCTAAATAATTATTATACATTAATGAAAATTCAACCTTATGAGCATAACTTATAGTTGTATTCACAATAATACGTACGATAAGCCATAAAATTTTTACGACCGTAGCTCGCCTCTCATTGGTCATTATACTTCAAATCAAACTCAGTCTTACATGCATGTTTTAAAGTTTATATTACGAGGTGTCAAAAAAGCTATATTAATAATAAAGGCCACGGTATTATTCGACGAAAATAAAAGGAGATATTAATGTATTATTCTACATTTAAAATGATTCCATTGAATTCCATCGTATTATTCTTGCATCGTTGAGTGAAATTTTGAAACAAAAAAATCTAAATCACCATATTCCACCCGATATTTAGTCATATAAACAATAAAAACAAATCAATGAACTGTTTAACTTACTGGAAGTACGAAATCTCATCCTTTTTTAACGATTTTACGTATTATTTTTACAATTGTTCAATGAACACTTCGTCATTTCTAACGTTCATACAACAACGCGGTCGACATAAGACTACTTGAAGAGAATGCTAAATTCTTGTTGTGGCGCTCTTTTTATGGGGACGTTTTTGAGACGCTGTTTGTGTATCTTGGGTTTTTTGTTACATCAATGGTTTTAGCACTCACATTTAGGGATGCAACATCGTTCATAAAAAACATCGATGTTAGGATATCGATGTTTTGAAAAGTGAAACATCGATGTTAAAAATATCGATGTTTATGAACGATATATCGATGTTTATGAACGATGTTCGATGTTTATCGAAAACCGAACATCGATGTTATAACTAAGACATAAAATTCTCCGGACAAATTTTGATGAGTTTTTTTTTTTTGGCGGGGCTTAGGGACTTCTGTACATTATACCCCTTAAACCACATAAAACATCGTTGTTCAACAATGATGTATCGTCGATGTTTTGGTTTCGACATCGATGTTTATGAGCGATACAACCGATGTTAGGAAAACATCGAACATCAATGTTACTAAGTAATAAAATTCTCCGGACAAAATTTGATGAGCTTTTTATTTTTTTTAGGAAATTTGTGGGCTGTTTTAACATACAGCGGGGTGACTAGGGATGCAACATCGCTCATAGAATGTTAAGATATCGATGTTAAAAGTATCGATGTGTATGAACGATACATTGATGTTCATGAACGATATATCGATGTTAGGAAAACATTGAACATCATTTGGAAATTAGTCGGATATTTTAACAACAGCGGGATGACATCGATGTTACGACGAAGAAATAAACTCCTCCGGGCAAATCTTGATGAGCTTATGATAAAACATCGTTCATAAATCATCGTTCTTCAACAACGATGTATCGTCGATGTATCGTTCATAAACATCGATGTTTATGAACCATACATCGATGTTTGAAAACATCAATGTTTTTTTGCATCCCTACTCACATTACCTCGCTGCCCTGCTCAAATGAGACGATTTGGGAGCCACAGATCACGTAGACTAGACAATGGCATCTTTAAAAAAAAATGGGTGCGTGTACTTATGTACGCGCGTGAGAAGTTATACTTCTTTGGCATCATTAAAAAATAGTTTTTAATTGCATGCAAATAATTAATTACAATAAAATAATAGAAGGATTGGAAAAGGATAATCAACAAAGTTCAGTTTAATAGTCATCAAATTTAAACTAAAAGAATCTTAGATTGATCTTAGATATCAATAATTAATATTAAAAATTGAAAATTAATATATTTATATAATAATATATTTAATATAAATTTATATAATATATAATTAATATATATATATATATATCCTTACTAATATTATAAATGCGAAAGTAACTCTGTCTGTCTGTCTGTCTGTCTGTCTGTCTGCTACGCTTTCACGTCTAAACCACTGGACCGATTTTGATGAAATTTGGTACAGAGATGGACTAAAGCTTGAGAAAGGACATAGGCTACTTTTTATTGCGAAAAAATGGGTATAAGGGGTTGAAATAGGGGATGACATTTTGTATGGAAATTCGTCATTTTAAATGATAGAACCACGAATCTTTGTATTAAGGCACCTGACAATAAAAAAATAAATAATCATTCAAGCGTTTTGGAAATTTCATTTACATGGGGATGAAATTCAACCCCTAAAATACCAAAAAGCATACAGCCGAAACCACTGGGCCTAGAAACGTATTTTTTTTTTACACCATCGTATTTCTTGGGTTGCACGAGCACTAGCAAAGGATTTTTGGAAATTCACCCCCTTAAGGGGGTGAAAACATATAGTCTTTCACGTCTAAACCGATTTTGATGAAATTTGGTACAGAGATGGACTAAAGCTTGAGAAAGGACATAGGCTACTTTTTATCGCGAAAAAATGGGTATAAGGGGTTGAAATAGGGGATGAAATTTTGTAGGGAAATTCGTCATTTTCGATGATAGAACCGTGAATCTTTGTATTTAGGCACCTGGTAATAAATAAATAAATATTCGTTCTAGCGTTATGGAAATTTCATTTACATGGGGATGAAATTCAACCCCTAAAATACCAAAAAGCATACAGCCGAAACCACTGGGCCTAGAAACGTATTTTTTTTACACCATCGTATTTCTTGGGGTGCACGAGTACTAGCAAAGGATTTTTGGAAATTCACTCCTTTAAGGGGTTGAAAAGCATATAGCCTTTCACGTCAAAACCGATTTTGATGAAATTTGGTACAGAGATGGACTAAAGCTTGAGAAAGGATATAGGCTACTATTTATCGCAAAAAAATGGGTATAAGGGATTGAAATAGGGGATGACATTTTGTTTGGAAATTCGTCAGTTTCGATGATCGAACCACGAATCTTTGTATTGAGGCACCTAATAATAAATAAATAAATATTTGCTCAAGCGCTTTGGAAATTCCATTTACGTGGGGATGAAATTCAACCCCTAAAATACCAAATAGCATACAGCTGAAACCACTGGGCCTAGAAACGTATTTTTTTACACCATCGTATTTCTTGGGGTGCACGAGCACTAGCAAAGGATTTTTGGAAATTCACCCCCTTAAGGGGGTGAAAAGCATATAGCCTTTCACGTCTAAACCGATTTTGATGAAATTTGATACAGAGATGGACTAAAGCTTGAGAAAGGATATAGGCTACTTTTTATTGCGAAAAAATGGGTATAAGGGGTTGAAATAGGGGATGATATTTTGTATGGAAATTCGACATTTTCGATGATAGAACCGTGAATCTTTGTATTAAGGCACCTGATAATAAATAAATAAATATTCGTTCTAGCGTTTTGGTAGTTCCACTTACATAGATCAATAAATATTCGCTCAAGCGCTTTGGAAATTCCATTTACATGGGGATGAAATTCAACCCCTAAAATACCAAAAAGCATACAGCTGAAACCACTGGGCCTAGAAACGTATTTTTTTTACACCATTGTATTTCTTGGGGTGCACGGGTACTAGCAAAGGATTCTTGGAAATTCACCCCTTTAAGGGGTTGAAAAGCACAAGTAACCCTGCTCCGGTGGTCGGTCCAACGACGAAGGCGACGTGGTGTTCGGGTGGGTTGCGGGTGTTGCGTGCTTACGCCCCTCTGTCGCCCCGGACGGAGTGGTGCGAGGAGGGCGCCGACGGCAGCCCACCCCAAAAAAAAGGCGTTGAAAAGCATATAGCCTGTCACATCGAAACCACTTAACCGATTTTGATGAAATATGGTACAGAGATGAACTAAAGCTTGAGAAAGGATATAAGGCTACTTTTTTGTCGCGAAAAAGGGGTTGAAATAGGGGAAAGTATTTTCTTTTTACGTCGTCTTATTTCTTGGGGTACACGAGCACTAGCAAAAGATTTTAAACTTTCTATGCAATTCTCTTTCTTTTGTTGTAAGTGAGCTCTAAGAAATTATTTTATTAAAATCAACTCCTAAAGGGGTGCAAAATATATAGCCGAAATCATTAGGCCTAGAAACATGGAATTTTGTATAAAATTGCCTTTCTTGGGGAAAGAGAGATTTTTTGCAATTTTAGCCCTAAGGGTGTGAAAAGCGTTTAACCGAAATCACTGAGCCTAGGAAGGATCCTTTTAGTACACGGTCGGCTTTCTTGGATTACCCCCAGATTTTCTTAGTGCTCACTTACCAAGCACTATGAAAAAAATTTTAGCAAGGATAAGCGAGCTCTAACAAAGAATTTTTGGAAATTCAGCCCCTAAGAGGGTGAAAGCGTATAGCCAAAGATACCGGGCCTAAGAATCTGAAATTTTGTATACCGATCGGTTATTTGGGGCAAGCACTCACTAAGAAACAATTTTGGGCTGCCCCAAAAGGATAAAACACATATAGGCGAAGACATCCAGCCAATGATATATCATCATTATCTTGCTCTTATCCTAATTACTTTGGATCGACGCGATATGTAGGTACTCTTCTGCCATCGTAGATATATTGCAAAGGTTCTAGCAACATTTTATGACCTGGCGCACGACATTGTTGGCCAGACGGCATCACCAATTGGTCCAGGTCGATGTAAATCTTTGTCTTAGTAGTATTTTGCGACACCCACGAACAATGAAAGCGTGGTAATATTTCTAGCAGCTACCAGACAGTAAGTTACAATCAAGATATTTTTCTAATTTTCTATCTCTACAAATAAATAAATTTGAAGCGTCTGTTTATCTATCAAAATAATAGGTTTTATTTATGCTCACACAATACGGTCCAAATTTTTTTGTCTGTCTATCTATTCGTTACAGGTAATCTTCAAAATGGCTGGACCGATATTGATTATATTTTACCATCAGGTCTACCAGTCGTACATAAGGAAGAATTTAGACTATATTTTATCCCAGGCTATATTTTATCCCGGTGTGACTGAATTAAGTCGATTTTAAAATTATTTCACTAATGGAAAGCTATTTTTAAGCGAATAACATATTTAAGCTATTTTTATCCCGATATTCCTACGGGATCGGGAACAATGCTGGTGAAATCACGGGAATTTAATGGTTTTAAAAATTAATTCACTAATGAAAAGCTATATTATCAGTGAATACCATATAAAGGCTATTTTCATCCCGGTATTTGCCCAGGAACGAGAACTATACCGGGGGATGTCGACCAATTTTTAAAATTCTTTCACCAATGGAAAGTTACCTATGTTGTCAGCGAGTAACATAGGCATTTTTTATCTCGGTATTGGCATGGGAATGGGGTCTACGTGAATGAAACTGCGGGTGTTTGATTGATATAATTTTTTTTCACCAATGGAAAAGTACGTTATCAGAGACTAAGGAAAGTCATATTTATCATCGTATTTGCACGGCAATCTGAACTACAAGGCTGGAAGTAATATTCAAATGTGAAAGTTTGTGAGGATATTTGGATGTTTGTTCATCACGCATCACGCAATCACGCTTAAACTGTTGAGCAGATTTGGATGAAAATTGACACGTAGATAGAGTATTTCTTAAATTAAGAAATGTAATACTCTTTATGCCGATAATATTCTTTGCGTTAATAGTTCAATATGCAAGTAAATTTTTACGCGGGCGAAGCCGCGGGCAAAAGCTAGTATATATATATATATATATATATATATAATTATTAAAAACAAAATTTAGAGAATAATAAATATATAAGACATAATTTGTACTAAATATTATAAGATTCTTAATTTTAAATGTTTATTATTGATTATTTAATATTTTAAAAATAAATTTAATAATAAATTCAAAAATTGAATTTAAGGTTAAGCAGACAGCTTCATAATTTTGTGTCACAGATGCGCGCGCATCTTAAAATTTCACTCAATGAGCGGTTAAGCAGACAACTTCATACTGTTAATTTTGTGTCACAGATGCGCGCGCATCTTAAAATTTCACTCTCATCATTTTTTCATAACGCGCCTAAAGAAGTATAACTTCAAAAAAAGAGTCCTTCAGTGAACAAACTAAGGGTTACATTCCTCAGACCCACACCGCAGCAGATTCCACGCAACTAAACCCGTAGGTATAGGTTTTCATAATTGATATCAGTGTCGTGTCGTGTATAGTAGGAGGTGTACGGGGTGAGGAAGAATATACATATTGATAAGTTTATCTAATACTAGCAAATTCCTGTGGTTTTTTTTCGTACCCTTGGAAATACAGGGATAAAAGTTAGCCTATGCTAGTCGTTGAGAATGTAGCTTTCCATTGCTGAATTTTTTTAAACGGGTTAGTGATTAAGGCGTCAAAGCGTAACAAACAAATAATCCCCAATTCGCAAAATCTAATACGATTTTATTGATGTTTGTGTATGGTAATAGGTTAAGAATACAATGTGTCATCGTCTTTTTGCGAGACGATTCATAAAAACTGGCTAACTATCCTTAGGAGGATGGGTAGGAGCACTCTCTTGAGAAATTTATGAAACCAATTGCGGTTGGCATTCCGCAGGCGGAGAGGAGCGGTCAACCATGGAGGTAGTAGCATTATCCACCTTCGGGAAGGCCGAGCAGTCAACGCCAAGAGAGTAATAGATGCATTCCATGTTTATGAGTTGTACTTAGCTATATACATCAAAAATAAATACAAATGATACAATTTGTGTTGAAATTCACTTGTTGGGAACGTAGGGTGAACGAATTTTATAGCTGTGGTTGTTATTTATCTGAAGGTTAGCACGCGATCTAACGTACCAACTTTAGCGTGGTGGCTTTGAAAGTTAATAGCTTCCATACCATAGACTACCTTGCTCTGTGATAGCCTCTTTGATGTGTTTCGTCAGCGTTTTGACATTTCAGTGAGGTCACGCACGATTCGAGCGTACGGCGTAGTAGAACTTAGTCTAGCCATAAATATTGCTACATAAAAAAGAACTATAATATTACATACTAGCAACCCGCCCTCGCTTCGCTTCGGTTATAGTCGTTTTACCCGCGTAGTTCCCGTTCCCGTGGGAATACCGGGATAAAATATAGCCTAGTTTACGCCCTGATATTATAGCTTTCCATTGGTGAAAGAATTTTTGAAATCGGTCCAGCCGTTTTGAAGCTTTTCCGGAACAAACAGACAGACAAACAAAAACTTTTTAATCGCTATTTTAGGCATAGGTGTCGTGCAAATAACCACGTGAGCATGAAAAAAGCCTATTATTTTGACATTACAGACACTCCAATTTTATTTATTGGTATAGATGAATTTGGAACTTGTCATTCTCTCGCGTTCTCTCGTAAATGTTATTACTTACCATAGAGTAATACTAGGTATATATTGGAAATTACTTACATTCTGTATTCTCATTTTTTTGCGATTATACTATATATATGTTAAGTATTATTGTGTTAAAACAGAGTAAGGTGATAAAAACAGTATCTGTAATAATATTATCTACCTTTTTTTTATTTTGGGGGCGGGCTCCGGTCAGCGCATCCGCCGCCGGGCTCCGTCCGGGGCGACAGAGGGGGGGGGGAGAGATTGGGCGGCGCGCGGCCCCGTAACCCACCCTATAGCACAATGCCTTCGTCATTGGACCGGGGCGCAGAGTTTCTTGTCTTCGGTGGTCGGCCCGACGGAATACCCTGTGGGGGTACCCTCTCCTATCAATGTCTCCTTCCTGGGACGTCGACGTCGCGTGGTTAGCCTCTCCGCGGGTGATGGTCTAAATGCCCGGTTCGGTCACTCGCAGCCTATACTAGGGCAGCATCAGGAGCTGGTACTGGTGCCTGCGCCGCCCCAGTCACCGGTGGCGTATCGCATTCGCGTGGAGGCGTTCCTCACGCGCATGATCCGCCGCCTCCTTCCGTCCGAAGGTCTCGAGGCGGCGACTGCGTCCCAGTTCCTGACGCTGGCAGGCATCTCCCTAGCTATGGTCGGCAGCGTCAGGTCGGCATCGATTATTGCGACGACGGCACACACCTCGTGTATGCTGCGCCATGTCCTCGTCGTAATTGCAGTGGTGGCAGGACGGTATGACTCTCTCCTCACGACTGTGTTTCTTGGTACTTGGCGAAGCAACCGTGCCCCGTTGACACCTGCACCAGTTGGCAGAAAAGCACCCCGTGCCGCCGATCCAACCATTTCATCAGCACCGACCGGAAGGCCTCGACGGTCCTCACACCGAACCGAGGCCCCTCCAGCCAGACTGCCCAACGGGCAATGACGGGCGGCGGGGGCTCGGCGGGCGTCGACCCGCCAGGCGGCAATCTCTCTAATCAAGACAATGCCGCCTTCAACTCGCGTCTCCGACACCTGCCGGTATAACGCGGCGAGCTTCTCTCTCTTCGCCTCCAGGTCCCACGGGAAAGTCCCAGCCAACAGGCACGCTGCCTCCGTCGCCACCGTGCGGTACCCGCGTATGGCCCTGACCACCATGGGTCTTTGCGGACGCCGCAGAACAGTCCTCGGACGGACGATCGAACATCGCCCTCACCGGTGCGTCGTAGAGGATCATCGTCCGGATGACTCCGCGTACAGCCGTCGAATATTATTCGCCTTAGTTATGTTTTCAAGTGCAATATTTGCAATTGTCTATTCCTCAAATAATAGGAATAATAAAACGTTCAGAATTTTAAACAAAAAACGATTTAACCGTCCATTAAAATAATCACAGTAAAAGGTGCGCAAAAAAGTAACCGACGAAATTATTTTCGAAAATGATGTTATTTCATGAAATAAATTTAACACTAGGTACATCCTATCGTGTATTTTTATAGATGATTTTTAACTTATATGATAGGTTGGTTTTTGCGTAAGCTATATTTTTTATAAGATTCTTAAGAATGTGGAAAACTTCTTTATCTCAGCCTATACAAAGTTCCATTGTTGGGCTTAGGCCACAATGGGAGAAGAATTGACCTACTGTTCCACGCTGATCAGACGTATTGGAATAGCGTTTTGTTTCGAGTTTTCCTTCTCTTGCATAGTAACATTTACATATTATAACCCCTTCATTTTTTACAACACATATTGGTTTTATCACTAAGGCTTTGTTAGCTGACAGGCCTTATTACCTGAACCTACGTTACTTCATAAATTAGAAAGACAAAATAATACCTACGATTTAAATAAATATACGTATATACATAGCTTTTTTCATAAATTTATCCGTCAGTCTATCGATGTTCAATGTTGGACAAAGGCGTTTTCAAGGCACCAATACTGCCATAATTACCACACGCTATCGTTTCAAGGCATTTTTCCCCTGGTAATCCGTCAGCCGGTTTTTATAACTCCCACGGGAAAATACGGGTGACACGTTATCAATGTATCACCAAATGCGTAGCATAACTTATGTTTATAATATCTCTTCATTCATGTACAAATGTATTATTTTTATTTAAAGGACCAGTACAACAATGAGCTAACGAACTTTTACTTAAATTATAATAAAGTTGGTGACAAAATATCATCTTATAACACCTACTTTAAATGTAAGCAGTGAAAAAGAAATGCCTTCACGAAAAAACCTTGTTCGTGTACAATTTTTCTTTCGACTTTTTAATTAGTCTCGTTTCATTACTCAAATCGGATTTGCGTTCGCGTCCGTGGCTTTTAAGAGAAGCCTAATTTCGTCATCTAAAATGGAATAGAAATTAATACCTCGAATAAGAATTTTATAACTCGAGATATCATTTTAAACTTGACATTTATTGTCTTGACGTTTTTTCAAAACCGGTGTTGATGCCATGATCATCGTCATGCTGTCTTTTTTATGTGAAACATCTATAGGCAAAGGTAAACCTGATTGCGGGCGTGGCGTAAACAGGCAGTGGCGACACAACGCTATGACATATGATGGAATATGCGAGGGTAAACCTGATCGTTGGCGTGGCGTAAACAGGCCGGCGACGTAACGCCACGCTATATGATGGAATAAATGTACTATACGTAGTAATGTGTCAGTGAAACGGAGCGAAACGAATCATTTAAATATACTATATCGTAATATTTTATTTATACATTATACCATATTAGGTCCTGTCGTAATCTGTTCTTTTATGCATACCTTTTTTTTTTTTGGGGTGGGCTGCGGTCGGCGCGCCTCCGCACCACTCTGTCCGGGGCGACAGAGGGGCTTAAGCACGCAACACCCGCAACCCACCCGAATACCGCGTCGCCTTCGTCGTTGGGCCAACCACTGGAGCAGGGTTACTTGTCATCAGTGGTCGGCCCGACGGAATACCCCCTACCCGGGGCAACCTCCCATCGGGGTCTCTACCCTCCCCTTCGGGGAGGATGTCGGTCTATCCTCACGCGGTCGGCCTCTCGGCGGGTGACGGACTAATCCCCGGTCACGTCACCCGCGGCCTCGGCTAGGGCGGCATGGCACGCAGGTAATCCCGCCTGCGCCGCCCCAGTCGCCGGCGGCGGGTCGCATCATCGAGGCTGTGCTCCTCGCGCTCGCGACCCGCCGCCTCCTTCTGCGAGATAGCTGCCTCGCAGAAGGCTGCGACCGCGTCCCAATTCCTGACGCTGCCGAGCATCTCCCTAGCTATGGTCGGCAGCGTCAGGTCGGCACCGATGATTGCGACGAGTTCACGACGCGGCTCTGCCCAAGCTGCACAGACCTCGAGCGTGTGCTGCGCCGTGTCCTCGTCGCAGTGGTGGCAGGACGGAGTTCTCTCCCTCCTAGCGACCCTGTACAGGTACTTGCCGAAGCATCCATGCCCCGTCAAGACCTGTACGAGTCGGAAGGAGAGCACCCCGTGCCGCCTTTCCAACCACTGCATCAGCACCGGCCGGAAGGTCTCCACGGTCCAAACACCGTATCGAGGCCTCTCCAGCCGGTCTGCCCAACGGGCGATAACGTCTCGGCGGGCGTCGACGCGCCAGGCGGTGAGCTCCCTCAGGGAAACAACACCGCCCCCCCCGCGCACCCCCGACACCCGCCGGTACAAGTCGGCGAGCATTTCCGCCTCCAGGTCCCACGGGGGAGTCCCGGCCAACAGGCACGCCGCCTCCGTCGCCACCGTGCGGTACCCGCGGATGATCCTGACCGCCATGACCTTCTGTGGACGCCACAGAAGGGCCCTAAGTCGGGCGGTCATGGATCCCGCCCACACCGGTGCGCCGTAGAGGGCCATCGACCGGATGACCCCCGCGTACAGCTGTCGACATGCCGCGCTCGGTCCGCCCACATTCGGCATCAGCCATTATAGGGCGGACGCCACGCCGACGAGCCGTGGGACGAGCCTGCCCGAATGCTCCCGAAACCACCATCGCCCGTCGAGCACCAGGCCCAAGTACTTCATATGGGCCTGGATGCTGATCCCAACCGAATTGACGGTGATCGAGACGCCGATGGGAGGGTCCATACGGGGCCCATGGAACAAGAGGGCCTCCGTCTTGTCCAGGGCCACCCTCAACCCCAGCGCCTCGATCCGCCTGACGACCTCTTCGGTGCCTGAGGTCGCCAGGCTTACCGCCTCTTGTAGCGTCCCACCGCGGGCTGTGACGAGCGTGTCGTCGGCGTAACAAATCACGCCCAGCCCGGGTGGGAGGCTCCCCCGCAACGCCCAGTCGTAGCCGATGTTCCACAGGGTGGGTCCGAGGACCGACCCCTGTGGAACACCGCACGTCATGGGCGTTCGCACAACGTCCCCTACTCGGTTGGCGTAGAGGACCCCTCCAAATAGTCTGCCACCAGCCGCCTCAGGTAAGCTGGCACTCCGTGGTAACGGAGCGCCTCCCTGACGCAGCTGAATGGCAGACTATTAAATGCGTTGCCGATGTCTAGGGACACCACCAACAGCACTCCCCCGCCGGTGACGGCCTCAGTGGCCACGGCCCTCAGGCGCAACAGGGCCTCGATTGTCGAACGACCCCTCCTAAACCCAAACTGGGCGTCCGACAGATCGGGCCCCGTGCCGACGAGGTGCCGCTCGATGCGGCAGCTACCACCCTCTCCAGTAGCTTGCCCATATCATCGAGCAGCACGATAGGCCTGTAGGCCGATGGCGACTCCGGAGGCCGTCCCGGCTTCGGCAGCCTCCCCTCCTTCCAGCACCCAGGGAACCGCCCGGACGCTAAACACGCGTCGAACAGCTCCCTTAGGCGGGGACCCAGATTGTCCAGGACCAGGGCCAGCACACGGTTTGGAATACCATCGGGCCCGGGGGCGTTGGATTTTCTGCGCATGCGCGCCACCGTCGCCCCCATCTCCGGTTCCGTGATGGGCGGAACACTGCCACCATCGCCCTCCCGGTCATTGTCTGGCGGCGCCATGACCGGGGGCGTGTGTTCCGCCCGTCGTGGAAACAGGTCCTCGACGACCCGGGTGAGGAAGCTGGGCTGGAGAATCTCGGTGAGGGGCGGGCCCCGTGCGCGGAGCTTACTCAGCGCCGCGCCATAGGGGCGACCCCAGGGGTCACGGTCGAGACTCTCCAGCATCTCCCGCCGACTGGCGTCCTTGGCGGACCGGACGGCCAGCCTGAAGGCCGACCGCGCATTGCGGTAGCCCTCGTAAAGCTGGCCCTCCAGTTCCGCGCTGCGATGGCGCTGCCGGCTGCGGGTGTAGGCCCTCCGGGCGCGAATACACGCGGCCCGGAGATCCGCCAGCTCCCGGGACCACCAGTGGACAGCCCTCCTCGGGGGCAGACGCCGTACCCGGGGCATGGCCGCATCGCAGATCTGCGTCAACGCACTGCGGATGCGGCCAGCCTCGGCGTCCACCCCGTCCAACTGGTTGGCAGAGGACAGCCACGAGTGAACGATGGCTGCCTCCGCCAGCAGGTCCCGGTCTAAGCGACCCACAGCCCATCGCGGGAACGCAGGACGCCCAACCGCCTCGTGACCCCTGCCGGGCGCCAGGATTGTCAGGGAGACCTCCATCCGGATATACCGGTGGTCCGACAAGGTCTCAACCTCCTCCTCGACGCACCAGCTCCCCACGCGTGTGACATCAGGGCTAGCGAACGAAAGGTCCACTATCGACCCGCCCTGATGTCACACGCACGTATGCACCGAGCCTCTGTTCAGCAAACAGAGGCCCAGTGCCGCCGCCCAGTCCTCGACCGCCCGTCCTCGGTCGTCCGTATAGGAGGACCCCCACGCCACGGACTTGGCGTTGAAGTCCCCCAGTACGAACACCTGGCGCGGTGCCAATCGCCGTAACGAGGCTCCCAAGATGGTAAGGGAGACCCCGAAATCAGCCGCTCTCCAGGCAGGGGAGAGATATACTCCAAGGAGCGTAATCTCTCCCCAGTCCGCCGCGACGTATCCGACGCCCCTGTCCCTAAGGATCAGAGGCGACGAAGGCCACGACGTGGAGGCGACGATTGCCACGGTACCGTCGGTGCTGCCCAGCCAATTTGGCTGGTCGGGCACCGCGTACGGCTCCCCGGCTACGGCTACTCCTATCAACCACCCCGCCATGGCTTGCAGGAAAACGTCCTGCGCACCGGCGGAGTGGTTGAGATTGGCTTGGAGGAGACGGATGGATACGGGGTCCATTAACGGTCCGTATCCATTGTCACCTCCTCCGCGCTAACGGGTGATCGGGTCGCGCTCGGAACGGGGGCTGGCCCGGTCGATGGGCCGCCCCGCCCCTTTGGGGCCGATGCCGGGGGTCTGCAGTCCCCAGAGCCCATGCGGTGTTTGGCAGGCCTATTGCCCGCCGCACACGCGGGGCAGTGGGGCACCGCAGAGCACGATGCCGCCTGGTGTCCAGTTTGACCGCAACGGAAACATAGCCCGCTGCAGTCAAAGCAGTTTTTGCATGTCGGTCGGGTATGCCCGACCGCCATGCATTTGTAACACCTCGCGGGCCGGGGCTCCAGCACGGTTATCCGCGCTGAACTCCAACCCACGAGGAGCCTGCCTGAGTCGGCCAATTGCTTGACCGACTCCACTGGGCACTGCACCCAGACAGCACCGACGCCGCCCGGACCAGGGCGGATGGTTCCAATCCGGACGGCGTCCGAGGAACATCCGGTACGCGCCATAATGGCCTCCCGGACGTCCTCCACCGTCACGGAATCGTCCAGGCCTGTCAGGCGCATCTCTGCGCACTTGACAGGCCTGGCGATTCGGACACCATTCTCTGGCCCGAACAGCCCCCGCAGCTTCGAAGCCACACTATCAGCCGTCTTCGCGCCCTCGGCCCCAGGGAACTCGAGAATTCGAGCCCCTGTCCGGGCCTTGCGGGTCCTAGCCTCGACGCCTCCGATGTCGGAGACGTCCAGCTCCCGCCGGGCGCGTCTTAGGACGGCCTTATAGTTCAGGCCCCTCTCAGCCGCCTCAGGCAGTACGGTGATGACCACCGCGGCCGTCTTCGGCGACTTGAGGCCCCTGCCCCCTCGGTCGTGTATGCCCGACCGCCATGCACTTATAACACCTCGCGGGCCGGGGCTCCAGCATGGTTACCCGCGCCGAACTCCAGCCCACGAGGAGCCTGCCTGAGTCGGCCAATTGCTTGACTGACTCCACTGGGCACTGCACCCAGACAGCACCGACGCCGCCCGGACCAGGGCGGATGGTGCCAATCCGGACGGTGTCCGAGGCACACCCGGTACGCGCCATAATGGCCTCCCGGATGTCCTCCACCGCCACGGAGTCGTCCAGACCCGTGAGGCGCATATCTGCGCACTTGACGGGCCTAGCGATTCGGACTCCATCCTCCGGCCCGAACAGCCCCCTCAGCATCGTGGCCAAACTATCGGCCGTCTTCGCGCCCTCGGCCCCAGGGAACTCGAGTATTCGAGCCCCTGTCCGGGCCTTGCGGGTCCTCGCCTCGACGCCCCCGATGTCGGAGACGTCCAGCTCCCGCCGGGCGCGTCTTAGGACGGCCTTATAGTTCAGGCCCCTCTCAGCCGCCTCAGGCAGTACGGTGATGACCACCGCGGCCGTCTTCGGCGACTTGAGGCCCCTGCGCGACCTTTTCCCCTTTCTGCCGGCTCCCGCCTGGGGAGCGGCGGCTACGGCGGCACTCTTGGCTGCCGCTCTCCGCTTCTGGCCGCGTGCCTTCCTGCTCCGCTCAGCCACCTGCCAGCCCTGTTCGAGCCTGGCAGCAGAGCTGAGCGCAGCAGGAGCGGTCGCGGGTGCGCTGGCCGGCGCCTGCGGTGCAGCCGCTGGCGCCGGCCGCGGCCCGGCCTTGGCGGGAGCTGGCACCTTGCCGGCCTTCTTGGCCCCCTTGGGCCCAGCGGCGGCCGCAGCGTAGCTCACCACGCGGCCGCCCTGACAGGGCAGCGGGGTGGGAGCCGACGCTTGCGGCCGCCTCGCCTTGTCCGCGGCGAGCGGTAACGCCACGCTATATGATGGAATAAATGTACTATACGTAGTAATGTGTCAGTGAAACGGAGCGACGCGATGTTGTACGTAAGCGACTGTGCGATGAATTAATTATATGATTGTAGTGTAAATATTTTAAATAATCATTTAAATATAATATATCGTAATATTTTATTTATAGATTATACCATATTAGGTCCTGTCGTAATCTGTTCTTTTATGCATACCTATATACTTGTACAAAATAATTTAGATGTTTCACATCTGCCAGGCGTACCGAACGACGGCTCACTTTTTTATCCTAAATATTATACTTGGGGTTGATGCAATATGTACTCTGTTCTTGTAGTAGATATTGCAAATAGTTTAGGTAATAGTTTTATGACCAGCCTTTTTTTTTTTTTTTTTTTTTTATGACCAGCCTGCCCGCCTGTCTGACGTCATATCTCCTTGGGAATATAATTATTGACCAGAAGGTATCAGAGGGACTTAGTCCTGGCGCATATAAAACTCTTATTCATCTTTTACGACATCTAACTGAAGTACATATCTGAAGTATTTGGTGATATTCTTAAAGGAAAGGCTGTTTTTGCAAGCTGGTGCAATAGTCATTGCTTCCAGAAATCGCCTAATAGACAAACAATTGGAAAAATATTTTTAGGTAGCACTCAAAGTAATAAACTGCACAGATGGCGTAGTGGTTAAGATAGCGACCTACAGCGCCAGTGTCGAGGGTTCGAATCCCACGCAGGACAACACTTTGTGCGAATCACATATTGTTGTTCTGAGTCTGGATGTAATTTGTGTCCCTTAATTATATGTTTGTAAAGTCCCCCGCAATACAAGGATTATTTCCTTAGTGCAGGGTGTTTGTTGTCTTTTATAAAAAAAAAAAACCTTTTTCATAAATTCTTATAGTTTTTTTACTTATCAATAATGAATTTCATTACTTGTTACGGTATTTACTTTAAATTTTTCAAAAGCGATTGCAAATCAGTATCGATACTTTTCAATTGATAATGATTAAGTACTGATACTAGACGACCGATATAGTAGCGATACCTCATTGGTATTGTTTTATCCCTAAAAATTACTAACTAAAACAATAATGAGACGCGCGGGGCAGCAACCACGCGGGCGGCGGGCGGTACCTGCCATATCAGCACGTTCATGCTTGCATACATTCGATTTGTAGGTACAATACATAGGTCGCAGTTGGTAGTCCGGATAATCGCGAATTCGTATAACCGAGGTCCGGATAATCGAGTTTCTACTGTATTAGATTAGATAAGTGACCGAATACTTTTAGTACCTAATCCTTACTAATATTATAAATGCAGAAGTTTTTTGTTTGTTACGCTATCACGCTCAAACCACCGAACCGATTTCAAAAAGTCTTTCACCAATGGAAAGCTATAATATCAGGGAATAACAATAGGGAACAACAACAACCGGAATTTTATTCCGGTATTCCCACGGGAACGGGAACTAAGTGGGTAAGGCGACTGAAACTGAAGTGAAACGAGGGCGGGTAGCTAGTATTTTTATAAACCATAGACTAACAACTATATCTATACCTAACCTAACCTAACCATAGACTAATATCATTTAAATTTATTTAGAGTATAATAAACTCATTTGCAAAAAAAACGGGCGGTTTTGATTTTCATTCATATTTAAAAAGATACAATACCAAAAAGGTTTCAATCGTTTGTACACGTTACTGGCCGGTTTTAAAAATGCTGTGGTATTTAAAAAAGTACGTTCTAAATTCAATTTTTCATTTGATGTTCATTTTTACAGAAAACCCCTTTTTATCCTACATTTTTGGCGCGAAGTTCCAGAAGTTAACATCGACTTTCATAACTTTTATTCAATTTTTATCGATTAATTTCATATCCTTGACTGTCAAAGCTTTATTTAATGCTGTTTGGCTGTATCAAAAATGGTAGATAAAGTGGTAAAAGCTACCAAAATTATCGCGCTGCTTGAAGAGGGTTGCAGCCAATGTTTCGTGGCTAGGAGGCTAAATGTTAGTCGCTCGACAGTCCAAAGGACCTGGCAGCGATATCAGGAGACTGGTTCCGTCGAGAGAAGGCCTGGTTCTGGAAGAAAACCATGTACCCAACCACGGGATGATCGTTTTCTTGTGAGTCGCGCATTGAGAAATCGCAAATCTTCGTATGTGGATCTTAAGAACAACCTCCAAGAAGTAAGAAATGTGCATATTAGTCTATGGACGGTCAGGAGGAGGCTTCTCGCTGCCAATATACGCAGTCACCGCCCGGCCCGCGGCCCCAAATTACTCCGTGAGCACAGAGTTCACAGGCTTAGGTTCGCTAGAAATTGTGAATCATGGACTCAAGACGATTGGAATAGGGTTTTGTTCTCTGATGAAGCCAGGATATCTCTGTTCGGTGAAGATCGACGTCGGCGAGTGCTAAGAAGACAAGGAGAACGCTTTGCAGAGGCATGTTTCGAAGAAATCACACCTTATGGTGGGGGCTCTGTTATGTTTTGGGCAGGAATAAATTCAATGGATCGTACAGAGTTAGTCTTCATTGAAAACGGCTCACTGACTGGGCATCGATACATAACGGAAGTTCTAATTTCTCATGCACAACCCGCATTGGCCGCTCTAGGTGAAGACTCGATTTTTATGGACGACAATGCTCGCGCCCACCGATCCCGCGATGTTAATGCGTATGTGCAAGAGGTCGGCATTCGTCGTTTGGATTGGCCAGCTCGAAGTCCCGACCTCAATCCCATAGAGCATGTCTGGGACGTTCTGAAACGGCGTGTGAGATCAGTACACCCGGCTCCGCAGACCATCAGAGAGCTGAAGAATGTGATTACTGCGGAGTGGGAACGTATTCCGCAAGCAAGTATCCGGGATATACTCGCTAGCATGCCCAGACGAATTCAAGCTGTGATTTTAGCTAGAGGGGGTCACACTCGATACTAAACATTTATCTGCTTTTACTTTATTAAAGAAAAACAAACAAAAAAACTTTTTTATTTTTACTTCATGAGCATATGCACTACTAGCGAATATACACTACTAGCGAGGTTTAGCATTATTTCCCATAAATTGTATCTAAATTTTATGAAATACTGATGAAAACGATTATTTTCTTATTAATTTAGCAAATTGTGTGGATAAAACTACCTATAATTATCAAACAAAGAAATATTAACATTTGAAATGGTTCATTGCTTAGGTGCCCGTTTTTTTTGCAAATGAGTTTATAATGAATAACTATTATTAGCAAAGCGTAATTGAAACTTAATATTAACGAGCCTGATGTACTCAAATAGGCCTTGTTATATTTAAGAAAGCTGGTTATAAATAAATTATAATTAACGTGCTCACCTTTTACTCGATTGTCTCATTTCACTGGTTTTATTAAAATCTTACTGTCTATACTATTTTCTATATGTCTATTTTCTATATATACCTTAGATTTTTTTGTTCGCACACACTTAATAACCTGCGGTTTTTGTATTTTGATCTTGTGTCATCATTTTAACTTATATACATACTTCCTACTGCTGGGCTCCTCCTTCATAATAGGAGGGAAAGTGACTTTACTATACCATGCTGGTCAAACAGGTTGGTACAGGGTTTTATTTCGAGTTTTCGTTCTCTTGCATAGATAGTATATGCGCGTATAAAGCGCATATATATATATACTAGCTTTTGCCCGCGGCTTCGCCCGCGTAAAAATTTACTTGCATATTGAATATTATCGGCGTAAAGAGTATTACATTTCTTAATTTAAGAAATACTCTATCTACGTGTCAATTTTCATCCAAATCTGCTCAACAGTTTAAGCGTGATTGAGTAACAAACATCCAAATATCTTCACAAACTTTCACATTTGAATATTACTTCCAGCCTTGTAGTTCAGATTGCCGTGCAAATACGATGATAAATATGCCTTTCTTTAGTCTCTGATAACGTACTTTTCCATTGGTGAAAAAAAAAATAATATCAATCAAACATCCGCAGTTTCATTCACGTAGAAATTCCCATGCCAATACCGAGATAAAAAAATACTCGCTGATATTATAAATTTACACACATACCAAAAAAAAAAATATATAAATCCCAGAAATATCAGAGATATAAATTGCCTATGTTACTCGCTGACAATATAGGTAGCTTTCCATTGGTGAAAGAATTTTAAAAATTGCTCGACATCCCCCGGTATAGTTCTCGTTCCTGGGCAAATACCGGGATGAAAATAGCCTTTCACTGATAATATAGCTTTTCATTAGTGAATTAATTTTTAAAACCATTAATTCCCGTGATTTCACCGACATTATACCCGATCCCGTAGGAATATCGGGATAAAAATAGCTTAAATATGTTACTCGCTTAAAAATAGCTTTCCATTAGTGAAATAATTTTAAAATCGACTTAATTCAGCCACACCAGGATAAAATATAACCTGGGATAAAATATAGTCTAAGTTATTCCTTATGTACGACTGGTAGACCTGATGGTAAAATATAATCAATATCGGTCCAGCCATTTTGAAGATTACCTGTAACGAATAGACAGACAGACAAAAAAATTTGGACCGTATTGTGTGAGCATAAATAAAACCTATTATTTTGATAGACAAACAGACGCTTCAAATTTATTTATTTGTAGAGATAGAAAATTGGAATAATATCTTGATTGTAACTTACTGTCTGGTAGCTGCTAGAAATATTACCACGCTTTCATTGTTCGTGGGTATCGCAAAATACTACTAAGACAAAGATTTACATCGACCTGGACCGGTGATGCCGTCTGGCCAACAATGTCGGGCGCCAGGTCATAAAATGTTGCTAGAACCTTTGCAATATATCTACGATGGCAGAAGAGTACCTACATATCGCGTCGATCCAAAGTAATTAGGATAAGAGCAAGATAATGATGATATATCATTGGCTGGGTGTCTTCGACTATATGTGTTTTATCCTTTTGGGGCAGCCCAAAATTGTTTCTTAGTGAGTGCTTACCTCAAATAACCGATCGGTATACAAAATTTCACATTCTTAGGCCCGGTATCTTTGGCTATACACTTTCACCCTCTTAGGGGTTGAATTTCCCTTCTGCGAGACGGTGATCTCGCGGAAGGAGGCGGCGGATCGCCTGCGCGAGGAGCGCAGCCTCGATGAGGAGATCCGCCGCCGGCGACTGGGGCGGCGCAGGCGCAACTATCTGCGCCTCATGCCGCCCTAGCCGAGGCCGCGGGTGACGTGACCGGGGATTAGTCCGTCACCCGCCGAGAGGCCGACCGCGTGAGGAAAGACCGACGTCCTCCCCGAGGGGGGGACGTCGGTCGATGGGAGGGTACCCCAATAGGGGGTATTCCGTCGGGCCGACCACTGACGACAAGTTAACGCTGCTCCAGTGGTTGGCCCAACGACGAAGGCGACGTGGTTTTTGGGTGGGTCGCGGGAGTTGCGTGCTTAAGCCGCTCTGTCGCCCCGGACGGAGTGGTGCGGAGGCGCGCCGACCGCGACCCACCCACAAAAAAAAAAAGATGTTGAATTTCCAAAAATTCTTTGTTAGAGCTCGCTTATCCTTGCCAAAAATTTTTTCATAGTGCTTGGTAAGTGAGCACTAAGAAAATCTGGGGGTAATCCAAGAAAGCCGACCGTGTACTAAAATGATCCTTCCTAGGCTCAGTGATTTCGGTTAAACACTTTTCACCCCCTTAGGGCTAAAATTGCAAAAATCTCTTTTCCCCCAAGAAACGAAACTTTATACAAAATTCCATGTTTCTAGGCCTAACGATTTCGGCTATATATTTTGCACCCCTTTAGGAGTTGATTTTATTAAAATAATTTCTTAGAGCTCACTTACAACAAAAGAAAGAGAATTGCATAGAAAGTTTTACGTTCCTAGCTCCAAGAGTTTCGTCTATACGCTTTTCACCCACTTAAGGGGGTGATTTTCCAAAAATCCTTTGCTAGTGCTCGTGTACCCCAAGAAATAAGACGACGTATAAAGAAAATACTTT
Source organism: Lymantria dispar (assembly GCA_032191425.1). Taxonomy (NCBI): domain Eukaryota; kingdom Metazoa; phylum Arthropoda; class Insecta; order Lepidoptera; family Erebidae; genus Lymantria; species Lymantria dispar. The sequence goes on along the minus strand of CM063453.1, from coordinate 15,304,186 downwards.
CCCCTATTTCAACCCCTTATACCTATTTTTTCGCGATAAAAAGTAGCCTTATATCCTTTCTCAAGCTTTAGTTCATCTTTGTACCAAATTTCATCAAAATCGGTTAAGTGGTTTCGACGTGAAAGGCTATATGCTTTTCAACCCCCTTTTTTTTTGAGTTGGACTGCGGTTGGCGCGCTCCTCGCACCACTCCGTCCGGGCACCCCAAGAAATACGATGGTGTAAAAAAAAATACGTTTCTAGGCCCAGTGGTTTCGGCTGTATGCTTTTTGGTATTTTAGGGGTTGAATTTCCTCCCCATGTAAATGGAATTTCCAAAACGCTTGAGCGAGTATTTATTTATTTATTATTAGGTGCCTCAATACAAAGATTCGTGGTTCGATCATCGAAAATGACGAATTTCCATACAAAATGTCATCCCTATTTCAACCCCTTATACCCATTTTTTCGCGATAAAAAATAGCCTATGTCCTTTCTCAAGCTTTAGTCCATCTCTGTACCAAATTTCATCAAAATCGGTCCAGTGGTTTAGACGTCAAAGCGTAGCAGACAGACAGACAGACAGACAAACAGACAGACAGAGTTACTTTCGCATTTATAATATTAGTAAGGAATTAGGTGTCTTAATACAAAGATTCGTGGTTCTATCATCGAAAATGACGAATTGCCATACAAAATGTCATCCCCTATTTCAACCCTTTATACCCATTTTTTCGCGATAAAAAATAGCCTATGTCCTTTCTCAAGCTTTAGTCCATCTCTGTACCAAATTTCATCAAAATCGGTCCAGTGGTTTAGACGTCAAAGCGTAGCAGACAGACAGACAGACAGACAAACAGACAGACAGAGTTACTTTCGCATTTATAATATTAGTAAGGAATTAGGTGTCTTAATACAAAGATTCGTGGTTCTATCATCGAAAATGACGAATTTCCATACAAAATGTCATCCCCTATTTCAACCCCTTATACCCATTTTTTCGCGATAAGAAATAGCCTATGTCCTTTCTCAAGCTTTAGTCCATCTCTGTACCAAATTTCATCAAAATCGGTCCAGTGGTTTAGACGTGAAAGCGTAGCAGACAGACAGGCAGACAGACAGACAGACAGAGTTACTTTCGCATTTATAATATTATAGTAAGGAAGGATATATATATATATATATATATTTTATGAGTAGTGTTGCCCAAAAAAGTCTTGGTCTTGCGGTCTTGGTCTTGGTCTTGCGAGAAATGCGAGACCGATTTACATACCTATAAATAGTGATATTATTTTTAATGCCAGGGGGCGATATGGGTATTTAAACGAAATAATAGCATTATATGGATAGGTGAGTCAAGCAAGCGAAGCTGGTGGAACAGCTAGTATTAAATATATCTAGAGGTAGGTAGGTAGAATTATAGGTATAAATATCGTCATTAGCACATTCCTTTTTATTGCGCAACTGTTAGGTATGGGTATCTCTTGTAATGCAGTATGACTTTTTGTCCTTGTAGGTGAATAGATATATTCGAGTGAATATGTTGAATAGAACATAGCTCTGTAAACAAGCCGAGATCTATAGTTTCAAAATAAAACAAGTACCTACCTATTCTAATGAAATAAGTAGGTAGCTATAAGTCGTAAATTTGTAAGTATGCATAGGTATCATAAGTTAGTGCGCGGGTAAGTCACTCTTTATCTGAACCATCTGCAATGACGTAAGAGCGACGTGTGACCGCTAGAACTCAACTTATTTTGCGCCCATTATTAATTGAGCGATCCACCGGTATTGATATATTTATGGTTATGCTAGCTAGTACATATATCAATGTTTATCGGTACCTCGCTAAACACAGCTGTGTTCAGCAAGTACATAGACTAGTAGAATACACCAGTAGTCAGCTCATCAGGGGACGGTACACTGGTGTATTATTTCTAGATGTAGCGAAAGCTTTCGATAAAGTTTGGCATGAGGGCTTAATTTACAAATTATATTTATTAAAAATCCCCGAATATTTAATTCTAATAATACATGACTATCTGAGTCATCGCAGCTTTCGCTATAGGGTGGAAGGGACGTTGTCGACCTCCCATCCTCTCAAGGCCGGTGTTCCACAGGGCTCGGTCCTCGCCTCATTTTTGTTTACACTGTATACAAGTGATTTACCCAAGTTCACTCGTGTGCACACGGCGCTTTACGCCGACGATACCGCACTCTATTGTGCAGGTATGTCCCCGACAACCGTAGTCAATACACTCCAAAAAGCGGTTACCGCCCTTGCCAATTGGTATAGGAAATGGAGAATAGAAATTAATCCCGAGAAGAGCCAAGCGGTCATGTTCACTAAACGAACTGCCCGTCTGTGCTCTCCGGACAGCATCCCTCCTCTCACTCTCTTCGGCCGACCTGTCTCATGGAGCAGAGAGGCCAAGTACTTAGGTGTGACCCTTGATAGCCGACTCACTTTCCTGTCCCACTTGAAGCGGGTCCGCGCGCGCGCCGCCTTCGTGATGGGACGCCTTCACTGCCTATTAAACGCAAAATCAAAACTATCACTTAAAAATAAAGTCCGATTATACACTACCTGCATACGGCCGATCATGACGTATGCCAGTGTAGTGTTCGCGCACGTTAGGCCAAACAGGATCCACAGGTTACAAACACTACAAAATAGATTCATGCGACGGGCAACGGGAGCACCGTGGTTCGTTCGTAATGTCGATTTACACATCGATCTCGAATTGCCGACCATCAGGCAGTATATGAAGCGTTGCTCCCAGCGCTATTTTGACTCTGCCACGACTCACCCCAATCCACTAGTGGTTGGGGCGGTAAACTACGTTCCATCAAAAATATCCGCGGTCCGACGACCCCGTCATCTCCTTGAAGAAGGGGATGATGCCATCACGATCGCCCAAGAAAGGGCCTACACAGCTCGCGCAGCGATAACACATAAAACTGCGCGGTATCGGCCTCGCCGACGAGGTCGAAAACCGCGCCGCGTAAAAATCATTAATCTAAACGTGGCCACGCCCACTTTGCTTTCAGCGACGCCCCGAGCCGAGGTCCGTTCCCCACAGGGGGAGCCCTCGGGCGATGTTCGCTTAACTTACTTACCGGGTTGAGAGCCTTCAGCTCGCCCATTGCCCGCGTTAAGCTGTCAAGGTCATCTGCGACCAACAGCTAAATACACAAAAAAAAAAAAAAAAAAAAAAAAAAAAAAAAAAAAAAAAAAAAAAAAAAAAAGGTACCTACCGATTCCTTGATTTACCCTTTCGTAAACTGCCTCGTCGACGATACCAGCATTCAATCGCCGCGGCGTCAACCTCATGCGGTCAGTATTTCTGTGGCCGAACTTACCTAGGTACTTAGGTAAGTATAAATATACCTATATCCACCTATATTTTTTGTCCACGCGGCGAGTTTGTGGGAGCTGTGCTGTTACTATATTACCTAAGTACCTTGACATTTCTTTCCATATTTTTATACGATATGGTTAATAGCAGATAAATTTAAATGACTACTACTTCTCTTGACGTAAATAAGTAGATATAGGTACCTACATATACACTAGAATCTAATCCGCTATTTTCCCGAAACGTATGTACTTACTCAGTTAATGATATAGAATCATACTATTATAGTATTATTCAATAAAATAAAAACATAAATTCTTCTTAATTGCAATCCGAACCGAACTTTTCCTTAAAATATCATTTTTGCATAACTGTAACACATTTTTGTGTAATAATTTTGTTATAAGTACCTACGTACGCGAGCGCACGAGAGCGGGCGAGCTTCGAGCTACTATGCCTAAAATTATTTTGTTTTACCTATTATTACGATTTAATACGAATGCTATATCGTAGGCATGTTGGCTTAATCAAGGACATGTAACTCTGTTATTAATGAATAATACTACTACGATTACACACCAGAGAGGTACAGTGTCACAAAATCGCGAGCGTTGGGTGCCTACACAGTGACCCTACGTCACTGTGTACGCACGGTGACTGACCTTTAGACCATATGATATTAACTTTTGTATAGATTGCATATTGTATAGACGGTGGAGTGTGAAAAAAACTAAAAACCTTTGTGACAAATAAAAATATTTTTCGTCCAAATCGATTTTTTTTCTAGCCAATCATCACAAGTAGGACCAGTACTATCACCTGTCTTTGTTCTCGGGAGCGGTCCCCTTACACCCTGTATAACCAGCATGGTATAATAAGTTCAATTGCCCTCTTATTGTGGAAGAGGCTCGGGCGCAGCAGTGGGACGTATATGAGCTGAAAGGAATGAAAAAAATGATGTCCAAAAATCGTTATTCTATGACTTACTGACTGATAGATATAGGTACCCATATAGATCACTCAGCCCAATTCCAGATGACCTAGTAAGTTCAAATTTCACATCCAGCTACGTAATTGTATGTATACAAACGAAACAAACCAAAAACAGTTATCAATTTTATTACGTAGGTATGAAACTTAGCGGTTTGTATAGGTAATAATAACAGCAAAAACGTATTTCTTCTTCGTAGGAGAATAAGTCCCACTATGAAAAATATTTTTACCTATTTTCTAGGTACTTTAGTATTTTTACCTATTTGAATGGGATAATGTTTATGGTTAAACGTGAACGCGCGAGTTACAGAGCGCGTGTGTAGGTATAAACGCGCGAGTTACGCCTGCTGTTCCAGCAGGGCCATAGAATAGGAGAATACACTAGTGGTCAATTTATAAAGAACCGATTCACGGGTGTACTTTTTCTAGACGTAGCGAAAGCGTTCGATAAAATATGGCATGAGGGCCTAATTATATTAATATACCTACCTAACATACCTACATTAAAAATCCCAGAATATTTAATTTTAATAATCTTCACTAAACGAGCTGACCACTTGTGACGTCCGCACAGTATCACCCCCCTCACTCTCTTCGGCAAACCTGGCTCGTGGAGCAGGGAAGCCTTGATAGTCGACTCACCTTCATATCCCACATAAGGCAAGTCCGCGCGCGCTCTGCCTTTGTGATGGGCCGCCTCCTACCTACTCAAGGTCAAAGATGTCCTTGAAAACTAAGGTCCGATTATACCCTGCCTGCATGTGGCCTATGATGACCTATGCCAGCATAGTGTTCGCGCACGTTAGGCCACACAGAACGTATAATACCTATTAAATTTAAAGTACAATTTCTTATTTATCTTCTACATATGTGTGTTATTTATAAATCCGACTTTAAATTGTAATTGTCAAATTATTTAAACAAACGAAATAATTTATGATCTATTGAACCGTAACATTTATGTATTGACATGATTAGTATAACGTTTATACACATATGCCATAGATAGTAATATTCCACGGTATGATTAGGTAATGCAACACATTGTGAGTTGATAAGGACCTAAGCGCAACTGCATTTAAATAACGACAGAACTAATAGATAGGTAGGTACCTATATCTATTTAACAACGTTTGTCGGTACTTTAATAAAGAAATTTAACACGTGTAAGGATTTACCTTACACGTGTTAAATTTCTTTATTAAAGTCAACGAATACCTACTAAAACCGTCTTTCAAACCTTCAAGTCAAAGGGCGCGGACATTTAATATATTAGTAGTAGTTGAAAGTGATCATAGGTAAGTATCTAAAACATCATCGGTTTGGTATCAAGTATTTCTGTGTCCATATTTTTTTTATTGTTAGTTGTTAGATTACCTATACGTTTTTTGATTTAAAAATAAAATTTGAAGAAATCCTTACTAATATTATAAATGCAAAAGTAAGCTTAGTTGTTTGTTATGCTTTCACGCTTAAACCACAGAACCGATTTCAAAAATTCTTTCACCAATGGAAAGCTATAATATCAGAGAGTAACATAAGCTATATTTTATCCCGGTATTTCCACGGGAACGGGCACTACGTGGGTAAAGCGACTGAAACCGAAGCAAAGCGAGGGCGGGTTGGTGGTTTTAAATAAAAGAGGAAGTCATTAAATGCTGATCGACATACTAAATTATTTTGTACTAAATACATATAAATATTATTATTTAATTAAAAGCCAAATAATTCAAATACCTACCTATTTAGTATTACATAACATTTAGTATGACGAACCTACTTATCGTCATAATCTCATCATCATCATCGCTTTTATCGAGAGGCCTAAAGCCCACTGCACAGTAGTCACCAATAGGCAGATGAATGGATGAAACTATTATATTGAATTAATAGGTTAAGTTAGGTAGGTACTTGACTTATTAACCCTATACGCAAAAAATATTTTAATTTGTAATTCAATCGCTTGTAATATCACTCAACTTGATAATTTTTGTTTCGAGATTATTATGGCATACCACGGTGCCTAACTAGATTACCTATACACAGTCAAAGTATATGACTATTTGATTAGGTAGGTATATGAATGTTTTGTGTATGCCGCGTTGTGCGTAACGTTTTATCTATTGGCAGTTAAAACGAGACAACTGTTTTACGGGCAATTATTACATACAATATAAATAACTTTCCTTGTGGTGACGGAATAAAAATACAGTTCACCACTACCTATTTTGCCCCTGGATGTCGTAAAAGGTGACTAAGGGATGTGATATGTATTTAACATTTGTGCAAGAGAAGGAAAACTCGAAATAAAACCCTATAGGTACCAACCCGTCTGACCAGTGTGGTAGTATGTCAATTTCTCATGAATTATGCAGGAGACTCGAGCCCAGTAGTGGGACATATACGAGCTCTGATAATGATGATACCTATAACGTGACCATGTTGAGGATCTGATACAAAAAACTAAAATAACCGTTCTACAAGCGTTTTGACATAAACAATATGCTCAAATTATTTTTTTATACTTACATTCCTAGTATAAGTATATCGACGTCGATTAAGTGAAAAACAAAAACACGATGTAAATGATTTACATGCAAAGATACTTTTCTTACCTATATCTTTTATTATGTAGGCACAAAATAGATTGTCATTTCTGTTTTTGTAAATCATACTTTTTATCAAAGCGGTCCCAAAAGATGCTGGTGCGCCGTGCAGTGCTTGCGTTGCCGGCACGTAGCGCTGAGTCCGCTCCAGTGCAGCGTAAGTCGAGACCAGACGGACATAAAACCGTGAAATAAAATGACGGCAATGATCCCGGAATTAGCATAAATTATTATACCTACCGGCCTACTTCTAATTGGGCTTCGATTTTGAATGCCCTTAAACAATTATACCTATACGTGAACGTTATTTGAGTAATTGGTGAAATGTAAACATACCTAATTAACTCAGCATAGGTAACATACTTAATCCGAGTTGAAATTCAAGTAAATTGAATTGAACTCGTCGTACGTAGGTACCGTTTAATCTCTATGCAAAAATTTTATCACTATGCATAGGAATAAGACAGATTGGGAGCGTCAATTGCGTGCTTACTTCTTCATTTATTTACACCAAACCAATTCCAGTTAGGGAGAGGTTAATTCGAGTTTAGAGCAACTCGAGTTAGAAAATCGTTTTATACATTCCTATAGGTTTAGGATATAGGTAGACAGCATAAAAAGTACGTACGCCTGCTCAAATACATACAAGTATATACCTAGCTATCTGGATGGATGTCGAATAAAATTATATGTACCTATATCCATTTCATTGATAGAGATTGAACAATTTTGATCTCAAAATTTACGATGAACCCTACAGTAAAATAATTTTAAGTAGGTACTCCTAAGCATATTTCATTCATGTGGTGACGGAGTAAGAATACAATTCACCATCTACTCTCCTGCCCGTGGGTGTCGTAAAAGACGACTAAGGGATATGATATGCAGATATGTAATATTTATGCAAGAAAGGCAAACTCGATACAAACCCTATATTCCAACACATCTGATCAGCGCGGTATAGTAGGTTAATTTCTCTCCCAAGGTCACTGTACTGTACTGCACGTCCGTACGCAACTCTTAAAAAAAATAGGTACCTAATTGTGACGGTTTGTGTATTCAAATGGTGTCACAACACATTTGAAAAGCATAATAAGTGTATTAACATTACTTTAATTTACTTTCGACGATTTATGTTAATAAAAACAAATTTTGATTTTCTAATTTGTATACCTTTTTTTTTACGGTCGGCGCACTCCTCGCCCGGCTCCGTCCGCAGCGACAGAGGGGCGTAAGCACGCACACCCGTAACCCGGTAACCCACCCGCCACACGTCGCCTTCGTCGTTGGGCCGACCACTGGAGCAGGGTGACTTGTCGTCAGTGGTCGGCCTGATGGAATACCTTCTCCTCGACCGACGCCAGCCCGTTCAGGTAGGACGTCGGTCTCTCTTCACGCGGTCGGGCCTCTCGGCGGGTGACGGACTAACTCCACGGTCCAGGCACCCGTGGCCTCGGCTAGGGCGGCATCAGCAGCAGATACTCGCGCCTGCGCCGCCCCAGTCGCCCGTGGCGGTTCGCGTCGCCGAGGAGACGTTCCTCGCGCATGCGCTGCGGCGCCTCCTTCCACGAGACTACCTACTGCCTCGCAGAAGGCTGCGATCGTGTCCTAGTTCCTGACGCTGTCGAGCATCCAACAACATCAGGTCCATGTACCATGTTGGGCACACTGGTTAGCAAAGTGTTATGACTCATACCTATTCCTGCAGAAGTCGGTAATCTGAGTGCCTAATATTATTAATATAACGTATTATTAATATAACGTCCATATATATTATATATTTAGGAGTGGTAGGACCACACTGTCGACAGTTATCTGTCTACAGCCGCGGGCCGGTCCGTCCGGGGCAGTACCATGCTCTCGCAGAAAATCGACGTCTGAGCAGTAGCAATTTGTTACTGCGCTTCGTTCGGTGAGCGAGAGAGCCGGAAGCCCAACTTTCTGAGGGTGATTGCGTGTGGAGGGTTTTGGTGGTGCCCTTGGTATCACCGAGCCTCAATGCACGCATTCACACTCCCTTCGCTTTCTTGCGGTAGGCAACGGCCTTGTAAAGGTCCATGAGCGGCAGCAACACTTGCCATCAGGTGTACTGTTTGCTCGTTTGCCACCGTTTGCAATAAAAAAAAAAAAAAAATATTACGGCCCGTAGTTAAAAATACTTCACGACATAACTACTGTAACACATTGTAGGTACCTCGGCAGAACTGAGCTTAAATAAAGAGAACTATATATCTATTTAGTTGATAGGTATCTAACCTAACTTAACAAGTAAGAATGTCTTTTATACGCGCCAAATCGTTAAATATTTTAAAACAAAGTCCTCCGGTGGGTGTCTGTCTATTCGCGATAAACTCAAAAATACTACACAGATTTTATGATATTTTCACCAATAGCTAGAGTAATTCTTGACGAAAGTTTAGGTACCTATTTCATTTGTTAGTTTGTATTTTATATTGTAGGAGTCATCGCAAAAATAATGGGAGCGACTGATGCGATCGCCGTGCCATCGGTGCCCCTGTCCCCCTTCCCTGCTCCCGTTCGTCATACCGTCTTGCCTATTTATAAATTATTTAACTATTAGCTATTAGACTTGAGTTATACTACGCAAAATAAGTTACTAGATATCATAGCGACAGTGATGTAAAAATACAATTTATTGTGATAAAATATTAGGTAGGCAGAGGTTTCACTGGTAAAAAACTTAATAAAGAATTTAGTACATTTTGCTAAGATTTATACTTTCTTACTACTGTTTCTCCAATATTCTCGAGAGGTTTTTTATAATAGTGCTATCTAGTAAATTGTACTAATATAACAACAAAAGTAAAACCGTAATCAATAGCAATATGGCATAAGTACCTACCTAAAAATATTAGGTAGCGGTACAATATACATATTTTGGAATACAATATTTTTTTATACAGAAAATATAAACAAAAATCGAATGATCTAAATTCAGTTTTTGGCACAACATAATAACTACACTTGTATTATTCCCAATCACATTACGCTTAACTTTCTAGTCTCATGAGTAAAATTTTCATAGTGTGTTTGCCAATTGACTTGCGTAACCTATAATAAGATGAATATTTTATCGGAAGAGTTGATTTGGAAGATCAACTGCTCAAATCCATGATTCATTCATAATATTACTTTTGACTTAATATCTACAATAGCGCCATCTAATGATTTTTATAAAAACCTGTATCAAAGGGATCTTAAATTTAACGAAAAGTTAAGAATATAGTTCAATAAAGTAAAGTATTAACCATATATTTAAAAGATGGCGTTCTGTATCCTAAAAAGTATTCTTTAAGTTAAAATTCTTCCTTGTATTTTTACTTAAAGAATACTTTTATATGTATTGAATTGAAATTTAATACGTATTGAAAAAAAAAAGAAATAGATGATTATGATAAATAACCATTTTTAGCTATCATAACTCGTTTTTAATCGACTTCTAAAAAAGGAGGAGGTTCTCAATTCGAATGTTTGTATTTTTTTTTATGTTATTTCGTGCATAACTCCGTCGCTTTTTTTATGGGTGGGCTATGGTAAGCGCACACGCGGTCCATTCCATCCGGGGCGATGAAAGGACGGCGCGCGGGCCCATAACCCTCCCGTACCCACGTCGCCTCGTTGTTGGGCCGACTACCGGAGCAGGGTTGTCGTCAGTGGTCAAATAACTCCGTCGCTTGCCAATCAAATTGAAAAAATCTTTTTTGTTGGAAAGAGGGAATGTTAAATGACATAAAATTTATTGTATAAACTGCCTTGTATGGTGACGTCTTAAGAAAACAGGGTCGAAATTCCTTCCTTTGTCATAGGAGTAGTAACTGTCTAATGTAACACCAGGGGAATAGGAGAGTAATTTTCCCCAGTGGTAAGGGTTATATTCAATAGTGGACTATAGGCTAGCAAATGGATAGATAGGATAGGATGATATTTGATTAATTTAGTTGGATTTTTCATTGTCATGATAAATGACTGTTACGTTATTCCAACTGCAAGACCTGCAAGACTTGCGAGACTCTTGCTGCAATACCAAGACCAAGACCAAGACTCGAGTGTGCAATACCAAGACCAAGACGAGACCAGGTGTGCTGTTGCAAGACCAAGACCAAGACTGGTCCAAGTCTCGTCTTGGTCTTGCATTTGGGCAACACTATTTATGAGTGGGCTATGGTAAGCGCACGCGCGGTCCAGTGCGTCCGAGGCGATGAAAGGACAGCGCGCGGGCCCATAACCCACCCGTACCCACGTCACCTCGTTGTTGGGCCGACCACCGGAGCAGATGTGACTTGTCGTCAGTGGTCGGCCCAACGGAATACCCTGTCGGGTAACCTCACCTCTCGACGTCCTGGGACGTCGGTCGTCGTCGCGCGGTCAGCCTCTCTGCGGGTGACGGACAATTCCCCGTTCGATCACCCGCGGCCTCGGCTAGGGCGGCGTTAGGCGCAGATACTCGCGCCTGCGCCGCCCGAGTCGCCGGCGGCGGAACGTGTCGCCGAATAGGAGCTCTACTCGCACACGATCCGCCGCCTCCTTCCGTGAGATTACGGCCTCACAGAAGGTAGCGACCGCGTCCCAGTTCCTGACGCTGACGAGCATCTCCCTGGCGATCGTCGGCAGCGCCAGGTCGGCACCGATAATTGCGACGAGTTCACGGCGATCCCCCTCCCATGCAGCACACTCCTCGAGCGTGTGCTGCGCCGTGTCCTCGTCGCAACTGCAGTTGTGGCAGGACGGTGTGTTCTCTCTCCTGACGATTTGTGCAGGTACTTCCCGAAGCAACCGTGACCCGTCAGCACCTGCACCAGTCGGAAGGAAAGCACCCCGTGCGTCCGCTCCAACCACTCCATCAGCACCGGCCGGAGGGCCTCGACGGTCCTGACACCGTACCGAGGACTCTCCAGCCGGACTGCCCAACAGGCAATGACTTCTCGGCGGGCGTCGACCCGCCAGGCGGTGATCTCTTTGATGGAGACCACGCCGCCGCGGGCGCGCGTCTCCGACACCCGCCGATAAATGTCGGCGAGCATCTCCGCCTCCAGGTCCCACGGGGGAGTTCCGGCCAGGAGGCACGCTGCCTCCGTCGCCACCGTGCGGTAACCCCGTATGGCCCTGATCGCCATGACCCTCTGTGGTCGCCACAGGAGGGCCCTAAGACGGACGGTCAGGGACCCCGCCCACACCGGTGCACCGTACAGGGCCATCGACCGGATCACCCCTACGTACAGCTGTCGGCACGTAGCGCTGGGTCCGCCCACATTCGGCATCAGCCGCGAAAGGGCGGACGCCGCGCCGACAAGTCGGGGAACAAGTCGATGGAGATGCTCCCGGAACCAGAAATGCCCGTCGAGCACCAGGCCCAAGTACTTCATGTGGGCCTGGAATAAAGCGCATATATATACGGATACTTAGAATAATAACGTATAGAAGGATAGTGTCAATACTTCGAACGTTCGAAACATGAATCTAAAGATACTAATGGCGCGCAGACGATTACACACATACACACGCACACCACTATACAAATTATGAAATCAAATTTTGTTTTTATTAACATAAATCGTCGAAATACTTTTAAAAGTAATGTTAAAAACCTTTTTAAGTTTTTCAAATGTATTAGGACACCATTTGAATGCACAAACCGTCATAATTACCTATTTATTTTTTAAGAGTTGCGTACGTACGTGCAGTACAATGACTTGTATATTACGGAACGGTTCCGGCGTAAGCTCCATTAGGCTTCAATTGGAATGCTTCACTTTTTGTGCGCGAACTTACCTTCTATACGTTATTATTCTAAGTACGGATATAATCCTTTAGTCGTCTTTTACACATGGGCACGATAGGGAGTGGTAAAATGTATTCTTATTCCGTCACCACATGGGCATGCCCAGTGTCAATGCTAAGTACATTTATTATTTTCTATAATAAACGACACATTCTAAAATAAGCATTAGTAATTTTGTTAATCAATGTTAAATACAAGTGAGTATTATTACTTATGATTGCAGACTATTATCACCCACTTAATACTTACTAATATAAACTTATTATTAATATTGAACCTGTTTATTTATATATTACTAGCAACCCGGCCTTGCTTCGCTTTGGTTTCAGTCGCCTTACCCGCGTAGTTCCCGTTTCCGTGGGAATACCGGGATAAAATATAGCCTATTTTACTGCCTGATGTTATAGCTTTACATTGGTGAAAGAATTTTTAAAATCTGTTTGGTGGATTAAGCGCGAAAGCGTAACAAGCAAACAAACACACTTACTTTCGCATTTATAATATTGTAAACTCATTATTTACATAAACGTTAATTTTAAACGTAAACATAGTGTAGATTTCACATGAAATTTAGATTTAATCTAAAATTGGTTCGGTTGATCGCAAAGACCAGTCGCGCAAGCAATCGAATTTCTTCGCAATCTAGTCACGTAGCGCCTCGTAGGTCTTGGCTGCTACGTATGGCTACTATAAATATGTCTTTGCATCGTGTAGTTATCTATTTGGATTGAGGGCCCTCTGCGTTCACTGCTAATTCGCATAAGGATGTGACAGAACCATCTGAGGCTAAGGGCCTTACCCCAATAAAAAGAAATCGTATTCCCACTTCTTCTACGTACGTTTTCAAGAAAGTTAAAAATATTTGTTTTATATGTTTTAGTCTCGACATTTAACTTTGACAAGCGTGTCTAATCCAATTGGAACAAATTAAATGACGGCAATAACGAAATAAATTCCGTTTTAAGTTTAAAGTTAAGAAGATCGCTAAGATCTTTTATTTTAACATACGCTATTTTGTTATCCTCTTTAATTAAGTTATCCAATATAAGAGAAGATAATGCTGTAAGTTTAATTTTAATTCACAATTAATAGATTAATTTCTTTCCATGTGGTAATGGACTAAGAATACAATTAACCACTCCTTATTTTACCCGTGGATCTCGTAAAAGACAACTATGGGATATAATATGCACAAAACAAGATCAAAATCTGTGCAAGACAAGGAAAACTCTAACTGAAACCTTATACCAACACGTCTGATCAGCATGGTATAGTAGGTCAAATTCCCTCTCATTGTGGAGAAGGCCCGAACCCAATAGTGGGACTATGTGGGCTGCGATGATGATGACGATGAGATTAACATTTTGCGAAACCTTTTTATGCATATCATGATAACATGCACACACATGGTATTGCATTTTATATAGTGACAAAGTTTTACACCTAATTCATACTATTCATTCAAACACCGGTTTTATCAATTTGCCATCGACAATTTCGCAGCTGAACCACTGGTTTCAAATCAATTTCATAGTATACTTTAAAAGCACTCATTAAAATATCACCAAAACCCTGATTATTTATTAATTATTATAGAATACTTAAATTGAAATCGTGCGGTAGTAAAGAAACAGGGACATGAAATAAACTATGCCCTTTGGACAACCACTGCCATTATCGTTATTGAATAGCAAATAAGGGTGAGTATACACGACGAAAGGGGTGCGGCGACGACGCCACCAAACCGGTCAATATGGCTGGATTACTCGGCTTTGTTTTACTGATGAATAATTGTGTCCAGTATCCGACCGGGATTAAAGCGCTTTCTACTGATTTAATTGACAATCCGAGCATCACTGTTAACTATTAATTGAACAAACTGAAAGCTTGAATAACCACAATTAGAAATAGATTGTATAATACGCTAAAATAATAATAACTGTATTTCTTTTTGCTTTCATAGCTAACAGAATTAGTTAACAGTTTATTGGGTCTGTTCCTTAACTATCGGTACACGTAATTCTGTCATAGATTTAATTCGATATCTATGTATTATGGATTTGTGATGTTTTCGCGATCATTACAAATTCTACTAATATTATAAACGCAAACGTTTGTATATGAGTATGGAAGGATGTTTGTTGCTCTTTCACGCAAAAACTACTGAATGGGCTTTGATGAAATTCCACAATAATACAGCTTATATACACATAGGCTCTGGGTAGGCATATCTCGATATTTCTACGGGAAGGGGAACTATGCGGGTAAAACCGCAGGCCGCTGCTAGTCTACACTTAATATTATAAAGAGGAAAGATTTGTATTTTTGTATGTAACGAATAAACTCAAAAAGTACTGGACCGATTTTAAAAATTCTTTCACCATTGGAAAGCTATAATATCAGGGAGTAACATAGGCTATATTTTGTCCCGGTATTCCTACGGGTACAGGAACTACGCGCGTAAGGCGACTGAATCCGAAGCGAAGCGAGGGCGGATTGCTATCCATACTTCCATACTAATAAAATGCGAAAGTAAGGATGTTTGATTGTTTGTTTGTTTGTAACGCTTTCACGTTTAAACCACCAATCCGATTTCAAAAATTCTTTCACCAAGGGAAAGCTATAATATCAGGGAGTAACATAGGCTATATTTTATCCCGGTATTCCCACGGGAACGGGAACTACGCGGGTAAGGCGACTGAAACCGAAGCGAAGCGAGGGCGGGTTGCTAGTTATAAATAAAACTATATTTAAGGTTTTTATTGCGTTTGTATTTTATGTTTGATTGCTTGACGTTTCGAATACTTTGTGTTATTACATGAACGCCGTAAAGTATTCGAAAAGTTAGGCAATCAAAAATTACATACAAACGCGATAAAATCTGTGAAAATAATATTTATATTATATTATGGAGTTAGGACATTTCGAAGTGCATAGTTTATTCATTGTATAAAAAAGTGTAGTGTAGAGCAGTGACATGGAGAATGTATTCTCTCGCTCCAGTTTATAGCATTTGATCAGCCTCGGTCAAGTGGTTCATATCTTTTTGGAAGTTATCCGTAGCCTATAGCCGTAGTGGAAAATAGAAAATATATGGGCTGAGAATACGAGATATGATATACCAGCGCGTTCCTCACCACGCACCGCTATGTATTGCCACCAAACGCAACACTGGCGTCTCCACGGGCCCTAAAGCATATTAATATGAAATAAATTTTAAGTTCAATACATGTTCAATTTGATTTTCTTCGTATTCTCTTTCGTATTTTTTATCGGAATAAACATTATTTTCGACAATATATCCTTCCGTTCATTATCTTATCGACGTCCTCTGTTGACAGGACTCCCCACGAGAATGTCACGTAGAACGTTTTTGTACCTGCTTCCAAGGGTTCCTTGTGACTTTTATATATAGTCATCTCGTCAGTCCATTTGGCAGGGTCCATCCTAATTTAAAACGAAAAATATAATTTTAAATTTAATTCCATACATGTCTAAGCTTTGCAGAGAAACTTAAAATAAAATTTTATAATAATGCATTAGAAATTAATATAATTGTAATTAGTGATTCCGTGTGGTGACGGAATAAAGATACAATTCACCACTGCCTATCTTGCCCGCGGATGTCGTAAATGACGACTAAGGGATATAACGCGCATATAACATCTACAGACAAACTCAAGAGAAAGAAAACTAGAAACAAAACCCTATACCAACCTGTCTGACCAGCATGGTATAGTAGGTCTATGTTCCTCCTAGTGTGGTGAAGGCTCGAGCCCAGCATAGGGAGGTATATGAGCCGAGAGAATGATATTAGTGATTTGTACTTAAAAACTGTAGTATTTTGTTTTTATATAAACACAGATTTTTGTGGACAAGGTGGCGAGGTTTAAAAGCAAAAAATCATACTTTAAAATTGAGTTTTATAAAGTATGATTTTATTTTTAACACTATTGCTTTCTAATGCTATTTTTAACAACATAAATAACTTTTCATCTACCATTCCTATAGCATTAGTGCTTATTCCAGATCTCTTAAGCTAATTAACGACTATCCTTTGTGCTACGCCATGAGTACGCGTACAATAAATTGTAGTCCCAAATCAGAAGGGAATTGGCCAAGAATCTGTATTAGAACTATGCGGTCAAAGCGAAACAGTGCCGGTCGTATATAGCATTGTTTATTGTTATAACTTTACAACCCTAATGGGACTCTTCATGCAAACTTTGGACAGAGTTATGTGAAACAAATTTGACTAAAGATTTATTAACTTTAAGAAATACATATTGTTGCCTTTGAAAGGTGCTGTAACCGAGGCTATAATCTGGCAACAATATTGCTGGTGAAGATGGCGTTTGAATTGTTTGGAAATGTTAGAATAGTATAAATAGCGTACTTTGATCTTTTTATGGCATTTACTGCTTACGAGTTTTTTGTATATTTTGTACGTTAATACTTCTTACACTTTTTTTTGGGTTGGGTAATGGTCAGCGCACCCGCCGCCCGGCTCCGACCGGGGCGACAGAGGGGCGGCGCGCGTGTAACCCACCGTAGCATGTCGCCTTCGTTGTTGAACCGACCACTGGTACCGAGTTCCTTGTCCTCCGTGGTCGGCCCAACGGAATAGCCCCGCGGGGTACCCTTTCCCGTTCTCTTTCCAGGAAGTCGGTTGCCGTCGCGCGGTCAGCCTCTCTGCGGGTGACGGACTAAAATCCCCGGTCCGACTACCCGCGACCTCGGTTAGGGCAGCGCTCAACAGGTGGAGCGGCGTGAGTACTTGTATCCGATGCCGCTCTAGCTTAGGTCGTGGGAGATGGACCGAGGATTAGTCCGCTACCTGCAGAGAGGTCGACCGCGCGAGGCGCCGGTAATACTGTTGTTTGAGGGAGCGTCGATGCAGATGCTACCTGAAAAGGTAACCTGCCGGGCCGACCAGGAATCGCTAGCAGTCGTGGGCTTAATGACGATGGGGTGGGAACACAGAGGTATATGAGGCCGCACATCGCCCCTCCGTTGCAAATAGAATGAAAGGGTGCATCTAGATCGTAGAAAAAGGCGATGGTCCGAACATATCAATCAAAGACGATAAAGCGCTTCAGGGCTCTCATAACTTGGCATAGGATTTCTCTCCGCTATTTGACTGGTCTATATACACCATGGGGCAAGGGAATTTTGTGTCAAATCGCGCTTACACGTAGATATAATCTCTGGAATGAATTACATACTGCAGTATTTCTCGACCGCTGAGAATGTCTTGAAGATGTTTATGAAGAGCTTTTCTCTCACGATAGGCAGCGACTTGGATGTAATCCTTGTATTGCTGAGGTCCATGGGCGGCAGTTACCATTTACTATCAGGTGAGGTCCTTGTACTTTTGCTACCGACTGGCAATAGAAAAAAAAGCATATAGATAAACTGAAAAATAACCTTAACTAAAAAAAATACCCGTATTATCTCGTCACTATGAAATCTTTTTTTAATTAGATCCAAAATTAATAGTACAATAGGTTATTATACATTATTTCTTATTTTTATTCTATATTATTGACTATTTGTTTTTGAGAATTACTCCTTAGCATTTATTGATAAATGCAGGATGTCATCAGACTTGTAAACAATTTTCAAAGTAATGTTAAATAAAATTATTTTGATGGAAATAACAAACTATAAATATATTTAAATCAGTAACTCTCAATATTTGGCGCAAAAATTCTTACAATAACTGTAACCGATACAGTTGTCCCTCATTAGTGAGCGAAAGTATAACAATGCTGTTAGACAACCCAAATTACATCGTCACTGTGACCGCACCGTCCTCAAATGAAATAACGATTTCTCTTTCACTTATTTGACCTCAAAATTGACTATATACAACTATGAATATAATTATCTATATATATACATGGGTATAGGGAATTTTGACCTTATCATCATCATGATTATGATCTCAGTATGCCCTATTGCTGGGCTGAAACCTCTTCCGCAATGTGAGGCCATTGACTTACTTATACCTCGCTTATCAGACAATTTTCTTTCGAGTTTTCCTTCTCTTGCTACATGTTATATGATGTCGAAGCCTTTAGTCATCGTTTATGACACCCACGGGTAAGAAGGGGGAGGCGGTTGGTTGGTGTCTGGGTTAAATTGTATTCTTGCTTCATCACCAGACTTATTCGAGGCTATTATTTGTCTTTAATGTTGTAGCCTGTGGTGAGAACTTTGTGTCGTGAGCACAGTGCTTTAACTTTACTGCTTATAGGTATGCTATCCTGAGCGCAGTCGCGACGCATTTCAGAATTCTCGTCCAAACTATTTTCAATTGTGACTGTTGTACAAATCATTACAAAGTGACATTGGTTTTGGCTTTGGGCTTGGCTTATACAGTTGCTTATGCTTCGATCCCATCTACTTTTTAATAAAAATATCCATATTGTCAATGCATGTTAATCTAATCTTATGTATCATATTTTTAGATTGTAGCGGTTGCTTCTCATTACATTAGAGCGCTGGGCAAAGTTAATAATAATGAGGGCACAAGCCAACTGATACATGAGCTTTTACACGGACTCATCCAGAACGCCTCACTGTCCAAATATGTTGGTAGGTATATCAAGTTTGCCTTTTTTACAATGTTATCAGTTATTATGTTCTATAGTCGTCTATATACTTCGACGAGAACGAAAGACTTGGTATTGTTATTTATTTTATTCTTAGCGTAATACCACAAGGGCTAGTCACATTAATGAATTCTAATCACGGAGTCCGGCCTAAGGGCCGAACTATAATTCTCAGTCCTAGTTGCTTCCACATTGCTTTAGGTTGCTAAAGAGTAGTAGTAATAGTAGAGAAGCATAACAATGATGATATTATTTAACTGAACGAGAAATATAAGTTAAAATTATCTACATTAAACACACAAATATTTCTGTCGGGTATCTATATATAAATACGTGAAGCAAAAACTTTGTACCTACCCCTTTTTACAAAAATAACGTGAATGGACAAGTATGAAATTTAGCACAGATGAAGTAAATAATGAGGAGAAGTGCATAAAACTGAAATTTCATATAATAATGGATTAGAAATGCGTTAAATTCATTGAAAAAAGCATTACGCACACTAAAATGTAATCGCTACACACACACATACACGTTTGCATGAGTGCGAGAGAGATTGTTGCGTAGCAACGCTTATTTATACACTTTTGTTTACGGTTAAAACCTCTGGTCGAACTGAATGTCAAATAATCAAAATTATGATGACAATATCTAATAGAGATTTGTGCTTATATATTAGTTATTAGTGAAATACAGCTTGCTCAATTTACAATTAGGTGTACATAAATAAAATTAAAGAAAATTTTGTGGCAGAAAAATTAATTAAAATGAATTTTGGCCGAATTTCGACCACACGGCGACCACTAATAGATTTGAAAACGTCTAACCAGTTGGTTTCGAACCGGTTTCATGAGAAAATAAATAATACACATATGGTTTTAAACTTTTAAAACAAGGCTCAGTAGGACGCGTTGCGATCGATTTTAAGGTAGAATTCCTTAAAAACTTTTTCTTTTATTCTACTTTAACACAAACAAACGGCGGCCGACGTCCTGGGAAAGGGACGTCCAGAGGAGAGGATACCTCTAAGGGTATTCCGTCAGGCTGACCATGGAGGACAAGGAATTTGGAACCAGTGGTCGGCCTAACGACGAAGGCGACGTGCTACGTTGGGTTATGGGGCCCACGCGCCGCCCCTCCGGCACCACGGACGGAGCCGGGCGGCTGGTGATCTGACCATAGCCCACCCAAAAAAAAAAAGATACGCAATAATTTAACCCACCAGGCGGGCCAATAAACACAAGAGGTGTTGGTGGCCGACTCAAAAGTAGAATTGAGAGCACAAGGCTGATTGTGGTGCCTTACGCCGTTCTTTTGGCACTTTTGATATCAAATGATATACTATAGAATCCATACGAATAGTGTGTTGAAGTGGTTTCATTTGATTAAACATCTAGTAGATATAATGTTACCACGCGTACGGCTGTATCCAGAGGAGTGCTTTTCGAGGTCCCAAACCTCCCCGAAATGTTCAAAATCTAAAACTATTTTTTTTATTTCACTTTGATTAGATTTCAGTATGACAAACGATCTTCTGATATTTTTCACGTTAAGATATTTTAACATAAATACATATTTTGTTGTCCGATATTAAATCTGGCTACGCCCGTACCTGCGATGCTAATGTATTGAATATCATTTAGCTGTTGTACATTGCAATTTTTCCAGCTTTGAATTAGGTTTTATAAATTAGGAAAGCCTGTACCTTCGATAATATAGGTTTCGTTCTCTATTATATGGGAAGGATAACTTTTCCAAAAACCCTTAAATAAACTTTATTTACTATCCATAGCATGACTGTTCATATTTTTAAAACGATGGATTCTCTATATTAACTGTTATTCAGAATATAATCCTCCTATACTTACCTATAGCAAAAAATTGTAGCCTATATTTTTCTTCAGAATCTAAACATTTTATTTAGCACTAGCAATCCGCCCTCGCTTCGCTTCGGTTATAGGTTATAGTCGTTTTACCCGCGTAGTTCCCGTTCCCGTGGGAATACCGGGATAAAATATAGCCTAGTTTACGCCCTGATATTATAGCTTTCCATTGGTGAAAGAATTTTTGAAATCGGTCCAGCCGTTTTGAAGATTACCCGGAACAAACAGACAGACAGACAGACAAAAATTTTTTAATTGCTATTTTAGGCATAGGTGTCGTGCAAATAACCGTGTGAGCATGAAAAAAGCCTATTATTTAGAAATTACAAACAGACACTCCAATTTTATTTATTGGTATAGATAATCAACTTGTCCATAATATGATGGGTTAGAAATTAAATATCTTGGCGACTGTGGCGGCGCAGGCGCGAATACCTGCGCTTGATGCCGGCCGCGGGTGACTGGACCGGGAAGTTAGTCTGCCACCCGCCGAGGGGCCGACCGCGTAAGGAAACACCGACGTTCTCCCCGAGGCTTGGGGGGGCGTCGGTCGAGGAGAGGGTACTCCCCAAGAGGTATGCCGTCGGGCCGATCACTGACGACAAGTCACCCTGCTCCGGTGGCCGATCCAACGACGAAGGCAACGTGTCACGGGTGGGTTATGGGTGTGCGTGCATACGCCCCTCTGTCGCCCCGGACGGAGTGGAGCGAGGAGTGCGCCGACCGTAACCTGCACCCAAAAAAAAGGAATTAAATATCTTATCGCCTCTTACTTGCCCGTGGAAGTCGTAAATACCGACTGAGCATCAGTGGGAGAATGGTAAGTAGCACTTTCCTTAGAAACTCATACAGCCACTTGCGTTCGCCAATCTACTTTCCAAACGTAGCAATTATAGCAATTTTCTTGGTGACGTCTAAATTCAATAGTGGACGTCGATAAACTGTCGGATGATAAATAATTTGTATTTGTTAAAACTTTTTTAGCACTATTGTGATTTGAAAGGACGAAGCAACACTAAAAAAACAAGCATATTGCTCTAATAATCTGAACAGGATTTGGCATACAACATAATGTTATTAATTAAATTCTATAGGCACTGTTTCATATTTGATTTAGTTTTGTAATATCTTTTATACAAAAGTAGTCATCTTATAGATAAAGTCAATCCAGCAGTATTATTTGTAACCAGCAACCTGCCCTCGATTCCCTTCGGTGTTAGTCGTTTTACCCGCGTAGTGCCCGTTCCCGTGGGAATACCGGGATAAAATATAGCCTAGATTACTCCCTGATATTATAGCTTTCCATTGGTGAAACAATTTTTGAAATCGGTCCAGCCGTTTTGAAGATTACCCGGAACAAACAGACAGACAGACAAAATTTTATTAATCTGTATTTTAGGCATAGGTGTCGTGCAAATAATCGTGTGAGCATGAAAAAAGCCTATTATTTTGATATTACAAACAGACACTCCAATTTTATTTATTGGTATAGAATAAATAAATGATACCAGTTGGAGATAATACATTGGCATCTCTATAACTCGAATTTTAAAAAGCAAATACCGTAAGACGTAGTCTGTAAAATATAATGAAATTTTACTTGCAATTTCATTAGCTCAGTATATATTATAATTACCTACCTGTATCTCTATAACTCAAATTTAAAAAAGCAGACTCCATAAGTCGTAAAATATAATGACATCTTACCTGCAATTTCTTTAACTAAAATCTAGGTAAGCGTAAAAATAGACAGCTTTATTGCATTATTATCATTTTATGTGCTAAAATAAATAATTTTATGTCTACTAAATCAGCGATTTAAAATATTCTCGTATCTATTTAGTTCTATAAAAAGCAAATCAAACTTTAGGTATTTGGTCCAAACACATAACTTAAACTTAAAATTTGATTTATATAAAACTAGTATGAAGAAATAATATAAGTAGGTATTGTTTCCAATGCTTTTAAAGGTATTGTCTGGGGAGAAGGCGAGTGATTTGAGTACCACCACTCTATTCTGAGAAATCTTTACACTCTTACTTGAATTATTTAAAACATAATCTGTATTTTATAATTAAAACGATTTCAATTTTTAGTATAGGTACTGCTAAATTTTTTGTTAATGAGATTGTTTTTGATACTATTGCGTTACTAGTTGTTTTAAATATCGAAGAATATAAATGATGCTACAAAAATTTCATATTTAATTTTATAAAGTCAATTTCAACCGGAACGTTGGCAAAGTTTTTTGCGAAGACCCCTAATTTACTTTTTAAATTAAATAAGTGTAAGTTTTGTCTTTATAACAAGAGTTGTCTCGGAAGAACTAAATATTGACATAAAATTAAATATAGATAAACAGATACTAATGATGAACGGATAAATGACAATATGTATTTTACAAATTGCTTTTTTATTTTACTTATATAGCATAAATAATTAATATTACGATTTTATATACATACATATGAAATAAAAGTATTGTTACTCAATATCGGAATTTCAAGTTTTGTATTTCATTTTAAATTTTTAGACGTTTCGAATACTTTTCAGTACAAGAGAACTAAGGTGTTTCACACTCAATATGACAGTGTTATTATAGCGATATTTATCAAATAAAAAGTTCTGTAATAACGATGACTCAGTAAAAACGATGAGTTGTTCATCTGATAAAAACCTCCATTATAATGATGACTTGTTGGATATGAAATAACGTTGATCACCATGAATAATGAAAATTGTTCGATTCGTTAGTAAAATGAAAGTTAAATACAAATGCGCTAATAGCCGTAATAAGTCCATGAGCAGCAGCAATACTTACCAATCAGGTGTACTGTTTGCTCGTTTGCCAACGTTTGCAATAACGAAAGGCCTAAAAATAGTTTTTTGAAGTGAAAACTTCAAAAATAAATTTGTATACTCGTAAGTCACATGGTTACGCGTCGTGTAAATACTAAAACTATATTTATGCTATATTTATAGCTATGTTTATAGCCATAGATTTGTCTATGCAACTACATTTGTGCCGATAGATATCAATACCAGATAAATAAAAATCATTTACAAATTTTAACAATTTATACAATTTTAATATAAAATGAAACAATTAATTTGAAGGTCACTCTCTATAACGAAAGTCATAAATGGTAAAATTAGTTCTCCAAAACGTAAATTCAGACATATTTGAGAACACTTTTTATAAAACCCTTTGACTTGGGGGTTTCAATGTAAGTAGTAATTAGTCATTTACGATTGAATACTACTACTCCGTGTAGTGACGGAGTAAGAATACAATTCATCTGTAACTCGACCATGGGTGTTGTAAAAGACGACCAAGGGATATAGAATGCATATAACATTTGTGCAAGAGAAGGAAAAATTGAAATAAAATCCTATACCAACACGTCTACCACTGACGACAAGTCACCTCTGCTCCGGTGGTCGGCCCAACAACGAGGTGACGTGGGTACGGGTGGGTTATGGGCACGCGCGCTGTCCTTTCATCGTCCCGGGCGGAATTGACCGCGCGTGCGCTTACCATAGCCCACACATAAAAAAAAAAAACCAACACGTCTAAGTCTACACGTGTAGTAGGTCAATATCCCTCCTATTGTGGAGAAGGCTCGAGCCCGATAATGGGACATGTATGAGCTGAAATGATGATGAGGAGTGAATGATTGAATACATACATAGCTCAGAATAACAGGTGTGCGCTGGATCGAATCTTCGAATCGAAATCGCAGAATTCCGTGTCTATTAGCTTCCTACTTGGCTATCGCTGTTCTTGTTCGTTATTTATCCACACACCATTGACAGTCACTGCATAGATGGCGTAGTTTTTAAGAGCCTAACTATAGCGAGTTCGATGTCCACGCAAGACAATGCTTAGTGCGATCTTCAAATTGTTGTTATGAGTCTGTATTGAATTTGTGTCCTTGAAAAGTATCTTTGTATCTATGTTGTCTTTAAAATAAAAAGATAAAAATGAAGATCTCCTTTTTAAAGATAGTTAATATTATAAACTATTAATATAGCTAATCTATTTTTTTTTTTGTGGGTTCCCACCCACAAAAAGACAGAGGGGCTTAAGCACGTAACTCCCGCAACCCACCCGAAAACCACCTCGCCTTCGTCGTTGCGCCGACCACCAGAGCAGGTTTACTTGTCGTCAGTGGCCGGCCCGACGGAATACCCCCTACGTGGGGTACCCTCCCATCGACCGACGTCCCCCCCTCGGGGAGGACGTCCGTCTTTCCTCACGCGGTCGGCCTCTCGGCGGGTGACGGACTAAACCCCGGTCACGTCACCCGCGGCCTCGGCTAGGGCGGCATGAGGCGCAGGTAGTTGCGCCTACGCCGCCCCATTCGCCGGCGGCGGATCTTCTCATCGAGGCTGCGCTCCTCGCGCAGACGATCCGCCGCCTCCTTCTGCGAGATCACTGTCTCGCGGAAGGCTGCGACCGCGTCCCGATTCCCGACGCTGTCGACCATCGCCCTAGCGATGGCCGGCAGCGTCAGGTCGGCACCAATGATTGCGACGAGTTCACGGCGCTGCGTGGCCTAAGCGGCGCAGGCCTCGAGCGTATGCTGCGCCGTGTCCTCGTCGCAATCGCAGTGATGGCTTCCTACTTGGCTATCGCTGTTCTTGTTCGTTATTTATCCACACACCATTGACAGTCACTACATAGATTTTTTTTTTTTTTTTTTAATGGTTGGGCTATGGTAAGCGCACGCGCGGTCCCGTCCCTCCGGGGCGATGAAAGGACGGTGCGCGGGCCCATAACCCACCCGTACCCACGTCACCTCGTTGTTGGGCCGACCACCGGAGCAGATGTGACTTGTCATCAGTGGTCGGCCCGACGGAATACCCTTTCGGGTAACCTCACCTCTCGACGTACTGGGACGTCGGTCGCCATCGCGCGGTCAGCCTCTCTGCAGGTGACGGACAATTCCCCGGTCCGATCACCCGCGGCCTCGGCTAGGGCGGCATTAGGCGCAGATACTCGCGCCTGCGCCGCCCGAGTCGCCGGCGGCGGAACGTGTCGCCGAATAGGAGCTCTACTCGCACACGATCCGCCGCCTCCTTCCGTGAGATTACGGCCTCACAGAAGGCGGCGACCGCGTCCCAGTTCCTGACGCTGTCGAGCATCTCCCTGGCGATGGTCGGCAGCGCCAGGTCGGCACCGATAATCGCGACGAGTTCACGGCGCACTCCCTCCCATGCAGCACATTCCTCGAGCGTGTGCTGCGCCGTGTCCTCGTCGCAACTGCAGTGGTGGCAGGACGGTGTGCTCTCCCTCCTGACAATCTTGTGCGGACTGCCCAACGCGGGGCGTCGACCCGCCAGGCGGTGATCTCCTGCAGGGAGACCATGCCGCCGCGGGTGCGCGTCTCCGACACCCGCCGATAAATCTCGGCGAGCATCTCCGCCTCCAGGTCCCAAGGGGGAGTTCCGGCCAGGAGGCACGCTGCCTCCGTCGACACCGTGCGGTAACCGCGTATGGCCCTGACCGCCATGACCCTCTGTGGTCGCCTCAAGAGGGTCCTCAGCCGGACGGTCAGGGACCCCGCCCACACCGGTGCGCCGTACAGAGCCATCGACCGGATCACCCCCGTGTACAGCTGTCGGCACGTAGAGCTGGGTTCGCCCACATTCGGCATCAGCCGCGAAAGGGCGGACGCCGCGCCGACAAGCCGGGGAACAAGTCGATGGAGATGCTCCCGGAACCAAAAATGGCCGTCGAGCACCAGGCCCAAGTACTTCATGTGGGCCTGGATGCTGATGGTGACCGACTTCACGGTGATCGAAGCGCCGGCGGGAGGCCCGGCGGTACGGAGGCCATGGAATAAAAGGGCCTCCGTCTTTTCCAGGGCTACCCTCAACCCCAGCGCTTCGATCCGCCTGACAATCTCCTCGGTGCCGAGAGTTGCCAGACGTGCCGCCTCCTCTAGCGTCCCACCCCGGGCTGTGACGAGTGTATCGTCGGCGTGGCAAATTACGCCCAGCCCGGTTGGGAGGCTTCCTCTCAACGCCCAGTCGTAGCCGATGTTCCACAGGGTCGGACCCAGAACCGACCCCTGTGGGACACCGCACGCCATGGGCGTTCGCACAACGTCCCCTACTCGGTCAACGTAGAGGACGCTGCGCCCCTCCAAGTAGTCTGCCACCAGCCGCCTGAGGTACACGGGCACCCCGTGATATCTCAGCCCCTCCCTGATGCAGCTGAATGGCAGACTGTTGAAGGCGTTGGCGATGTCCAGGGACACCGCCAACAGGACTCCTCCGCCGGTGACGGACTCCGCTACCACGGCCTTCAGGCGCAGCAGGGCCGCGACCGTCGAACGCCTTCGCCGAAAACCAAACTGGGCGTCCGACAAATCGGGCCCGACCCCGACGAGGTGCCGCTCGATGCGGGCAGCCAACACCCTCTCCAGCAGCTTGCCTGCATCATCGAGCAGCACGATGGGCCTATAGGCCGAGGCCGACTCGGGAGACCGTCCCGGCTTCGGCTGGAGAACCAGCCTCCCCTCTTTCCAGCACCCAGGGAACTGCCCGGACGTCAAACAAGCGTCGAACAGTCACAGTGGCCACATTGGCAGCTCGGGGGTCGCCACCTACAGCAGACTCAGCAGCCGCCATGTCGGTGGGAGGGATGTCTGACAACACCCTCATCATCCTCGCGGCAGCCGCCTCATTTGCCCGCTTCTGGGCCTCAGTCCCCCGTACTGCGCCGGCCGGCGATGGCGTCACCGACCTTGCCGCCACTACTGCGCCCCCTCGTCCCCTGCGAGAGGCCGGAACTTTGGGAGGAGGCATAATGGTGCCACTCCCCTCGGAGGATCCCGAACTTCCACCCTCGTTCAGGGGGCGCTTCCGCACCTGCGAGGGGAGGACCTCCTCCCTGACTGCTAGGGCCGCCGTCAGGACCGACGCCAGAGACTGCGATGACTCAGCGACGGTCTCAGCAGCCAACATGCTGCCGCCTTCGGTATCCGACGGCCCTGCGGCATTGCCGCCCTCGTCCGTCGACTGCTCCACGGTCGCGTCGGTCTCCGCCGTCGCAATCCTGCCTGCGTCAGAGACGCTGGCGTCACTGAGCGAAACGTCAGCAGTACGCAGTGCCTTCAGCTCCGCCCGTCGCTTCTGCGCTGCGCGCCGTCTGGCGCGCTCCGTTGCAGGGGTGAGTTTCCCCCCCTCTTCTTCTTTCGGGCCTCAATTTTCGCCGGGCCCTCGGCTGATTTGGATGCCTCCAGTACGGAACTGCAGTCCGACGAGGCATCCAGGTCTTCTAAGCCAGTTTTGCTGTAGCTTGGCTGGGCTTTATTGTGGGAACAAGACTCCCCATTCTTGGTTTTGGGCATCTCACCCCTCCTGTCTGTATCAATGTTTGTTGAGAAATCCATATAGTTCCCACGAGTAAGGGAGAAGTGACGGTCCACCCGGGCAGAGATCCCGATACCCGGGCAAGCGTACATTTGTTTCCCAACACAGGGGGTCCGCAGGTACCCTGGCTGGGGGCGCGCTAACGACTGAACATCCCATCAGCCATGCATCCTCTCGCCGCGCGCCAGAACTTAGGATTCTGGGTGATTGTTTTATAGAGGTTTTCTTCCTCGCGGTCCAGGCGGTTAAGCCAAGACCCTCGAATCCTCCTGAATCTAAGCCTCAAGACAAATGTCCCGAACCAAGAATCAGGTCTACGATTTGTCGCGGTTGGCAAATGCCTGCCCAGTCCTCAAACGAATGAGTGACTGGGCCCGTCGAATTTTCGCGTCCAATACCCTCTACAATTAGAGGGCATGGAGCGAATTTGGGGCATCCCACAAACTGGGCCCCCCCTCGGGCCAGATATTTGCCACGAGCGACAATTCCAGAGAGCAGTCCAAGGAATTGTCGCTCGTGCCCAGGGTACACCACGCGGAGGTTTCTGGCGTAGCACCCCAGTCACTACATAGATGGCGTAGTTTTTAAGAGCCTAACTGTAGCGAGTTCGATGTCCACGCAAGACAATGCTTAGTGCGATCTTCAAATTGTTGTTATGAGTCCGTATTGAATTTGTGTCCTTGAAAAGTATCTTTGTATCTATGTTGTCTTTAAAATAAAAAGATAAAAATGAAGATCTCCTTTTTAAAGATAGTTAATATTATAAACTATTAATATAGCTTATCTACGGTAAGCGTAGTTGATAAGCATTGTGTATTTAAAGCAATTAAAGCGAGGTGACGGGATCGTATAGACGTAGGTAGGTACATAGTTGAGTTAGGCTTGGTTCGCATGTCATCGCACAATGATTTCCCAGAGGGCCTGTCAATTTCTCCGAGCGAGCACACCACTAGCTGCACTCAATTTGATTAAATATTAATGTGTTTTCGGGTTGCAATGATGTCATAGAAATGTATAGACAAATTTTAATTAAGTTTTTTTTTCTATTCGTGTATAATCCCTTATGTAATCTCTGACAGCAGGGCAGGTAATTTATTTCAAATTATTTTTTTATCAATGCAAATTACTGATATGGTATTTTGTGAGCATGTTAAGGGATTAAGAATACAGTATGTTACACGCATGTTCTCTCCATAGCAATTTGAAAGTTTATGTGCAATTTAAACAGTGTTTAGTAGGGGCTCTGATATCTTGGCGATGTGCGCCACACATTGAAATTATGCCCTACCTGTGTGCTCCAGCGCCACGTCTTGTCAGCGAAAATTGGAACGGACCTGTCGTTGCCGACCATCATCTCTGGTGCTGAATGTCGATGACCTCATGAAAAAGAAGAAAATTGCGGAGCGAGCACGCGAGGCCTTTTCATTAGCTAGCTCGCTCCGACGGCGGCGACCAGGGAAGAGGCGATGATGGTATGCGCTGCTCCTCCTATCGCCCTAAATAATGACAGGACGTGGCCAAATGGCGAAGCGTTAGGGTGTCGGGGATAGAATGAACTCGCCGGCACCCCGTGAAAGCGCCGGCCGGCCGCCCCGGCCGCTGTGGTTTTAATGGGTCGCTTATGTGGCCGGCGAGTCCTACACCTCCCCCTCCCCCGTCTGTCACCGTCAGTGGTAGAGTGCGTAAATGCACTTCCACAATGTGAACATAAAAAAGGCTTTGACAGATCTACAGCGCTTGATAATGCAAGTCATATTGAGATGTAGAAATAACCAGATATATTCGGCAAAATTAAGTTAGGATTGTTAATTGTCTAGAACAGGGGTTCCTAAACCTTAAAGAAACCGGAACACCAACCGATACCTTTTATTTTATGGAACCCCATATCAAATGATAATAAATCTGAACGAGGGACGAAGACTGCGCATTGTCTTTGTCTACGTGCGCTGCTGTGACATAGTCCGGGCTAAATTCTTGTTAACAATCTATCTACTTACATGATGGTAATGAGTTCTTCTTAACAAAAATTTTGCGCTATTTAAAAATAATATTTGTAACAGCCAAATTACTAAAATTAAAAGTTATTCAATTTTGGTGGACACCAGATGACTATTCTACGGAACCTTTAGGTTCTACGGAACCTTTAGGTTCCCCGGAACACACTTTAGAAATCTCTCAAAAGTCTCAAATAAAACACGAATAAATTAAAATCCTAAAACCTATTTGGTATTGCCTCTATTTTTGTAAATTTTTAGTAACGTTTAAAGTTTAGAATTATGTATAATCAACGGCAACTAGACACATCTACCCTGTAGTACCTGAACTGTCTACGTCTATGAAACTTTTGTTCTTTTAATCCTTACATTGTATGGTGAAATCTGGCTGTGATTATATATCTACCTACCCCTTCTTGGATAAAACTTTTATCCAAGAAGGGGTTGGATTTTTGATTTCTTAGTAAAAAGTTGTCTAAGAACTCTTTTATTCAAGAAGACCCCTTCTTGGATAAAAGTTTTATCCAAGAAGGGGTCTTCTTGAATAAAAGAGTTCTTAGACAACTTTTTACTAAGAAATCAAAAATAGTGTTTACAATTATAATAAAATAGTTAATAGGCTTATCTTAAAAAGGCTTTATAAATTGGCGGGCCTTATCGCTTAAAGCGATCCCTTCCAAGCCAATATGCATCGAGAGGAAATAACAGAACAAAGCGACTTTTAATTGGATATAGAAATAAGAGTAAACAAATGTTATAATGGATGAATAATAAATACAATTAACAATATCAAAATACAACTATATTAAGGGCAAAGGAAAATATTTGTAAGAATAAAAATGAATTAATAAAGCTTAAATTATTAAAAAAATGTGTATTTTCAATGTGTATTTTAGCGCCCAATCATATATGAACGTTATAATGATTTGACATGATCTGTAAATGTATAAATTGAAGGAGAATTCTTATGTTGTTATGTTCTTATTTTGTCATCAGAAAGATTGTTCCACTCTATAATAGCGTCTACCATTGATAAAAAATCAGAAAATATGGGAGGTAATCCTTAATTTAAAATTGTCTTTAATTAAAAGTGTAAAATCTCTACAATTAGAAATATGATAAAAAATAACTTGGAGGAAAAGGCGTAAGACTATACAAATATTAGAATAAAAAAAAAATAATTCACGAAGGGCGCGTTTAGTCTATACGTCGTGGTAGAGAGCACTGAAACCCAGGCAATACTTCGCAAAGAAGATATTTGTAATAGGTAAATTAAGCAGAAAAATCTACGAGTGAACATTACCCCATGATCGTATCCTCCAATCAGGCCTGCCTCTATATGCAATTTCAACTATAAAAAGAAATAGCACATTTGTTAGATAGTGTCATATGTGTACTGTATGGTGGCGGCTACCAATACTACCTATTCTGACAATGCTCGAAGGTGTCGTAAAAGACGATTAAGAGTTTTACATCGATCTCGACTGACTCCATCTGATGCCGCCTGGTCAACAATTATATTCGCAAGTAGGATTGACGTCAGGCAAGCGGGCGGTTAAAAACTATAGCCAATAAGTTTTGCAATCGCCGTTGACGCAATATGTACTCCTCTTCCATATATATTGTGTTGACTAATTTGTCATCATGATCATCATTTCGGCCCATATAAGTCCCATCATTGGACCTACTATAACTCACTAATCCTGAGTGTCCTTAAGCTTATGTTAATAAGGTTTCATATCGAGTTTTCCTTCTCCTGCATCCATATTACCTGTAGATCTCCCTTAATCTTTTACGACCCTTACGAGTAAGAGAGGGGTTGGTGAATTGTATATTTACTCCATCACCACGGGGAATATTTTTAATTAGCTTGTATCATCATCACAGCTCATATACGTCCCACTGATGGGCTCGAGCATCCTCAACTATGAGAGGAAATTTAGCCTACTATACCACGATGGTCAGACGTGTTGGTATAGAGTAATTAGTTTGTATGCTTACCATCCAATGCGTGATTAACAGCTTAGCGGCTTTTTTATCATCATATTAGTTCACCTTAAGTTCATAATTCTATATTGAAACGTGATGTTAAAGTATGTTTGTTTATGATAAGTAGAGTTTATAATGTTATGAAAATCGTTTCTGTCATTTAACTACCAAGAAGGAGGGGTAACTGAGGTTAGATGGCAGTATTCAGTTAATTTCGTTATGATGTAGATAGAGCACGTTGCCATTTGCTTCCACCTCGTTTTTGCTTGCCATCTTTTAATTTAAATTTAAATACGTTCACTAAATTAGTATAAAGCATCTTCAACTGAATAAAGTTAATTTTTACTGAAAATTTATTCAGGTACTAGCAACCCGCCCTCGCTTCGTTTCGTTTTTCGTTGCATTATTCGCATAGTTACCGTGGGAATACCGGGATAAAATATAGCCTAAGTTACCCCTTATATAGACAGCTACTTGGTAGTAAAATGTTATCAAAATCGGTACAGCCGTTTTGAAGATTACCCAAAACAGACAGACAGATAAAAATTGTTGAAACCGGTTTTTAGGTACATATAGGTATCGTACAAATAACCGTATTAGCGTGAAAAAACCCCATTATTTTGACATAATTAATTATAAATAGACATTCGAATTTTATTTATTTGTAGAGATTGTATTTGATATTAGAAGGAAACTCGAAATAAAACCGTGCACCTCTCTGACCAGCGTGGTATAGTGGGCTAATTTCTCTCCTATTGTCGTGGAGGCTCGCGCCCAGCATTGGGTAGTATTGAGCTGTGATGATGATGATAATAATTTGATATTTTATTAATGTATGGTGGTGTAGGGTAACGATTACGAATATTATCAACTCTTACGTTGTTCGTGGGTATCGTAATAGGCTACTAAGAGCTTTACATCAACCTGGACCAACTCCTTCTGATTTTGTCTGGTCAACAATTACATTCCCGAAGAGGATTGACAGGCAGGTCAATTATAAAACTATAATAACTATAATTTTGTAATATAAACGATGGATAAGGAGTACGTACATATTGCGTCGACTCCAAGTGATTGGGATAAGAACACGATGATGATTGATAAAATCTGGTTTCACTTAAGCAGATGTACAAGTAAAGCACTTATTTTTATTTAAGACGCACTTCTAAATATAGATTGTTTTGTAGGTGCAGCAATTCTTCTCTAAAAATATGCCATGCAATTTATATGAACAACTTTTGGTATACATACAGGTTCGATCAGGTTATGGGGCAACTGTTCGAGTATGTTGTAGTTTACCGGTCATAGATCGTAATTAAAATGTATATTACACAAAAAACATTATAACATAAAAGTTATAGTAATTTAAAAAATGTGTGTTAAACAGTCTATGCCTTAAATGTTACGTATTATGTAGGCATATATAGACAGGATACATGTAGGCATGTAAAGCTTCGACAGTATGAATAAGTAGGAATTGCGTAAACGCTTCAATGGTAGCGTAGGTAAAAACGCGACTCGGTGACGGTCATCGGCCAATCAGCTGATTTAAAGAGAAGTTTGTTTTGCTTATGCGAACGTAATCATTGATTTTTTCAATTTCTAATGAACATTTAACAAAGTACGAATATGTTGCAGATTAAGTATCACTGACTTTATTCATTACAATTAGATTTACATGAAAAAGTGATGACAAAATTGAAAACTTTAAATGTCTCTAATTTATTAAAGAATTGATATTTTTCTTCAATTTTTTTTTTATTGGTTCCTACCACCATTGCCTATCTCCCGTATGATCAGTTGCCCCATAACCTGATGCATCCTGTATATGCTTATGCCAAAGAACAGTTTTAGATAAAATTGAAAAAGCTTGTCATGTACTCACAATGTTTAAATAAGCTACTCATTTGAAAAAACGTTCCACCACATAAGAAAATGTAACATAACAGAATAATTCAACTTCAAAGGGATGTAAATCAAATTTCTTACACACATGCCGCAGCGATATCCACAACGCTAATCCATTTTGGTTGTAATTCAAAAACGTATTACCTAGATTCAATAGAGATTATTCAGAATTCAGCTACGAGGCTCTAGGGTAACATAATATAACGCAAGCTTTATGGTGAAGTAATTAATTGTATAACTTCGAAGTCTCCATCCAAACCCATATTGATCGTTTCAAGCTTTTGAATTAGATTCGTAAACCGTTGCCTTGTTAATTGACTAATGGTATTAAGTTGTTACATTAATGGTCAGTCAAGTTTGCTTACATGATTACTTATTGGGTATATGAGCCTTGAAGGTTGAACATAAAATATCAATAAAGCCAATATATATGAGGCTTTAAATTTAGTTTATATTGTTATTTACGAGAATATCTATTTCTCATTACATTACATAAACTATAATTATATAAAATAATCATATTAGCATGCAATTAGTTTTAGTCTTAATAGGGGCAGAGCCTATTGCATTGTTTAAAGATCAAATTCTAAGTTGTTATTCAAAACCTTTTTGGCGCTAAAGTAGAGTAGCACTGATTAGAGTTTTGTAAACCCGAGAGGCCACAATTCAGGTACAGTAAGCTTATATCTATATAACTGTATGGTGATGGACTAAGAATATATATCATCACCCCTTCTCTTGCCCTTGAGTGTCGTAAAAGGCGACTAAAGGATATAATATGCATGCAATATCTATCTAAGAGAAGGAAAACTTTATGGCAATACGCCTGACAAGCATAGGTCAATTGTCCTCCAATAGCGGAGCAGGCTAGACGTATTTGGGTTGAGATGATGATGATTATGAAGCTTATATCACCAGATTAACGAAATGCTATCATATGCTAAACGCAAGCAATAGCTAGTGAAGTTAATTTAGACTTTATAATAAAAATGAATGTGAGCAAAATATATCTATAAAACTTGAATGTACCATAAAAAATGTATATAAAATACGAGATGAAAATGCAGTCCCCATAAAATATCAAGCATTCACTTTACTAAGGATACGAGTAAGTTTGGAAAGTCCTGTCAGCCGCGGAGGACTACAACAAACCAATGAAAACAAGACTTATACGTTTGGAGACCGCCCGCGATGCTGAAGTTGTGAGAGCAGGAAACATTCAATGATTCCTAACCGCGATCGCTCCCCTCATTCGTCGCACGAAAATATTTTGTCATTACGTGTTTGTGAAGTCAAAACTTTGTTGACGAAAACTGTCTGCTTTGTATTATGGTTTCACGAATTCGTAATAAAATATTGTAATATTTTAGGCTTCTATTATAAAGAAGTACTTGTTACCACAGCTTTATTTTTTAATTAAGTTGACGTTTATTTTATTTTTACTCAAGGATGGCTCTTTTCATTGTTTGTACGCGTTAATATCAGGAACTAATGGTCCCGATTTAGAAGAATAGCGTATTTATTAAAATGATTGAAGGAAGATGAACATCTTCATCAGCCTATTAGCATTTACTATTGATCATGCTATATAGACATAGACATTGTATATAGTCTTTCATATGGTGACAGAATAAGAAATAAAATGGTGAATTATATTCACCATCTATCTAGCCCGTGGGTGTGGTAACAAAAAGACTAAGAGCTTTGTACAGATCTGAGCCAACTCCCTCTAATGCCATCGTGTTAACAATTATATTCCCTAGGATGGTTGACGCCAGGCAGGCGGCCGGTCATAGAACTATTGTTAATAACGACTTGGTAAAAGTTGCTCGGAGTTGTTGGATACTGGTGGCTGTACTGGACTGTACTTTGTAGCGCAGTATGATGACGTCCGATGTCCAGTAGTGGACAACGAAAGGCTAAATAATAATAGGCTAAATGATAGATGACTATCATAGAAGAGTGTATATTGGATCGATCCCAAGTAATTGAGAAAGAGCAGGATGACGATGATACTATTTAAAATAGTTAGAAAAAGGCTTAACACATGTGACATGTAGAATACCTGTAAATGCCTTGGTTCGGCGTTCAGACCATCGAGCCCTTCTAGCCGGTTATGATGCGTGATTGCGTCGGCGATACGAGGTCCTCTCCTTCCGACTAGTGCAGGTCTTGTCGGGGCATGGTTGTTTCGGCGAGTACATGCACAAGGTTGCGAGGAGGGAGAGGACGCCGACACGGCGCAGCACACGCTAGAGGTCTGCATGACTAGGGCAGAGCAGCGCCGTGCCGACCAGATGCTGCTGATTTTATTGCTAGAAAGATGCTGAACAGCATCAAGAACTGGGACGCAGTCGCCGCCTACTAGACAACTGCCTCGCAGAAGTTGGTGGTGGAGCGGATCCGGGAGGAATTCTTCTACCACGACGCGCTCTGTCGCCGGCGCGTTGGGCAGCGCAAGCGCGAATACCTGCGTCTAATGTCACCTTAGTTAAGGTTGCGAGTGGACGGAACGGGGATCAGTCCGCCACCCGCAGACAGGCCAACCGCGTGAGGGTGACGCCTCAGCCAGCAACACTTTAATGTTGCCGAGGCGTCAAAGCGGATGGTACCAGAAAGGATAACCTGCCGGCCGGCCATGGATGTTAAGGAATTGGTACCAGTGGTCGACTCAATAGCGATGTGGAGCGAATATGGTAGGTTATGGAGTCGCACGCCGCTCATCCGTCACCCCAGACAGATTGGGCGGGGTATGTCCAAAAAATTGAATAAAAAAAGGATTGTCCGCCTAATAAAAAAAATGTAGAATACCTTATTGATAACTAGCAACGCCCTGCGGTTTCACCTGCAGTTCCTCTTCCCGTGGTAATATCGGGATAAATTATAGCCTATGTGTTATTCTGACGTGTAAGCTATATTAATATAAAGTTTCATCAAAATCCATTAAGTAATTTTTGCGTGAAAGAGCAACAAACATTTTCACATCACACAAACTTTCGCGTTTATAATATTAGTAAGATAGGATAATGTTGGTGTATATTGTGCCGAAAGATTTAAAGAATTATTTAATTAAATGAAGTTGAATATTAATTTCAAATTTTTAATGATCCCTGTGCTATTTCAATTTGAGCTTCTCATCTACTTCAACATTTTCGGCAAAAAGGAAGGGAGCTTATTAAACAAGTATCCGCGACTTGAAACTTTGCAAAAATTTGCTTCAAGTTTTTCTAAACAAATAATATATCTTGTTTTGGTTTCAAATACCATATTGACTGTAGAGAGATATATGATTTCGGCTGAAAATAGGAATTTGTTTATTATATTTTTAGTGACACTAACAGTGTTCACAAATATTGGCAATTTGGTATATTTAATGCATACCAGCAGTATATATTTTTTTTTTTTTTGTTTGGTCGCTTCATGCCGCCCTAGCCGAGGCCGCGGGTGACGTGACCGGGGATTAGTCCGTCACCCGCCGAGAGGCCGACCGCGTGAGGAAAGACCGACGTCCTCCCCGAGGGGGGGACGTCGGTCGATGGGAGGGTACCCCACGTAGGGGGTATTCCGTCGGGCCGACCACTGACGACAAGTAAACCTGCTCCGGTGGTTGGCCCAGCGACGAAGGCGAGGTGGTTTTCGGGTGGGTTGCGGGAGTTGCGTTCTTAAGCCCCTCTGTCGCCCTGGACGGAGTGGTGCGGAGGCGCGCCGACCGCAGCCCACCCACAAAAAAAAAAGCCAGTATATTTTTGAAAAGTAAAGACGAATACTTTCCGTGTGGTGACGAAGTTAGAATATAATTCACAACCCCGACTTGCCAGGGTATTGTGAAAGATCACTAAGGGATTATAATATACATGGAACAGAAGATAGTGAAGGGCAACTTGAAATAAAACCCTGTATCCCTGTGTCTTGTCTGACCAGCGTGGTATATTACGCCGTGAACTCGTCGCAATCATCGGTGCCGACCTGACGCTGCCGGCCATCGCTAGGGCGATGGTCGACAGCGTCGGGAATCGGGACGCGGTCGCAGCCTTCTGCGAGACAGTGATCTCGCAAGGGTACCCCACGTAGGGGGTATTCCGTCGGGCCGACCACTGACGACAAGTAAACCTGCTCCGGTGGTCGGCCCAACGACGAAGGCGATGTGGTTTTCGGGTGGGTTGCGGGAGTTGCGTGCTTAAGCCCCTCTGTCGCCCCGGACGGAGTGGTGCGCAGGCGCGCCGACCGCAGCCCACCCACAAAAAAAAAGCGTGGTATATTAGGTCATGTTCCCTCCCGTTGGGGAAGAGGCTCGTGCCGAGTAGTGGGACGTATATGAGTTGTGATGATGAAAGACGAATTTAACATAATTTTATTTTAAAGTGAGATTTTAGGAAAAATACTTGATATATGAAAATCCAATGATCATATCATTGGCGTATAGTAGGCCAATTTCCCTCCCGTAGTAGAGGAGGCCTGAGCCAACAGTGGGATGTGTATCGATTGAGATGATAATGATAATATTGAATTATACATATATATATATATATTTTATTGCAAACGGTAGCAAACGAGCAAACAGTACACCTGATGGTAAGTGTTGCTGCTGCTCATGGACCTTTACAAGGCCGTTGCCTACCGTGAAGAAAGCGAAGGGAGTATGAATGTGTGCAATGAGGCTCGGTGATACCAAGGGCACCACCAAAACCCTCCACACGCAATCACCCTCAGAAAGTTGGGCTTCCGGCTCTCTCGCTCACCGAACGAAGCGCAGTAACAAATTGCTACTACTCAGACGTCGATTTTCTGCGAGAGCATGGTACTGCCCCGGACGGACCGGCCCGCGGCTGTAGACAGTACTGTAAGGACAGTAACAGTACAGGACTGTAACTGTCGACAGTGTGGTCCTATCACTCCTGAATTTTATATATATTCATTTCATCATCATCATCTCAGCCTACATATGTCCCACTTTGGGCTTAGGCCTCCTCCGTAATGGAAGGGGAATTGCTCTACTTTTCCACACTGGTCAGACTGGTTAGGGTTTTGTTCCGAGTTTTTCTTCTCTTACACAAATGTTATAAGCTTATTATATCCTTGCTGCTTATTATACATATAGTGGTAAATAGTATTCTTACTCCGTCACCACACGGATTCATTTATATATATAGGAAACATCGTAAGAGAAACACCATAAGTTTAATCGGTATATAATTTTTAAGGCCCTTTTAGTCCAAATATGTTAGACTACACTTCTCTAATGGTATTTATGTCAATTACTTGAATCATGATATACGGTTTATGCCACAACAAACATAATATATTATTTTGTACATTGAAACAACAACCGTAGTTTCGACACTCGAATCTAAAAGTATCTCGCTGGCTAATGGAGAAGTAATATTTCAATTGTCATATTTTCAGGCCAGACAGGTTGATTCCGGAAATAGGTTTTGCATTATATATCAAGTTCTCTGAGCTTGAGTTTAGTTCAGATATAGAGCTGACTTGTCAAATCAATTTTCACGTTTACAGATCGGTATTTTCAGTAGTTTGTATTCTATGTTATAGTCTGGGAGTGGATTTATATAATGATTTTACCAGCAGAAATAACTTTAATTGATAAATTATATAGGAATATTTAGAAGGAAGGCTGTGTGGGCCTAACCCTTCCGCTATGGGTATTTCAAAAATAGATTTTGCGTTGCCGATTAGAAACTATAGGTCAGACACCTAAGAAACTTCATACAAAAATCATTAATAGCCGATAAATGTATAGCCAATAAATCTACGTAGTTACTTAGTTTTTATTACATACTATTCAGTCATCATCATCGCAACCCACATACGTCCGACTGTTGGGCTCGGGCCTCCTCCACAATGGGAGGGAATTTGACCTACTATACTATGCTGTTCAGATATATTGGTATAGGGTTTCATTTCGAGTTTTCCTTCTCTTGCACAGGTGTTATGTGCATATTATATCCCTTAGTCGTTTTTTACGACATCCACGGGATGGATAGGGAGTGGTGAATTGTATTCTAACTCCGTTACCACACGGTTATAATCAGTAAATCTCGTAGTTTAAATGCTGAATTATAACACGAAAGTTGTCTTTCTGTCATAGTTCGATATTTTTTTTGTAGAGTCCCAGGCTCTCTTGTGAAATAATTCTCGATACGCCAATGGTCCAGGCCAAGGGTAACCCGACCGGCTGGCCACTGATGTTAAGGAATCGGTACCAGTGGTAGGCCCAATGGCGATAAGGACGGAATAGTGTAGGTTATGGGACCGCACGGCGCTCATCGGTCGCCCCGGGCGGATTGGGCTGGGTGTGCAGACCATACCATGCCAAAAAAATAGATACGCTGATGATAATTGAATTTTAAGCTTATCTTTCCTTTTGCCCTTCCTTTCTCGTATAAGTATAATAAGAATGCCTTAACCGAGGCCGTGGGTGACCGGACCGGGGACTTTAGTCTGGCACCCGCAGAGAGGCTGACCGCGCGACGGCGACCAATGTCCCGGGACAGGGACGTCGAGAGGTGAGGGTACCCGAAGGGGTATTTCGTCGAGCCGACCACTGAGGACAAGGAACTCGGTACTGGTGGTCGGCCCAACGACGAAGGTGACGTGGGTACGGGTGGGTTATGGGCCCGCGCGCCGTCCTTTCGTCGCCCCGGACGGAATGGACGGCGTGTGCGCTTACCATAGCCTACCCATAAAAAAAAAGGTATAATAAGAATGAAAAAGTACAATAAGAGATATAAACAAACATGATTGTCAATAAGACATTATTGTTGCGATGATCAGTGACTACCACTTGCATCAGGAGACTTGTCTGATGTTGGAGGCAAGCGCCAACAAAACTCATTTGTAGCACATTTAATGGAATACAAAATACATTAAACAATTATTATTGAATAGGTTTCAGCTCCTGTTCTAGCGACAGGTCTATTTGAGGAACAGACAGGGGTAGGTGTAAATGTACATAGAGCCGAACTGTCCAGTCGCGACAAGTTAAATGCAGCCGACTGCAACGACAACGATTTGCACTTTGCCATTTGAATTTTTAATAGTGACGGTTATTTCCAAGAGATTCTGTTAATTAACTTACCTGTATCGCTCTAACTTTTTAAAAATGCATTTAAGCTATTGATATTTTAGTCTGCGCAAGGCTTTATCCAATAAAGTGTATTGTACTATAAAAGTTTGTATTCAATTTGTAGCGAATCTAATGTCTCTTTCTACGCTTAGATTTCATCACATTAAGATAGAAACATGTTCTCCTTTAAGAGTTTCATGAAGGAACTGAATTTTAATCTATAGTATAAGTTTTGTTACTTTAAGTTCTAATGTGATTTACGTATTTAACTTAATTAGGCGAAACTCTAAATTAGTGTAATTATTCAGAGAGCTCTAAAATATTTATTTATTAAATTACCAATTACATCTATTATTACAGGTTTCCCCAATGCAATAGTGTAGGTCAACATAAACCATTTATAACATTATCTGTTAATGTCAACATAATAATTACATAAACAATTAATTTATACATTTTATATCGTATATAAGTTAAAAATTATAATCTAAAATTCTATAATCTATGCTAAAATAGGATATTATGAAATTATCAACGAGTCATTATATAAAATTATACATATTTCAAATATATATGTGATGATGTTGCTAATATATTTTTTGCAATATTTACAATAAAGGTTTCATCATTAAATTTAAGTTAAATCATTAATATTTAAGTGTAATATGAAACAAAGCTTATTACAAATATTAACGTTTTATTTTTTTATGGTTTTTTTTTATGCTGATCGTATAGTTTTTAGAATACATGCTGCGAGAGGACTAAGTTGTTAAACTAATGAGTTAATTCAGCCAGTCAGCAATCGCCCATAGAATTTTCATTTTAGAATTTGTCTGCGTTTATTTATCTGAATCTGTGAGTAGATTAGTAGTAGAACTATAGAACAGCAGACAGATTTCTGTGTACAGCTGCAGCAGTCTGTAAATGGGCCTACTTATCCGGGATAGTACCATACTCTCTCAGAAAATTGAGGTTCAGGTTCAGTTTGTTACTGCGCTTTATTGGATGAGCGAGAGAAGGCCCAAAGCTCTATGTTTATGGTAAGCGGTGACCTGACTCTACCCCTCGTATTGCTAAGGGCTATTAACAGCTGTTACTACATACCATCAGATGTGCTGCTCGTTAGCCTACTACTAAATGTAATAAAATGATAAAAACCATGTAATAAAAATGATATTTTTAGCCCCCGATGGATAAAGAGGGGTGTTATAAGATTGACGACGATGTTTATCTGTCTGTGGCATCGTAGCAGTCAAACGAATGGATGGATTTCGATGCGGTTTTTTATAATTGAAAGCCAGTTTCCTGGCGGTGCTTCTTAGGTATGTTTGGTTAATATCGGTCCAGCAGTGTAAGATGATCAGCTCTTTTCTAAATAATGTAATGGCGTATGTTTACATGATTAAGTGTTTCCCGCTTGCCAGTATACTTAATCGTTAAATGACAATCAGTTGATAACTTCGATCTGATGCTGCAACCAGAAAGCTCTCCAGAGAACCCAACTCTTCGAAAACTCATAGCCGACGTATCGTATTTTTGGGTTCAATAGATTAGTTTCAATAAGTAGGTACCTTGCAGGTTATGATCTTGCAATACGGTCACGTTGACCTGGTACTACAACCTGGATGGCCTCCAGAGAACCCAACTCTTCAAAAACTTGCAGCATGCACATCGTATTTGGACTCAATATATTAGTTTTAATAAGTAAATTTCTTGCAGGTTATAATTTTGACGTCAATGTCTGCCTGGGTGTTTGTGAGTGTGTGTGTGTGCTTCATCTGTGGCATCGTAGCTCTCAAACGGATGGTCCGATTTTGATGCTGTTTTTTTCTATGTTTGATTAATATCAGTGCAGCAGTGCAAGAGTATATGCTCATTTCCAAAGTTATGGAATGGCGTTTGATTATTCGATTAGGTGACTTCACGTGTACATTCGTTAAATAACAATTAATTAATAATTCCTGTTGAAGAGAACGTGATACTTTTTTGTATTATTTTAGTTTGTGTCGGCGGTTATTCAAAATTTTCAATTTTACCTATTATGAACATTAAATTCCTAGTTGCTCTTAAAAGTATGCCAAGACAGTAAAAACGCAATAATAATACAGGATAAATATCTACAAAGAATTTTTTAATTCCCATGAATTTAGGTTTAACCCATGTTAAACCTAACTGAAAAATTGATATACAGAAAGTGTGATAAGAATATTAAGAAACGTTTGATAGGAATCAACTGCACGATATTCGAAGAGTAAAAGCAATATTTAATACCTACACGATCTTTCAGTCAAATCGCTTTTTAAATATTTTATTAAGATGCCCAATTTCGTTGATATCTTTCTTAAGAAAAAGAAAAGAGACTGAATCAATCAAATTAGACGAGGCAGCAGTGAATAAAAACGCCCAAAATTGTCGCTAACAAGAACTGACAGCCCTCTGTTTTACTTTACTTATGGGCTGAACGCCCTCTCGAAATAGCCTTAGACCAACGATAGAGACAGTATATAGTTATACAGATGCGGCAGAATGAGACGAAAAAATCTCCCATTACAAACTGCAAAGCCTTCTCATTGATCACAGTAACATGTAAAGCTTTCAAAAATCCAGCAATTTATTTACTGCGTA
This sequence comes from Lymantria dispar, assembly GCA_032191425.1. Lineage (NCBI taxonomy): Eukaryota > Metazoa > Arthropoda > Insecta > Lepidoptera > Erebidae > Lymantria > Lymantria dispar. Next base: position 15,259,966 of record CM063453.1, on the reverse strand, counting down.
ATACCCTGCTTTAGTAACATCTTGATAGGTTTTGAGACTATTTTGCACTTTTATAGTATATAAAATCGAATATTAATATTTAAAGTTCCTTTCATAACTTTTGCGTTCGGGGTTTTGCTTGAGTTTGAATAATCAAGCAACATTTTCAAAAGTTTCGAAGAAAATAATTTGAAGCGTTGAACTTGGCAAAGTCGTGCGACAGTTTCATCAATCTTACCAGTCAAAGAAACAACTAATTTAAATTGGTCCTTCTCTCGCTGAACCCGGGAATAAAAGGAGGAAATTAACGTAGTCTAGAAGTTCTTTAATGTATTGGCGGTGGGTTATATGTTTGAAGAGCTGTATTCTAAAAGATACCTGGGCCATGATTAGAAGATAGTATATAATATGATCAGTTAGATTGATTGGAAGAGCAGAGCATTTTAGTGTCCACAAAAGGAAGTTGCCTCCAAGACTACAGTACGACCAATGATTATGAGACTTCCATAGATAACCAAGATTATTGCCGCAATTTTCCTAATGAAATGTGCGATTTAATGTAGACTTGCCTTTTTCGCGTACTGACAGAGTAAGTAAATAATCCACTATTTCATTATTTTGCCTGTGAGTGTCGTAAAAGATAACTAAGAGATATGATTATGATTATACCTATGCGAGAGAAACTCGAAATAAAATTCTGTATCAACCCCTTCTCATGAATGTGGTATAGGTATGTATAGTAGGTCAACCTCCCTCCTATTTTGAAGGTGGCTCGAGTCTTACACTGCGTCGTATACGAGCTGAGATCATGAGATTAAATTATAAACCCTATATAATATCCTTAAGAATTGATCTTAAATTTTTTGAACATTACTTGTTATTTTCAATCCCTCTCATATATTCAATTTAGTATTATTTCCACAATTTACTTCACATAGCATCATAAATTATGTAGATCTCAATTCAATTTGCACTCTTTTTAAAATCTACTCAATAGGTATGGCATCTTACAGAGGAAGTACGCAGTGGATCCTCGCGTTGGTCTAATGACATAACGTGAAGTCTTGGATTTGGTTCCTATGTTAAGTATTATAGACTTTGCTATAGGTATTAATAGGCAGATTATAAGTAAGAATACGTATTTTTCTTTAATATTTGTAATTACTATTGAGTAAGTTGCCTTTTAATAACTTATATTAGTAATAAATTGAACATAGGTTAACAAGATGTTCAAGAGAGTTGCTTAATGGTTGTAATTGTAAACTTAGCTACAAGATTATTCAAGTCCCACCTATGGCACATTGTTCTTCTTTATTTCATAAATTAGAGTTTCACAAAACAAACAAAATAATTACTCAATATTTTTAATGTTAATATTAGACAAATATATAGAATCTCTGTCCGAAATTGCAATTAATTTTACTAATCAAATCGAAAATATTAATAATACATGGCCATAATGATCTAAGTGTATATTTTTTCATTCCCAAATGTATTGGAGTCGGCTTTCTTATCTAATGAGCTTGGACAAAATATTTGAAGGATGATATCGACTACCTATATTTATGACGATTGGGGCTGACGATTGCTAAACTGTCAACCAAACTAGCGTGTTAATGCCCTCTGAGACATAGACATTACATATAATAAACACAAACATTTTTCTTTGGAATTAATTGGCATGAGGGTTTACTTACGAAGTTATAGTTTGTCCTAAAACAATCGATTCATCATCATTATTATCATCATCATCACACTTCATTAACGGCCCACTGCTGGGCTTGAGCCTAGCTACGATAGGAGCCTAGTCCACAATAGGAGTGAAATTAACCTACTACCTGTGACGGAGTAAGAACGCAATTCATCACCTCCTCTCTTGCCCTTGAGTGTCGCAAAAGATGACTAAGGGAATAGCAACTATGCAACACAACACCCAACATATATGCTAATAGCAACTATACAAGAGGAGAAAACCTAGATATGAAACCCTAAACCAACACGTCTGACCAGCGTGATATAGTAGGTAAATTTTTCTCTTATTATGGCGGAGGCTCGAGTCAAGCAGTGGGGTGTGTATGCGCTGGGAAATTATACATATTTATTAAGACATTTTTTTTATTAAACATTAGAAATATATGATTTTGTTATTTTGAGCGAGTTAAAGTTTTCTCCTTCCTGTTATGCCATATACATACCTCTGCTGGGTACGAGGCTTTTAAATAATTTAAGAGAAATTGGTCTAATTTGTATTTTTTCGAGTATTTCTTCTCTTGGTATACCAATGATATATCCAATGGCTGTGTTTTAAAGTTTGCTTTTACGATATTCAAGGGAAAGGAAATCTTCATCATCATCATTTCAGCCTATCGCCGTCCATTGTGGGACGTGGGCCTCATTCATGTTACGACACAGAGCCTTGTGCCGCCTGTATCTAACGACGCCCAGCAACTTTCACTAGGTCGTCGGGCCACCTATTGGGGGCGTCTTACACTACGTCGTCCGATATGAGGTGGCCACTTGGGAACCTCTCTTCCTCAGCGGTTGTCGATTCGTCGAGCGATGTGATCTGCCCATTGCCATTTCAGCTGAAAACGAAATAGTGGAGACGAATTATATTCTCATTCTATCACCACGCAAGCATCATAAAAGGCTAGATAAGAAATAACCCTGGGCAACGCATGCGCGACTATCTGCGTCTGATGCCGCTCTAGCCAAGGCCGCAGGTGACTGGACAGGGGATTTAGTCTGTCACCCGCTGAGAGTCTGATTAACGACAAAGGCGACGTGCCACAGGTGGGTCATGCGGCCGCGTGGCGCCCTTCTGTCACCCCGGACGAAACCGGGCCACGAATGAGCTGACCACGGCCCACCCAAAAAAAAAAAATGAGATAAGAAATAACCCTACAAAAAATAACCAGGTATTAACTTTATATAGATTAATTTCACTTTAAACCCAGCATTTCTTACATTTTCATTTATTTGTCAGCATTGCAGTGTTAATGAAATATGAAATGCATTTTCAAAATGACTGTTATTAAAAAACGAGTTGCTTACTTTGCATTATCCAAGCAGCCATCAAAATTTAATTTTGTAGAAAGCGTACTCTGTGAGTAATGTATGCGGAATGCGAGCGAGGGACTGTTGTACCATTGGTCTCATCCTGCAGTAACTGAAAAAGCAGGTATAATGTCCAGACAATTTTTAGTTAATATGATATTTGTAATATACATATATTTATTTGTAAATAACATTATTGTAATAGATATTTTAATATTATTCATATTGAGATGATGGATACTCTTCCTATGTTACGCGATAAATTCAATTTATTATTTATAGCGAAGTGTCTTTGAGTTAAGATCCTTACTCGTAAATTTTATTACATTCCACTGGAGGAATTATTTGATGAAAAGTTTACGATTTTTCTTATGCGATCACAAGGGCTAGGTCTAGCAATACTTACATCTATATATAAATTTTAGGAGTGCGTGTACCATAATTTTTACAGAGGGCGTATTGGTTGATATATTGACCGTTCTTTTTGTGATAGACTATGGTCGAGATACACCCTGTCCAATCTGCCCGGGCCAACGGATGGCCGGTGTTCGGCCCCGTAACGTACCGTATTCCCTCCTCGCTGCCATTGGGCCGACCACTGGTATCGTCGATCTGGCTTGAGATGCCGACCTACCATCCCAGTGTCGTGGATTCGATTCCGATACAGAACAATACTTTATGCGTTCCACAAATTGTTGTTCTGAGCCTGGGTGTAATTTGTGCCAGTGAAATTATATGTTTGTAAAATCCCTCGTAATAAAATAATTATATTCTTAGTCTTCTTTAAAAAAAAATACAATATTATATGTCAATAAATGGTTTCAATTGTTGATTATTAAACTTAAACTACATAAGCACGAAGAATTAGCACGCTGAAGTGGCAATGGGTGGGCCACATCGCTCGACGAACCGACAACCGCTGGGGAAGAAAGGTTCTCGAGTGGCGACCACGTATCGGACGACGCAGTGTAGGATGCCCCCTCCCCACCAGGTGGACGAACGACCTGGTGAGAGTTGCTGGGCGTCGTTGGATGCAGGCGGCACAGGACCGCACTTTGTGGCGTAACATGAGGGAGGCCTACGTCCAGCAGTGGACGGCGATAGGCTGAAATGATGATGATGATGAAACTTAAACTTATCCGTGTGATGACTTCGTAAGAATCAAGCCCTCTCTTGCCTGTCGATGTCGCAAAAGACTACTACTGGATTAAATATGCATATAACATCTTTGCAAGAGAGGAAAAAAACTAAATAAAACCCATTACCAACACGTTTGACCAGTGTGATTAAAGTAGGTTAATTTCCCTTCTCTTGAGTAGGAGGCTCGAGCCGAGAAGTGGAACGCATATGAGCTGAAATGAATGAATTAAATTCCAAAATTCTGCAATCTATGAAAAAAGGACAACTTAAATGTAATCCTTAATTCCTCAGACCTCTTTCAATTTCAGATATGGTTTTTGGCGTGATTTATAAAAGCGAAACGCAAGATAAACCTTATTATTAATACCTGAAACGGTAGAACGTAATAATATATTTACATGTAAATTGTAGTTTATCGAATTGGCTCAGATCGAAAAGCTCGTTTCCTAATCGATACTAATTCACGTTATTTTTCTACTTAGCGTTAGAGTGGGTTGATGGGTGGGGTTGTGGATGCACAGGAGAAGGGGAACGATTTATAGCAGCATTAGACTCGCATTTGTAACTTAACACTAAACCAGCTACGAACCACGAAGTTGCAGTTTGCCTTTTTGCATAATCTTTATATATAAATTTCTTGTGTACGTGTGTATGTCACTAAACTCCTCTTAAACGACTGGACCGATGTTGATGAAATTTTTTGTCCATGTTCAATGGGATTCGAAAATGGTTTAGGTTCACAATTGGACCCGATAGTTGGCACTTATTTGAACAGAACAACGTCTGTTGGGTCAGCTATTATTAATATAATATTGATTGAATTAGGCGCGTATATGGCGGCAAGCCTTTTTTATTTTAAAATGGGGAAAGAAGGAGCCATTCTTTGGGAAGGTTTGGCCTCGTTCAGAAGCAAAATACGTATTGAATTCATACTTGAAGGTCTGCTGAAAATAGCAAGTTGAAGCTCCGGAGGCTGCTCATCACATAGTAATAAGCTTTCCTAATCTCCTATTCCATTTTGATCCAGTCTCATATTCCTTCGTTTCTTGGTATGTATAACATATTGTATCCATGGGAATGTGGCTGATCCTCCTCCCTTTCCCCATTTCAGAATGAACTACCACTACTTAAAAATTAATTCTATAAAGCTAGTTAGAGGCATTTCTGTGTGACGAAGTATACAATTCATTACCGCAATCTTGCCCGTAGGTATCCCAAAAAGTCGACTAAGGGTTAAATATGCATATAAAATCTGTGCAAGAGGAGGAAAATTCGAGATAGTCGTTACTCAGACCACTACGCCATATGTGCAGTCGAGAAAATTTAATATTTTCAGAATAAATCAACAACTTTTACTACTATTTAATTGTGTCCATGTGTGGTGGTGGAGTAAGAATACAATTCACCACCCCCTTTCATTTCTCACTTGTGGTTATCGTAACATACGATCAAGGGATATAATGTCCATATAACTTCTATGCAAGAGATGGAAAACTGGCAATAAAATCCTTTATCCAACACCTCTGACGAGCGTGGTATGGTAGGTAATTTGCCCGCCTATTGTGGAAGAGGCTTGTGCCCAGCAAACGATGACAATGATTGTAAATTATTTCTAAAGATACTACAGCGACCTATATAATTCTAGTAACAGTTAAGAATCACATAAAATGTTTAAATTATATTGCACTTCACTTTAATGGTACTTTAACTTTGCTTGTAAGTACGCTATGGATAGCTTGCTAAGTGACTTCATTTATCTAACTTTTGTTAAGTAAAATAAAACGTATAGCCTCTGTTTGTATAAAGAACTCATCATCATAATGCTCTTATCCCAATTATTTAGGTCGATTCAATAAGTACTCTTCTTTCATAGTAAATATTATAAGAAAGACTGACGGCAAACCTCCTTAGGAATGTAATTGTTAACTAGGGAGATGGTCCAGGTCAATGTAAAGCTTTTAGACGTATTTTACAACACCCATGCATGAGTAATGTAACTGCTGATGGTATTCGTAGCCACAAAGAAAATTTGTACAAAGATACTATTATAGTGATAAAAATCATTTATCTGTGTCCGTATTTACTAAGATCAAACAAACGCGTAGCGCCGTAAAGTTATGATATCTGCGTGGAATCCGTGTGGTAGCAGTATTAAATTCATCTGTTTTTCATAATAAGTGGTTTTTAAGGATTCATCATCATCATCGTAGCCCACATACGTCCCACTGTTGAGCTCAAGCCTCCTCCACAATGGAAGGGAATTTGACCTACTATACCATGCTGGTCAAACATGTTGGTATAGGGTTTCATTTCGAGTTTTTATTCTCTTGCACAGATGTTATGTGCATACTATATCTCATAGTCGACTTTTACGACATCCACGGGCAAGATAGGGAGTGGTGAATTGTATTCTTACTCCGTTACTACACGGAACTTGCTTTTTTTAAGGTTATCTAGAATTAATTATGTAAATATATATTTTTAATTGTAAGCACTTACGGACCAGCTTATTGAGTAACGGAGCACGCTTGTTGGTAGTTTATTTTATTTGATGGCAAATGAAAAATTTCGAATTTAGAAAAAGAGTCTAACAATAAGAGAAGGTTTACTAATATTTTCTTTACAGGTTAAGAATAGAGCATTTACAGTCTTTTTTCTCTCAGTTTATATGTATATTCTTATTAATATTATATAGATGCGTATTTGAGTCGTTTATTACGTTTATTCCCGGGAAAAGAATGGGTCATGGCATTACGTATCTTCTTTCTTAGCGTTTCGATTTACTTCGTTACTAACTGAACAATATTCATAGTCGGACTACAAGAATACTAATATCTTTTTCTTTTAAAGCCAATCAATTAAGAGGTTATTTTCAGGTTTTGACGGGGCATGGATGCTTCACCAAATACCTGTACACGGTCGTTGGGAGGGAGAGTACACCGTCCTGCCACCACTGCGATTGCGACGAGGACAAGGCGCAGCATACGCTCGAGGTTTGTCCCGCTTGGGTAGAGCAGCGTCGTGAACTCGTTGCAATCATCGGTGCCGACCTAATGCTGCCGACCATCGCCAGGGCGATGCTCGACAGCGTGAGGAATTGGGACGCGGTCGCAGCCTTCTATGAGGCAGTAGTCTCGCGGAAGGAGGCGGCGGAGCGCGTGCGCGAGGAGCGTCTCCTCGAGGACGCGCCCCCCGCCGGCGACTGGGGCGGCGCAGGCGCGATTACCTGCACCTGATGCCGCCCTAGCTGAGGCCGCAGGTGACTGGACCGGGGAGTTAGTCCGTCATCCACCGAGAGGCCGACCGCGCGAGGAAAGATCGACGTCCTCCCCGAGGTGGGGACGTCGGTCGATGGGAGGTTGCCCTAATAGGGGATATTCCGTCGGGCCGACCACTGATGATAAGTCACCCTACTCCGGTGGACGATCCAACGACGAAGGCGACGTGTCACGGGTGGGTTACAGGTGTGCGTGCTTACGCCCCTCTGTCGCCCCAGACGGAGTGGTGCGAGGTGTACGCCGACCGTAATACACCCCCCAAAAAGAAAAGAGGTTATTTTGGACTGTCTTCCTCTCTGAGTCAGTAATTAATTTTTATTTTATACAAAAAAGTAAGTATACTAAATAAAAAAAAATAAATTATACGTCAAACTACAAAACCTGTATTGTGCGTACTTACCCACGCATTTTATTAACTTTGAGAAGCCTTTCGTCCTTTTTTTCGTGCAATTGTGATTATTATCGATTTTTACATTGAGAGTACTTGGGTGTAGACCACACAAGTGAACCCATAGCCCTCGAAATTTTCCTGGCAAAACCGTATATTATATATTCATTTCAATTTTATTCTATTGTTTCTTTATACTGTTTTAGTTTGTACTTTATTTAAAAAGTTCTATTATTATTATCACAGTACTAACAAATAGCTTCTCAAATAGCGTTAAAAATAAGAACAAAAATTGGTCGGTTTATTATGTATAGGTCATTATCATCATCATCATCGCAGCCCATATACGTCCCACTGTTGGGCTCGGGCCTCCTCCACAATAGGAGGGAATTTAACCTAGTATACCGTGCTGGTCACACATGTTGGTATAGGGTTTCATTTCAAGTTTTCCTTCTCTTGCCTTTCATATTATATCTCTCTCCTTCCATATTATAGCTCCCATACTAACAGTGGTGAATTGTACTCTTCATCCGTCACCGCACAGAAAGTAGTATGTATAGGTAAATACTGATAATACTAACTAAATTGAAATAGACAGTTTCTTAGATCGACTCTCAGCCCTTTCTCCGTCAATCCTTATACTACTGCAAATGCAAATCATAAGTTTTGTCGTGAAGTCAACTATAAACATGTTATAAAATTATATTCGTAGTACATCTATGGAACTTATAGACGGAAAGTCATAAAAGTCTTATAGAGTAGGTAAATAATTAAGCTTTCTGTTTTGAACTTTGTTTTATTGTAATGATTTCAGAATACGACGTCACATATTTCACTGGTGTGCTCTAGTCGCATAGTTATGTATGAGTAAAAAAACGCCTTTATAAAACTAAAAAGCAATAATTACGTGTGTATGTCATTGAACTCCTCCTAAACGGCTGAACCGATGTTGATGAAATTTGAACAGAACGTATATATATATATATATATATATATATATATATATATATATATATATATATATATATATATATATATATATATATATATATATATATATATATTAATGATAGTGCCTTTTTTACTGCTGTCTTTTAGTGGTTACACCAAAATAATTGAGCCAAAATAATTAAATGATCCTGACCTGATAATCTTGGGACCACCTGGAAAGTATCCTAAAAAACAAAAAATGATTTTTGAAATCGGCCCAAGAATATAATCGGTGAATCTACACAAAAAAAATAAAAGATGTCGTCGAATTGAGTATCTCCTCATTTTTTTTAATTAGGTTAAAAATGTAATAAATAATAAAACTATTATAAAAATCTAAACAAAGTTCGTAGAGATAAAAGTCTTTCACCAGACCATATGAAACATTTGCTCATGATTACTTGAAGTATGCAAGTGTAGTTGTGAGAAATGATTTTATTAAAATTTAAAATGGAAGCCATGGCACTTCTGAATAAAGAATTTAATAAATCTTTATGAAATTTTCTTGTACGTATCTCTACCTTTTAAAGTGAGAATATCAAATATTATATGGTTCAGATATTTTTTATATAACCATCCTAAACTCGCAGAGGCAGGTAGATATGGACACATAAAAATATATATTTGTATTAGATCCGTGTGATGACGAGTAAGAATACAATTCAATACACCTTCTCTTGCCCTTGGGTGTCATAAAAGATGACTCAGAGATAGAATATGCATATATATATATATATCTATGCATGAGAAGAAAAAACTATAAACCAAAATGTAGATATATTTGCAGATAAGTTTTCGAAATTTAAAATTACAATACTTTTTTTTTTTTGTGTGGGTGGGCTGCGGTCGGCGCGCCTCCACACCACTCCGTCCGGGGCGACAGAGGGGCTTAAGCACGCAACTCCCGCAACCCACCCGAAAACCACGTCGCCTTCGTCGTTAGGCCGACCACCGGAGCAGAGTTAACGTGTCGTCAGTGGTCGGCCCGACGGAATACCCCCTACTTGGGGTACCCTCCCATCGACCGACGTCCCACCCTCGGGGAGGACGTCGGTCTTTCCTCACGCGGTCGGCCTCTCGGCGGGTGACGGACTAATCCCTGGTCACGTCACCCGCGACCTCGGTTAGGGCGGCATGAGGCGCAGGTAGTTGCACCTGCGCCGCCCCATTCGCCGGAAAATTACAATACTGAGACTGTTACGAAAACTGTACTGGAAGTAATTCAATATAATAGATACGAAAAAAAAATATTATGTGTACACAATATGTACGACGTAGTGTTAATTATTTTTCAATTTAGTTAATTGTTTCTTTTACTCCCCATATTTCCACTTTAATTTAACTTTTTGTTTAATTTTTTTTCCTTACAATTATATTTAAATACTAGCAACCCGCCCTCGCTTCACTTCGGTTATAATCGTTTTACCCGCGTAGTTCCCGTTCCCGTGGGAATACCGGGATAAAATATAGCCTAGTTTACGCCCTGATATTATAGCTTTCCATTGGTGAAAGAATTTTTGAAATCGGTCCAGCCGTTTTGAAGATTACCCGGAACAAACCGACAGACAGACAGACAAAAATTTTTTAATTGCTATTTTAGGCATAGGGGTCGTGCAAATAACCGTGTGAGAATGAAAAAGCCTATTATTTTGACATTACAAACAGACACTCCAATTTTATTTATTGGTATAGATTAACAATAATCTAATAGTAAACTAGGCTATATTTTATCCCGGTATTCCCACGGAAACGGGAACTACGCGGGTAAAACGACTATAACCTATAACCGAAGCGAAGCGAGGGCGGGTTGCTAGTTACATATAAGTATTGAAATAATGTACCTACCTTTTTATTGTGCATGATGTGGCACCTTTAAAAATTGTGTATATGTAGTTGTAGCAATTCTCGGTTGTCCAAATAAATAAATGAAAACTTGAAACAAAACCCTATATCAAAACGTCTGACCGTGGTATAATAGGTCAATTTCCCTCCCGTAATGGAGGAGGCCCGAGCCCAGCAGTGAGGCGTGTAATGGGCTGATGAGGCGTGATGTTGATTTGACATTTGAATCTTATAAAGATTTAACTTAATATGAGCTGAACTATATTGTTAGTTATATTTTACACTTGGCTTTAAATAAAGAAGAATGAAACTATACAACTGTAATATTTGATTCCAAATACAGCTGTATTGAAATTTAACTCAATCGAATATGAAAAATGTAGGCAAAGAATCAAAAATGTTTACTTTAAGAGATTTTGCTAATGAGAAAATATTAAAAATCAAATGAAACTTTTCTTGTGGTGACGGAGTAAGAATACAATTCACCACTCCCTATCTTGAAAGTGGGTGTCGTATAAGACGCCTTTGGGATATAATATGCACATATCATCATCTGTGCAATAGAAAGCAATCTCGAAATAAAACCCTATACCAACATGTCTGACCAGCATGGTATAGTAGGTTAAATTCTCTCTCATTATAGAGGAGGCCCGAGCCCAAGAGTGGTACGTAGGTATGTGGGCTGCGATGATGATGATGATGTTTTTTTTTTGTGTGTGTTTAGCTGTTGGTAGCCGATGACCTTGACAGCTTAACGCGGTCAATGGGCGAGCGGAAGGCTCTCAACCCAGTATGATGATGATGGTGAAATGAAACTTTATATATGGGCTGAGACTTGAGTTATATGATCCGTCATAACAAATTATTCCTGTAAGTATAGACCATTTCCATCATTTGACCACGATATGCTTCGCCACCGGCGCGTTTGACTGCAAGCGCGAGTACCTGCACCTGATGCCGCCCTGGCCGAGGACGAAGGTGGATGGATCAGGGATTATTTCACCATCCGCATAGAGGCCGATTGCGTAAGGGCGACGCTCCGGTAACACTGTCTTTCTTGCCGGGGCGTCGAAGAGGATGCTACTCGAAAGGGTAACCCGCCGGGCCGGTCACGTAAGTAAAGAAATCGGTACCAATGGTCGACTCAATGGCAATAGGGAGGGAGTACGGCGGGTTGTAGAACTGCACGCCGCTCATTCGTCGCCCCGGAGGGATTGGGCGGGTGTGTCCAGACCATGGCCTACCAAAAACGGTAGGCAGCGGCCTGGCTGTGCCCCTGGTATTGCAAAGGTCCATGTGCAGCAGTTTCACTTACCATCAGATGTGCTGCTTGCTCGTTTGTCACCGTTGGTAATAAAAAAAAGGTACGGACTTTGAATACATTGTGTTACGACGCTTTCCTTCTCTGTAAATATTATAAGGTTCAACTAAAAATAATAGTAATCCTACACGAGTATCGCAAGAGAAAACTGCAATTTCAATCAGTATGCTAAATGCTTGTCAGACACTAACTTTGGAAAATTATCAGCGCCCATCTAGTAAATTTGTATGTAGCTGTTCCGAGTACAATTGATACGTTTGAAGTTTATTTAATATTCTCTAGTACTTTAATATCTTTTAAATGTAAATATTGTATTTTTTTAACCGCAGTGTTACTTTTAAGATAGACTTCAAAGTAGACGACGACTGGGATAAAAGAAAAAAAAGCAGTTCAGGCTGTGACATTTCTATTTGATAGTTTTATCTTACATCACCTTATACAGAAAAAAGTATTGAATTAAATCTATCTATATAAAAGAGCTGGGTGACTGACTTATCAAAGCTCAACCGAAACTACTGAACCGCAGTTTCTTTTTGTGATGTAGAAGGCATGTAACGAAATTCAACCCCGAACGTTGAAGGAAAGTTGAAACGGAGTGGCAAAGTTTGTATGGGGAGAAAAAATCTTTATCGATTGTCTTCAAATTAGACTCAAATACTCTTCTGTAAAAATAAATATACCCGAGTTTTCAGCTTATGACAATTTTTACACTCTAATGGTGTAAAATGGGGGCTTAAAATTTGCGATTTTACTTGTACTTGTTTTCATATTGAATTAAATAAAAATTAGCACATAAAATAAAACACATTATAAAACCAATTATTCTGAAAATAAAACCCCAGAGAACATATTCTTCCCTAGGGTGTAAAATAGGGGATGTATTAGGTACACCTTTATATTTCACCCTACAAAACACATATTGAAGTGATACATTACCAATAATTAATTGACTGCAATGATGACATAATGGTTAAGTTACGCCCATGCCAACGTCGTGGGTTCAGTTCCCAGGTAGGACAACATTTTGTCCGATCGACTAATTGTTGTTGAGATTCGCGATAGGTTGAGGATCTCCAATTTTGAAATCGCAAAATATGGCGTACCTGATTTCGATATTATTTTATGTAGAATTTAATTAAAACGTTAATTTGAACCTGAGGCTTGGAACGTGATAGATACAAGTTCGTGGCTATAGAGACCACTGTGTGCGGTCTGTGATCGCATATCAGTGCTCAGCAGAGACAATTATGTCTGTCACTGGCAACCGCATCCATTTCGCTACGTAAGCGCTATAAAGGAACATAGTTGAGCTGATATTGGAAAGCGAATAATTTGAAACGATTTCATTCACAACATTATTTAAAAAAAAATAGACGATGGTATAAAATTTCAAGCACAGATGCCGAGGTGGACTTAGTATTGATCTCACGAGCAAATTTTTACTTTTTTGTATAGTTGAAGTTTTTTGTTTTCTTTCTACCTGGCATTTGTGTTCGATAATTATTTGTTTGTAAAATGGTCTGCGGCCCTAGGATTTATTCCTTACTGTGCAATATTGTTATTTTTTCTTTTATTTTTTTGAAACGTTTTACTTTTATTACCAAGTGACTAGACGCAGTGCCGCGGTGGCTATGGTGATCGTGTAAGCGTAGAAGTATTGTTGTATATTTCGGTAGTCCTTATTTTTGTACATCGTCAACCCAATCGATAAATAGTCTGTCACTCTTAGCTATAATAGTGAAGCCTTCCACCACGAGTAGTCGTTGTTGTAGCGAGGACATGATGCGGCATACCCTCTACTTGGCCTGGGCAAAGTAGAGGGTTAACTTTAACGACGGTCAGGACTATAACTTTCACGACGATTAGAAAAAGATCGCAACTTTATAATAGGTTATTTTTTCGCAGAAGTCGAAGCAAATAGGGAGCATAGCGCTCACGTTGATCAAGTCTGCTACCAGCGAGTAGAATGGCTTAGAAGTGCGTATCCGCGTTAGTTGCCGCCATAGTTGAGGCCGCAAGTGGTCAAATCGCGGTCCAACCGCAGAGAGGCTAACCACGTGGAAGCGATAACGTCAATTTGTTTTGTGTACAAACCTTAAAAGGCTGTTGATATTGCACATGATACGTAATAAGTGCATTAGGTTTAGATGAAAACAAGAAACAATGGAAGAATGAGTGAAGAAGTTCTTTGTGCAATGGTTTGGTGTATCTACCTACATATTATAATGTAGTATGTAGGTAGATACACCAAACATGCATATGGACACTGGCTTTTCTACAAAGTAACATTGTTTCGTTATTAACATAATATTTTCACACCGTACACTATATTTTCATGATAGCTCTGCCTTATATTTAGAAATGGTCAAAATTTCAAGTAGTGTAGACGTCAGATATCATCATCATTATCATTTTAGCTCAGATACGTCCCACTGTTGGGCACGAGCCTCCTCCATAATAAGAGGGAAATTGGCCTTATAGCGCGCTGGTCAGCTAAGTTGGTATAGGGTTTTTTCGAGATGTCCTTCTTTTGCATAGATATTGTATGCATATGTAATCCCTTAGTCGTCTTTTACGACACCCACGGGTAAGAGAGAGAGGGTGTGGAATTATTCTTACTCCATCTCCACGTCAGAGAGGGTATTGAAAATATATCATCATGATTCAGCCTATCTCCGTCCACTATTGGACCAGGCTCTCCTTAAATTTCACCACAAAGTGGGGTCCTGTACTGCCTGCATATGTACAACTATGCCCAGCAACGACCCGCGTGGAGTTTTCACGAACCTATAGCAGGGTCGTGAAAACATATCGTTTTAATAGACTAGATAAGAATTAATAACAATAAATAGAGTTGCATACAATTGCATATATGTATATTATTTATAGAAAAGAACAGAATATGATGCACCATCACCTCGCCTTGGTTTTGTATTTACCGGAATTTATGATTTAATTTGGTGTCGCATATTTCAACGAAGCGGCATTTTGCATCGAAACGAGCCGTAATAACGTAGCGGATTCGCTTTGTTGTTCCTTACAAGCCTAATAAATTCAGTTGTATGGTATTTTATTTTCATCTGCGGACGCTCATATTTGCTGTATGATTTATTTTTAATTTCCTTGGATGTTTCGTTATGACGTACCTATGTAGTTTCTTCGGTAAAATAATTTTATTTAAGACTAGCAACTCGCCCTCGCTTCGCTTCGGGTTCAGTCGCTTTACCGCGTAGCTCCCGTTCCCGTGGGAATAGCGGGATAAAATATAGCCTATGTTACTCCCTAATATTATAGCTTTCCATTGGTGAAAGAATTTTTGAAATCGGTTCTGTGGTTTAAGCGTGAAAGCGTAACAAACAAACATACTTACTTTCGCATTTATAATATTAGTAAGGATTGTGACTGAGTAAGAAGAATTCACCACCACCATCTTGCCCGTGGGTATCGTAAAAGACCTCTAACTAAGGTATATATTGTGCCTAGAAAAGCTCGATATAAAACTCTGCACCAACCCGTCTGGTCAATTTCTCTTCAATTGCGGAGGCGGCTCGAATCCAGTAGTGGGATGTATATGAGCTATAATGAATCTTATTTTATATATCTATATACCTACATATTAATTATTTGATAATTTTATTTTCTATGGCACAAATAAGGAGGGATTTTGTAGATATAAACGGATCTGAATACAGATATTCGAATAACAATATATCGGTTTCAGATACGGTTACTAATAGGAAATTATTTCGGGTTATTCAACAGTTTCGGATAGTTTCAGTTACTTATCTTAGATTTTTAAAGAAAGATATATTGAAGCTCCTAAACGTGATGATTGTCGTGTTATTCTTTTTAGCGTTACGTTTAGGCTGTCTATTCTAGTTCAAATAAAACCTGACGCAACGTTTCTGATACACAACCCGACCCTATGCAAATTATTCCTAACTGCAACACCAATGACAGTTTGGAATAGATTTTCATTATGACTAACAATTAGACTAAGTCTTGAATATATTATATCTAATAGTTTCGGTTATTGGTACAGAGCTCATTAACATCCTTACAAATAAGTTAACCACGCAAACACAACTATAACGAATTGTGTAAATTATTGAGGAGGGTTATAATAGCTGGTTTCTATAACCAGCGACGTAGTCTACTACGTCGATCAAAAAACGTCTTTTATTTAGCTCAAACATAAAACTCGAAATTGTATACTGTACGTCACCATGTAGGTGCTGCCTACCGTCGGTCAGATTATGGTATTATAGTGTTAATTCATCACCACATAATGTATTGTGTATTGCAATTATGCGCAATTTTCCGGCAATTAAATGTTTTTATAATTTCAATCTAATCTTCAACGTATTTTCAATCTCGTTAACTCTTGATATTTGCTGTGTGGTGACGGAATTAGAATACAATTCACCACCCCCTCACTTGCCAGTGAGTGTCGTAAACGACGACTAAGGGATTAAATATGCAAATAATATCTCTGCATGAAGGAAAACTGGAAATGAAATCCTATACCAACCCCTCTGACAAGCGTGGTATGGTAGGTCGATTTCCTTCCTATTGTAGAAGAGACTCGAGCCCGGTTGTTGGACATCTATGTACTAAAATGATGGTGATGAGGCTATTTTGGCTAACTGTCACTATCACCACTTTCCATCAAACCTAATACAAAATAAAAATAAGTAATCTCTTTAAATATACTGCAGCGTTAGATTAATCTTTTTTTTACTAATTTTTGAATAAGCTATTCTTGTTCCTTTTTCCTCTAACTCAGCGGGAAGCAACCTGTTGTGAAGTTTTTAATTAAGTATGGGTGCTTCGTTGCTTGTTCATACTTTTTTCTTTTGCTTACAATAGAAATTACTAGTGCTTGTATGCTATTCACAGCGTAAATAAGGTTTTTTCGTATCTTTTGTATTGTATGTATGTGATTTGAACACGACCCAAGTCAAGTGTATACTAGTTACAACACAACCAACGTCTCTAAATTCGAGGTAAAATAACAGGAAATAAAATACAAAATAAAATCATATATTTTTATGCGTTTTACTTTTCTTGATATGTTGATGATATATATTATATTTATATATATATACATATGTATATATATATTTTCTTGATATGTACTTTACAAAATATATGGTCTATCTAATTAATTGCACGGATAGATTAATGTTTTTAGGGTAGTAGTCTGGTCATAAGATCTGTTTTCACACAGTATATATATTTTTTTAATTGCTAACAAGCAAACAGTAGGTACACTTGATTGTAAGTGTTGCTGCCGCTCGTGAACCTTCGCACGGCCGCTAGGTTTGGTGATACTAAAGGCATCACTAAGACCCCCTACACGCAAACACCCTCAGAAAGTTGGACTTCAGGCTCTCTCGCTCACCGAACGAAGCGCAGTAACAAATTGCTACTACTTGGATGTCGATTTTCTGCGAGTGTGTTACTATTCCGGACGGACCCGCCCGCGGCTGTAGACAGGCAATTGTCCTGCCACTATAAAATATGCACAAATAACTGTGGTGACCGAGTAAGCATACAATTACCATTACATCGCTTGCCATGGGTTTCCTAAAAGGCGATTTAGGAATATGATATATAGGTAAGAAATGCAAGAGAAGGAAATCCGGACATAATACCCACATCATCATCATTTTGGTTCATATACGCCCCACTGCTGGGATCCAGTCTCCTCCATAATTTTTTTTTTTTTTTTTTTGGGTGGGCCATGGTAAGCGCACGGGCGGTCCTGTCCGCCCGGGGCGACGAAAGGACGGCGCGCGGGCCCATAACCCACCCGTACCCGTCACCTCGTTGTTTGTTGGGCCGACCACCGGAGCAGATGTGACTTGTCATCAGTGGTCGGCCCGACGGAATACCCTTTCGGGTAACCTCACGTCTCGACGTACTGGGACGTCGGTCGCCATCGCGCGGTCATCCTCTCTGCGGATGACGGACAATTCCCCGGTCCGATCACCCGCGGCCTCGGCTAGGGCGGCATTAGGCGCAGATACTCGCGCCTGCGCGGCCCCAGTCGCCGGCGGCGGAACGTGTCGCCGAATAGGAGCTCTACTCGCACACGATCCGCCGCCTCCTTCCGTGAGATTACGGCCTCACAGAAGGCGGCGACCGCGTCCCAGTTCCTAACGCTGTCGAGCATCTCCCTGGCGATGGTCGGCAGCGCCAGGTTGGCACCGATAATCGCGACGAGTTCACGGCGCTCCCCCTCCCACGCAGCACACTCCTCGAGCGTGTGCTGCGCCGTGTCCTCGTCGCAACTGCAGTGGTGGCAGGACGGTGTGCTCTCCCTCCTGACAATCTTGTGCAGGTACTTCCCAAAACACCCGTGCCCAGTTAGCACCTGCACCAGTCGGAAAGAAAGCACCCCGTGTGTCCGCTCCAACCACTCCATCAGCACCGGCCGGAAGGCCTCGACGGTCCTGACACCGTACCGAGGACTCTCCAGCCGGACTGCCCAACGGGCAATGACTCCTCGGCGGGCGTCGACCCGCCAGGCGGTGATCTCCTGCAAGGAGACCATACCGCCGCGGGCGCGCGTCTCCGACACCCGCCGATAAATGTCGGCGAGCATCTCCGCCTCCAGGTCCCACGGGGGAGTTCCGGCCAGGAGGCACGCTGCCTCCGTCGCCACCGTGCGGTAACCCCGTATGGCCCTGATCGCCATGACCCTCTGTGGTCGCCACAGGAGGGCCCTAAGACGGACAGTCAGGGACCCCGCCCACACCGGTGCGCCATACAGGGCCATCGACCGGATCACCCCCGTGTACAGCTGTCGGCACGTAGCACTGGGTCCACCCACATTCGGCATCAGCCGCGAAAGGGCGGACGCCGCGCCGACAAGCCGGGGAACAAGTCGATGGAGATGCTCCCGGAACCAAAAATGCCCGTCGAGCACCAGGCCCAAGTACTTCATGTGGGCCTGGATGCTGATGGTGACCGACTTCACGGTAATCGAAGCGCCGGCGGGAGGCCCGGCGGTACGGAGGCCATGGAACAAAAGGGCCTCCGTCTTTTCCAGGGCTACCCTCAACCCCAGCGCTTCGATCCGCCTGACAATCTCCTCGGTGCCGAGAGTTGCCAGGCGTGCCGCCTCTTCTAGCGTCCCACCCCGGGCTGTGACGAGTGTATCGTCAGCGTAGCAAATTACGCCCAGCCCGGGTGGGAGACTTCCTCTCAACGCCCAGTCGTAGCCGATGTTCCACAGGGTCGGACCCAGAACCGACCCCTGTGGGACACCGCACGTCATGGGCGTTCGCACAACGTCCCCTACTCGGTCAACGTAGAGGACGCTGCGTCCCTCCTAGTAGTCTGCCACCAGCCGCCTGAGGTACACGGGCACCCCGTGATACCTCAGCCCCTCCCTGATGCAGCGAATGGCAGACTGTTGAAGGCGTTGGCGATGTCTAGGGACACCGCCAACAGGACTCCTCCGCCGGTGACGGCCTCCGCTACCACGGCCTTCAGGCGCAGCAGGGCCGCGATCGTCGAACGCCCTCTCCGAAATCCAAACTGGGCGTCCGACAGATCGGGCCCGACCCCGACGAGGTGCCGCTCGATGCGGGCAGCCAACACCCTCTCTAGCAGCTTGCCCGCATCATCGAGCAGCACGATGGGCCTGTAGGCCGAGGCCGACTCGGGAGACCGCCCCGGCTTCGGCAGGAGAACCAGCCTCCCCTCTTTCTAGCACCCAGGGAACTGCCCGGACGTCAAACAAGCGTCGAACAGTCCCCTGAGGCGTGGTCCCAGGTGCTCGAGGACCAGGGCCAGAACACGGTTCGGAATACCGTCGGGCCCGGGGGCGGTGGATTTGACTCGCATACGCGCCACCGCCGCTCCCATTTCCGGCTCCGTGATGGGTGGAGCACTTTCATCGTCGTCGGCCTCCCGGTCGCTGTCCGGCGAAGCCATGACCGGGGGCGTGTGCTCCGCCCGCCGTGGAAAGAGGTCCTCGACAACTCTGGTGAGGAGGCTGGGCTGGAGAGTCTCGGTGAGGGGGAGGCCCCGCCCGCGGAGCTTGTTCAGCGCCACGAGGTAGGGGCGACCCCAGGGGTCACGCTCGAGACTGTCCAACATCTCCCGCCGACTAACGTCCTTGGCGGTACGGACGGCCAGCCTGAAGGCAGACCGCGCACTGCGGTAAGCCTCGTACAGCTGGCCCTCCCGCTCAGCGTCGCGGTGACGCGCTCGGCTGCGGGTGTAGGCCATCCGGGCACGTATGCACGCGGCCCGAAGGTCCGCCAATTCTCGGGACCACCAGGGGACCGCACTCTTCGGGGGCAGACGCCGCACACGGGGCATGGCCGCATCGCAGATCTGCGTTAATGCACAGCGGATGCGGCCAGCTTAGGCATCCACCCCGTCCGCCTGGGGCGGTGAGGACAGCCACGACTGAACGATGGCTGCCTCCGCCAACAGGTCCCGATCCAATCGACCCACAGCCCACCGCGGAAACGCGGGAGCTCCGTCCGCCGTGTGACCCCTGCTGGGCTGCAGGAGGGTCCGGGAGACCTCTATCCGGATGTATCGATGGTCGGATAGGGTCAACCTCCTCCTGAACGCACCAGCTCCTCACACGTGCTGCAACATTAGGGCTAGCGAACGACAAGTCCACTATCGACCCGCCCTGCTGCCGCACGCACGTTTGCACCGAGCCCCTGTTCAGCAAACAGAGGCTCAGTGCCGCCGCCCACTCTTCGACCGCCCGCGCACGGTCATTCGTCCTGGGGGACCCCCACGCTGCGGACTTTGCGTTGTAGTCCCCCAGAACGAAGATTTGGCGCGGTGCCAGTCGCCGTATCGAGGCCCCCAGGATAGTGAGGAAGGCCCCGAAATCCGTCGCGCTCCTGTTGGGGGAGAAGTAAACACCAAATAGCGTAACCTCTCCCCATTCCGCCGCGACATACCCATCGCCCCTGTCCTTGAGCAACAAAGGCGGGGAATGCCACGACGTGGAGGCGACGATTGCCACAGAGCCGTCACTGCTGCCCAGCCAATTGGGCCGGTCAGGCACCACGTACGGCTCCGCGGCTACGGCTTCACCAATCAACCACTCCGCCATGGCTTGCAGGAAAACGTCCTGTGCCTCGGCGGCGTGGTTGAGGTTGGCCTGCAGGAGGTGGTACGATTTGGTCGCCATTAGTGGGCCGTAACCATCACCTCCTCCACGCTGGCGGGCGATCGGGTCGCGCTAGGGGCGGGAGCGGCCGGGGTCGTCGGACCGCTCCGCCCCTTTGGGGCCGAAGCCGGGGGTCTGCACTCCCTGCCCCCCATGCGGTGCTTGGCGGGCCTATTGCCCGCCGCACACGCGGGGCAGTGGGGAGTGGCGGCGCAGGATGCCGCCTTGTGCCCGGGTTGACCGCAGCGGAAGCAGAGATCGCTGCAGTCAAAGCAATTGGTGCATGTCGGCCGAGTGTGTCCGACCGCCATGCACTTGTAGCACCTCGCAGGCCGGGACTCCAGCACGGTCAGCCGCGCCGAGCTCCAGCCCACGAGGAGCCTGCCTGAGTCGGCCAATTGCTTGGCCGACTCCACCGGGCACTGCACCCAGGCAGCACCGACGCCGCCCGGACCAGGGCGGATAGCGCCAATTCGGACGGTGTCCACGGGACACCCGATTTTCGAGACGATGGCCTCCCGGATGTCATCCACCGTCACGGAGTCGTCCAGACCCACGACGCGTAGTTCTGCGCACTTTACGGGTCTGGCGATTTTGACGCCACCCTCCTCTGCGAACAGACCCCTCAACTTGGCCGCCATGCTATCGGCCGTCTTGGCACCCTCGGCCCCAGGGAACTCTAGAATCCGTGCCCCTGTCCGGGCCTTGCGGGTCCTGGCTTCGACGCCTCCTAAATCGGAGACGTCAAGCTCCCGCCGGGCGCGACGTAAGACGGCCTCATAGCTGAGGCCGTTTTCGGCCGCCTCAGGCAGCACGGTGATCACCACCGCGGCTGACTTTGGCGGCCGGAGCCTCCTGCGCGACCTCTTATTTGCGGCTCCTGCTTTGGGAGCGGAGGCTTTGGCGGCACTTTTGGCCTCCGCTCTCCTCTTCTGGCCGCGACTTTTTCGGCTGCGCTCGGCTGTCTGCCAACCTTCTTCAGGTGCAGCGGAGGGGCCGGGCACAGCAGTCACGGCCGCGGCTGCGTTGGCTGCTACCGGCGGTGCATTTGCCGGCAGCGGCTGAGGTCCGGCCTGAGCAGGAGCCGGTGCCACCTTCTTCCTCGCGGCAGGCCCTTTGGACTTCGGTCCAGCAACGGCCGCAGCGTAGCTCCCTACGCGCCCGCCCTGGCAGGGTAGCGCATCAGGGGCTGACACCGCGGACTTGGGCCTGTCCGCAGCAAGCGGCGGCCGAAGACGGGGCTCCGGAGGCAGTCTTGACTCCAGAGCCGCCATGCGCGCGTCGAGCATTCTGCCCACTACATCCACTATGGCGCGCATGGTCTGATCCGGCACGCCGTTCACTGCGGGCAGCGGGACCGCTTCGGCCGGCTGGGCCCTCTGGGGACTCGCCGCAGCGTGAGTTGGCGCAACGGGGACAGCGGGGGCGGCGGCAGGGCCGGCGCTTGTCGGCGGCGCAGTCCTCGCCAGTTGTGCGACCTGGCGCCGCAAGTCGGCCATTTGCTTGGCCAACTCGCGGTTCGCCTTCTGCACCGCCGACAGCTCTTTGTGTAAGGCCTTGTTTTTCTCCTGCAGGCCTGAAACCTCACCAGAAAGGCGGGCGTTTTCGGCCTGCAGGGTGGCCACATTGGCAGCTGGGGGATCGCCACCCACAGCCGCCGTGTCGGTGGGAGGGATGTCCGCCAACACCCTCATCATTCTTTCGGCAGCCGCCTCATTTGCCCGTTTATGGGCCTCAGTCCCCCGCGCCGTGCCGATCGGCGATGGAGTCGCCGACCTTGCCGCTACTACCGCGCCGCCTCGCCCGCCCCGCCCCCTGCGAGAGGTCGGGACTTTGGGAGGAGGCATGATGGTGCTACTCCCCTCGGAGGATCCCGAGCTGCCACCCTCGTTCAGGGGGCGCTTCCGCACCTGCGAGAGGAGGACCTCCTCCCTGACCGCTAGGGCCGCCGTCAAGGCCGACGCTGGGGACTGACTGGCGATCTCTGCAGCTGATGTGCTGCCGCCCTCAGTGTCCGACGGCTCTGCGGCAGTGCTGCCGCCTTCGTCAGCAGTCGGAGCGGCTGCAGCGGCCTCCCTAGCCAGCCGCTCCTGCCTGGCCAACTCGCGCCTCTTGACACTCGTGGCCTTCCCCGTCCCCATATTCTTCCGCTTTTTCCTCTTCTTGGGGGCCTCGAGTGTCGCTGGCCCCTTGCCTGATCTTGTGGGCTCAAGTGCCGGACCAGCAGCCGAGCTGCAGTCGGACGAGGCCACTCCTTCCTCTGTGCCAGTTTTTCTGTAGCTTGGCAAGGCTTTTAGGTGGGAACCAATCGAATTCCGGTTCTCCGTGGTGGTGTTTTTGGGCGTCTCACCCCTTCTATCTTCATCTGCGTTAAGTGAACATGAATCCATCAAGTTCCCACGAGCATGGGAGAAATAACGGTCGACCCGGGCAGAGATCCCGATACCCGGGCAAGCGTACATTTGTATCCCAACACAGGGGGTCCGCAGGTACCCTGGCTGGGGGCGCGCTAACGACTGAACAACCCATCAGCCATGCATCCTCTCGCCGCGCGCCAGAACTTAGGATTTTGGGTGATTGTTTTATAGAGGTTTTCTTCCTCGCGGTCCAGGCGGTTAAGCCAAGACCCTCGCTCCTGAATCTAGGCCTCAAGACAAATGTCCCGAAGCAAGAATCAGGTCTACGATTTGTCGCGGTTGGCAAATGCCTGCCCAGTCCTCAAACGAATGAGTGACTGGGCCCGTCGAATTTTCGCGTCCAATACCCTCTACAATTAGAGGGCATGGAGCGAATTTGGGGCATCCCACAAACTGGGCTCCCCCTCGGGCCAGATATTTGCCACGAGCGACAATTCCAGAGAGCAGTCCAAGGAATTGTCGCTCGTGCCCAGGGTACACCACGCGGAGGTTTCTGGCGTAGCACCCCAGTCTCCTCCATAATAGGAGGGAAATTGAACTTGCTATACCATGCTGCTCGGACAGGTTGGTATGGGGTTTTATTTCGAGTTTGCCATCTCTTGCACAGATTTCATATACGTAATATATTCGTTAGTCGTCTTTTACGACACCCACGAGTTTGAGAGGGGGTGGTGAATTGTATTCTTACTCCGTCATACTAATAACCTATGCAAAAATAAAAACCATCCGTCTGACCAACGCGTATGGTAGGGTATTTTCTCTTTTATTGTGAAACGTATATAAATGTAGATGACGATGATAATGAATGTGATTAAACTTTACGTCCTTAAATGTAGATTTGCTATACATCGCTTAATTTTTATTGTGTCCATTGCCATAAAAATATTAAACTTTAATAATTAATTTTGTTAAGTGCTAGTAACCATTATCTTTTATGAATTAGATATTAGTATGTTTGTGTAAAGTTTATTTCAACTAGTCTAAAACAATAATTTTATATTAATTAATGTTATGATTACAGTTTTTACTTTGTGTGTTTTGTTTTTATTAAATTCAAATATTGCATAACTTTTCTGTTGGCTATTAATATTAATAGGTTAAGAAATATCAACTAATGGCTAGATTTGTATAATGGATAAATTGATCGACCATCGCCTCTATTACATGATATGATAGTGGTCCAAAGGCAATCTCAACCTTGCAGTTTTAACAAGCATAGCCATGCTTGTTAAAAATATTCGCATTGTAAAAACTAAATGAAAATAGGATTAAATTCCTAAGAGGATTTTATTTTATAGGAGTAACATCGTTAAAATCCCTAAATATGTAATTAATGAACTCTTTGCTTGCATCGATGTTTCAGTGATTGATACAGATTGCATTACTTATTCTAAGTAGTTTAAAGGCACCTTTCATTATTTGAGTACGAAGTGAAAAATTATTCTCGAGGCTTGTTGCCCAAGAATTCTTTAGATTCAGATCACAAATTCCTCGCATCTTTTCTTGTAACTTCTGCCTTCTATAATTGGACACAGTCTTTGAAATTTTAAATAGAAGGCAAATGTATTTAAGTCCCAAAATGGCCAGACAAATCAATGTTTAATTTTTGGTTTTTAATCTCATGTAGTGATACTTATATTCCTTAATCATCTTTTACGACACCGGCAACCAAAAAAGGGTGACAAATTTTATTCTCATTATTGCTTCTTTTGTATTTTTTTTATTAGAAGTATAAGACTTTTCAATATGCAATAATTTGAGAACAATATATTTAAAATTATACGATAACTAGCAACCCGCCCTCGCTTCGCTTCGGTTTCAGTCGCTTAAACCCGCGTAGTTCCCGTTCCTGTGGGAATATCGGGATAAAATATAGCCTATGTTACTCCCTGATATTATAGCTTTCCATTGGTGAAAGAATTTTTGAAGTCGGTTCGGTGGTTTAAGCGTGAAAGCGTTACAAACAAACAAACAAACATCCTTACTTTCGCATTTATAATAATAGTATGGATTCTATATTTGAAAAACAAATGCAATCCTTGTCATTTCAAAACCCAAGACAAAACATGTGACCAAATATATGTTAATAAATACACGACATATTCTGAAATTTTTGCTCAAATGTTTTTGTAGGCTTAACCGACTTAATATTTATCATTTTTCCTGTGTATTGTTACAATCAGGAAATACAATATAAGAAAAATAATATTATTATTAGTTTGATATAAAAAACAAGGCTCCTATTTTTAATGTTGTGCTTAAAAGATTTGTAGATTTATTATGGGCCTTAGGAATATTTTTATACTTGTAGCATCGATAGCGTTATTCTTGTGATGACGGTGTAAGAATACAATTCACCACCCTCTTTTTTGCCCGTGAGTGTTAGTTATTAAAGACGACTAAGGGGTATTATATGCAGATAAGAGCAAGAGAAGGGACTCGAAATGAAATCTTGTACCGACTCGTCTGACCAGCGTGGTAAGTAGATCAATTTCCCTTTCACAGTGAAAAAAGGTCGAGTTAGGCAGTGAAACGTATATGAACTGTGATAGCTACGGCGGTTACAGCGCTGCTACGAATATGTACACAAGAAATTGCTAATATCTATTTATTATATATATTATCTATTTACTAAAATAAAGGATCGTCGGCAAACATACTATAGGAACGAGGAAAAGTTAGTCGTTGTATTCGGCGTTCATCATCGCCGCTATACAGCATATACATCACACTATTGGGTTCGGGTTCCTCCACTTTGGAAGGGAAAATGTCCTACTACTACTAAAATGCTAGTCGGATGTGCAGATATATAGTTTTATTTTGAGTTTTCCATATCTTGAATATCGATGTTATTGTATCCCAAACTCGTCTTTTACGGCACTCACGGGCAAGAGGGTTGTTCAATTATACTTTTCCTTTGTCACCTCACGTAATTTCGATTCTCCTTTATACAGGCCTTAAAGCTACACAGTGAAATGTGCAGCATTACATTTTTGTCTACCTCTTAGATATATAGACATGTCCGTTCTATTTTATAAACTCAACGATCCATAGAAATAAATAATAATACAAATACAATAAAAGCCACAATATAATCTTACGTATTTCCTTTTCTATTCTTCATTAACAAATATTAATTTACTGTGGCATTGAGCCATTTCTCATATTTTTCACGTCGACGAGCTAAGGAAATATTAAATTTATAACGTTCACAGTCATTACGGAGATTTAAAATTTAATTTGCTTGGATACGAACATGAATGAACGTTTTCATATACTTTTATGATAATCGCGTAACGTTCTAATAATTTATGTCGAGATGACTTTATGGTTCACCGAGGCATGACTCTTGTTTTATGAGGTAACATAACATATTTTAATATATTAAGTAGGGTTTATATCTTAATAATTTTGAATGTAAATAGCGAATAATGTAAATTAATTCTGTGTGGTGACGAAGTAAGAATATAATTCACCCTTAATTTTTTGTCTGTAGCTGTCGTAAAATACGACTAAGGGACTCAATATGTGTATAACATCAGTGCAGGAGAAGGCAAACTCAAGAGAGAATACTCCTCAGGGGGTATTCCGGGGGGGGGGGGGCGTTGGGGTTGAGGGTAGCCCTGGAAAAGACGGAGGCTCTTTTGTTCCATGGCCTCCGTACCGCCGGGCCTCCCGCCGGCGCTTCGATCACCGTGAAGTTGGTCACCATCAGCATCCAGGCCCACATGAAGTACTTGGGCCTGGTGCTCGACGGGCATTTTTGGTTCCGGGAGCATCTCCATCGACTTGTTCCCCGGCTTGTCGGCGCGGCGTCCGCCCTTTCGCGGCTGATGCCGAATGTGGGCGGACCCAGCGCTACGTGCCGACAGCTGTACGCGGGGGTGATCCGGTCGATGGCTCTGTACGGCGCACCGGTGTGGGCGGGGTCCCTGACCGTCCGGCTGAGGGCCCTCTTGAGACGACCACAGAGGGTCATGGCGGTCAGGGCCATACGCGGTTACCGCACGATGTCGACGGAGGCAGCGTGCCTCTTGGCCGGAACTCCCCCGTGGGACCTGGAGGCGGAGATGCTCGCCGACATTTATCGGCGGGTGTCGGAGATGCGCGCCTGCGGTGGTATGGTCTCCCTGCAGGAGATCACCGCCTGGCGGGTCGACGCCCGCCGTGGAGTCATTGCCCGTTGGGCAGCCCGGCTGGAGAGTCCTCGGTACGGTGTCAGGACCGTCGAGGCCTTCCGGCCGGTGCTGATGGAGTGGTTGGAGCGGACGCACGGGGTGCTTTCCTTCCGACTGGTGCAGGTGCTGACGGGGCACGGATGCTTCGCGAAGTACCTGCACAAGATTGTCAGGAGGGAGAGCACACCGTCCTGCCATCACTGCAGTTGCGACGAGGACACGGCGCAGCACACGCTCGAGGAGTGTGCTGCGTGGGAGGGGGAGCGCCGTGAGCTCGTCGCGATTATCAGTGCCGACCTGGCGCTGCCGACCATCGCCAGGGAGATGCTCGTCAGCGTCAGGAACTGGGATGCGGTCGCCGCCTTCTGTGAGGCCGTTATCTCACGGAAGGAGGCGCCGGATCGTGTGCGAGTAGAGATCCTATTCGGCGACACGTTCCGCCGCCGGCGACTCGTTCCGCCGCCGGCGACTTGGGCGGCGCAGGCGCGAGTATCTGCGCCTAATGCCGCCCTAGCCGAGGCCGCGGGTGATCGGACCGGGGAATTGTCCGTCACCCGCAGTGTGGCTAACCGCGCGACGGCAACCGACGTCCCAGGATGTCGAGAGGTGAGGGTACCCGAAAGGGTATTCCGTCGGGCCGACCACTGACGACAAGTTACATCTGCTCCGGTGGTCGGCCCAACAACGAGGTGACATGGGTACGGGTGGGTTATGGGCCCGCGCGCCGTCCTTTCATCGCCCCGGACTGACTGGACCGCGCGTGCGCTTACCATAGCCCACCCATAAAAAAAAAAGGGGGTATTCCGTCATGCCGACCACTGACGTCCCACCCGTCACCCTGCTCCGGTGGTCGGCCCAACGACGAAGGCGACGTGTCGCGGGTGGGTTACTGGTGTGCGTGCTTACGCCCCTCCGTCGCCCTGGACGGAATGGTGCGAGGATTGCGCAGACCGTGACCCACTCCCAAAAAAAGGAGATGTAAAACTCAAAACAAAACTCTATACCAACCTATCTGACTAACTTATTTGGTCAATTGTTCTTTTAATATGAAAGAGGCTCGAATCCAGCAATGAGACCTATATGAGCCAAGATGAGATTACAATTTGTATATTTTTTGTATGTTGTATACATACGGTCAGGTTTTGGATTATATTCATCATCATCATTATCATAGCCCACATAAGTCCCACTATTGGGCTTGGTCATTCTCCACAATGGAAGGGAATTTGACCTACTATACCATGCTGGTCAGACATGTTGGTATAGGGTTTTATTTAGAGTTTTCCTTCTCTTGCACAGATCTTATGTGCATATTATACGTCATTGTCGTCTTTTACGACATCCACGGGCAAGATAGGGAGTGGTGAATTGTATTCTTACACCGTCACCACACGGACATGATGATACATTGTAAAAATTAAATAAAATGATCTCAAGAAACTACTAAATCTACCATTGCAAATGCAAAAATGATGTGAGCCCCTCACATCATCGTTCTTTATTATCATCTTCAATCATCATCATGATTGCATTCCACATGGAGACAGGCTATAATCTTTCTTAGGGGTATTATAAAAAAAAAACGTCCAAGTGCGAGTCGGACTCGCGTACGAAGAGTTTCGTACTATTGAGCAAAAAAGGGCACGAAATTGCGTTTGTTGTATGGGAGCCCCCCCTCATAAACATTTATTTAATTTAATTTTAGTATTTGTTGTTATAGCGGCAACAGAAATACATAATTTATAAAAAAAATATTGTTTAACTATCGCGGTTCTTGAGGTACAGCCTGGTGACGGACAGTGAAGTCTTAGCAATAGCGTCCCCTTTGGGTACAGCACCCTAAAAATTAAAAAGGAGTACAGTCATATAAAATCATTAAAAGCTTGAAAACCTCTAAAAATAAAACAAAACTTGCCATTATTGTGCAGTAACAGTATGGAGTATTACTAGCTAATAGTAAAAGTATGTGTTAAGAAAATAATTGAGATAAAATTTATAATAAAACCTAGCACAGTCGTTTCTGGATAAAACAAGGGTATTTTCTTGCACGGAAACCACCCACGGCCCGCGGAAGATCAGATTTTAAATTATTACGTAATCCACGAGTACAAATTTATCATTAAGTTTCAGCTGATAATACACGGGTATATATTTATGTGAAGCTATTAATTGTATTAGATAACGCCTCAATTAAACCATCTTTACATCAGAATCTTTTTTGCAGATGTTATACGAGGCAGCTTCTTTATTCTTCGTAATATAATAACTGCTGCTGTCGGATACTGGTCTCCTTCTAAATTGGAGCAAAATTAAACCACAATATTATTTTAATCACATTTTTGACGCGGATTTATTTAGTCCTCTTTTTTATATAGGAAGGAAGGGATGGTGTGTAGTATACATATTTTCTTATCGTATTTAAAACGATGCTTTCGTTCTAAGGAATCCAACTAGTTTAGAATCGAAATAATCAATCTTGTTACAAATTATCGTGCGGGTTATTATTATCTATATGGTAAGCTATGCTAGGAAATAACTCAAATTATTCCTGAAACCTAAAACTTGAACCTAATTGATTACTATTTTTGTTATTTTATATAAAAAGGCAAACTTCTAGGAAATAATTCTTCTATTGCGGGGCACTTTACAAATATATGTATAATTAACGGACTCAAATTACATTCAAACTCAGAATTCATGGATCGCAAAAAATGTTGTCCTGTGAGGGATTCAAACTTATAACACTAGCACGCTAAGTCAGAATCTTAACCCCTATGCCACTTGTGCAGTCAATTAGTCAATTTATGTTAGTACTACGATTACATTGCGATTGCATTCACATCAGCCAATTTTGTCAGGCAAGTTATTTAGGTAAAAAAATATATATCTCAATTTATTCGCTATTTCTACAAAGCCCTTGAAGGCTAAATACTGGCTATGTAGGCACAACTTGGGTCACCTCTTTTTCTCAAGAGTCCCGTAAGCCTTCGTAAGGTATAAGATATGGATTACATAGAATGTATGACTCCACAGGCGTCCCACCTGTATTCTAATAAAATCATTCTACGACCGCGATCCCAATTCCCAAGGGTCGTAATCAGTATGTATCTATTAGATGATTTTATTTTACGTACCATAACAATTTTAAGTATACTAAAACTGACATTATTATAAGTAATTAATTATAAGCTTTTTTTTTGGGGGTGGGTTGCGGTCAGCGCGCTCCTCGTACCACTCCGTCCGGGGCGACAGAGGGGCGTAAGCACGCACACCTGCAACCCACCCACGATGCACGTCGTCTTCGTTGTTGGGCCGATCACCGGAGCAGGGTTACTTGTCTTCAGTGGTCGGCCCGACGGAATACCCCCTACTTGGGGTACCCTCCCATCGACTAACGTCCCCCCCTCGGGGAGGACGTCGGTCTTTCCTCACGCGGTAATTAATTATAAGCTTAAGACAGTTTCGTAAAATGTTTTTAAGTTTTAATTATCATCATCTCGGTCCACATAAGATCCACTGTTGCGTTCGGGCCTCCTGGGAAATGGGATTGAGAGGGGAATTGACCTACTATACCCCGCTGGTTAAACGTGTTGGTACAGGATTTTATGTCAAGTTTTAGTCTTCTTTTACAACACCCACGGGTAAGAGCGGGGGTGGTGAATTGTATTCTTACTCTATCACCACACGGAATATTATTTATATTCTCACCTCATCTTTTACAACATCCACGGGCAGGAAAGGGGGTGGTGAATTGTATTCTTATTCCGTCACCACACGGATTTAATTATTATAAGACATAAAAAATTAAATAGAAAGAGTGAGCGTTGCGTTGTTGTTTTGTCAGAAATAATGCTAATTATTCCTATAGTTGTGAATATAATATGACATCATCCCTTCTTTTCCTGTAGGCGTCGTAAAAAATCAAGGACGCACCAGGGAAGTGTTCACCAGTGTTCTTCAGTGAAACTCATGATATCGACTACAATTGCCAACGCCTGAAAAGCGAGGTGATTATGCCTAATCTCTTTCCTAGGGAAGCCCAATCCAGCAATAGACATCGATAGACTGCATGAAATAATAATGACTGTATTATTATTAATGGGCTAATAAGATTGCATCGAGTTTCTCAACGATAAATTTGAAATTACCTCCAGTTTAGTAATTAAAGTTAAAATTCTATCCAAAATTACAAGCTTCAGTTTCAATTTAATAATGAAAAATTTGATATTCATGACTGATTTTATTTTATTGTTAATTTGTAATACAATTTATAGCAATTACATAACTGCCATATTAAGTTGTTGTATTAAATAGGTACCTAATATTCAAAGCATTTGTAAATTTCTTTAAACGTATTGGAAGATAAAAACACAGTAAGAAATAAGCCGAGGTGAATATTTCCGCGAGTTAAGGCTTTTCTTCCGTTTCCTTGGCCGGGTAACGAACTGTGTGCGAATGTGATATTTATGGACTTTTCGTTCTCACTTTTTGCGAAACGTTATTGCTTAGAGGGAAGTAAAACGATACGGAGCTATAATAAACACTTTTACTGTTACTGTGTTACTGCTCAGGGTCATGTTATCCTTATAAATATAGCCGCTTGAAATGCGCTGCATTACTTTTTAATGTTGTATGTCGTCGTGTTTTTGTAGGTAGATACTAAAACAAATAAAATAATAGTTGTGTTCATGTTCGGTAAGTTATAGACTTTAAGACGTATAAGCTGCGTTGAGTTCAAAAAATTTACGTGAATATAGAAAGGTAATGATGATGCCTCATTCAGGGTGGCGAAAGACACCGTGTTGGGTTTAGTTAATATTTCAACGGACTTAAGATGTTGTATTTTGTAGTGTCGTGTACAACCCTTTAGTTTGCGTAGACGTAAAAATTAAAAACTAAATGTGCTATATATACTTATCAGGGATACCCAATGTGGAATGAAGTACTTCTATGATTATTTACTTTTTATTAATTTACAATTAAACTATTATCGGGTTACACTAAAAAATAATGCAGCAGTCCAAAAACTGTAAGTAAACTCATTTGCAAAAAAACGGGCGGTTTTGATTTTCATTCATATTTAAAAAGATACAATACCAAAAAGGTTTTAATCGTTTGTACACGTTACTGGCCGGTTTTAAAAATGCTGTGGTATTTAAAAAAGTACGTTCTAAATTCAATTTTTCATTTGATGTTCATTTTTACAGAAAACCCCTTTTTATCCTACATTTTTGGCGCGAAGTTCCAGAAGTTAACATCGACTTTCATAACTTTTATTCAATTTTTATCGATTAATTTCATATCCTTGACTGTCAAAGCTTTATTTAATGCTGTTTGGCTGTATCAAAAATGGTAGATAAAGTGGTAAAAGCTACCAAAATTATCGCGCTGCTTGAAGAGGGTTGCAGCCAATGTTTCGTGGCTAGGAGGCTAAATGTTAGTCGCTCGACAGTCCAAAGGACCTGGCAGCGATATCAGGAGACTGGTTCCGTCGAGAGAAGGCCTGGTTCTGGAAGAAAAACCATGTACCCAACCACGGGATGATCGTTTTCTTGTGAGTCGCGCATTGAGAAATCGCAAATCTTCGTATGTGGATCTTAAGAACAACCTCCAAGAAGTAAGAAATGTATATATTAGTCTATGGACGGTCAGGAGGAGGCTTCTCGCTGCCAATATACGCAGTCACCGCCCGGCCCGCGGCCCCAAATTACTCCGTGAGCACAGAGTTCACAGGCTTAGGTTCGCTAGAAATTGTGAATCATGGACTCAAGACGATTGGAATAGGGTTTTGTTCTCTGATGAAGCCAGGATATCTCTGTTCGGTGAAGATCGACGTCGGCGAGTGCTAAGAAGACAAGGAGAACGCTTTGCAGAGGCATGTTTCGAAGAAATCACACCTTATGGTGGGGGCTCTGTTATGTTTTGGGCAGGAATAAATTCAATGGATCGTACAGAGTTAGTCTTCATTGAAAACGGCTCACTGACTGGGCATCGATACATAACGGAAGTTCTAATTTCTCATGCACAACCCGCATTGGCCGCTCTAGGTGAAGACTCGATTTTTATGGACGACAATGCTCGCGCCCACCGATCCCGCGATGTTAATGCGTATGTGCAAGAGGTCGGCATTCGTCGTTTGGATTGGCCAGCTCGAAGTCCCGACCTCAATCCCATAGAGCATGTCTGGGACGTTCTGAAACGGCGTGTGAGATCAGTACACCCGGCTCTGCAGACCATCAGAGAGCTGAAGAATGTGATTACTGCGGAGTGGGAACGTATTCCGCAAGCAAGTATCCGGGATATACTCGCTAGCATGCCCAGACGAATTCAAGCTGTGATTTTAGCTAGAGGGGGTCACACTCGATACTAAACATTTATCTGCTTTTACTTTATTAAAGAAAAACAAACAAAAAAACTTTTTTATTTTTACTTCATGAGCATATGCACTACTAGCGAATATACACTACTAGCGAGGTTTAGCATTATTTCCCATAAATTGTATCTAAATTTTATGAAATACTGATGAAAACGATTATTTTCTTATTAATTTAGCAAATTGTGTGGATAAAACTACCTATAATTATCAAACAAAGAAATATTAACATTTGAAATGGTTCATTGCTTAGGTGCCCGTTTTTTTTGCAAATGAGTGTATATAATAGATTATTTTTTCGTAGTGATATCTTTGTTGTCACATTTTATTTTATTATATTATTCTTATAATGTTTTATCCTGCACTTTAAAGTTCATAATTTCTGTGCTTTTATTTTTTTTAAAGAATTTTATGTACGTGTACCCAGTGACACTTTTTTTTTGTTCACGCTGTGGAAATGCATTTACGCACAGTCCCCCGCCAGTGGGCAGGGGTTGTGTGGGACTCACCGACCACGTCCGCCGCCGGAATACCCACTAAAACCACAGCGGCCCCTTCCGCGCTTTTACGGGGTGCCGGAGAGATCGTCTGATGACATTCAATCCCCGGCACCCCAACGTATGGCCGTCTGGCCACGTCCTGTCGTCATTATTCAGGGCGGTGGGAGTAGGTGCGCATATTGTCGCCTCCTCCTCCCGGGTCGCCGGTGACGGAGCGAGTCAGCAGAAGCGCTTGCTTCGCGTTCCCGCTCCGCCGCTTCCTTCCTGGATATGACGGCCTCGCAAAATGAGGCCATCGACGACCAGCACCTGTCGCTGCCGAGCATCTTTGTGATAACGGTCGGCAGCGACAGGTCCCCTCCGAGAACCGCTGACAGGTCGTGGCGCTGAGGCCCCCAGGCGGGGCATACTTCCAATGTGTGACGCGCATCATCAGTTGGCGCGCCACACTCATGACATCCGGGGGCCTCTTCTCTTCTAATCATATGCAGGTACTTACCGAAGACCCCGTGTCCGGTAAGCACCTGCGCCATCCTAAATGTTAGGTTGCCGTGCTGCCTTGTGAGCCAGCGGTGAAGATGCGGCGCAACCGCCTCCACAGTCCCCCGCTCTGCTACAGGGGACTCCAGGTCTTCCCTCCACCGCCGGATAACTTCCCTCCGGGCCACTTCTTGCGCTCTGCTCAGTCTCCTTGCAGAAACTTGCTCGCCGTTGGCCCGCGCTGTGGCACGGAGCTGGTAAACTTCCGCCAACGCCTCAGCCACAAGCGGCCAAGGCGGGTCGCCTGCCAGTAGCGTCGCTGCTGTCCAAGACACCGTACGGTAACCCCTGATAGTCCTCACCACCATGATTTTCTGCGGTCGGCGCAGGAGGGCCTTGTTGGGGGCGGTGAGGGACTCCGACCAGATAGGGGCACCATACAATACCATGGACCGCAGGATTCCAGCGTAGAGACGCCGACAGGACGACCCAGGACCGCCAGTGTTTGGCAGAAGCCTTCCCAACGCTGCGGCTGACTTGGTGAGCCTAGGGACGAGCTGGGCAAAGTGTGGCCCGAAATTCCATTTACTATCAAGGTGCAGGCCTAGATATTTCATCTGGGCCCGCACCGGCACGGCAACCCCAGACACACTGATATGTGCTCCTCGGGGGGGACCTCGACGTAGGCCATGAAATAGGAGCGCCTCAGTTTTATCTAACGAGACCCTCAGACCCAGCATGCCAATCTGGTCTACGACGAGTGCTACTCCTTCCTGTGCCAACCGGGCAGCCCCCTGAAAGTCAGCCCTCTTCACCGTGATGAGGGTGTCATTTGCGTAGCAAATAACCCCCATCCCGGGAAGGAGCCGACCCCGCAGGAGCCAGTCGAACCCAACGTTCCACAGGACCGGACCAAGGACCGAGCCCTGTGGAACGCCGCATTCCACCCGATGGCGATGTATGCACCCGTCTCCCCCGTCCCAGAGCACGTGCCTTCCCTCGAGGTACGCCGCCAACAGCCTCCGGAGGTACGGAGGCACTCCATGATACCGGAGCGCCTCCCTCAACGTCTCGTGTGGGAGACTGTTGAAAGCGTTCTTTATATCGAGTGAAACTGCCAGGAGACCCAGTGACACTTGCGCCATCAATATCAATCCAATAATGTAACAATTATCAGAATCGGTAGAGTTATTGAGTACTTACGACGCCATACATACACCTTTGTGTATGTATATTACTCTTTAGTAAACACATAATTTTTGGTCTTTGAGGCTTGATGCGAAGAGTTTGGATACCGAAACAACATTAAATTACGTTAAAAGCCGTGAAAATAGTTTTATTTCAGACTTTTGCTCCTAAATTATATGGATTTAAATTCCACCCATGATCATTTATTTCCATTCTTTTTTATAGTCTCACGCCTTTATTCGTAAAGAGGGTAACAAAAATGTTTGTCATTTATATTTACGACGTCTTTAAAGTCATCTAATTAAAAATATTGTTGAAATAAAATAACTGTTATTGATGGTGTTATTGATGAATTGCCTGGTGATAAATGCTAATAACTACTTAGCTTGACTTATTCCGTGTGGTGATGGAATAGGAATACAAATCATCACTTCCTGTTTTTCTATGGCTGTTGCATAAGATGACTAGAAGATATGTATGTACTTATTCCGATCCTTCCGGGTATAAAATTTAAAATAAAAATAACTTTAAATTTTTAATAGTTTAGTGCTAGAAATTGGTTTTTCTTCCTTTCAGCTCATATACGTGTTGGGCTTAAGCCTCTTCCGCAATAGGAGTGAAAATTTACTTATTATATCACACTGGTCTAACGTATTAGTATAGAGTTTTCTTTCAAATTTTCCTTTCCTTCCATAGATGTTATATGCATATTTAATCACTTAGTCGTATTTACGATACCCACAGGCAATTAATGAATCGTATTCTTACTCCCTTACCACAGGAAAAACTGCTTAAATTTACTTAAAAAAACATTTCTATGTGGTGACGGAGTAAAAATATAATTCACCACCTATCTTGCCCGGGGAATCAGCAAAAGGCGTTTAAGGGATATAACACGCATATAAGTAAGAGAAGGAAAATTCGAAATGAAACCGTATATCAACCCGTCTGATTAGAGTGGTACAGTAGGACAAATTCTCTCCTATTTTGGAGGATGATCGAGCCCATCACTGGGACTAAGATGAGGATGAAGATTTTGCCCGATCTTGTATTACAATCTGTATACAGACTTCATGATAAATGTTCATATGTTTTTGCCACTGAAATAACCAGGTAGTGATTTAGTATCAATATAATTGGAACGACGGTTCGTTTAAGGTCTCGCCATCTATAACAATGTATTACATGATTTCTCAGGAGTGTCATAAATATGGCCAAAGGGAATATAGTTGGAGTTAGGGTAATATCTAAATTTATACGAACTCCACCGCGATCAATAATGGGATTATGAAGGTTACTTCAAAGGTACTATGGAGATATGTTACCCTGTAATGTTTTTTATTTTTCATGTCATTGTATCATCAATCTATACTAATATTATAACGAGGAAAGATTTGTTTGTTTTGAATAGGCTCCGAAACTACTGGACAGATTTCGAAAGTTCTTTCACCATTGGAAAGCTATAATATCAGGGAGTAACATCCTTGGATAGGAGTTGGCACTCGTGGGTGTCGGACGTGTGCGCTGGATGGATTGTTTGATTAGGTCGGTCTTTGTCATTAATTCGTTTGGTCAGTTTGTTGTCGTTGTCTTGTCGGGTCGTTGTCGTGTCTTGGTTGGGGAGGGGATAGGAAGGGTCGCTTGGGTACCGGGACTGCTACTGCATTGCAGCCGCGTCAACCGGTGTTCAAAAAGTTGCGACCAGCTGGCTTGGTTGGTTGATCTTCTCCGCCCGGTATGGGGCGGGTTTGGCAGTATCAGGGCCTTGTGCCCTCCGACTGCGGCTGCATTCGCCGTGGTTTAATAACCACGCGTCCTGAGGATTAATTTACCGTGGTCCCCCCACTCTTCACACCCGGAGGCGGTCAGCCCGAGCCAGATGAGACCCCCGGTATCCCGGGGGAGGTCCAGCTCCGAGCGACCAGCGACTACCGGGGACTTCGGCGGGAGGGATCAACGGGTACGGTGTCTTGACGAGGTATGATGAAGCTTTAATGTGGTTTTGTTATTTATTAGCCGTCAGTGGCGCCGCCCCGCGGACACCGACTACAACCACATACTTTTGTAAGTATGCGGTGGTGTCTGGTTTAAGCGGGGGAAAGTGCGTCCCGACGGCTATCTTCTCGACCTGGTTCCTTTATGGGTCCCCGGTGGCTGCTAGGTTGGCTTGGGCCAGCACATCGGCGAGACTTCCTGTGACGATGTGTGTCAGCTCGTCGTTGGGTCTGCCGGCGGCCAGCGCCGTAAGTAATTTCTGTAGCAATTGGATAACAGTGGTTAGCAATTGGTGGGTCCCCATAGGGGACCGTTGGGAGGCAGGCGACTCGAGGCGGCCTTTGGCAGCGCCGCGCGACACGGCTGATGTCGTCGCGGCGGGCGCATGTGGCGTCGCGCCGCTGGGGGCCCGACTGAGGACGGGAGGTGCGGGCTAGTGGGCCCGCTCGGCGGTTGCGGGCCTCACGTCGTATGACGGGGCAGCCCGAATAGTTGGCCGGATGGGGCCCACCGCAGTTGCAGCACGTGGCCGGCGACTCGCGGGGGCGGCTGCAGTTCATGGCGGCGTGTTCACCTCCGCATCGCACACAGGCGAGCGGGCGGTGGCAATGGTGGCTACTGTGGCGAAATTGTTGGCACCTGTGGCATTGCGCGGGGCGGCGCTTACCGCGCCATGCCTCCACGACAACACCGGTGATGCCGAGCAATTCCGTCACTTGGAAGATATCTTCTATGTTGCTGGTGCGGAGGAATATACCATGGTGTATGCACCCGGGGTGGCCTCCCCTGGCGCATATGGGCCGAATGTAATCGGCTGTGAAACCGAGGGCTGCAAATTCAGCGGCCATGAGATCCGGAGGGGCGTCGTAGGGCAGCCCCCGGATAGCGACTTTGAAGTCTGTTTTTTCGGGCGGCGAATACGAGTACCAGGAGACCTTGTCGGTGGCCTCCAGGTTCGTGAGGTTACTGGTGTACGACCCGGTACTCATCCTCTTCTGTTGGGGAGAAGCGAATGCCTTTCCCGAATGGGCGAGCATTCGCAAGTCTGCCCAGCTGCATCTTAATCTCCCCTAAGTGGCGAGGCCAGTTAGGGAGGCTCTCAACCACCAAGGGAGGATATTTAGGCTTCGGCTGCACGGGTGCGGGCTGCGAGGAGGTCTGCGGGCGGCTTGTAGGCGAGTTCGCCTTGTTGATGTTCGGTGCGGGCTCGCTAGCTACGCTTGCGAATGTTCGCAGCGAGCGCGAAGGCAGCGGGGGCGGCATCGACGGCGGTGACAAAGCGCCGGGTGGCGCCATTGTTGAGGCAGCGGGCGGGGAGGCTTCCGCGAGCGCGCGAGCGCTCTGCGGGCTCGCCCTCCGCGAGTGTGTAAGAAGCGGGGCAGGCCCAGCGGCGCGTGAGCGCTTCGCCGGGTCGTCGGTGGTGTTGGGGCTGCGCTGGCGTCTGACACCCACCTGGGCATCGGGCGACTTGCGTGGAGAATATCTTTTTTTGAAGACTTTGGTCTTCAACATTCCCCTTTCGGGAGAGGCGTCTTCCTGGGACTCGCCCGATGTCATAGTAACATCGGACGGATAGTCGCTGTCGTCACGGCGCTCGTGTGCACTTGACGGCGGCGATCGGGGTGGCGGCTGCAGGCTGGTCTGGGATGCAGAGGCTTCCGCGATGTCTTCGCGGCTGCGGTAAATTGTTAGTGAGCGCGTCGATGACGTGCGCGCTAACATACACAGGTAGCGGCCGTCCTCTCCCGTGTAGGGACGGTCTAAACGGGCGGCTGGGGCGGGGGGCGACACGGCGTAATCGCCTGTGCCCACATCCTCTTGACTCGGCGCTGAGCGCGGCGCACGCGTGAGCGCGCGCTGCGGCTTCGGCGGCGAAGGCGGCGGCGGCGAGAGCGGGGGCGTCCTGCGACGCACTCCCGCGGGTCTCGGTGGCGATGGGCCGGCGGCTGAGGCGTCCTTAGGATGGCGGGTACCCCGCATGGGGTAGCCCCTTCTAGGGCGCATGGAGAAGACGCTGCTAGGTCAGTACCTGTGTGACAACTTAGGTAGCTGGCTGCGCGTCGGCAACCGCTCCGATGCCTATGCTGACGCCGAGACGCCAACACAAACACCGAAGAAGCGGCAGACGGCAGACCGTGGAGTCCGAACACTTGTTTGCACGAGAAAACGTAGTAAACTGTGGTACTGAGGCGATCCACCAGCTGGCTGGTCGTGGCCGAATTGTGTATATAATCTCTTTAAAAAACTTTAATATCGCGATTCAGCCTTGCTAACATTACTGGGATATTGTGATATCGCGATTCAGCCGTAATATTAAATTATCGAAGTAGATAAATTTAATACTTAGTTTCGCTAAATGGACGACGATAGTGAAAGAGAGACGGACACACCCTCAGCTGTTGAATGTGACACAGGTGAAACTGACACCACTTCTATGGGCAGGAAGCGTCATTTTGTGAAGACCTCCCACTCTGGGCGAAAGGATTTGGGGTCTGACACTGAGGTGGAACTCAAATCCAAGGTGAATACCTCACGTCGAGGTAAGGCAGCACAAAGGGTCCATAACACAGGACTCACACGTGCTAAGACAGACCTCAAAAATAGAGACGATGTAGCGGAGGAAGTTGAGTATGAGCGTGTACTTAGAAACCGGGCCTTCCGCAAAGAAATTTTAGATACACCACGTCTAGACTCAGCGGATACCTCGGCTTCGGAGTGTCCCACCACGGACAACCTTTCTACCGTAGGGCCGGAGGAGATACGCGCCCGTGGGGGCCGCAATGCAGCAATAATCCTCGAGGTCACTCGGAAATCTGGGCATCTACAGGGCCCTTATATAAAGAAGCTCAGGGATGCAGCAGCCGAGATGCAAGCCATTTTTGATACTCTGTGCTCAAAATCTGAGGCAGAAGAGACCCGCCGATTGAGAGCAGAGAATATCAGGCAACGAAAGGAAGTAGAATCCCTCAAGGCGGAACTGAAAGCATACCGCCGGGAATTTTCAGAGATGAGGGCTACTGCCTCTTCGTCTTTGATGGAAGCAGACACCATTGAGGAACTGAAGTCCTCTATCGTGAGGTCGGTTGGGGAGATGGTGAACGCCCGACTTGCGGGATTAGAGGATCGCCTGCTCCCCGCCAAGGTGAATCGTCCGCCACTGGCTGCTGACAAACGGAAGAGCGCAGCGCCTGTTATGGCCACATCCGCCGTCTGTACGGCTGCACCATCGTCTTCTATCCAGACAGTTGCTGGTACTCCGGCAGTCACTCCCCAGGTCCAGCCTGCGACTACGGATAGCTGGGCAATCGTAGTAAAGAAGGGGAAAAAAAATCTGCTCCTCCTGCACAGACCTCCGCGCCTGTAGCGCCATCCGCAGCTCCTGTTCCAGCTGCTCTGGCGCAGAAGAAACTGAAGTCTGCACTTGCTGAACCTCGCTCCCCGGCTGTAATCTTGAAATTGCAGCCGGAGGCTGAAAAAAAGGGGGTTACATACGCCGACGCCATGCTTCGCGCTGAGCAGGGGGTCAACCTTCAGGATATGGGGATTAAGGAGGGTCTCAAAGTAAGGCGCTCTGTGACCGGGGCCAGGGTTCTGCAACTGCACAAGTCTCAGTCAATGGAAGTTGCTGACCAGTTGGCGGCCAATTTACGAACGGCGTTGGCAGGTATGGCGGATGTCATCCGCCCCGTCAAACGTGCTGATATCCGCGTGACCGGAATGGATGACTCCGCCACCGAAGAGAAGGTGCGTGCGGCAGTAGCCCGCACATGTAGCTGCGAAACCGTGGAAGTCCAGGTGGGACAAATCCAGCGTGGACCCCGTGGCATGGGCATGGTCAAGGTGCGCTGTCCCGTTGCCGCCGCTAAAATGCTCGCTGATGCGGGAAGGCTTCTGGTCGGCTGGAGCTCGGCAGGTGTTCAGGTGCTGGAGAGTCTCCCACTGAGGTGCTTCCGGTGTCTGGAACTGGGCCATACAGCCCCGCTATGCCCATCCACAGTAGACCGCTCCGAACTTTGCTTCCGCTGCGGCAGCAGTGGACACAAGTTGGCTACATGTGTGGCTGCCATACCACGATGTGCGGTGTGCTTCGCCGCCGGTCGTCCAGCAGATCACACGATGGGGGGAAGACTTTGCAAAGCCCCCTCGTCAAAAGGCAAGGTGGCTCAAGGACCGCGAGCCACCGCATTAAGCGGTAGTTGCAGAGCACAGGAGGAAGCCGAAATGTCCACCTAATGGGAGACAGAGTACGCTTCCTCCAGACAAATTTGAACCACTGCGCCGGGGCTCAGGATCTGCTGCTACAGTCCATGGCGGAGTGGGATATAGATTTAGCCGTAGCCAGTGAGCCCTACTTTGTCCCCCACTCACCCAGTTGGGTGGGGGACCTCAGAGAAGACGTAGCTGTCCTGTGCAGAGGATGCGTCGGCCCTCCCCTCTCTCCTCTTGAGAGGGGCAATGGTTACGTTGTGGTGGGGTGGCGAGACTTCGCCATTATTGGCATTTATTTCTCTCCCAACCGCGGCCTAGCAGAATTTCAGTTATTCCTGGATTCTGTCAGTGCCGCGGTTCGTCGTCAGTCGCCGAGGAAAATTGTAGTACTCGGCGACTTCAACGCGAAGTCTCGCGCGTGGGGGAACCCCACCACAAACGTGAAGGGCGCGGCTGTTGAACAGTGGTCCTTCCTCTCCGGTCTATCTCTCCTTAATAGAGGGACGGTCCACACCTGCGTGCGACATCGGGGTGGGTCTATCGTGGACCTAACGTTTGCCAGCCCCGATGTCGCCCGCGGCGTGAGTGACTGGAGAGTGGAAGAAGGGGTGGAGACTCTCTCGGACCACCGTTACATACGTTTTGAGATCACCGCCCCTCGAGGACCACTAGGGCCCCGGCGCGGCAGAAGGGGCCGTTTCCCAAAGTGGGCCATTGGCCATTTAAATTTGGAAATGGTCCGGGAGTCTACCATAGTGCAGCGCTGGGGTGCGGCAGGACAGCTGCCAACAAGCGTGGAGGGGCTCACTGGCCAAATAAGAAGTGCCCTTGAGGCAGTGTGTGATGCAGCGATGCCGAGATCTGGGCGGAGGCCACCGCGTCGACAAGTACACTGGTGGTCACCCGAGATTGCTAATCTTCGGGTGGCCTCTAACCAGGCGCGGCGTGTCTACCTCAGATGCCGTCAACGAGCCGATCGGGACGATGTCCTTGAAGGTCGGCTGCGGACAGAGTACAAGACTAAGAAAAAGTCCTTGCAGCTGGCCATCAGGCGGGCAAAGGAGAGGGCCCACGAGGAGCTCCTTGCCAGCCTCGACAGGGATCCTTGGGGGCGCCCATACCAGCGAGCGCGGAACAAGCTCCGCGCTTGTGGCGCCCCCATCATCGAATCGATGGATCCGGGTTTTCTGTTGGGGTTAATAGGGGAACTGTTCCCGCAGTCTGTGGGACACGTTCCCCCCAGAATGGCTCCTCGGTCGGTGATGGAAGTGGAGACGTCAATTCCACCCATTACCGAGGTCGAAATGGAAACGGCGCTTGCCCGCCTATCTGGAAAGAGAAAGGCGCCTGGTCCCGATGGCGTCCCGGGGCTCGTACTCGGTATCGCTGCGCAATATCTTAAGGATAAGCTCCGGGAACTGCTCAACGCATGTTTGGGGTCCGGGCAGTTTCCGGAGCAATGGAAGTGCGGTAAACTGTGCTTGCTGCGG
The DNA here is from genome assembly GCA_032191425.1 of Lymantria dispar. Lineage (NCBI taxonomy): Eukaryota > Metazoa > Arthropoda > Insecta > Lepidoptera > Erebidae > Lymantria > Lymantria dispar. Next base: position 15,215,987 of record CM063453.1, on the reverse strand, counting down.
AAGGAAGGCCGCCCAATCGACTCCCCTTCCGCGTACAGACCACTGGTGCTGCTGGATGAGACGGCTAAATTGTTCGAGAAAGTGCTTGTGGATCGTCTCGTCCAGCACCTCGAGGAAGTTGGGCCGGGACAGTCAGAGAAACAATATGGATTTAGAGGCGGCCGCTCCACAATTGACGCGCTAGCCGCCCTAAAGTCCCTGGCCACCGATGCGGTGGCCAAAAAGGAAGTACTCCTGGCAGTTTCGCTCGACATAAAGAACGCATTCAACAGTCTCTCACACGAGACATTAAGGGAGGCGCTCCGGTACCATGGAGTGCCTCCTTATCTCCGGAGGCTGTTGGAAGCGTACCTCGATAGAAGGCATGTGCTCTGGGAGGGGGGCGACAGGCGTATTCATCACCATCGGGTGGAGTGTGGCATTCCACAGGGTTCAGTCCTTGGTCCGATTCTGTGGAACGTCGGTTTCGACTGGCTCCTGAGGGGTCGGCTCCTTCCCGGGATGGGGGCTATCTGCTACGCGGATGACACTCTCATCACGGTGAGGAGAGCTGACTTCCAGGGAGCCGCCCGATTAGCACAGGAAGGACTAGCGCTCGTCGTTGACCGGATTGGAATGCTGGGCTTAAGGGTCTCGTTGGACAAAACTGAGGCCCTCTTATTCCATGGTCCACGTCGAGGTCCCCCCCGAGGAGCACACATCAGTGTGTCTGGAGTTGCCATGCCTGTGCGGGCTCAGATGAAATATCTGGGTCTGCACCTCGATAGAAATTGGAACTTTGGGCTACACTTTGCCCAGCTCGTCCCGAGGCTCACTAAGTCGGCCGCGGCACTGGGAAGACTTCTGCCAAACACTGGTGGCCCTGGGTCGTCTTGCCGGCGGCTCTACGCTGGCATCGTGCGGTCCATGGCGCTGTACGGTGCCTCTATATGGTCGGAGTCCCTTACTGCCCGCAACAGGGCCCTTCTGCGACGACCGCAGAGGGTCATGGCGGTGAGGGCTATTAGGGGCTATCGTACGGTGTCCTGGACTGCGGCAACGTTACTGGCAGGCGACCCACCTTCGCCGCTTGTGGCTGAGGCGCTGGCGGAGGTTTACCGGCGCCGCGCCACAATGCGGGCCAACGGTGAGCAAGTCTCCGCAAGGAGACTGGGCAGAGCACAGGAAGTAGCCCGAAGAGAAGTTATCCGGCGGTGGAGGGAAGATCTGGTCTTAGTTCGCCCGTGACCATGAACGCTGCAAAGTGTTCCAAACGTCGGGTAATCAAAAATCAAATACAAATGCGATAAAATCCGTAAGTAGTTTTATTTAAAATGTGTAATACTCGCGTAAATATTATCGCGTAAATGTTATTATAAGTTTCTACTTTTATATATAATATGGTGTACAATAAAGTATAAATAAATAAATAAATAAATATCAGGAATCATTATCCGTAATTACAATTTGTAATACTTCATTATTCTTCATACTTCTGATGAAGTCATTAACTCAAAATTATTATATAAACTGGCATATAAAGCTGCATAGGACAAAAACAAAAATAAGAACTAAGTTTTGGTATAAATACTTAAATTTTTTCAACTTTTCATATCAAAAGCTTTAAGTATTTCATCATCATCTTAGATAATGTGCCTACTGCTGGGCTCAAGCCTCCACGGCTACGGGTGGGCAATTGACCTACTAAACCACGCTAGCCAGGCGGATTAGTATAGGGTTTTATTTCAAGTTTTTCTTTTCTTGTCTAGATTTCAAATGCGTATTATATCCCTTAGTCATCTTTTACGATATCCACGACAATATTGGCGTGATTAATTGTATTCTTACTGCATCAGCATACGGAAAGGTATTATTAAGTAAATTTAAGCACTAATAAAACTCTAAGTAAATTTAAGTAGTTACTAGCATTAAACTTTCACGGCATCTAATTTATTTTATATTGTAAGTTTATAGTCAAAAGGATCTTGTGTTCTATGTAACAAAAGCAACTTCATTGTCCTCTACATGACACAGTTCCAGAATCCATGCATCCAGCATTTACCCGGGTAAGGATTTGAACTCGACACCTCAAAATCTCCATTACTACTTATGTTACTGAATCGATGAAGCAGTATTTTTTATAGTATCCGTTAAAATAATAAGTATACTCCTAAGTGATTACTTACTTGATTGCTTGCATTTTATAGAGCATTAACCTTCTTGTTAAATAACTTTCTTTCATGTATCTTTTATGTACTAGCAAACGTTTTAGGTCAGCAATTACAATTCATTGCGTGTCAATGTTTGACGTATCCGACGAAAACCAGACAAGTGCACCATAAGACCATATTGTCACTCTAAAACTGTGTATTTCAAAATACAATTTTTCCTTCTTCTACGGCCGTAGACGTCATTGTTGGTCATAAGACTCCTCAAAACCGGGAGGGAAATTGATCTATAAATTATCTTTATATGGATCTAATTACGTCCGTGTGGTGACGGATGATTACAATTCACCACTCTCTATCTTGTCCGTGGATGTCGTAAAAGAAAACTAAGGGATATAATACGCATATAACATCTATGTAAGAGAAGTAAATATCAAAACAAAACCCTATACCAACCTGTCTGACCAGCATGGTATAGTATGGTCCATTTCCTCCTACTGTGGAAGAGGCTCAAGTCCAGCAGTGGGACATATATGAACCGAGATGATGGATCTAATTACGTTAGTCAACGAATTGTTATATTGCTTTGTTTCAATTTTCATTTCTTTTGTAGTAAGGTTGTTCTATTTATCTCATAGTCGTTATTTTACCACATCCGCAGGGAAGAAAGAGTTGGTGAACTGTTTTATTGTTACACCATCATACAGAAATATATTACGTTAATCACAATATAGAATAAAATTATTATTAAAAAAGATTATAGAAATAGAGTAGAGTAAATAGAGTAGAAATGTAGTAGAAATTTAATAAAACAAGATATAATATCAGTTATCAATTTTTTTTTCAGAAACTCGAAGCAATTTTTCACTTTAAGTTTGTGGAATTTTCATTAGTCATTTTTTGTTTTCTTCAAGAGAAATAGAACAAGTGAAACACACCTGAAGAATATTGTTATGTAGTTATACACCTTCGCTTTCCTTTTAACAATTACGCCGACAGGATGTAACGCATCTGGGGGTACGTAATCTTGTTATGAAGAAAAACTTTCTTAATAAGAGCGCTGCTGTTTGGCATCCGTATGTGTAGGATGACCTCTCTGACCTCCAAGCAGGAAATTATGAAATAATTCCAACTCGTGTGCCGACTATATTGTTTCTTGTTTAGTGTAAGCGAATAGTAACTTAATTATTGCTTTTTTATTTTACTTGATGAAACGCTTTTTTAAGTTATTTTATGAAATTAAAACACATAAATATATTTTGAGTATTTTAATAGTAAATGTTATAGGAATATTCAAATAACAAAGAAAAGATAACAATTTTATAAAACGCAATACAAAATAAAATGTAAATACCAACATATACAATAATAATTGGATAAGGTTATCAAGACTAAGCAAGATATATGTTGATAATAATTACATTAAGATAAGATAATATTGAAATTTAATGTTAATTTTAGTTATACAGATCATAAGCCATTTTGCAATCGCTTTAGCAAATATGTATTAATATCACCTTGAAGTAATAGCTTGAATTCCATTCCTATATAATTGCATAGGTTGGATTAAAGATCTTTATAATTATATAGGCTTATAGAAATTAATTACTTAGGTAAAATGTTGTCTATTGTTTTTCTAACAATTTTTGAAGAAAATACACTTTTTAGTCATGCTGCAAACATGTAATGTAAAAGCCTCCTATGGCTTTTAGTTATTACTGTGCCATATTTAAACCATTTTGTTGGTATTTGTAAATTACTGATGTTAATGCTGAGAAGCGAGTAGCTATGCAGTAATTGTTAAAATGTAGACTAGGCAGACAAATAAGTCTTAGTTGTATTTCGTTATTTAATTACTATCTCAGTTTTAAATAGTCGACCACCACCGATTGCTCTCGCGAGCGCCATAATTGCGAAATCTCTAAACTAAATTATTACTGATTTACACTTACGCGTAAGCGGGTCATGTCAAAATGTGATATACTGTTTCATACGAATTAAATTGTCCTATTTACCATTTCGTAGGTGCTTTACAGGATTGTGACGCCCATTTTACGTCTTTATGAAATATTTTGATCAATTTGTTGGCATTTATGGTCACTAAGTGATTGGCGTTATATAAACTTTTCTGTAAACAGGATACGTATAAAAATGTCCAATTGGATTGTTGTTTCTTAAGATTTAGCACTTGTAAAAATAAAAAAAAAATTGAAAGATATTCGTGTTAGATCTTCATATTTATTGTCTTGAGTATAAAGAATGCTACGTAATACTCTACGCCAGTTGTCGGGTTGCTTGTTTCAGATCTTTTGAATAGAATTAGCGCATGAAATGGGGTGGTGGATAGTGAGGTGGGGGTGGTGGGTAGTGATGTGGAGGTGGTGGTGGGTGATGATGATGCGGGGGAGGTGGGGGATAGTTATGGGGCGGTGGTGGATAATGGGGGGGAGGTGGGGGTAGTGGATAATGCACTGTGTTTCGGTAGTAGCAGTGTGGAGCACACGAGCCTGTCCCGCAGTAGGGACCACACGGTATCGCGTGGGGTGGTGGCATCACTGGAAAGGACAAAATAATTTTAATTATTCTTGATGTGGCAGAGTTATGAATTTAACAAACTTGCGTATGATGTCGGTTGTTTTTCTTCTCAGTCCATGTACATTCAGATAAGGCAATTGAGAAGAAAGGTATGTGGTAAACTAGCCTACTACACCAAACTGGTCTTTCGAGATGGCATAAAGTTTCCATATCTCAAAAAAATGTTATCTGCTTACATCCCTTTTGAAAGAACGGGAACGAACGGTAAAATATGATTGTGATGATTGTAATTTTACTACAAACCACGCATAATATACAGACTTACCTATTATAAATTACTCAGTTTATGATCTACTTAAGTATCGATATTATTTATCATATCTTGTTGTGTCAATAATATCTATGAAAAAATATTTTTTATTTGACTAAATTGTTACTAGCATAATTTTACATTAGCATTCAGATTTGGAATGGTTTAACCAAAGTATGCAGAGGATCAGTTCAAAATTTATAAAGAAAACTCCCGAAGCAAATTATATATAATGAATGTGGAGATAATAATGCATTTCAAATTTAAATATAATTGAATTATTGTATTTTTCAAAATTGTCATAGAGTAAGTATACATTTTAGCAATCTTTATTTTGCCGCAAGTATTTTAAACGTATAAGGAATGTAAGCATATAACATTCAAAGAGAAAAGCATATTCGAAGCCAAATTATATACGAATCTTTCAGGCCAGCGTGATATAGTAAGTTAATTTCCTTACCATTATAGCGAAGGCCCATGCTTAATATGTGGACGTTTACGGGCTGAAGAGGTACGCCAATATTGCTTCCCATTACGGTAAAGACTCGTACCTACATGTATGGACTGAGAAGAAGAATAAGAATTTTATAATAAAGTATTAATAATACCTGTAAACGTGGCGTATGCTCTAAATAGCGGTCTCGAATACCGATTGTAAACTTTTTTAGGTGCAGTTTTTAGAATATTGTCCTCAGTATTGAAAATACTTGAAGTATTCAGTTATTTAATTCGATATCGAAAGTTTATAAAATAACTAAAATTATAGAATTGTTGTTATAGATAATTTTTATGTTCACTGTGTTCCGAACATCTACAATCTAGTTGTAAAGCCCATTGATTACACGATGTAAAATATGCTTAGGAGTCAGGGATATGCCCTTTAGCGAGTGGTATTATTTAATATAAAAAATAAAACAGTATTTGGTTTAAGTGTTCAAAAAACTACTCTTTATAAAAAGTACTCTATATCAAACAATAAGTAAAATAATTAGTTTTAAATCTCAAGTTTTCCTCTGTAAGAGAGGTACGTGAGGTATCTATTCAAGAATGTATTACGTAAATATAACAAAACAATAGAAAACATATCTTTACCTTGTCCTTTATGGTTTCTATGTACACAAAAAAGAATTTATAACTTAAAAAAAAGTTGTTCTCAGTTCGTGAAATCAATAGTGAATGATAAGAGTACAATCGAAGTGACTATTTATCACGTAGGGCGTGTTATCGGCGGCGTTCGATAAAATGATAAAACACGTGATATAGGTGATTAATAATGATTAGTCGCTATGAATAATACGAACATTTAGTGTTTTGTGCGGATGACGCATCCGGACGCCTGTTATATTAACGTAAGCGTAAGGCTGCCGAACTTCCCAGGGTTGAAATCTACATCAGATGAAACATGTAATTGGATTTTATCGCCAAAATATTTCGATAGCAGGCACGATGTTATGCTAACTGTTGGACAAGAGTAAATTTACGTCCATTATGTTGTATTGCCGTGTGGTGACGGAGTAAGAATACTTTTCACCACCCCCTGACCGTCATCTTGACCGTGGGTGTCGTAAAAGACGCCTAAGGCATATATCATGCATACAATATCTATTCATGAGAAGGAAAACGTGAAATAAAACACTATACCAACCCGTCTGACCAGGGTGCTAAAGTAGGTCTCCTGAAGGTACTCCTGAACAGGAGGAGGCTCAAGCCTAGAAGGAAAGTATATGAGCTGAAACGAATGTCGTAATAAAAGTGTAATAATTACACGCCGCCTTTCTCTCCGGGGCTTAAGACTTGAGAATAGAAATAAAAAGGACAGTATAATAACTTTTAGTTTATATGGTATTATACTTGTACTGGTTCTCCTATGAGAACGATGTAAAAGAACAGTACTGTCAGTCAAGAGTTTTACTCCAAAACAAACAGACAGACAAATTTTTAAACCGGTTTTTAGGCATACGTGTCAATAACGATATCAGAATGAAAAAATCCCATTATTTTGACATTACAAACTACTATTACTATTAGATTTCCTAATGGAAATACGGATATAGATTGTAATTTTTTGGTTGGGGTTAAAAGGCAAGTCTTAAAATGTATTTTTTGTAATGAAAACGGGTAATTTTGCGTGTAACGTGTAGTAATTGCAGGTCGCCTTTCTCTTCGGGGCTGAATACGTGAGAATAGGATACGGCCCTTTAATTTATATGGTATTATACTTTTACTGATTCCCCTATGTTTTGCCAACAACCACCCAAGGCATCCAAGGCGATGGAAGGGCAACGTGGAATGCCTCTTAGAACCTACGATATTACCACTTTTTACCTCTTGCGCAGGCCACTCGAATTGAATATTCTTTTGGTCCTTCTAAGACCATATACGAGTATATACGCTTAGCTGTTGGCAAGCTGCTTCAGATTATTTATTTTAACCTTTATTATTCCTATTTATATTGGTCTGTTATCTAATCTGACTACTTTAGGTACAATGTCACATTGTAAATGTAGCACTTTCTAATTGACTAACGCCTTTTTTGTTTTAGGCTATGGTTTGGACACACCCCACCCAATTCGTCACTCAAGCGTCTCCGTAAACTATCCCCTCCGCATCGCCATTAGATTCACTACTGATACCGATTCCTTGAGTTCGGTGGCCAGCCCTTAACCTTTCGGGTGATCGACGGATACTTTAGGATATAATAATATTGTAACATCAATATTATTTATGGAACTCTCAGATACGAAAATTTTTTCATAAATTTTAAACATGTATTTGCGTTATGCTTATGGATACAGTAAAGTTAAAACAAAACTAAGTACATATTTATAACTATGTATTTTTACTTACCGTGTGATGGGTTAATGAAATCACCGTCATCACCCCTTATTTTGACGGGGGTGCGAGCGGGGGGCGGTGTGGTCTCGTTAAGGGATCTCACCGCCTGGCGCGTCGACGCCCGCCGAGACGTCATTGCCCGTTGGGCAGTTCGGCTGGAGAGGCCTCGGTTCGGGGTGCGAACCGTGGAGGCCTTCCGGCCGGTGCTGATGCAGTGGTTGGAAAGGCGGCACGGGGTGCTCTCCTTCCGACTGGTGTAGGTTTTGACGGGGCATGGGTGCTTCGCCAAATACCTGCACAGGGTCGTTAGGAGGGAGAGTACACCGTCCTGCCACCACTGCGATTGCGACGAGGACATGGCGCGCCATACGCTCGAGGCCTGCGCGGCTTGGGCAGTGCAGTGCTGTAAACTCGTCGCAATCATCGGTACAGACCTCACGCTGCCGGCTATCGCTAGGGCGATGGTTGACAGCGTCGGGAATTGGGACGCGGTCGCAGCCTTCTGCGAGACAGTGATCTCGCGGAAGGAGGCGGCGGATCGCCTGCGTGAGGAGCGCAGCCTCGATGAGGAGATCCGCCGCCGGCGATTGGGGCGGCGCAGGCGCAACTACCTGCGCCTCATGCCGCCCTAGCCGAGGCCGCGGGTGACGTGACCGGGGATTAATCCGTCACCCGCCGAGAGGCCGACCGCGTGAGGAAAGACCGACGTCCTCCCAGAGGGGGGTACGTCGGTCGATGGGAGGGTACCCCAATGAGAATACAAGGAGAATACCCCCTGGTATTCCGTCGGGCCGACCACTGATCTCAAGTAACCCTGCTCTGGTGGTCGGCCCAACGACGAAGGTGACGTGGTTTTCGGGTGGGTTGCGGGAGTTGCGTGCTTAAGCCCCTATGTCGCCCAGGACGGAGTGGTACGGAGGCGCGCCGACCGCAGCCCACCCAGAAAAAAAAAAAAATCCTTATTTACCCGTGAGGGTCATAAAACCAATTATGGAATCGTCAGGAGAGATCTCTTGGGAAACTTATAACACCAACTATCATTGCTCACAAGCGTTCCAAACGATTACTGCATTATCTTTTTGATGAGAACTAATTCCAAAAGTGGCTGTCGATAGGCCAGTAGATGGATGTAGTCCAGATGACTAAGAATGCATTGACGCTTATAATATTTGATAAGAATTAAGTGCTAAAGGGTCGTAAAGCATTTCGGCGAATAATATTGGTATTGTTTGATATATTTTTTATCTTTTAGATTATCGGACTTTATAGCTACATGTTATAAAACTCACCGTGATAACAATAAAGATAGCAAGGTTAGTACTTCATATATATTACCATATAAATTCTATAACAGAACAGTCTATTCGTCACCCTCCAAATAATAAACACAGCAATTTTTATAAAAGTAAGTCTATTTTTCTGTAAAACAATATATAACATTGTATTTAATTAAAAGCTATTAGTATCGCTGTATCCTTTTTTAAATTGAGTTATGGCATTAAATATTAATGTAACATTATTTTTGTTATTCGCTAACAAAAATACTATGGTTTTTCTGAAGCAATTATTATATTGGAATAGTTATTTTAACAGAAGTTTATTTGTAGTTTACGATTTTGTTAGTAAACCGTAATAATTGAAATTCATTTATATTGGAAACTAAATGAAATTATTATTTTTAAGTTTCCCTATCTGTTATATTCATCACATCCCACATAGTCCTACGGTGGGAGGCAATATGGCCTACTATACAATACTGTGTGTGTTACCAGTGATGACTTATGGCACGGAAACGTGGTTCCTAAATGTAGGCCTCATATCAAGGCTCAAAGTCGCTCAGCGTGCTATGGAGCGGGCTATGCTCGGGATTTCTCTGCGAGATAGAATCCGGAATACGGGAAACCGCAGAAGAACGGGTGTAACCGACATAGCACGAAGAATTAGCACGCTGAAGTGGCAATGGGCAGGCCACATCGCTCGACGAACCGACAACCGCTGGGGAAGAAAGGTTCTCGAGTGGCGACCACGTATCGGACGACGCAGTGTAGGACGCCCTCCCACTAGGTGGACCGATGACCTAGTGAAAGTTGCTGGGCGTCGTTGGATGCAGGCGGCACAGGACCGCACATTGTGGCGCAACATGAGGGAGGCCCACGTTTAACAGTGGACGGCAATAGGCTGAAATGATGAATGAAAATGATGATACAATACTGGTCAGGCACGTTGGTATAGGGCTTCCTTTCGAGTTTTTGTTCTCTTGCACAGATGTTATATGCATATTATATCCCATAGTCGTCTTTAAGGACATCCACGGGCAAGATAGGGAGTGGTGAATTGTATTCTTATCCCGTCACCACACGGAAACCTCTTATATTATATAGAAGTTTCTTGACAGTAAATGGTTAGCGTATTTATTGAGTAGCTCTTTTTTACAGACAGATAGACTCGAGCCATATTTGAATGTCAGATAGAGTAGTATGAGATGGTTTAATAAGAATTCTTATCAATTGTGAAGCCGTACAAAACTTTGTAATCGTTAGCATTATAACAATTCTTCCTACATTTTATTGCTAGATTCAAGTCTCCTCCAGAAAGAGGGCGATTAACTACAATGCTGATCAAAAGTGTTGGTATAGGGTTTTATTCCAAGTTTTCCTCATCTTACTTAGATGTCATCTATACAATTATATCCTTTATTAGTATTATAGGATATCCTCGGGCAAGAGAACGGGGTATATATTTGTATTTATACTATGTCACCATATGGAAATACGTTTCCGTATGTTTTTATACCGTATATCGTTTGAGTAGTACATTTATTAAAGTTTTATATCATTATCAGTTCTCGCTTTCAGAAGAATATATTCAAATGATCATGTGTAAATATAAATGAAGCTATTAATTGTATTACATTTGTACACATATTAACAATGAGAAATTGCATAAGATGAAATAAAATAAAAAAATTGTTTAAATGTCCGTTACTGACTTCCAAATCCTCCCATGATCACCTCGATAGGGAAGTGGTGCGGTGAGCCTTTTTCACGCAGTCAACGTTTGGTAGATAGTTAGGTAGAGACGGTGACCAGAGTCAGCCTATCGCAGCAGTAACTACAGATGAGATAATTTCGATTGACTAGGCCCTAGGAATACTTGGGTTCGGACGGCATAACCAACAGAGTCTCTTCCCCAAAGCCCTATCGGTCCTTCTGACTTCTGTATTTAAGCAGTACTCCATAGTAAAGTACGGAATACTGCCGCAAAACAATCATTAAATCTAGGGTGGAAACATCCGCATTGCTCTCAGCAATGCCCCCAGCCGAGGTTTGTAACCCACAGGGCTCCGTTGCTTAAATGTTTTGGGTTGAGAGCTCTCTACGTTCAGTACTAGTCTGCGTAAGAGTGTAACAGTCATATGAGCCATATAACCCCCAGTCCAAAAAAAAAAAAATTCAAAATCATCCAACCGATGTGCCTCAAAACAGATTCATTAGAAAAGCAATAATGCGGTTTTAGACCGAGTTTTTTCACAGCATTGGGCATGATGGGTCTTTTCACACAGACGCTTCCACTTCTTACTTTAGTTTAAAGATCTCACTAGACCAAATTGAAGCAATGGTTGCTAATAAAAGATAAAATAGGCCACTGAATGGATGGTAGTAGCACTCTTTCGTATTAAGAGTCGTAGGGCTGTGGTAGTAGCATTCTCTTGGTGCTATTACAATTGTATGGTACTTAAGTCCTTCGTCATACAATAAATAGGTTTTGAGTTTGAAATATGTGGATACACATAAATTGATCATTAGATTAAATTTAAGTGATTACTATGATTTATATGTATTATCATGAATTTTATCATTATGATGTTGCAATCCCAATACCTCAGAGTATCGGGATTATTGCAGAATGCAATTACCGCAGAATACCTCTGCGTAACAGTATCATACATTACACTGTCCATGGTTATAACAATATAAAGGGATATAAGGTTCAATTACAGAACTTCTCAGATCAGCGACACTTAAATAGCAGACATATTAAGAGCAAACAGAGATTAAAGAGCAGACATTTTAAATACAATAAAATATTAAAAAAAATATCCATTCCTTTAGTTAGCGTAAATATCAGAAACCATTGTCCACGCGAATTAGTATTTTTTTTTAATTTTAAAGTAATATAGTATATTGTTTATTTTCAGTAATGCCGCCACCACCACCACACGGCCCTCCCCATGGACCACCTCATGGACCTCCTCATGGTCCACCCGGCCCACATGGACCACCAGGTCCGCATGGACCTCCTGGACCTCATGGTCCCCCTCATCATGGGCCACCTCCTCCATAAGCTCTCTCATTAATTTATATGGCTCTGAGTACTATTACTTAACTTTCAGTAAATTATAAGTTCACATAAAATGTTTTTTATTGCATTGTAGTTGATATTCGTATACCTTATATAGATTTCCTTCCCATCTATTTATCAGTCTATCAACGTCCACTGTTGGACTTATGCCTTTTAATAAAGGGGATGAAATGGATGACAGAGAAAGGTTAATTCCATAATACTTGACCAATAGACAGGCGTGTTTTCCAGATCAACACTGCTGCCAATTTCCCTAGTGATCCTTACTATTAATCTCTAGTAATACTTAGTATTCTTCAACCTTCTAGGAAAATAAATGCGTATATGCTCAATTTTGTAGTATTTTGTTTTGTAGTGAATTATCAAATCAAATCATTTATTTTGCATAGGCCCCTTAAGGGCACTTATATATTGTCAAATTTCACAACGTTTGAACACAATACAATAATCTACCACTGGTTCGGAACGCGAGCACAAACTGAGAAGATCCGGCAAGAAACTAAGCGGGCAGTCATTTTTTTCTTTAATCTTTCTTACATCATTTTTTTCTTTAATCTTTTCTTTAATCTTTAATTGATTTTGTATTCAAGCAAAGTTCAAACTAATATTATTACTTATTGCATCATAGCATTGAAAATATTATATAAACTGGAATAAGTTGGATTAATGTAAAGTGGGCGGCTTCCTAAATAGGTAAGCTTTTCATTAGTGAAAGAATTTTTGAAATCGATTTGGCAGTTTGAGCGTGAAAGCGTAACAAACAAACATACTTTGGCATTTATATTATTAGTAAGGATTATAAAGTGTAAAGATTTGTTTGTTTGTTTGTATTGAATAAGCTCCGAAACTACTGGACTGGTTTCAAAAATTCTTTGACCAATGGAAAGCTATAATATCAGGGAGTAACATAGGCTATATTTTATCCCGGTATTCCCACGGCAACGGGTACTACGCGGGTAAGACGACTGAATCCGAAACGAAGCGATGTCAGGTTGCTAGTCCACAATAAAAACCTGTTCTTAGCTACTATGCAATGAACGTGTGGTGACAAGCTGTGAATGCAAAGGTATCTTCATCAGTTATTATTTTGTGAGTATCATAAAAAGTGACTAATGAATTCATGGGAATGGGTTGCAGTGCTTTCCTGGGAAATTTGGATCACTATTAGCAATTGTCTACTAACTGTTAAGTACACCGATTATGACAGTAGGGATAACCCTATTCTTGTTGGGAGACCTATGTTCAACAGCGGGTGTTGATAGAATGATGCTGGAAAGGACTCAATGTGCACTAGATCAAGAATTCACTTCCTTTCTTGATATCCGTATGTCACCACAGTAGTTAAAATACAATGGTCATTAAGCCTTTCTTTCCCATAAAGCCAAACTGAATAAAACCACATGCGAATCCAGCATAATAATATGGTAATATGGTAATGTGTGTTACTATATTATTAACTGGGGTGAATGTTAACCTTACACCGGGCTAGCCAGAAGCTGCTGTGGTAGACTAACAAGCGAACCTATCTTAACCTTTACTTGTAGGAGGCACGTGCCAAAATTGAGATGAAAAATAGAAATAATGTTGTAGAAAATCTGCGAAAAAAGGTGTTATATTATGGTAACTACACTTCTTTCTCTTCCAATATTTTGCAGTGTTTGAAAACAAAGGTTTTAACCAGTGTGTATTACTAGCGATGACTTACGGCACTGAAACATGGTCTCTAAATGTTGGCCTCATAAAAAAGGTTAAAGTCGCTCAATGTGCTATGGAGAGGGCTATGCTCGGTATTTCTCTACGTGAAAAAATCCGGAATACGGAAATCCGTAGAAGAACGGGTGTAAACGACATAGCCCGCAGGGTTAGCACGTTTAAATGGCAATAGGCAGGCCACATGGCACGTCGAACCGACAACGTTGGGGGAGAAAGGTTCTCGAGAGGCGACCACGAATCGGACAACGCAGCATAGGACGACCCCCACTATGTGGACTGACGACATTTTCAAAGCCGCAGGGAACCGTTGGATATAAGTGGCACAGGACGGTTCCGAGTGGCATTCTCGTGGAGAGGCCTATGTCCAGAGTAGACGTCTGTAGGCTGATGGATGGATGGATGGATAGATTATGGTAACGATACATTATACTGTCTTACAGATAGCGTTGCTGGCCTACCACAGTACTTATATCAGTACTTATATCTGCTGATTGACGTCCACCGCTAAACACAGACCTACTAAGGATAAATTATTGCTATAATCCTTGTAACTTGGCGATTGCTGTTACGTTATAAGTTTCCCAATATAAGGCTGGTATTTTACTGGGGAATCTTTTTAAATACTTCAAAGTGTGGAGCAATACCTGTAGAAGGAAAGTAGTTTTTGTCACTTCCGGGGCGATGCAGATAAGTATGATCGAGTGTGTAGATACAATAAGTCTAAAAATTGATAATTTTATTAATATAATAACTCTACATATCCTTATTATCTGACAGGTGTTTCCTGATTTCATAATAATTAGTTGCGGTTGACGCAATATGTACTCCTCTTCCATCAGACATGTTGAAAAACTTATTAGCAATAGTTTTATGACCGGCCTTTTTTTTGGGTGTGGGTTACGGTCGGCGGACTCCTCGGCCGACTCCGTCCGGGAGGACAGAGGGGCATAAGCACGCACAGCCGTAACTCACCCGCATAGCACGTCGCCTTCGTCGTTGGGCCGACGACCAGTGCAGAGTTCCTTGACTTCAGTGTTCGACCCGACGGGATACCCCGAGGGAGTACCCGTCGATGTCCCCTACCGGGACGCCGATCGCCGTCGCGAGGCTAACCTCTCCGCGGGTGGCCGGACTAAATCCCCGGTCCGGTCACCTGCAGCCTCTGCTAGGGCGGCATCAGGCGCTTTCATTACCTTCCTGACGTCAAACCTACTTGAGAATGTAATTTATGACCAGACGGCATCAGATGAAGTTGGTGTCGGTGTAAAAGAGCACTGAAGAGAATGCTATTAGTCATTATTTACGACATCCACGAGCAATATGAGGGATGGTAATATTCGAAGCCACGAACAGCACTAGCCGCTACCACATAACACTGTGATTCTACATAAAAAGTATGTTTTCATTATGCTCAATACCCAGTGCCCAAAAGAACACGATTGCACACTCCTTTGCTCCTACGTAAGCATGATGATTGATTTGATTTGATCGATCACGTTAGGTTTTATTTATAGAAATCTCGTTTTATCAGTGTTTTCAGGCAATGAAAAGAATATAATTTGAATAGGAAGGTAAGTTCAGTGCCGGCTATCGAGAATAAATAAGGAGCTCTTTAATCTAGGCAGGTCATTCTATCGTTTTCACTTTCTTCAAGTTCAAATATATAATTATATATTTTTCCCAGAAAAACATAATAAATAAAAAAAATACGAGCTCAATTCGGTCGCCCGGGCACTCTATAATAATTCGTACTACCATGTCATGATAAAATGATAATTGATTTTGTCCTGAGGCTTTCGTTACTTATTTTCATCGGCACTTTTTAATAGTATTATTAAGTGGTCAATTTTGGAGGTCCGTTTGATAGTTGTCATGGCATAGTTGACAATAAACGACATTTTTAACTTAGAACTTCACTTTTATAGTAGAGATTGCTTGAGACCAGCAATGGGATAATGAGGATGGTGAATGGGGAGATCGTGTCCGGCATCGGACGCTGGTAGGACACATGTTTAACCATTCTGTACATGGGAAACGAGGCATTGACATATTATACATGACATATTATAACTAATATCAAACGTGCCACATTAATGCTAAAACTAAGTACAAATAATGGTTTGCTTTTGTTTCTAGTTTTTCTTCATTTCATCATTTTTGCTCGTATATGTCCCACTATTGGACTCCAGCCCCCTCCATACTAGGAGTCAAATTGACCTAATATATCACTTCATCGAGCACCTGAGACTCCGCCTCAGGGGACTGGACAACACTTGTTTAGCGTCCGGGCAGTTCTCTGTCTCTCTCCTGCCGAAGCCGGGACGGTCGTCGGACTTGGCGGCGGCCCACAGACCCATCGTCCTGTTAAAAGATGCGGGTAAGCTGCTTGAGAGAATCCACAGCGGGCGGCATGTCAGCGAGATTACCCCCGATCTGTCGGACGCCCAGTTTGGTATCAGAAGGGGGCGTTCGACCGGGGGGCGTACGGCCTTGCTGCGCCTGAGGGCCATGGTCAGGGATGTGATCGGTGTGAAGAGATGCTGGTGGCGGTATCCCTAGACATCACCAATGCCTTTAACAGTCTGCCATTCAGCTGCATCAGGGAGGCGCTCCGGTATTATGGAGTGTCCGTATACCTGAGGCGGCTGGTGGTGGACTACTTGGAGCAGAGGGCGCTGTGTGGACGGCCATGTCGTGCGGTATCGCACAAGGGTCGGTTCTGGGACCCATCGGTTATAACTAGGCGTGGAGAGGGAATCTTCCACCCGGGCGGGGCGTAATATGCTACGTCGATAATACACTTGTCACAGTTCGGGGTAAGACGCTAGAGGAAGCGGAACGCCTGGCAAAACTCAGCACCGACGAGATTGTCAGGCAGATCAAGGTGTGTGGGTGGACGGTAGCCCTGGACAAGACAGAGGCCCTATTATTCCATGGGCTCCGTATCAGTCCTGCCATCGACGCTTCGATCACCGTCAATTCGGTTACCATCAGTATCTGGGCCCATATGAATAACTTGAGCCTTGTGCTCTACGGGCATTGGTGGTTTCGGGAGCCATTCCGCCAACGTTCGCCCGCGTTCTTGGCTGATATAGAATGTGGGCAGACCCAGTGTTGTGTGAGCAGTACCGTGAACTTGTCTCAATCATCAGTGTCGAGCTGAAGATGCCGACCATCACTAAGGAGATGCTCGACGACGTTAGGAACTGGTACTGTAAGGCAGTTACCTCACCGAAGGAGAAGGTGCATCGTGCGCGGCGCGATTGGACCGCGGAATAATCCGTCACCCGCAGAGGTTGATCGCAGGAAGCGAACGATTTGGACGGAACAAAGGGTATACCGTCGGGCTGACCACGCATGACGAGGAACTCGGTGCCAGTGGTCAGCCCAATGTCAGTGGGTTATGGGGCCGCACTCCACACTTACGTCGCTCTAGACGGAATGGACGGTATGTGCAAAAATGGGTGATGTCGGTATTTAATTTTGAGCTTTCCTTTCTTTGCGATAATGTTTCATATATATTCTTTAGAATTGTATTCTTGCTTTGTCCACACAGAAGTTCTTCATTAACCATGATGTAATTTTCTTACATTATTTAGTCACTAGCAACCCGCCCTTGCTTCGCTTCGGTTTCAGTCGCCATACCCATGTAGTACCCGTTCCCGTGGGAACATCGGGATATAATATAGCCTATGTTATTCCTTGATATTATAGCTTTCCATTGGTGAAAGAATTTTTGAAATTGGTTCGGTGGTTTAAACCTAAAGCGTAACAAACAAACAAACAAACTTACTTTCGCATTTATAATATTAGTAAGGATATATTGCAACATGCGCGATAAAGCATTACCTTAACGATCACAACTAGGTGATTATGACCCTGGCCGCTATGATAGCTTTCCGCTTATTAAATGACTAACGTCTGCATTAATCAATTATATCCAAATTCTAAATAATTTAAGGCTATACACGACATCAATCACTGACGTTATTGATCTTCATAGTAACTATGTTATCTAAAATTTTGGTGTCGTTTGTAACAGCCTTATCCAGTTGTATATCTTATTTTTGCTTAGGATATATCCCGAGGTATAAAAACCGAGGTGTGCCGGTTAGGAATAGGTTAGATTAGGATGTTTAAATTCAAAATTAGACTACAATAGTTTCAAATATCTATCTATCTGCAAGATAGGGGGGTGAACTGTATTTTTATTATAACTGCATTATTTGTGTCTTTTAATTCTATTACTTCAAAGTTCCCAGCGACATAATGATTCATTCGTTAATACTTAGTGCAGTTTTTTAAAAGAAATAAAAAATATCGTAAAAATATTAAGGTTTTGTTTTTTTTTGTGGGTGGGTTGCGGTCGGCGCGCCTCCGCACCACTCCGTCCGGGACGACAGAGGAGCTTAAGCACGCAACTCCCGCAACCCACCCGAAAACCACCTCGCCTTCGTCATTGGGCCGACCACCGGAGCAGGTTTACTTGTCGTCAGTGGTCGGCCCGACGGAATACCCCCTACGTGGGGTACCCTCCCATCGACCGACGTCCCCCCCTCGGGGAGGACGTTGGTTTTTCCTCACGCGGTCGGCCTCTCGGCGGGTGACGGACTAATCTCAGTTCACGTCACCCGCAGCCTCGGCTAGGGCGGCATGAGGCGCAGGTAGTTGCGCCTGCGCCGCCCCATTTGCCGGCGGCGGATCTCCTCATCGAGGCTGCGCTCCTCGCGCAGTCGATCCGCCGCCTCCTTCTGCGAGATCACTGTCTCGCAGAAGGCTGCGACCGCGTCCCAATTTCCGATGCTGTCGACCATCGCCCTAGCGATGACCGGCAGCGTCAGGTCGGCACCGATGGTTGCGACGAGTTCACGGGGCTGCACTGCCCAAGCCGCGCAGGCCTCGAGCGTATGGTGCGCCGTGTCCTCGTCGCAATCGCAGTGGTGGGAGGACGATGTACTCTCCCTCCTTACGACCCTGTGCGGGTATTTGGCGAAGCTCCCATGCCCCGTCAACATCTGCACTAGTCGGAAGGAGAGCACCCTGTGCCGCCTTTCCAACCACTGCATCAGCACCGGCCGGAAGGCCTCCACGGTTCGCACCCCGAACCGAGGCCTCTCCAGCCGGACTGCCCAACGGGCAATGACGTCTCGGCGGGCGTCGACGCGCCAGGCGGTGAGCTCCCTTAACGAGATCACACCGCCCTCCGCTCGCACCCCTGATACAATCCGGTGAGCATCTTCGCCTCCAGGTCCCACGGGGGAGTCCCGGCCAATAGGCACGCTGCCTCCGTCGCCACCGTGCGGTATCCGCGGATGGCCCTGACCGCCATGACCCTCTGTGGTCGCCACAGAAGGGCCCTAAGTCGGACGGTCAAGGACCCCGCCCACACCGGTGCGCCGTACAGGGCCATCGACCGGATGACCCCCGTGTACAGCCATCGGCACGTAGCGCTCGGTCCGCCCACGTTCGGCATAAGCCACGATAGGGCGGACGCCGCGCCGACGAGGCGTGGAGCGAGCCTGCGGAAATGCTCCCGGAACCACCATTGCCCGTCGAGCACCAGGCCCAAGTACCTCATATGGGCCCGGATGCTGATGTCAACCGAGTGGACGGTGATCGAGACGCTGATGGGAGGGCTCATACGGCGCCCATGGAACAAGAGGGCCTCCGTCTTGTCCAGGGCGACCCTCAACCCCAGCGCCTCGATCCGCCTGACGACCTCTTCGGTGCCATAGGTCGCCAGGCTTACCGCCTCTTCTAGCGTCCCACCGCAGGGTGTGACGAGCGTGTCGTCGGCGTAACAAATCACGCCCAGCCCGGGCGGGAGGCTCCCCCGCAACGCCCAGTCGTAGGCGATGTTCCACAGGGTGGGTCCGAGGACCGACCCCTGTGGGACACCGCACGTCATGGGCGTTCGCACAACGTCCCCTGCTCGGTTGGTACAGAGGACGCTGCGCCCCACCAAATAGTCTGCCACTAGCCGCCTCAGGTAAGCTGGCACTCCGTGATACCGGAGCGCCTCCCTGATGCAGCTGAATGGCAGACTATTGAATGCGTTGGCGATGTCTAGGGACACCGCCAACAGCACTCCCCCGCCGGTGACGGCCTCAGTCGCCACGGCCCTCAGGCGCAATAGAGCCGCGATCGTCGAACGACCCCTCCTAAACCCAAACTGGGCGTCCGACAGATCGGGCCCCGTGCCGACGAGGTGCCGCTCGATGCGGGCAGCTACCACCCTCTCCAGTAGCTTGCCTGTGTCATCGAGCAGCACGATAGGCTTGCAGGCCGAAGGCGACCCCGGAGACCGTCCCGGCTTCGGCAGGAGCACCAGCCTTCCCTCCTTCCAGCACCCAGGGAACCGTCCGGACGCTAAACACGCGTCGAACAGCTCCCTGAGGCGGGGAAAAATATTAAGGTTGGACTTGATTTAAATGTAAGGAATACATATGTCCATACCTACTCTTGCTCTGCTTGCCTCTTTGGGATTGTACGTGAAGTTATAAAAATTATCTACTAGATAGAAGATTAATTATTAACGATAAACATTTACGCCGTATAGCTTACACCCATGTAGATAAATATGGCGGTATTATTGGCACGCAACAACAGGTGGCTTTAGTGGCAAATTTACATTGGAACATAACACACGTTTGCACATAATTCTAAAATAAAGTAAGTCTTATTGTATTAATTAAAAACAAAGTTAAATAAACAAACAGTCTTTAATGTCCATTATTGTTTAGATTATAGTATTTTTGTGTGGTGATATTCATCATTCTTTCCTTTCATTTGAGTCTTTTAAAATACGACTGAATCCTTATTAAATCGTTGTAGAAGTAGAATTCAATATAAAATCTTATAGACGGGTTAATAAGCATGATAAATGCATGGCCATCAGTTTATGAATGGAGAATTGTATATATCATATTTGCTTTCTATAGTAAAAAAATATGATTTGAAAGAAATAA
Source organism: Lymantria dispar (assembly GCA_032191425.1). Classification (NCBI taxonomy): domain Eukaryota; kingdom Metazoa; phylum Arthropoda; class Insecta; order Lepidoptera; family Erebidae; genus Lymantria; species Lymantria dispar. The sequence goes on along the minus strand of CM063453.1, from coordinate 15,195,117 downwards.
ATATTTACCAAATAAGAAATACTCTGTGTCTCTTCAATTGGTAGTATTCCAAAGACTTTATTTTACATTTTATGGAAATTCAATCTATTAGTTCAATGTAGACACGGGGCCGGCTTTATTTCTAATTAGAGAGAGAACTTGGGCGACGTATCTATTAGAAAAACGTTAGACTTGATTTCGTTCCAGGTGTTTGAAGGACACATCGCGTGATGGAGTTATTATTATTGTGTGTTATTTCAACCATCTTTTTGCATGTTGGATGTATAAATCTTTATATATTTCTTGCGTACGTGTGTGTCACTGAACTCCTCATAAACAGCTGGCGCGATGTTGACGAAATTTTTTGTGCGTGTTCAAGGGGTTCGACAATGGTTTTGATTCGCAATTGGATCCGGTAGATGGCGCTGCTGTCGCTTTCAAGGAGAATTCCTTTTATTTTATTTGAACAGAACAATGTCTGTTGGGTCAGCTAGTATATGTATAATATCCATAGGTGTATCTATAGTTCAGGCACGTGGTAGCGGCCACAAATACTACCAATCGTATTGTAAAACGTAGGTGTCTAAAAAGTAGACTAAGAGTTTTAAACCAACTCAAGCCAATTTCACTTAATGCTATGTAGTAAACAATAACGTTCATAAGGAGAGTTGACTTTACGTTGACGGATCATCGTTAAACTTAAGCCTAAATGCTATATAGAATGTTTTATGAATTCTTTCATGTGTATAAAGTAAGAATAAATACGTATAAATACGAGTTAAAACGAGAATGGTGATTACCTGCAAACTTAAACATTTAAGTTTTAATACATTCCTTTTGTTATCAGCATTATCGATTTTTTATTATTCTATCTTAAAGATTAAAGTAATTCTTATAAACCACCATGAATCATTGCGTATTATTCAATTTTTGTTAATAAAAATATGGTTTTGTTTTCAGATATGCCACCACCACCACCATTCGGACCGCCTCATGGCCCTCCGCACCATGGCCCACCGCACCATGGCCCACCGCACCATGGCCCACCACATCACGGCCCACCACACTTTGGTCCACCTCACCACGGCCCACCTCATCATGGACCTCCTCACCACGGACCACCTCATCATGGTCCACCACACCATGGACCACCGCATCATGGACCACCACACCATCCACCTCGCCCATTTTAAGACATTTAAGATGGACTTTTGACTTAATCCTTGTCATATAAATAAATTAATAAAATGTACGACTATTTTTTATACACATGATTATTTTTTTATACAAAGATGCTATACGTATTAGTTGTCAGTACTTGGCTTTTCTTGGTAGCTAAAAATGATTAAATCATGTTATAACTTAAGGATAAAGTGATGACATCATCATCATCATAGCTTATATATGTCCCGCAGTTGAATACTAGCCTTCTCCACAATAGGAGGCAAATTGACTTATTATATAGTTAGACGATTTGATATAGGTTTTTTTTACCAGTTTTCTTACTCAGATGTTATGCGTACGTTGTGTCCCTTAGTCTTCTTTTACGACACCCGCGGGCAAGAAAGTGGGTAGTGAATTGTATTCTTACTCCGTCGCCACACGGAAATATATCAAATTATACGTATCTTTCCTTATCCTATTATTTCCTTTAGGTCAAGATTATGACAAGTATACTTCCACCAAAAAGTCGTTGTTTATTAGAGATGATATCAGCTATCACCGCTATCTGGCACTAAGTTCATATGTGGTGACTTGTGATGAATGGACATATCTATATGGAAATGGAATATAATATTTTAGTCTTACTTTTATTTGGACGCATACCTGTTTATAAGAGAAGGAAACTTGAAATAAAACTCTATGCCAACCCACCTGACCAGCGTGCTATAGTAGGCCTATTTCCCTCCCAATTAGGGATGCAAATATTGAAATAAAAAACATCGATGTTTCCGAACGAATATCGATGTATAAAAAAACATCGATGTATCGAAACATCGATGTTTTTTCAACCATAGTGCAAATAACTTTAATTTAAAATGCATGCTATATTTATTATCTCTAACAATATTATTATTGAATAGGTGAGTCTTTAGAACAAGGAAGATATTCATTTCGGCTCGTTTACGTCCCACTGCTGGGCTTAAGCTTCCTCCATAATAGAAGGGAAACTGATCTACTATACAGAGCTGGTCAGACGTGTTGGCTTTTTTCTTTTTTATGGGTGGGCTATGGTAAGAGCACACGCGGTCCATTTCGTCCGGGGCGACGAAAGGACGGCGCGCGGGTCCATAACCCACGCGTACCCACGTCGCCTTCGTCGTTGGGTCGACCACCGGTGCAGGGTGACTTGTCGTCAGTGGTTGGACCGACGGAATACCCTTTCGGGTACCCTCTCTTCTCGACGTCTCTGTCCCGGGACGTCGGTCGCCGTCGTGCAGACGTGTTGGTATAGGGTTTTATTTTGAATTTTCCTTCTCTTAAATTTATATGCATATTTAATCCCTTAGTCATCTTTTACGACACCCACGGGCAAGCGTTGTGGTGAATTGTATTCTTACTCCGTCACCACACGGAAAAGATAGGCAGATGTAGAGGAGGAAAGATATAGAGTTGAGAAAATAAATATTTAACATATATTTATCTATTTAGTAAAGTTATTACAAGTTTAATTGCAGCAAGTTATTTAGAAACAGAGTTTATAAATAATGGTTTTGACGAGCTCCTGTAAATAAACTGTCACGCAGGTTTTGCTAATATAACCAAACAATTAAACAGATGTCAGGCAAAACATCGATGTTAAAAAATCATAGAAAATAACATACACACATACATCGATATTTTTTTACTGTTTCAGAAACATCAATGATTCAGGAACATTGATGTATCGTTTGCATCCCTACTCCCAATAAGTTTAGTAGTGGGACGTATATGACCTGTGATGACGATATTTATTAAAGACTAGCAACCCGCCCTCGCTTCGCTTCGGTTTTTGTCGCCTTATCCCCGTAGTTCCCATGCCCGTGGGAATACCGGGATAAAATATAGCCTAGTTTACTCCCTGATATTATAGCTTTCCATTGGTGAAAGAATTTATGAAATCGGTCCAGCTGTTTTGAAGATTACCCGGAACAAACAGACAGACAAAAAAAATATAAAGTGATTTTTAGGCATAGGTAGCGTCCAAATAACCGTGTGAGCATGAAAAACGCCTATTATTTTGATATTACAAACAGACACTCCAATTTTATTTATTGGTAATAGACCGTACTTATTACTTTATAAAGCTTTATAGCAGCTGCCCATGTGATTTGCTTTCATTTTTTGTTATTTAACATCTTCATAATGAAGAATTACTCTTCTTAGACCTCGTTTGAAGAAGGACATGTCATATCGATCGGGTAACTCAGCAGCAGCTATTTCAGTCCAAATCCTACATGTAAATGATCACTGGAAATGTATAGTTGAGGACCATAACGTTTCTAAGTGAAATTGATGAACCCTGTTACCGTGTCGAGTGGTCATCATCGTTTTATCATCGTAATCAAGCAGTTCTTCAAAGTACTTTAAAGCAGAGTATACAAAGTAACCCCAAGTCTCTCCGTTATTTCAGCGACTCAATCTGTCTATGAGATTGAGACTACTGACGATTCGGACAACGGACGTCTTTGCAGGGAGTCAACTGGGTCTAGCTGATATTTGGGCGTACTCGCCCAGAGATATGAGTAATACTCCAGTAGAGGATGAACTTGTGCTTTGTATAACACAAGACGCTATCGTGGTGTAAAGTATCGTCTGAACAGCTGGGCACGCAGCTTTTACTTGCCAATTTAGCTTAATCTTCCAAATCCTATACTCGACTACTCGATATTTCGTCGCCTAGGATCTCGAAATGAAAGGAATACTCTGCAAGGCGCCATGACAAACGAGTCTTTCTTTGCAGTAAACACGCACACTTGTGTGTTTGTGGGATTAAATTACACTAAGTTTCGGTCACCCCATTCCGAGGGTCGTACCAGAGAGCGCTTGTCTTCAGACGAGAAGTTGAACTTTCTTTCCAGTAACATATTTCTGGTGATGGTAGATATAGCGCTCGTTACTTGTGCTGTCAGCCAACGTCGGGGAGGGCACTGAGCAATGTGGTATATCAGTATTATATGGCATGGTATCGGAGCAGGAGCCATTGACGACGACTTTAATGTTCCAACTATCCAAAAAGTTCGCGATCCCATTATAGATTACCTCAGGAATTCTATACAGTGGATGTCGGAAGGGCCCTCTGCCAGACCGTATTGAACGCTTTTGCTATATTTAGGTTGAAAACTAGCGCCTCCCCCTTGCTCTCGAAAGCCTCTGCCCAACGACATGTGAGGTACTCAGGAAGATCACCAGCGGACAGGATATAATGAAATGGTATTGGCGATCACTGAGCAGTTGCTGTTAGTATGGGACAAATCTTGCGAGTTAAATTAGAACCACTTCCTGTCGTTAGATTAGGTTGAAATTTGGTTTACTTACGTAACTTCGGTGACAACGCAATAATATGGTATCATGAAGCTGGTCTCAAGATGGCGTCGGAAGGTGGCCATAGGAACTCCTAAATTAAACGACATAAAACCGTCGAGTTAGGACTCGTTTGAATAGTCTTGACAAGCAGAATTTAAGAAAAAGCTTTTTAAACATTTTTTTTTAATTAATATTTTTCTTTATTATCTTGGAGAGCAAGAATGTTATCGCAATCGATCTGTAAATTGATGGATCAGACTGGCTTCCCCTTTTTGGGATCGGGTGAATGTGGGTTACCTTTCTCGAAGATGGTACCATAGGAAAGTCGGTATAGACGTGTGAGGATGGCTGTGCACTCAGAGGCGCAGGTCTTTAGGACGCTAATAACGTATTTTTTTAACGGTTGTGCTTGATAATTTTTTTCACTTGAATTAGTAATTGTCCCGTGTTTTCATATTAGAACATGATTATTATAATTAAACATCATTATCATCAACTCAACCTATATATTGTGTCCCATTGTTGGGCTCAGGTCTCCTCCATAATGGAAGGGGAATTGACCTACTATTCCACGCTGGTCCGACATGTTTGAATATGGTTTTGTTTCGAGCTTTTCTTCTCTTACGCAGATGTTATATGCCTAGTCCCTCTCTTAGTCGTCTTTTACGACATCCACGGGCAAGATAGGAATGGTGAATTGTATTCTAACTCCGTCACCACGCGGAGAAACATACATTAATAATAATTACATCCATCCATAGATTCTATAAGTGGAGATTAATGCACACCTGCCACTTGATATTGTAAGTTGCTCAGGAGAGTGCTGTTGCTCATTCTCGTGGCAATTTCTTACTTGCCATGGTCAAATAAACCATAGTGACCCAGGTGTTGTCAAAATATATATAAAATAGTAGCAGACCCGGCCACGCGTTGCTGTGGCTAAAGTTTTTGTTTTATTACATTTTATTAAACTATTTAAGTGGAACTGTAGGAGAACATCTGTCATGGAGGTCATCATATTTTTTTACAAATGGCATCTATGTAAAAAAGCAAGTTAAAATCGTATATTCCACGTTTGTAGGTTTGACATAGCAGCGCCATCTATTTATTAATTACTCAATCCAGTCAACAGATATCGCCATCTGTTAAAATCGTTTGGAGTTAACAGATAATTGAGAATGTCAAATAATAGACAAATAATTTGCAATAAAATAATATTGCGACTATAAATTAAGATGTAAGCTATCCTATCTTTCAGGTTGGATCAAACTGCACACGGTGTGCAAATTTGATTAAAATCGGTTCAGTAGTTTAGGAGTCTATCGCGGACAAACAACCTGACACGTAATTTATGTATATTAAGATATATATATTGTACAGGCGTAGTCTGGGCTAGTGGACTAACGCCGTGTTTGACAGAAGAACCTAAGGTTATAGTTTGATGTACCTAAAGCCCTTAAGTTCCTAGCCTATATGATGGGATACCTGCACCGCGCTACCTAAGGTGACAGGTAGATGTGAGATGGATGTTTGGGTGGAGGATTGGTAATTCTCACTGCCGGTCAAGCAGACTCACAGGACCGGTCAGAACTGACGGCTAAGGGTGTCTTGGCCACAGTGAGATGGAGGTTTGGGTGGAGGATTGGTAACTCTCACTGCCAGTCAAGCAGACTCACAGGACTGGTCAGAACTGACGGCTAAGGGTGTCTTGGCCACAGTGAGAGGGATGTAAATGAGAGATGAATAAATTCAAATCTCATTTATTTTACACAATGTACACCTTATATACTACTTATTGCTAATACACACATATACCAGTTTGTGTTAGTGTGTCGTAAGTGTAAAGTATAACGCAGTGTCTTAAATCATGTCAGTGCTAATTTTGCAAATTTGTATGTTGACATGCTTTACTTGTATGTTGACATGCTCTACTTTTGAATTTGCTGCGTTGCATGTTCAATGTGCATTGAACATATATATATATACTATTTTAGTGTACTTAGACAGTTTTCACAGTTTCCTGATCTGATTGTGAGCTTAGTCTAGATATAATATGTTTCAAACAAAATATTAATAAGAGGTTAAAAAAAGTGTGACGGATTTGGGGTGTTAGATATTCTAACACCCCAAATCCGTCACACTTTTTTTTTTTTTTTTTTTTTATTGCAAACGGTGGCAAACGAGCAAACAGTACACCTGATGGTAAGTGTTGCTGCCGCTCATGGACCTTTACAAGGCCGTTGCCTACCGCGAAGAAAGCGAAGGGAGTGTGAATGCGTGCATTGAGGCTCGGTGATACCAAGGGCACCACCAAAACCCTCCACACGCAATCACCCTCAGAAAGTTGGGCTTCCGGCTCTCTCGCTCACCGAACGAAGCGCAGTAACAAATTGCTACTACTCAGACGTCGATTTTCTGCGAGAGCATGGTACTGGCCCGGACGGACCGGCCTGCAGCTGTAGACAGATAACTGTCGACAGTGTGGTCCTACCACTCCTGGATATACTTCAAGCGGATGCAGCGCATTACATACGAATTTAATATTAAAATATACCATGAATTTTATATATCCAAGCAATTATTTCTTATGGACAAATACTAAACAAAAAAATCAAATTAATTTTCCAATAGAAAGAAAAAACTACGAAGGTTCGTTGAAAACGAAATGCCACTAAATAATAATTTTACTTCGTCAGTAGGACAGCAATCCGTTAAAAGTTGTTTGGAGTTTTTCATAGCCCGTTTGTTTTGAAATTCCCTCAAAGCAGAAAATGCTATTTACTTATTGCGCTTCGTTTACTTACAAGGTATTTAGGTTTGTGTCGTCTGTTTTCAGATCTGTATTTGGAAAATGGAATTTTCCTGTCGGGATATATAAGGGGCGGAATTCCCAATCGATTTTCGGAAAGTATGTTCTGTAATAGCTATTTTGTTTTTCTTTACATTTGTTCTTTAAATGTTTATGGCTATTTGTTAAAACAAATATTTTTAAAAGCTTTCATGTCATCGTCGAAGAACAAGAATTGTGTTTTGAATTTGATTTAGTTTGTTTAGTTATGATTAAGTATTGTAATCCTAGATGGTGATTAAATGAATGAATATGTAAAGTTACTACTCAAAGTTAAAAAAAATATTCTGCTGATTATCTCATAGGTACCTAATTTTATAGGGCGGTGTCCTCGAGTGAGTCGGAAAGTTATATAGGAGCTAGCATCCCAAAAGAATATGTTGTGTGAACTTCTGTGGCGCTAGTGGTCTACAAAAAAGATCTTACGGTGGTTTCGCGGGTGACGTGACCGGGTAATTAGTCTTCCCCGGCGGGGGGACGTCGGTCGATGGGAGGGTACCCCAAATAGGGGATATTCCGTCGGGCCGACCACTGATGACAAGTAACCCTGCTCCGGTGGTCAGCGCAACGACGAAGGCGACGTGCATCGTGGGTGGGTTGTGGGTGTACGTGCTTACGCCCCTCTGTCGCCCCGGACGGAGTGGTGCGAGGAGCGCGCCGACCGCAATCCACCCCTAAAAAGAAAAATACGGTGGTTTATTATCACTTTTCATCGCAACTTTCGTAGGTAAATAAGTTATTTAAAAACAGTTACAGATATTCAGCCGGATTATTTAATATTTTCTTAAATTGGATGTATCTGAGGCTTTCTATCTATCCATTCAACCTATCGACGTCTGCTATCAGACATATTATTTGCCATAAAAGGACCACCCTTATTAGCTATAATAGCAATGTTTGGTAAACGAATTAGCGATTGCAGTTGGTGATATAACCTCATGAGAGCCCTGCTACCCAAATAATTGGATACCTGCAGTAGTTATACTGCAGGTATCCAATTATTTTCATTTTTAGACAGTATTTCCTTTCATATTCTTCATGATGCTATAATAATATGCTAAGACAAAATAGTTATCATTACGATATAATTAGCGTAATAGTGATTATAATAAGATGTTTATAATGTTTTATAGCCATTATCATCTTTTAATAAATGTCCCATTTAATCAAAAAGCAATAATCGGTTTAGTAATTCCAAAGAAACATCATCACCATCATTCAAACTTATACGAAATTCTTAATCATATTGTGGCACTTATGATTACATACATACTAAGAAAGATGTAGTCATTGTGAAGGTTACTTTAGAACATTACGTGAATCATATCTTAAACATGCAGGTACATTGCATTAAACACAATTATTGTCTAATAACTTTCATTTTAATCACATCAGATAAATATATCATATAATGACCAGTAAAGATAAAGTAGGTATATAATCATCGCCCGATGCTGTCCTGAAATATAACGCTCACAATTTCTGAAGCGGTAACTTTTCTTTGACCTTTATTTGAAGCATACAAGTATTGATTATTAGCTCTTCTATTTATAACGGTTGCTTAGTAGTGGTAGAATGTAAACAAAGTTTTCTTTTGTTATGTGACCCCTCTCCTTTTTTCTTTCATATACGTTTCAATATTGAGTTCCAGTTCAACATTTAAACAAACTAGTTTAGTACAATATATGTGCCCGATTAAATTTTAAGCCTTTTATTTTGAGTTATTGTGCTCTTATAACGATTTCATCCGATTAGGTCTTTAGTTGTTTCATAGAATATTTATTAACGGGAAAGAAAGAATTCGGCAAAAATACGTGAACATTTGCTAAATTTTTCTCGAATACCTACGTGTCAATCAACCAAATTGTTCAAACATTAAACGCATACCACATTATTCTTTCAAATACTTTTTAGCCATGTACCCATTGGTGGTTTATTCTTTCAAATACTTTTTTAGCCGTAGCCTACTGAAGGTCCATTCATTCATTCATCAGCCTATGGATGACCATTTCTAAATATTATTCGCCTGAAATGGGCATAATACTATAATCGACCCGCGTGGTAGACTGCTTAGCAATTGCAGGTCTTATGTTCTCAGAAGAGTGGTACTGTCCATTCTCTTAGATAGCCTTTCTGGAATTTCATGACGCACAATTATAAAGTAAGAGTTGGTGATATATTTTTTATTGGTCACCATATTAGGTTATGTATTTATTATTTGTCTTTTCGTAATAATAAGCAAGTTTAACAATTCAATTTAGAAATCTTCTCAGCCCATATCTCGCTGTTAAGCTCGTGCCTCCTCCACACTGAAGGAGAAATTGATCTATTATATCACGCTGGTCAGATGACTGCATGGTATTTTATATTGAATTTTTCACTTTTATTAGGATTTATCTGCACATTATGTTATATATATTCTATATGAAATCCTCGAGTAAGGAATTGAGTGGTGAATTACATGCCATTTTAAAACATGCAAGTTCCAAAATAATCGTTAAAGAAATATTGTGTTATAGGTTAATCCAAAATGATACTCGCTGTACAATATTGCGTGCAAAACGGCAACGAAAAGAAAGTATACACCGAGAATACGGGATACAATAGGGCGTAGAGAGAATAGCTGCTGTGTTTTATAGGGCAATTACGCGGTATAACTAACTATTGTAGCTGTATTGTGGATATTATGGATACTTGTATTCTTGTTGCTTTTTCCTGTTCGTCCTTTTTACATTACTGCAAATATGGAGCACGCTCACTATCATCCGTCAGTAGTTATAATCAGTATCATAACTAGATTCTTATCCGTTGCGAGTTTCTATAGTTGCGCCCTTTTCTTGGATCGGGTATGATTTATAATTTGGTGATTTCTGCGATATTTCCGGAGCGCTATGAGTTATCTCCGTGTGGTGACTTAGTAAGAATACAATTCACCAACCCCTATTTTGCCTGTGAGTGTCGTAAAAGACGACTAAGGGATTAAATATGCTTATAAAATCTAAGCAAGAGATGTAAAACTCGAAAGAAAACCCTATACCAACCCGTCTGACCGGGGTGGTATAGTAAGTCAAATTTCCCTTCTATTATGGAAGAGGCTCGAGATCAACAATGGGACATATATGAGCTGAGATGATAATGATGAGCTATCTTTAAAAGAGCTTTAGAAGAGCCCTTTTTTTACAGTACGCAGCGGTCTAAATGTGCTCTTGGTATTGCTTTTTCGTTTTTCTCCGCCAAGATCTTTGTGTTTGGGCATCGCTCTTATTTACGGTTGCTATAACTGTGATATAAACGAATAATTAATTTTAATAGTATTGAGCTGAAGTTTGTGGTACGAACCTCTTAAGCCCATACAGGTTCTAGTGAAGGGTTTCTACTTCAAAATTGGAGAGAAATTAATTTATTATAGGATAGGTCAGATAAGTTGGTATAGGATTCCATTTCAAGTTCTCCTTTTCTTATATATTACTAGTGCATTCATCCTATAATGTGGAATAGGCTCGACCTCCCCAGTGAGACCTATATGAACTGCGATGATGATGATGACGTCCTATCATCATTATTTACACAATCATTTAAAAAGGAATAAGTGGTGATTCGTATTATTATAAAGTCGACGAATACGAAAAATCGTATTAAAAACAATATCGACAGCTTATTTCTTTCCTTTTTTTTCTATATTTAACTTTGTGTCGCCAGGATATAAACATCATCCATCCAACAGCTTATTACAATCATTGTTTTACGTAAAAATCGAGTTTACAACACTCAATAGATAGGTCGCTACTTAGACCACTACCCCATCTTGTTGTAAAATTATACTTGTTATTCATTACCACGCCGTATCATATCATAATTATACATGTCTCGCTGTTGGGCTCGAGTTTTCTCTAAACTACAAGGGAAAAATACTCTTGGGTTAGTATAGAATTTTATTTGTGAGCGTTCCTTCTCTTGCATAGATGTTACTTGCATAATATACCACTTAATCGACTTTTATGACACCCATGACAAGAAAGGGGGGTGGTGAATTGTATTTCTACTCCACACGGCAACCGCGCCGTACACTTATTGAATATGCCAGATGCAATAATACACACATTAACTTATTATTTATTAAACGCTGACAGTCTTTAAACCTCTAATTTTCTAACAGTTAAAATGTCTGTTGTATCGATCGATAGATTCACATACCACTTATAGTAATTACCTTAGTTCTACACTATAATCAGTAAGATATAATTTATTTGTTTCAGTAATGCCACCACCACCACCCAAGCCGGATCACCCTCCAGGCCACCCTGGTGACCATCCTCCTGGCAACCCACGGCCACCAAATCAACCACCTCACGAACCAGGCCCACCACACCATTAAATGAAACGTGTTTTATATAAAAAGGGTTGCGTTGTGGTTATTGTTTAATAGAAATTAAGGCGTCAATAAAAATTTATAAAAACTAATAAAAATGTATTATCATTTTTTAATGTAAATAATGATACGTGGACCTCGCCTTTTTAGCACACACGTAGTTTCTTTTATCTATAAGAGCATTGATAATAATCTAATAGATAAAATGTAATATTCGGGTGATGAGGAAGTAAGAATTTATTTTATGATTCCTTCCTTTCTCGCGGGTGTCTTAATAGACGGAATAAGCGAATGAAATTATTATAAATAAAAGAAAGTATGAAATAAATCCCATGGTCAATCTGTCTGTTCGTAGTGGTCAATGTTTCATCTCTTGTGAAGGAGTCTGGGATTAAAAGTGGGACGTATGTGTATTTGTTGAAAAGTAGAAAGAAGAATGTATTCCTGATTCATAATTGATACTGCTTCGTATTGCGTTTCACTTAAAACCTAATACCACTTGGCTTTTTTTTGGCGGCAGGCCATAGTGCGTCCTACACCGCATGATCCGTCCGCGTCGACGGAAGGAGGTCACGTAGGAGTCCTTAGACGCTTCTCTCTAGCGCCATGTAGGCGGGTCACCGGTATCCGACCTTGTCATTTGTGGCCCGTCCAATCAGGTTACCCTTTCGGGAATTGTCTCGATAGTACCACTCGCCTAAAAAGATTTGATTTTCATTTGGGCAGATAACTTTAAATGTATATGTTTAGGAATGTGCTGATAAATGTGGTGGTAAAATTCGGCGTTTAAGCTATTAGTCTCCATCATATGGAGATTATGTTCAACAGTGTAAGATGTTAGGTTTATGAATAAAATCTATCTCATGAACATTTTTAGTCAAATGATCAATATCTTTTGTTACGCCCATATAATTGAATAAAACTTTATTTTCGAGTCGATCGGCAGCGGGGATATAGCTCAGTGGTAGAGCATTCGACTGCAGATCGAGAGGTCCCCGGTTCAAACCCGGGTGTCCCCTGGCGCTGTCTATTTTTGGAAGTTTTGTAATTACATTTTATAAATGCAATGTTTTTGAAACCAACCAAAAAAATATTTTATTTATTAAATGATGCAAAGAAATTAGAACTTCATGATAGTAGTTCTTTGGGCAGCAAGAAGCCATTTGTAACAATCGAGAATAATTTGGCCTGGAATTCTCTGTTACCTCGAAAGATATGAATAAAGAGAGATAAAGAGAGAATATTAATAGAGCAATAATATTCGTGTCTACACGTCGGCTTCAATAAGCGTAAAACATAAATCAAAAAATAAAAAGAATATCCAAGAAACTTTCGGAACCTTTTTTCATTATTTTTTTTTATTTAAAAAGGTTAGGATGGTGAAATTCTGCCGGACTGGCCACAGACGTCAAGGGTTCGGTACTAGTGGTCAGTCCAATGACCCACCCAATAACCTGCCGTATTCCCTTAAAAAACGGCAGGTTATTGGGTCGCACGCCACCTTTTTGTTACCTAGGATGGGACGGACGGTGTGCGACCGTACCACATAGCCTGCTAAAATAAAAACTGGTGAAATAATAATAATATATATAACTAAGTAATATACCCCATAATACTATTGCTTACTATTGTATGCGTAAAATCTAGAAAATAAATTTATAAATTTGTTTTATTTAGTATTAGTTCTATAAATTTCAAGAATACGATCAGAGCGCTATCCGATTTTCATGCGATTTTAAGTCACACGCGGAACCACTCAACTATACGATGAAGTTTCATGAAAATATATTCAGTCGTTTAGTATATAGAAGTTTGATAGAGTTGTGGATACCACACAACAATTATGTATTTTTATAAATTAATATATGTTTGAAAACATGACTTCATTGTTAGTTGCTAAGTCTTTATAAGTTTATGGAAAATTATTACTCTTACAATATGAAGGTGTGGGAAATATTCTATGGACGTATATGGCTATCATTGCTGGTGTAATTTAATTCCCAGGAGCATTGTAAAACGTGGACTGGTCGCAATAACTCATAACCAGGTGTCGAGATTTACGTACGTCCGCACAATATGTTATAAAATTTTACGGGTTCTCGTAATGTGGAGTTTGTTTTGTGTCAGCCTTATTTTTCTTAATATGGGTCCCATTTATATTTTTTTTGGCTTAATACGGTGTAGCCCGGTTTCACGTATCTACTAATAACCTACAAGATGATATTTACTGTAAGTAACTTATTTTCCCTCCGTATGCTGACGGAGGAAAAATACGTTTCATCACCCTTTCTTTTCCACAGGTGTCGCAATGAACTAAGATATATAAGCTGATAACAACTGTATGAAACGGACTAAACACCATTTTTTGTGGGGGCTATGGTCAGTCCCCACACCGTCCGTTTCGTCTGAGGTGAAGAAAGAATGACGCAGGCCTCATAACCCACCGTATTCCCTCCCCTCCGCCATTTGACCGACCACCAGTACTGAGTGCCTTGTAGTCCGTGGCCAGCCCGGTGGGATACCCTTTTGGGTACCCTCACTCCCAAACCCCCCTTTTTTTAGGGGTGGGCCATGGTCAGCGCACCTGCCGCCCGGCTCCGTCCGGGCCGACATAGGGGCGGCGTGCGGCCCCATAACCCACCCGTGACATGTCGCCTTCGTTGTTGGGCCGACCACCGGTTCCTGATGCTGCGGAGCATCTCCCTAGCGATAGTTGGCAGCGTCAGGTCGGCACCGATGATTGCGACAAGATCACTGCGCTGCTCAGCCCAGGCAGCACACACCTCGAGCGTGTGCTGCGCCGTATCCTCGTCGCAATCGCATTGGTGGCAGGCCGGTGTGCTCTCCCTCCTGACGATCTTGTGCAGGTACTTGCCGAAGCATCCGTGCCTCGTCAAGACCTGCACTAGTCGGAAGGAAGGCACCCCGTGCGTGCGCTCCAACCACTCCATCAGCACCGGCCGGAAGGCTTCAACGGTCCAGACACCGTACCGAGGACTACTCCCAAATCCCCCTACCGGGACATTGTAAAGTAAACACCATACCAGTCTATCGGGATACTATGCCATTTTAACTCCCATTATGAAAGAGTTGCGTCCCCATTAGTGTGACGAGTATAAGCTGAATGTATAACCTTAAAAAACAAACATATGTTTGGATATCCTCTAGCGACCTGTATTGTGGTCCCTATATTTTCTTCTTAGTTCATGTACGACTCAATATTGGGCACTGCCTCCTCCGGTTGATGGAAATTATATACACAATATCTACTCGAGATATACAATCATTCACTGTGGTCAGAATTGAGATGGCTCAATCCCTATATTTTCTTCTTAGTTCATGTACGACTCAATATTGGGCACTGCCTCCTCCGGTTGATGGAAATTATATACACAATATCTACTCGAGATATACAATCATTCACTGTGGTCAGAATTGAGATGGCTCAATGTGTAAATATTATGCAGAGGAATCAAAAAGGTAACTAACCAGTGAACTAAAGAATATGTACTTGTGTCTTAGGAATGTATGCGCCGCTTGTTCTGTATGTAATGATTATGTGTCTGTATGTAAAAAAAAAAAATTACGAAAGGATCAAATTCTTTGCAGCGGCGAAGACACTTCAGTGTGTGCTCTATCGAATCTAATAGGGAGTACTCTTTTTGTGCAGCTCCGTCCGGGACGACAGAGGGGCAGCGCGCGACCCCATAACCCACCCATAGCACGTCGTCTTCGTCGTTGGGCCGATCACCGGTACCAAGTTCCTTGTCGATGTGTCACGGGTGGGTTACGGGTGTGCGTGCTTATGCCCCTCTGTCGCCCCGGACGGAGTGGTGCGAGGAATGCGCCGACCGTAACCCACACCCAAAGAAAAAAACGGCTTAAGAATAAACTAGTACCTGTTACGATGTTTCCCGAGATCTTTGATGAGTCAAACTTCAAGCGAAACTTAAAAAGAGATCTAGTTTCACGGTAGACAGTGATTTGACTGTGAACTTGTTATTACTGACGTCCTTTAGCGACAGTTATTACTTACCATCAGTGGGCTGCTTAGTTCTCTCTCGCAAAAAAATTAGAAGATAAAAAAGAGAAGGTAAAGAATGATAGGTCAGTGTATGATGTGAGCCGTAAAGGGAGAGCATTATATTATTACTGCATCACTATATGGATAATCAAAACAATTGCGAATCTGCTTTGTATATATAATGATAATCTCACTGTTAATTCGGAGTTCTCCGAAAATTGAACCCGATCGGGTGGGCCGCTGTTCACTTATAAGTATGCGAGACCCTGACTTCACATCATCATCATCATCACCTTACTCTTATCCCAATTGCTTGTAATCGACCGAATGCGCACTCTTCTATGTATATACTGCAAAAATGTTGCCAATAGTTTTTTGATCGGTTGCCTGTCTAACGTCAACGTGGAAATGTACTCGTATTTATTGACCAGACGATAGCAGTCGTATTTTACGACAGTCACTAGCAATGTAAGGGTTGGTAGTATTGGTAGTTGCCACCATACATGGTTCCACAACTAGCATGTTTATATTTTAAATTACTTAAATCCATCATCCATTAATTCATCATCTATCAAGCAAGTTCGGTAGGTGGTTTGGCAATTGCAGTTGATATTATAAGTTTCCAAAGAGAGTGCTGTTTTTCATTCTCCTGAACTGTTAGCTGGTTTTTATCGCTGTGCCCATGGGAAAGGTTGGCGACAAGTATTTGTATTATTAACCCGTTACCCCGAGAAAAATATTAGTGACTTGTTTACCAAATTTTTGTTTTAGGAAATATCAGCAAATAAACGAATACAGGATAGATTATCTGATAAAATTAACCCTTTTTTCTTTAAAACAAATCCGTAAATAATTAAAGGCATGAGCTGTCCCATTGGTCCCTTAAGTCGTTATTAGTTACTAAATAATTGATTGCTCAGGTCTTCTGAAAAATAACGTGGTATTTTTTAAAATTTAGTGTTTTTAATTTTACGAAGACAAGCTTCATAAGTTCGGGTAGAATAATTCATATCCGGTTTGCCCTTATTTTATTTAGATTTTTTCAATAAATAGACAATCTTTGAAATCGGAGGTATGAACAAAATTACTGTACAATGCCTTGTGATTCGAATTTTCCTATATCGTAGTAACTTTACATGTTTATTTTATTTATATGGTATCCACTAAAAAAAGTTTGATTATTAACAGAATCACTTCTTCTTCAGCCCATATATGCCCCACTATTAGACACAAGCCTTCACAACAATATGTGGCCATTTGTCCCCACTATACCAAGTTAGTCAAACCAGTAATTTTATTTCAAACTGTCGTACTTCTGAAGTGATGTTATTTGCCTATATGCCTTAGTAATTTTTTATGATGGCAGTGTTGGTGAATTTTAGCAGTTGGAGAGGAGACAGAGAGATCGAAACCTATCATTTTTAATCTAATCGTCTTTTGCAATTTGAATATAAAAAAAACTGATCCCTTTTAGAACCCCTGTCGCTCTAGAGCCGAGCTCCAACCTACCAACCTGATAATAGACAGTGGAATAGTGGTATGTTTTTGTCTTTATTTGTTATCAAAAACATGAAGAATTTGTTTGTATCTGTATAAAAAATTGCTGTTAGAACATACTAGAAAACTAGAACTCCCTGACGTTAAACCTTCTTAACAACTTTTCTTTTAGATAATTCAGAGCTCAAAATTTTGTTGTTACTAAAATAACGTGTCTATCAACTTGATTACTTCTCGCTTATCAACTAAAAGTGATTAAGAGTTCGAAACAAAGTTCTTTAGAAGGAATAGCGAAGGCAGACACAGGTGGAAAACTTGCTATACTCAATCAAACATCAATCTAACGTTACGAACAAGTCTATCCTCGTTACCCAAGGAAAACTTTTTAATTAGACACTGTTTGGTTGGTAACTATGTTCCGGACTTCTTAATGTAGCCAACTATTTGTCTAATGCGTAAAGTGGACGGAATGAACTGAAGGTCGATAGGAAAACTTTTATACAAACTTAGATCTTATATACTAAATAAATGGGGTTTACATGTACAAATTGCCAACGTATAACGTAGGATTCAGGATATTCCGGTGAGTCGCGTTCACTTCTCAGCGTCATTGAAGGTTGTCGTGTCGGCTTTATATAAAACCCTTATGAGCCCTTATCTCCGTGTAGGAATGCGTGACGTTTCTGTATTTATTTGGAACTTTGTAACCTTATTTAGAACAACTTATTTTGATCACATATAATATATACAAATTCTCAAATCTAATAACCTTATACATGCAATTTTTGAATACATTTGCATATGCACAGATTTCGACGCGATTTTTTTTACGTGAAAGCTAATTTCCTTGCGTTAATACTAAGCTATGTTTCCAGCAGCTTGAAGAGCATTCTTATTGTTTTTTAAATTTTAATTTATAGTTATCTTTTCACAATTTTGTGTTCAGTTGAAGCTATATTGAATTTTGATTACTGTTATTTATTTAGTGATTATGATTGCCACATTTTATTTCAGTAGTGCCACAAACGAAGAAACATACATTCGTAGCCTGATAAAGATTACACCCCTTTTGCAATACGCAGTCGTGTAATAAAATTATATTATTATCAATGTGAAATAAGGTATTTCATTGTAACTCACATCCAACATTCCCGCTCAAATATTGTAACAATGCGTGTTCTGAATTAGTCGAGCAATGTGTCGAGTTCATAATAATTTGCCAAAACTCGTGTAAAGTGTACTTGTGGTTTATTCGAGTTAAATCATAATTTAATTATTTATACTCACATGATACCAATACAGGGTATCATCACTATCCACGCTTTTATTTATATCGTTTTTACTGGGATTAATTTTTGTCTGAACTGGATTTCGTTGAATATCAATTTATTTACGACGTAGGTACTACTCCGTGATCATCGTAACCTGAAAGGAGAACTATATAGACTGCTTTAGCAACTTAATGCAGCCTGGGCGGATGCGACGCAAATCTTTGAAAACATTACATCAAAAATTGCAAATTTTCTATCATTTATATCCACATTCCATCAAAGGAATACGAAGAATAGTACTTTTAGAATCTGGAGTTAAAATCAACTCATAAAACTATTTTCTTTGATATTTATTTGTAAATAAGATTAAAGTCTTAAATAATTACAAACAACAACATTATTTACAAACGAATTTAAAATTCACCAATTTGTTTTCCTTCTGCTTTTCCTGTGATATTGGAGTAAAAATACAGTTCACCACCCTATTTCTTGCCTGTGATTATCTTAAAAGTCAAACAATATGCATATACGAGTACAGACAAGTTGGTATAAGGTTTTATTTCGAGCTTTCCTTCTCTTGCACAGATGTTATATGTATATTATATCCCGTGGTCGTGTTATGCCGTGAGGTCGTCTTTTACGTTAGGGGTTTCTGTCCGTGGATGGCGTAAAAGACGACCTTTACGGGCATTAGGAGATGGCACATTGCATTCACGGCACATCCATTTAGGGAGTAGTAAATTGTATTCTTACACCATCACCACACGAAGTGTAGGTAAATTTATTCACTACAAATTTAGTTCATTAAAACCATTTAATAAGGAGAAATATTTTCTCTGTATAATTTATTTGACCATGAAATATTGTAAATTGTACGTTTCGTTAGCACATTGTATGATAAAAGTTTAATTTATGCTGGAAGATATTAAGTAATAAGCCTCTTTTATGGAATAGTTCAAAAGTGTGAATATGGTTTTCAATTTCTATTCTCAATAATAATGTTTAGTTTCAGATACAAACTATCTAAAATACTTTACCGTTATAAATAAGCAATATTTTTATACATTTAACGTAATCAGACCATAAACTGTTTATCGTTCTTATAAAATTGCCAACATATATGTGTAGTAAATAGATAAACGTATATGTTAGAATAATATAGAAATTATTTAGCAGTACTCCTATATTTTATGCGGATATAAAAAATCCAACAGTAGCACATCTGATGAGTATACATTACCGAGCGCCGACTCAGTTGCTGAATTTTATACAGCAAATATTGCCTGAACGTGACTCCTGTAGTATTCAAGCAGAAATGTGTGTGTGTATACACTATATATATAGCTATCTCTAACTGTTTTTATTGGACAATATAAATAAAAAAATAAATGTGTGTTTAAGACTGCACGGCAGAAGTGAAAATTTCATTGGCAATCGTAATTTACATATAAGTATATATACAACTAAATTATTGTTAAAATAATAATTATTATCAATAATAACTACATATAATAACTATAATAATAACTATTAAAAACTATTGAATAATTAATAATACTAGTGGTCGCCGTGTGGTCGAAATTCGGCCATTTTTTCATTGAAATTAAATTTTCTGCTACACAATTTTCTTTTAATTTTATTTATATGTAATTGTATATTAAGCAAACTGTATTTCACTAATCTATACATATTACTAATATATAAGTACAAATGTATATTAGACATTGTCATCATAATTATGATTGTTTGACATTCAGTTCGACCAGAGATTTTAATCGTGAACAGAAGTGTATAAACGTGCGCATTTGTGTGTGTATCGATTGCATTGTAGTGTACGTGATGCATTTTTTAATGAATTTAATGTATTTATAATCCATTATTGTATCAAATTTTAGTTTTATGCACTTCTCCTCAATATATTCTTCCGCTGTGCCAAATTTCATACTGGTCCATAGTCGGGATTTTCGTAAAAAGGGGTACAAAGTTTTTCTTTCACGTATTAATATATAGATAGTAAACACAGCGATACAGCAGTGATGAGCAGCTGATTGATATTTTTCGTTCGGGTATACTCGGTGGTCCCGAGTTCACCCAAACCTTTCACCTCAGAGCGCGATGATCAGTCTCACTTACAGCCTACGAAAAAATCTGTATGCGCCGTGCCAAAAGAAATATTCACTTCAAAAAAATCCCTAAAATTACATAATTTTTAGACCACCAATTAGTAAGATTTGCGTAACTGTACTGATTATTAATGGGTACTTTTCAACCTCCTTTAATCTATTATTTTTATCATCGTCTCATCTCATATACGTCCCACTATTGAGCTCGAGCTTCCTCTATATTATAAGAGGAAAATTGACTTTAATATACCCATGCTCTTTAGGCAGGTTGATTTCGTTTCGAGTGTCACTTTTTTATTTTTTTTTTATTGCTAACGGTGGCAAACGAGCAAGCAGCACAGCTGATGGTAAGTGATGCTGCCACACATGGACCTCTGCAATACCAGGGGCACAGCCGGGCCGTTGCCCACCGTGAAGCAAATACTCTTCTTAAACCTCGATTTAAGAAGGACATGTCATAGCGCTCGGGAAACACAGCAGCAGGTAGTTCAGTTCTCTGGCTTAGATGTTATATGCGTATTACATCTTACTAGCAACCCGCCCTCGCTTCGTTTCGGTTTCAGACGCCTACCCGCGTAGTACCCGTTCCTGTGGGAATACTGGGATAAAATATAGCCTATGTTATTCGCTGATTAGCTTTCCATTGGTGAAAGAATTTTTGAAATCAGTTTGGTGGTTTAAGCGTGAAAGCGTAACAAACAAACAAATAAACAAACTTACTTTCGCATTTATAATATTAAGTAGGGATAGTCGTCGTTTACGACATTCACGGGCAAGATTGGGAGTGGTGAATTGTGTTCTTATTCCGTCGCCACATGGATCACGGACGGAATTATGTTATGTTTAAAAAAATGCAAAATGTATAAAGCTGTATATACTTCTATGTATATAGAAGTATACATATTTTCTTCATATATTTTTTTCAACGGCGGGCACCAATAACGTATTATTCATGAATCCGGTGACGGACGCGGGATCGTTTTACGATCGTCGATTTGCAAGTGTCTGGTTCGATTCCCGATGTAAATTCTTTCGTTTTACTGCCACACAATAAAACCAGTCGCTTTCATAATATATTTTCTTATAACCCAGTCGTCTCTGCCAAGAAATTTATATTGGTTTTTCAATTGTTATCAGATGACTTGCAACCACCATTACGTGGAGGTTACGTACTTCGATATCTTTGCTGTTCCGTGAAATTTACTATTACTGTCTTTATATATCAGTAATGTCATAATTACCAGCGTAATATATTTTTATTCATCCCTTGTAGTGACAAACTGTCTATTTTATAACCTTTGTCGTACCGTCTGACTAACGCAATACCCAACATTTAGTTCTACGACGAGCACTATTAGATATAGGTTTCCATATATAATTATTAATACAGAATTAAAATATTAATAGATATTAATATTTCTATGGTTCTCTCCAAGGGTGATAATGCTACTACTACGTTTTGGAGGTACTTTAACAGTCGCAGTTGATATAGTAAATTTCCTAAGAGAGTGCTACTGGGAATACCAGAACAATTTCTGATGTACTTTTAGCCGATTTTTGTGATTGGTTTAATAATAATAATAATAACCTCTGGGCCAGTCGTTATCTCACCATGAGACTAACGCAAACCTCGGAGGAAAATTATGTGGCTCTCTAAATTCTTTTGATATAAAAGAAAAAATGTATCACAAGATTTATAGCAAAAGCGAATAAACCGCAGGGCAGCTTGTGGCGTGCTGAATGTGAGTGGCGACACTGCAGTCCTGAGTGCCCCCGAGAGTCGGCCAGGGCCTCGTATCCAGCTGGCCTTTATTGGCTGGCTGGAGTGGAAACCGAAGAGTGCCCGCAGGATTTTCAACTTTGGCTTGCCTTAAACGGCTGGTCAGAGAGGGGTCGCCAGAGTTATATGCTCGGGGGTGGAAGTGTCATTTTCAAGGGCATAACTACGGTGAAACCGGCGCCGCACCGCTCGACACCCCAAGCCACTTGCACCAATGTTGCCCCCCTGTTGCCTGTATGACCTGCGTGTCTGTGGCGACCGTTTTGGGGGGCCCATTCAGTGAGTTGGCGAGTCACAGTCTGCCACCGTTCAATACGATGCAAGGGATTGAAGGCAGACGACAGATCAAAATCAATAGTTTTAAGTAAAATAGTCCATCAAACCTCACAACCCCATAACCAGGTTTTAGATATCATCATTGTACAATAGTTTTACACCTACCGTTGGCAGTCCACGAGTGTTATGTGCAAACGTGGAGTGTCATCGGTAGATGTCCCATCCCATTTTAACATTAAATTTCTCCAAAGGCCTCTGCGTGTTGGATCCATATCCCCATGTAAGCCTACCAAAGGACCGGGTATCTTCCTTTGTAAGACACCCGTGACACTGAGATACATGAAAATAATAATAATAATAAAAAACTAAAACTGCAGGGCAGCTTGTGGCGTGCTGAATGTGAGTGGCGACACTGCGGTCCTGAGTGCCCCAGAGAGTCGGCCAGGGCCTCGTATCCAGCTGGCCTTTATTGGCTGGCTGGAGTGGAAACCGAAGAGTGCCCGCAGGATTCTCAACTCTGGCTTGCCTTAAACGGCTGGTCAGAGAGGGGTCGCCAGAGCTATATGCTCGGGGGTGGAAGTGTCATTTTCAAGGGCATAACTACGGGGAAACCACTGCGATGGTGAAACCGGCGCCGCACCGCTCGACACCCTAAGCCACTTGCACCAATTTTGCCCTCCTGTTGCCCGTATGGCCTGTGTGTCTGTGGCGACCGTTTGGGGGGGCCCATTCAATGAGTTGGCGAGTCACCGTCTGCCAAAGTTCAAGACGATAAAGGTATTGAAGGCAGACGACAGTTTTCCATCAATAGTTTCATTTAATCCAATCCATCAAACCTAACAACCTTATAATCTGGTTTTAGATATCATAATTGCACAATAGTTTTACATCTACCGTTGGCAGTCTACGAGTGTTGTGTGCAAACGTGGAGTGTCATCAGTAGACGTCCCATCCCATTTTAACATTAAATTTCTCCAAAGGCCTCTGCGTGTTGGATCCATATCCCCATGTAAGCCTTTCAAAGGACCGGGTATCTTCCCTTTTTTAATATTTTAAACAATATGGAAGATAGCCGTGAAACTGGGAGACACAAATAATAATAATAATAAAATTTTATTTGTCCAAACACGTGTATACATACAACAAAGCATGCAAGATGGAATTAGTAGAGAGTCCATTCATGTTTGGCCGTTTGTATCGGCGTACAAATATTTCATTTCGGTATTAATTATTATCTAAATTAATTATACCATCAATGGCTTTAATACAAGTAGAATACTAAATAAACCAGTCTAAATAAATTACTATTTCCTAATTAAATAAAATAATAATAATAATAATAAAATAATATAAATGTCAAAGTCAAGAATATTAATGTTACATGTCAAATAAGTAATTAATTTTTACAAATGTCATATTAGAAAATAGAAAATTGTCAAATCATACTTTCATTCCCTTAGTGCAATTCACTAAGGGAATGCAATGCAAAAGCAGATTTGCAAATTTTTTTGCTAAGAGCTTCTATGTGTTCCAGTTCAATTTTCTGTCAATTATTAAGCCAAGAAATTTACTATCATCCACATTGTCAATTTTTTTGTTGTTGATATTAATATCTATATTATCTGGCGCAAGTCTTTGACTAAAATGCATTATTTTAGTTTTGTCTAAATTAATCTTTAAATAATTACTATCTAACCATTGTATTATTGATTTTATACAGTTGTAAATGTCAAATTTGTATTGAATTAGGTCATTATTATCATTTGAAACAGTCACAGTACTATCGTCCGCGAATAGCATCATAGGATATTTAGTTGACTTTGGCAGATCGTTGATATACACAATAAACAAAAGAGGCCCCAATACACTACCTTGGGGTACGCCAAACTGTACAGGACATTCGTTTGACAAATGTGTCTCTTCCGTTTTTGTAGTTATATTAATCCTAGTGATTGTTGTCTTTTGTATCCTATTTTCCAGATACGATCTCATTAAGTTTAATACATTACCCCTTATACCATAAGCATCAAGTTTATTAATTAGAATGTCATGTTTTACGTAGTCAAATGCTTGTGTCATGTCACAAAAAATGGCACAAACGGGCGTCCTTTTATCCACTTTTGTTAATATCGTGTAGACAAAATCATAAATGGCCATATTTATGGTTCTATCTTCACAAAATCCTTTTTGTTCGTGACATAATATACTATTTTTTAATGATATCTGATGTTTACGCGAGCACTACACATTGTAAATAAAACTACTTTTACGGATTATATCGCGTTTGTATTTGATTTATGATTGCCCGACGTTTCGAACACTGCAGCACCGTGACCATGAATGCTGCAAAGTGTTCGAAACGTCGGGCAATCATAAATCAAATACAAACGCGATATAATCCGTAAAAGTAGTTTTATTTACAATACTATTTTTTGTTATATAATTGTTTAATTCATTGTGTATAAATTTTTCAAACACTTTAGATATAACAGGAATAAGTGAGATTGGTCTATAATATTCCATCGTCTTTTTATTCTCTCTTTTGAAAATAGGCTTAACAATAGCTATTTTTAATGCGTCAGGAAATGTACCCGAAATAATTGATATATTAATAATATAACACAAGTGATGGCAAACTTCATGTGCAACAGCTTTAAGCATTTTTGTGGATATGTCATCATAGCCGACACTATTTGTATTCTTAGAGCCATAATGATTGTAAATATCTGTTGTGGTGTAGAGGGAGCCATGAACATTGAGTTTTTCTTATTCAAAATATATTATGTAGGTTTTTTAGCAGAATGTGCTATTGGCTGTATTTTATTTATAAAATAACTATTAAATTCATTAGCAATTTGATTTGGGTCCGTAATAGTAGTATTATTAGTTTTAATTCGTAATATATAGTTTTTAGGGGCATGAAATTTTGCATGATTTATTATTTGCCAGGCAGTCTTATATTTATCACGTGATGTCTTTACTCTGAAATTATTTTGAGAGCGCTGTGTCAAAGTCATTATTTTTTTGAATAATTTTGATTAGTTTTTAAGACGAGTTTTATTCAAGTTATTTGGCTTTAAACTATATATCCACAGAAGTTCTCTTTTTTTCTTACTACAGGCTCTAATACCTTTTAATACCCACTTAGGATTTACAATTATTTTTACCGTATTCTTAACTTTAGGGAAACATAGGTTATAGAATAGCAGAAATGTTTCAATAAATTTCTTATAAGCCATATTAGGGTGCGGAAATATCTCCTTTTACACTCACACAGCCACGTAAATAAACACACCCATTTTTTTTTGGAAATAAACACACCCACGCAAATACAAATCACCAGACGGAAATCTTTGAAATTACCAGACCAATATTGATGTAATTTTCACTACCAGACAGCTAATGTTATAAGTACTAATTTAGTAATTTAAGTTTCAAGCATAAAATAAAACTAATGAACTTATGAATAATATATATTCAAATATGGAGAATTCTAATTATATTGTGTTTTTTAGAAATGATAATTACAAGCGACTAACGTTTACTTCGGTGGTATTACATAAAATAAAATGAGATATACAATATTTTGGCACTTAACTGAACAATGACGTGAAGGCAAACGTGGGCAAAACGTCAGTATGAAATAAACACACCTGTCTAACCAACATGATATAAATGACTAATTTTCTCCCCTTATGGAAGGAGCTTGTACCCAACTGTGGGGCTTAGGCTGGAAAAAAAAAGAGTGTGTGTACCAAGTACGTATATCAAAGTGAAACACCTTTCCTCCTCCATCATCATCACCTTTCATCCTTCATCTTTCATCCTTAATCCTTCATTCTTCGTCCTTCGCCCTTCGCCCTTCGTCCTTGGTCCTGCGTCCTTCATCCTTCATCCTGTATCCTTTATCCTTTATCTCATCTCTCAATCCTATACATTTACGTGTTTGCCTCTATATGGACTCGCTTTTTCGTTTCATCGAGTTTGAAACCACAACGATTCTAAAGAAGTTTCACTTCAAAAAAATGAAAGATAAAACTATCATCATCATCATTCAGCCTATCGCCGTCCCCTACCGTAGGCCTCCTTTATGTTTCCATCATATGAGGGGATAATGCCGTAATCGCCACCCTTGGCAGGTGGGTTGGCAGTCGCAGTGAGATGTGATGGACGCAGTGTGATATACAATTCCCAGGAATGGCCTGCTGCCCATTCTCCTGGTGAACCTTTAGTCAATTCTTACGACTCCCACGGGCAAGGAAGGGGTGGCGACAGTTGTATTCTTATCCCGTCGCCACACAGGTTGATAAAAAACTACTATTGCATAATTTTAAATCATAAGTACAGATGCAAAAATGAAATAAAAATATATATGTATATATAGAAATAGTATGTTATTAAATTCACGAAGCGTCATTGAAGCTATCAGACATGTTCAAACTTCACTGAGAGCAGCTTGCTTTATTTCCGTTTGACCCGTCCCGTTTGACGCTATTCCTGGAATACCACGACCCAGACGTTAATTTTACTGACAGACCAAATGCAACTCCTGACAGCGCGAAAGCTCGCCAATGCAACGACATGTCTATGCACTACCACATTTGAATATTTAATTGCGATTATTTTAGCGCAAGTCTGACTAATTAATAAAGCAAATTGACAGTTCTAGTGTTGCTTGCACGCCCGGCTAATGGGAATGGTTTATTCCTAGACATTTTCAGCGTCGAAATGAATCAATTGAATTTTAAATTCGTTGCATATGGATATATGTTGGCGACCGGCTACTTTACGATTTCAGACCAGTTTCGTATTCTTTGTTTGGAGTTTTATTTTGTGAATTTCAAAGCGAGAAAGGTACGTGATACGGCCATGCTGGGGTCGCTTGTATCTTTCATAAACTATTTTCAGCTCGACGTTCTACAATTTCAATGTGCATCGCTTTTCAAGACTAAAGGCAAATTCTGTTTTGCAATATTTAAACTTCAAAGTATAATTTTTCAATTTAGCGACAGTGTTGCAATGAATGTTGCCGAAAATTTCTTATTAGATGTGTCTCAAGAGACGCATATAACGCGACCGAGTCAGCTCTAACTTAAAACTAACTTAGATGTAGAGCCTCTAAGGGACGACATTGAAAGTCCAGAGTTGACATAATGTTGGCAAAACAAATTCACTGAACAAAAAATACAGATTTATTTTGTAACAACATTTTATTTACAGTTTTGTTTTGCTATGTTCGTTTATATATATATATATATATATATATATATATATATATATATATATATATAATGTCCAGAACATTTAAGTTTAAATAATGTGCATATTATCCTTGTGATGAAAAAATCCGTGTGGTGACGGAGTAAGAATACAATTCACCACTCCCTATCTTGCCCGTGGATGTCGTAAAAGACGACTAAGGGTAATATGCACATAATATCTGCGCAGAAGAAGGAAAACTCGAAATGAGACCCTATACCAACATGTCCGACCAGCATCGTATCATCATTCATCATCATTTCAGCCCATATACGTCCCACTGTTGGGCTCGGGCCTCCTCTATAACGGAAGGGTAATTGACCTACTATACCACGATGGTCAGACGTGTTGGTATAGGGTTTTATTTCGAGTTTTCCTTCTCTCGCATAGATGTTATATGCGTTTTATATCCCATAGTCGTCTCGTACGATCACCCACGGGTAAGATAGGGGGTGGTGAATTGTATTCTTACTCCGTCACCACACGGAATAGCATCGTATAGTAAGTCCAATTTCCTCCCATTGTGGAGGAGGCCCGAGCCCAACAGTGAGACATATGTGG
Organism: Lymantria dispar; assembly: GCA_032191425.1. Lineage (NCBI taxonomy): Eukaryota > Metazoa > Arthropoda > Insecta > Lepidoptera > Erebidae > Lymantria > Lymantria dispar. Next base: position 15,166,624 of record CM063453.1, on the reverse strand, counting down.
GTTGCGATGATGATGATGAAAAAATTGAGATATTTCATAACTAAGTATGTAATTGGCAGACATCTATTGTTAGGGACGGTACCTGGAAGGATAATCTGCCGGGTTGACCATGGATGTCAAAATACTCGGTACCAGTAGTCAGTCTAATGGCGAACAGGAATACAATAGGTTATGGGGCCACGGGCCGCTCTTTTGTCATCCCGTATGGACGGACAGCATGCGTTCAGACCATAGTCCGTCCATGAAAAAGATGTCTTTTGACGACTGCACAGATGGCGTGGTGGTTAATACAGCGACCTACAGCGCCAGTGTCGGGGATTCGAATCCCAAGACAACACTTTGTGCTCAATCATTCTTCTGAGTCAGGATGTAATTTGTGTCCGTTAGTTATATGTTTGTAAAGTCCCCCGCAATACAAGGATTATTTCCTTAGTGCAGGTAGTTGAACTTTAAAAAAATGTACTACTGCGGATACAAATCTACCTATCAATTTATGTACGTATAATAAAAACGTTCCAAGTATCATGCATTTACTATCCGTGTGGTGACGGAATAAGAATACAATTCACGATTCCCTAACTCACCCGTAGATGTCATAACAGACGATTAAGGGTTACAATACGCATATAACATCTATGCAAGAGAAGGAAAGCTCAAAATAAAATCCTATACAGACCTTACTGACCAGAATGGTATAATACGGTTAATCAGGTTAACCTCCCTCCTATTGTGGAGGAGGTTCGGTTTCAGTGGGATGTATATGACCTGAAATAATGATCATGCATTTGGTATTACTTCTATAGAATTAATATATTTTCAAAAAGTAAATGATCTTAACAGTAACAGTGTGCTATTAGATAGTGATTTTGCTGATGTTTACGAGTAATGTGATTATAACTTAAAACATAGATAAAAAGTGCCTTTTGAGATTGGAAGTCTGACGTGATGATTATTTTAAGTTAATATTAGATACTTCGAAACCTAGAGTTTAATGTTAAATTAATAGTGTACTTTTATGATGCACATAGAAGTTAAATAGCGTTCCTTCTTTTTTGATTTTTGTAATACAGAATAATACAGACCTTAATGCAACTTTCAATTTAATTTTCACTTCCCTGTACATGTTCTCACTTCCCTGTCCATCGAAAATAGAATAACCGCTATAAAATTGATATTAATCATAATTTTGTCTGGCGCGTTAGAGAATGGATATGTTGTAGTAATTCCTTGGTCTCTACTCTCCGTTTATATCAATTAACAACAAAAAAGGAGATTCACTAAATGGTCCCATTTAATTCCACCGTGAGTAGAACTACCCATATATTGGCAATATCACTATTTTTTACTCATACATAGAAATTTCGGTATTTATATCTATGATAATTTTTTAAATCCTTATTAATATTATAAACGTGAAAGTTTGTGAGTATGTGAAGATGTTTGTTGTTCTTTCACGCAAAAACTACTATATGGATTTTGATGAAACTTCACAATAATATAGCTTATAAATCAGAATAACAAATAGGCTATATTTTATCCCGATATTTTCACGGGATGAGGAATTGCGGGTAAAACTGCAGGGCGCTGCTAGTTAAATCTAAAATAACTTTTATATGCTGTTACTTGCTCGGAATGTGAACTTATTTAATATTTAATAACATTTCATCGACGGAATATTTTTTTTTATTGCCAATGGTGGCAAACTACCAAGCAGCATACCTGATGGTAAGTGATGCTGCCGCACATGGACCTTTGCAATACCAGAAAACCAAAAACAGAATAATAATAACACCGAGATTCGATCTCACGCTGTTTGAATGCGACTGGACAACTTCCCAAACTGAGCTATTATCATCCTGACGGCGACGGCTAAATTTAAATTCCTAATTATTATATAATTGATGTTGCAGTTAATTTTACCATTGAAATAAAATAATTCTTATTGTTATAAAATACTGCGTCGAAATTATATCAATTTTATTAATATGTTTCGTGCCGTATAGTTTTTGTTTGACGTCATATCCGCTTATTAAATATTAAACCTGAAACTAGGTAGTTCCAGGTCTTCTACTTTTCTAACTCAGGTGGGTTAGTTAAGTACAAACCAATGACGATAAAAATATTTACCGTAATAGGTGGTTCACTTTATGATGGTACCTAGTCATTTAATTGATGTGAAACAGCTATTGGCGAGGGTGAACCTGATCGTTGGTGTGGCGTTAACGCCATGCTTGGATATGTACATTTGTGTAACGAAACCATCACACCAACAACACCAGTTTTAGAATTTTGAACAACGCTATCTAGTGAGCTCAAAATAAATTATTAACCCAAATACTTATACCTAGTGTAAACTAATGAAAGAAAATGTTTTTGAATATAAATCATAATTTTTTTTGGAAAACAAATCGTGATATTTTATTAACACTATGCCATATTAGTTCCTGTCGTAATCTGTTCTTTTATGTATATTTGTAAAAAATAATTTCGATGTTTCACATCTGCCAGGCATCCTGAGCGACGGCTTCCTTTTTTATATGGTTTGTCCACTTTATTTCTACATGTGCATTTGGGATTTACGTGTGTTTATCCATCCATAAAGCCCTTGTCCGTTGTTGAACGTAGGCTTCTTAAAGGGGAATAATGTTTATGGAATACTGGAGTGGTCGGTGGTGGCTGGTCAATCTATATAGCGTACCTTATAACTGGTTTTTATAATTCTAATAGGAAGGTAAGTATTATTACTAGTCCGTCACCATACAGAGATTTAATTAATTTAACGACGATCAACATGAATGTTTAACTTTTATAATAATTACTAGCTGACCGAACACGCGTTGTTCTGTTCAAATAAAATAAAAGGAATTCTCCTTGAACTCGACAGCAGTGCCATATGTTCTGGGACGCCGTTGCAGCCTTCTGCGAGGCAGTGATCTCGAAGTAGGAGGCCTGCGCGAGGAGCGCAGCCTCGATGAGGCGATCCGCCGCCGGTGACTGGGGCGGCGTAGGCGCGAGTACCTGCGCCTCATGCCGCCCTAGCCGAGGCCGCGGGTGACGTGACCGGGGATTAGTCTGTCACCCGTCAAGAGGCCAACCGCGTGAGGAAAGACCAATGTCCTCCCTTAGGACGTCGGTCGATAGTCGATGGGAGGGTATCCCAAATAGGGGGTATTCCGTCGGGCCGACCACTGATAACAAGTTAACCCTGCTCCAGTGGTCGGCCCAACGACGAAGGCGACGTGCATCGTGGATGGGTTGTGGGTGTGCGTGCTTACGCCCCTCTGTCGCCCCGGACGGAGTGATGCGAGGAGCGCGCCGACCGCATCCCACCACCCAAAAAAAAAAAGCTGGGCCATATGTTGCTATTTTTTAGTTAAATCTCTACAATGCGAAAAAATGTTTCACTTTTACCGTGGTTTCATAAAACTACACAATCATTTTTTAATTAATGTATATAAAACTTCGAAACCAATGCACCCGTAAGAAAAGAAATCACATTGTTACAATTATATTTTAAACTACAAATATAACAATAGATAGAATTTTTATCAGAATTTCTTTTTGGATGGAGGGAAATGGGCAAGCATATTGCATTTCTAAAGCCCGAGAAGTATGAATGAGAGATATTCAACATGGCAAATGCATGAAAGATAAATCAGGTACAATCTATACGATGAAAATAGGATATTCAGAGAATAATGAATCTACGAATATGCTTTTTAATAATAATAATAACTACAAGATTATTTACGTTCGCTAGAACGTAAATAAAAATTTTAATTGATAAGTAACATCTATGCATTAGGAGAACTCAAAATAAAACCTTATAACAACATCTCTGATCAGCATAGTCATCACTATTATCGCAGCCTACCTACGTCTCACTGTTGGGCTCGGGCCTCCTCTACAATAGACCTACTATACCATACTGGTCAAACTGGTTGGTATTTTTTTTATTTTTTTTTATGGGTGGGCTATGGTAAGCGCACACGCGGTCCATTCCGTCCGGGGCTACGAAACGTCGCCTTCGTCGTTGGGCTGACCACCAGTGCCGAGTTCCTCGTCCTCAGTGGTCGGCCCAGACATGTTGGTGTAGGGTTATATTTCGAGTTTTCGTTCTCTTACAAAGATAATATGTGCATATTATATCCCATAGTCGTCTTTTACGACATCTACAGGCAAGATAGGGTGTGGTGAATTGTATTCTTACTCCGTCACCATACGGATTAGCCCATGCTAATAATATAGCAGATAAATTTTCTTCCTATTGTGTAGGAAATTCTAGTTCATTTATGGAACGTGTATAAACTGAAATGGTGATATGACCTTTAAAAAGTGTGTCGGTTTATTAAAAAAAATAACTGTAGTTTGAGTAAGAAGGCTAATATCTTCTTACTCAAACTACGGTTATTTTTTTGCATGCAATAGCATGAATATAATTGTTGGACATACCTAGTCCCATGGACAGCGGCAAGTACCGTCATCGCCGGCAAGTATCGCCAGAAATTAGATATATAATAAAGGTTTGTTATTTCTTTAAAAGTATAAGTAGTGTTAAAAGAAAAAAAAAATAACTGCTAAGTAATCGTAAATCGCCTTCAAAGAACTTAAAAAAACTAAAAAGTAAAACATAATACGTTTTGAAGTTGGTACCTTAAAGAAGAAAGGTTCTCGAGTGGCGACCACGTATTGGACAACGCAGTCTAGGACGACCCCCCCAGTAGGTGGACCGACGACCTGGTGAACGTTGCTGGGCGTCGTTGGATGCAGGCGGCCTATCATCATCATTTCAGCCTATCGTCGTTCGGGGACGACGATAGGCTGAAATGATGATGATGATGAATGATGATAGGTGGCAGTTTATACGAGTAAAAATTTTCGAAAAGTATTTTTTGAACGTAAAGGAAAGCTCAAGAAAGTCCAATTAACCTTTTTTGTCTTTTACCATATTCGAACCGAGGACTCGTCATTTACGATAACATACTTATGTTACTCGACCAACGAGGCAACCAAGGCGAACAAGTTAATAATAAACAATACGTAACAATTTCCTTACAACATCTTGACGAAATTTTCGCTCAAGCAATTTTCAAATAGCTATAAAATGTTACGAGAATTGTGATTCAAAGCTATAAATATTTAATAATCGCGTAAATATAATTACTTCAGGGTAACCAGCGCAGCGGCGTAGTCAAAGTCGAAATGTCAAACAATCGTCTCAAGTTTCACGCGTTTTCCGACGGTTGTCAAGATAAAATCGACTACGCACTTCGCTCGTTCGAATGACAGGATGGATTAAACTTTCAGTCACCTTACCCTCACTTCAATATTATCGTAAAATAACTAATACTTGTAATATTATCTATGTTGAGTTTTAATAGTTGAAACTTAGAATAATAACGTATAGAAGGATAGTGTCAATACTTCGAACTTTCAAAATTTGAATCTAAAAATACTAATGGCGCGCAGATGATTACACACGTACACACGCAAACCACTATACAAATTATGAAATCAAATTTTGTTTTTATTAACATAAATCATCGAAATGCTTTTAAAAGTAAGGTTAAAAACCTTTTTAAGTTATTCAAATGTGTTGTGACACCATTTGAATGCACAAACCGTCATAATTATCAATTTATTTTTTAAGAGTTGCGTACGTACGTGCAGTACAATGACTTGTACATTACGGACCAGTTCCGGCGTAAGCTCCATTAGGCTCCAATTGAAATGCCTCACTTTTTGAGCGTGAACTTACCTTCTATACGTTATTATTCTAAGAGTTGAAAATACTGTTTTAGGAGGCGCAAGCCAGTTTAAATGTTCTGTATCTATTGTATTATGTTAATACAATGAAATAATATTTTGAAGGTTGAAATAATTTTCTTATTTATAGATCTCATGCCGACAAGGACGGGTTATCGTTGAGTTTTTTCGAGTTTATCTTCTCATACACTGTTATTATCTGCTTACATGCCAAAGCATTGTATTCTTGTTCTGTCTTCACATGGAAATCTGTTGATTCTTCTGCTGAGGTAAATCGTTCGATTAAACAACATATAAATACATTTTTAAAAACAACATTGTTTGGACTTATTATTCGAATCAGCTATTTTTATCAATCGTGAACTCTGCATTATGAATTGTGATAGAGATTGTATAGAGATTGATATTATTGCCTATAAACTACATACTCTGTAGATATGTACTTAAGGCTGTCATTATCTGTTACAATTTCTTTTATCATTGTTATATTCATTGATATCTAGATTAATACATATATCACACAGTGTACATTTTATATTCAGTGACTCAAATATATCGTTTAATAGTTATAAACAGAGATAAATAGTAAAGATATACATATAAGGAAACACAAAAAATACATTTATTTTAAAACAAAACCATCACTCATTCGCTTAGTGTTGTATGTACGATTCTCATATCGCAGAATAAATATTAGTTGGTAGGTACTAGAGAGTCATATTGGACAAACATTTTTGTTTATCTATTTAATGGTTTGGGGCCGAGGAGTGCTTTGTATCCATGAATTTTGATAACGTTTTCAATATCACTTATGAAACTTAGCAATTGTATGTGAAAAAAGATTTTGTTTCTTCCTTTTTTAGTTTTGACAATCAGCTATTAATACAAACCTATTGGAGTTTTAGCAGCAATGTGAAAGCGTCATATGGTGGTTTTTTATTATTCAATTAAATAAATATTTTAGGGTTTTAACGTCTATATAATTTTGACGGCATTTTATGTAATGTTATGTAATGAAAGTGTTGGGCTGTAGTGAATATGATGCAATCGTGAATAAATAGGTTTTCTTCCAAAATTCCCAGAAGATACAGCGATCAGTGTGGTCATGGGTACAGCGGTTGAATACAACAATTTGATATTCTGACGAACAATGCTTTTACATAAAGTTATAATTTTTAAATAAAGACTTGGCAAAAAGTAACGATGCTATAAAATTTCACGTACCTATTATTGCCAGTGTTGAGCAAATAATTTCTTAAGTAGGTGCATCATGCATCTAGAACTAAAATCATTGTACATCACGAAGTCATCAAATTAAGTATGGCATGGTAACTATAGTCCATAAAATATAGGATGATCTCTGTGACAGTTGTCCCTAATGTTGTCACGCTTACGATAAAGTCCGTAATTATTTATCGATAAAACTCTTTATTTTTATAATTGTGATTTTCTATTATAATTGAAATACAATCAATAAAAATCTTTTTGAATTTATTTCAAACAAAACTGTTTTTGACTGTTTTAATTATTCAAAAGGTCAAGACAATCAAGGTCTAGGTCACTATTATCGTCATTACTGGAGCGGTCCTGCTAGAACATTTATCATTTTTTGCCAATAGAGGGACAGTCGTTAGATCAATCGATCAATTACGACTGTTTTATAAATAAATATGTCTAGTTTATTCACAATAATGAGTACATAATATTATTATTTACTCTGAGATAAAAAGTAGTTTTTAATGTTTAATTAATTCAATTTATGTATTTTATAATGTAACTGTCTGTTTTAATTGTAAAAAAATATGTTGAAAGTTTTATATAGGTACTGTATTGGGTTTATTTCTCTTATAAATAATTTAATAAAGAGCGGTAATCGATTTACGTATATCGACTGTCCTATCTCTTTTTTATTTTCAGGCCAGTGAGACCTTGTACGCGCGTAAGCGTCATTTATGTATAAAATGTTTTCTAGGTATTTCAGTACTTACGAGGTACATTTTAGGTATAAATATTAATATTTTTATATTTATAATATATTGCAATTCAGTTACAATAAAACGGGCACGAAAAGAATGAAAATATATTTGATACAAAATGAAATTGTAAACATGTCATTCGTCATTCATACTGAAAGTGGTAGGACCACACTGTAGACAGTCTTTTGTCTGCAGTCGCGGGCCGGTCCGTCCGGGGCAGTACCACACTCTCGCAGAAGATCGACGTTTGAGTAGTAGCAATTTGCTGCTGCACTTCGTTCGGTGAGCGAGAGAGCCGGGAGCCCAACTTTCTGGGTGTGTTTGTGTGTGGCGGGTTTTGGTGAGGCCTGAAACCTGCGGTGGTGAGGTCTTGGTCGGGGTATTGAGCGTGAGGGGCTGGCATGGTGTACAGGGAGACCCGATGGGAATGGTCACCGCCGGCCACCTGCCAGTCAGCAGGGGACCCGAACCCAGGATCATCCTCCCTGGGAGGCTGTCCCACCAACCGGCGAAAATCCCGTTGGGTAGTCGTCGTGCCGGTGTGGGAAACCGGAGTGGACCTCGGCGGCTACACACGGGGGGGCATCGGGGGCCCCTCCGTGCTTCGTGTCAGCTCCTCACAACACTCACTCCTCGACCATGCACTATGCCCTGCCTTTTTTTTTTGGTATCACCGAACTCCGTTATACACATTCACACTCCCTTCCTCCTCTTTTTAAATTAAAAATCATGGCCAAGAAAGTTAAAAAGAGACGATTTTCTACGGCGGTCCCCTTATCCACATTTGATGTGGATTTTTGCAATATCAGGGGTTTACATAGCAATCTCGACGCCGTCCACCATCACCTCGAGACGGCGCGGCCTGCCTTACTCTTTTTAACGGAGACGCAGATAGGTGCTCCGGATGACATTTCGTACCTAAATTACCCCGGCTACGAGTTGGAGCATACCTTCCGTCGTAAAGCCGGGGTGTGCGTATTCATCCGAGGTGATATCTGCTGTCGCCGCCTTCGGGCCCTCGAACATGGTGACTTGTCAATCCTGTGGCTACGCGTAGACTATGGAGGGCTTACCCGCATCTACGCATGCCTCTACAGGTCCCATGGCAGTGATCCGGGGTCAATTCAATTATTTGAGAACGTCCAATGGGGGATTGACGAAATATTGGAGCAGTGTCCATCAGCGGAGGTGGTGGTTCTTGGAGACTTCAACGCTCATCATAAAGAGTGGCTGGGGTCCCGAACCACTGACCTCCAGGGTCGACATCTCTTCAATATGGTCTCGGCCTATGGTCTCTCACAACTGGTGACACAGCCCACCCGTATCCCAGATATTGAGAGCCATGAGTCTTCTTTACTGGATCTTCTGCTGACTACACACCAGCACGGATATCAGGTAGTGGTTGAAGCGCCTCTTGGGTCTTCTGACCACTGCTTGGTCCGTAGCAGTGCCCCCGTTGTAAGGCCTAGTCGTTCTAAGGCGACTGGGACTCGCAGAGTCTGGCAATATAAGTCAGCAGATTGGGATGGACTGCGCGAGTTTTACGCATCCTACCCATGGAAGCGGCTTTGCTTCGCCTCTGGGGACCCTGGCGTCTGTGCGGACTGCGTTACCGAAACGGTTATTACGGGGATGGAATTATTCATCCCCAACACCAAAATACCCGTCGGTGGCCGCAGCCGACCCTGGTTTAACAAAACCTGCAGGACGGCTGCATGCCAGAAACAGTCCGCATATCGGGCCTGGAATAGGGCCAAAAAATGCCAGGACCCGAATGCCAAAGAGGTGAAGCGGAAATTTAACGCCGCTTCTAGATCTAGTAAGAAGGCTATTGCCAGAGCCAAGGCGGAACATGTTGCCAGAATTGGCGAGCGATTGCAAAGCTATCCCGCTGGGAGTCGTGCATTCTGGTCGCTCGCCAAGGCTGCACAAGGCAACTTCTGCCAGCCCAATCTCCCACCACTGCAGAAACACGATGGTAGTCTGGCCCACAGCGCAAAGGAGAAGGCCGATCTTCTAGGTCAATTCTTTGCCTGTAACTCGACTTTGGATGCCGGAGCTGCCACACCGCCTACCATCCCACGGTGTGAAAGCTCACTGCCCGAAATCCGCATCACGCAGCGAGCGGTTAGGCGGGAGCTGCGGCTTTTAGACGTCCATAAGTCGAGTGGACCGGATGGCATCCCTGCAGTGGTACTAAAGACGTGCGCCCCTGAATTGACTCCCATCCTCACGCGCCTATACCGACTTTCCTACGCTACTAATAGGGTTCCGTCTTCGTGGAAGGTAGCCCATGTCCACCCGATCCCTAAAAAGGGAGACCGGTCTGACCCATCGAATTACAGGCCAATTGCGATAACATCCTTGCTCTCCAAGATAATGGAGAAGGTTATAAACCGCCAGCTTCTGCAGTACCTTGAGGATCGCCAGCTTATCAGTGATCGCCAATACGGCTTTCGTCATGGTCGGTCGGCTGGTGATCTTCTTGTGTACCTCACACACCGTTGGGCAGAGGCCTTGGAGGGCAAGGGTGAGGCGCTGGCGTTCAGCCTAGATATCGCAAAGGCGTTCGATAGGGTCTGGCACAGGGCACTTCTATCGAAGCTACCATCATACGGAATCCCCGAGGGACTCTGTAATTGGATTGCCAGCTTTTTGGATGGTCGGAGTATAAAAGTCGTCGTAGATGGCTCCTGCTCCGATACCATGACCATTAATGCTGGTGTACCACAAGGCTCGGTGCTCTCCCCGACGTTGTTTATCCTGCATATCAATGACATGCTCTCTATCGAGAGTATGCGTTGCTATGCGGATGACAGTACGGGTGATGAGCGGTACACTGAGCAACGGAATATCCCTCGGAGTATTCAGGAAAGAAGGGTTCAACTTGTGTCTGAAGTCGAGCGCTCTCTGGGGCGGGCCTCGGAATGGGGTGAACGGAACCTAGTCCAGTTCAACCCCACAAAGACACAAGTTTGCGCGTTCACTGCAAAGAAGGACCCATTTGTCATGGCGCCTCAGTTCCAAGGAGTAACTCTTCCAATTTCTGAGAGTATTGGGATTCTCGGCGTCAAAATATCGAGCAAAGTCCAGTTTGGGAGTCATTTGGAGGACAAAGCCAAATTGGCAAGCAAAAAGTTGGGTGTCCTGAACAGAGCCAGGCGGTACTTCACACCGAGACAGCGTCTTGTGCTATACAAAGCACAAGTTCGTCCTCGTGTGGAGTACTGCTCACATCTCTGGGCAGGTGCGCCCAAATATCAGCTAGACCCACTTGACTCCCTGCAAAGACGGGCTGTTCGAATCGTCGGGGATCCCAATCTTACGGACAGATTGGAGTCGCTGGAGCAGCGGAGAGACTTTGGGTCACTCTGTGTACTCTACCGACTCTTTCACGGGGAGTGCTCCGAGGAACTGTTTGACTTGGTACCACCGTCACCATTCTACCAACGTACTACTCGACATCGCAGCAGGGTTCATCCATTTCACCTGGAAACGTTATGGTCTTCAACTGTACGTTTCCAGCGATCATTTCTCCCACGTACGTGCAAGCTCTGGAATGAACTACCTGCTGCTGTGTTTCCCGAGCGCTATGACATGTCCTTCTTTAAACGAGGTTTAAGAAGAGTATTTCCTTCACGGTAGGCAGCGGCCTGGCTGTGCCCCTGGTATTGCAATGGTCCATGTGCAGCAGTTTCACTTACCATCAGGTGTGCTGCTTGCTCGTTTGCCACCGTTGGCAATAAAAAAAAAAAAAAAAAAAAAAAAATTCGTTCAAACTTACTTTGTTGGTTTAGTTGACATCTATCACAGAGATCAAGCTATATTTTATGGACTATAACTGAAAGTTTTGTTTACAAATATTGACAAAAACATAAAAACACACCTAAAACACTGTTATTTCAAAACTATTTAATATAACACGCTAAAAACTTACAATAATGATTATAATTTAAGACCAAATATGATATTTTCACATTCCCAACAAAACTGAAGAGCTTTCATGAGTTCCCAAATAAATTAAATAATGTTTAAAACCAGCTAAAACGTTTATTTCGCGTCTTTGTTATAAAGTCATGACATCAATAGTAATTAAGACTGGACAACGGAAGCCTATAGGTATTTTATGAACGAGTTCTAATATTCCAACCGCAGTTCATTCATCGGAAATCAACGGTGCGCGAAAAAGAGCCTGAATGTGCACTTCGGTCGAATGATCACCACGAATGAAAACCTTTCAATTGAAATGTTTGTTTAAACACAATGGGATATACATGTGTGTTTCCAAATGTCTATAAAAAGAAAATATGTTTCATGCAGATTAAAGAAAGTTAAGTAAATGCTATTTTAGGTAGAATTCTTTAATGTTACTTCATCATCATCAGCGTACACAAGTCCCACTGCTAGGCTAGGCCTTCGACATCATAAGAGGGAAATTGACCTATTGTACCACGCTGGTCAGAGATGTTGGCATAGGGTTTTAAGTGGAGTTTTTCTTCTCTCGCATAGATGTTATCTATGTAGATAATAAAGTATCGTAAGAGACCACTAAGGGTTATATGCATATCCTTTAGTGGTCTCTTACGATACCTGTGGGCAAGACAGGGAGAGGGTAGTGAATTGTATTCTTATTCTATCACCACACGGATAATTACTTCACTCTTCTTTAATTTAATTATATTGTGGGAATACTGGGATAAAATATAGCCTATGTTACTCAGGGATAATGTAGCATTCTAATGGTGAAAGAATGATCAAAATCCGTCCAGTAGCTTCCGAGTTCATTCGTAACAAACATGTATGTTTGTAAAAAGAGAACGTTTCCTTTTTATAATATTAGTGTAGATGTATTGTGATTAAACAACTTATACTACTGAACTGTGGTCTCTAAATGTCGATTTCATAACTAGATCCCAAGGCTCAGCATGCTACGGAGCGGACTATGTTAGAGATTTTTCAGCGAAAAAGGGTCCAATATAATATTCTGAAATCCTTAGAAAAATAGGTGTAATTAACATAGTTGTGCGGATTCATTATCATCATGTCAGTATATATAGGCACCACTGTTAGATTCGAGTCTCTTTCACAATAGAAGGGCAAGTGACCTACCGTATCACACTGGTCAGTTGGATTGGTACAGGGTTTTATTTAGAGTTTCCCTTCTAGGTATTATCTACATTATATCCCTTAGTGGCTTTGTAGCCACGAGTAAGAAAGGGGCTGGACTCTCAAACAATTCTCTCTCAAAATTTGGAACCTCTTAAACATTTTTCTAATATAATGGATATATATTTTAAAAAATTAAAAATAAATGCTTGAAATATAAAACAGCCATGAATCTCAAAAATCAAACATATGAAAAATAAATTCAGTACTTACAAAAATGTTGCCTTCAATTCTGATGGACATAGACACGTAGGTTTACAATCATGCATATTTTATATTTAAGAAGCTCGATCGATCCTGAAAAGTACTTACCGTACTACTGAAATATTAACAAGTTCAATAAAAACTAATCTTAGTAAGGCATATTAAATTCACAAAAAAAAAAACGGAAATGACTAATTTTATTCATTCATCATTTTGGCTCATATACGTCTTACTGCAGGGCTCGAGCCTCCTCCACAATGGGAGGAAATCTGACCATGCTGGTGAGACATGTTGGCATAGAGTTTCATTTCGAGTTTTTCTTCTCTTACACATATCTTATGTGCATATTATATCCCTTCGTCGTCTTGTACGACATCCACAGGCAAGATAGGGGGTGGTGAAATGTATTCTTACTCCGGCACCAAACGGAAGTAGTATTTTATTGAAGGTAAAATAATGTTATTAATACCAATTTTTCTATAAGAAATATATGTCTTCAATAAAGTAAAGTTATCCCGACTCATTTCATGAAAACAATATCAATCAAAAAGCTAATAAGAGTCACGGTGGCTGACCAATTAGCCAAGTGAATTTAAATTAAGATCTTGACTGACGAGCGTGAACCGATCGCCCGAGTAATTTGACAAGTCCTTAGATTGGAATCAACAATATAATTTTAATAAAGAAAATAACTTTTAATTTTTATACTGGTATTTTATTAAGAAAGGTACTCGTAAATTTATATTTAATATCACCATTATAAAATAAATTACTTTTCTTAAATATAGGACAGGTAATATTGGCATATTTTGGACGAAGTTTTCTAAGTTGGGACGAAATTGCGCAGTCAGTCTTGAATTTATAGAGTAAGAGTAATAAACTAAAATTGATGCAGGTTTCACTGGTAAAAAAAAACTGTGTGGTGACGTGCTACTTCTTCAATATCGATACTTCGTGAAAATCGCACGCATATATTAATCGGGGCCGGAACACCTCCACGTGGTGCACCCTGGGCAACGTCCAGTCGGATGGCTGAGATTTCGGCGGGAGGGAGTCTCCGCGTGCGACTCTGGCAGCAGAGCGCATGGCGGATTTGACTCGGGGCCAATGGGGTGGATGTGTCTCATGGCACTCCGTCGCCAGAGACGGTGGCGTCATGGCCCGAGGGCGTGACGGGTCGGTCGCTCGCGAGCGGCCAGACCCGGAAGGCCTGACCCGTAACCCTGAGTCTGACTGCGGCTGAAGCTCAGGGCTGGGGGTCTTCGGACCGCGGGGAAGAAAACCCCTATAAAAAATAAAAAATCTAATCCCTATAAAAATCACCCCAATCTCAAGTTTGGCTACTCGGCGAGGAGATGTATGGCTGGTGGGTTAAGAAGCGCGCACGAAAAAAAAAGCGTCCTGTTGGAGTAGTAGTCAAGGAGGACTTAAATTTCCAAACTGACATGGCAGAGGTGAAACGTCGTATGTCTTCACCAGAGGGCCCCGGCCAAGCCGGGGAGTCCCTTGCTGTGCCGTTGCTTGGGCGCGACGACGAGTCGCATCCAAGTTCCGGCACAGTCAGCTCCCGTTCGTATGGGTAGGGGGCAATCTCTGCGTCAGCCAGGCGAAACTGGTGGCTCCTGAAAAACCTGGATGAGGAGGAAAGGTGGGGAAGGAGAAGGAGGGGACGGAGGTGAAGAAAAAAAGAAGAGAAAGAAGCCGAAGACGATCACGTCAAGATATAAATTGAACGTGATCGCAAAGCGGGTGGCGGAGCGGAAGGCGCTAAAGGCTGCCGCCGCTGCCGCGAGCAACGAGGGCGGTGCAACCGCAGAGCCGTTGAGGGACGGGGACGGCGGTACTGCCGGGCCGTCGGAGAGCGACGAGGGCGGCATGGCCGCAGAGCCGTCGCAGGACGGGGATGGCGGTACTGCCGGACCGTCATATAGTGAAGAGAGCGACGAGGGCGGATCAGCCGCAGGGCCATCGTGGGATGAAGGCGGCAGGGCCGCAGGACCGTCCAATGGAGGGAGTGACTCCGACGAGCGGAGCGACTCCAGAAGCCGGAGTGACAGCTCGAGCGAGGTGCTGTCGAGCGACGAGTGCGGCACTGCCGCAGAGCCGTCGGAGATGGAGATGTCGGCGGAAGAGGGCGGTGTCACAGGGCCGTCCGCCGATGAGGATCAAGGTCGGAGTAGGGACGAGGGTGGCGAATGCTTTGCAAGGGCGTCCGTAGGTAGGTCGTCCGGAGTAGGTAGGGAGGCCGGAGATAGGGGAGTCGCCGAGGAGTCCGAGCCGCATTCTGCGGCGAGGGCTCTGACGGCGACCATAAATGTTAGGAGGGAGAGGGAGGAGGCCCGCCCCCCGACGAGGGATTGGAAACACCCCTTGGAGTTGTGGTGGCGGCGAGACTGGCAACGCCGGGTCCGACTGGCCAGGAAGGCGAGGTGGCGGCTTTGCAGGCCGCGAACGCCCGCCTCAGTGAGGAGGTCTCCGCCTTGCCGGAACGCAACCGCAAGCTGGAGACGGAGTTAGCAGCGGCTCGGAAGGAGAACCGTGGGTTGGCCAAGGACGTGGCTGAATTGCGATCTCAGTTCGCGCGCCTGGTGCCGGCTGCTCCGCCGGCACCGGCCCCGCCGCCGAAGCGGGCCACGCCGGTGAGGGCGGGCCTGTCGTCCGCGCCCGTGGCGCCAGTTGCGCCCGTCGCGGCCGCTGCGCTGCCACCGCTCGTGGTGGTCACTGCGCTGGCTCGTGGCCGCGGTAGACCCCGAAAGGGGGAAGAACCACCGCCCTCCGAGGTGCACGCCGGAGGAGGCAATACGCGTCATCCTCGCCCGACTGGGACGCGGACGCAGCCTTCTGCGAGGCGGTAGTCTCGCGGAAGGAGGTGGCGGATCGCTTGCGCGAGGAGCGCAGCCTCGATGAGACGAGCCGCCGCCGGCGACTGGAGTGGCGTAGGCGCGAATACCTGCGCCTCATGCCGCTGCCCTAGCCAAGGCCGCGGGTGACGTGACCGGGGAATTAGTCCGTCACCTGCTGAGAGGCCAACCGCGTGAGGAAAGACCGACGTCCTCCCCGAGGGGGGGGACGTCGATCGGTGGGTGGGTACCCCAAATAGGGGGTATTTCGTCGGGCCGACCACTGACGTCAAGTCACCCTGCTCCGGTGGTCAGCCCAATGACGAAGGCGACGTGGTGTTCGGGTGGGTTGCGGGTGTGCGTGCTTACGCCCCTCTGTCGCCCCGGACGGATTGGTGCAAGCAGTGCCCCAACCGCAGCCTAACCTCAAAAAAAAAACGCATATATTAATCTAATAAACATTATTTTACTGCGAAACAGTACAATTAGCTTCCTTATCATATAAAATGTTATATGATTTATTATATATAATCAATCATTTTCAACCAGTTTCATTTTTTGATTTCTTGTGGATCCTAAGAAAATTAAAAAAACTTTACCAAGGATTGCCTGAGGTTCAAACCTTGGTATCATCTATGGAGACTATTGTGGATCCTGTCTTACAGGAGTTACAATGATGAGGATGTGTGTTGAAATTAGTATAAAAAAAAGAGTGTGTGTACAAAGTACGCATATCAGAAGTGAAACTCTTTCATCCTTTATCCTTCATGTTTCATGCTTCATTCTTCGTCCTTCATCCTTTATCTCATTTTTTCGCCGGCTGAATCTTATACATTTACGTGTGTGTCTCTATGGACTCGCTTTTTCGTTTCATCGAGTTTGAAATCACAACGATTCTAAAGAAGTTTCACTTCAAAAATGTTATACGAATTATTGTTGAAAGGTAATATAATTTACGAATATTGGAATATATGGTAGCTTTTACCCGCGACTTCTGTCTAATTAATTAAGCCCCCTTAAAAATTAATATTAATTCAGCATCAAATCCCCTGAATTTTCTTGCCGGATCTTTCTCAGTGTGGCCGTGTTCCGATCCGGTGGTAGTATGCTAGATTGTTAGGTTTTAAATACAATAAATAATTATATAGAAACATAATAGATATAATTTTTCATATAGAATCATTTTCTTCTTACACTGGCAATAAATTTGTATCTAAATATGGGTAAATATTTAATAACTAATTTTCTCTATCGGGTAGATAATTATAAATTTTCTGTAATAACGATGACTTGTTGGACGTGACACATCTTAGTCCGCCCGTGACCATGAATGCTGCAAAGTGTTCGAAACGTTGGGCAATCAAAAATCAAATACAAACGCGATAAAATCCGTAAAGTAGTTTTATTTAAAAAGAGATACTACTATTAAATCATGACCTATTCATCATCACCGAAATAATATGTGAATTTCGAATTACCTACGTTAAATGCTAAATGTAAACTGTCCAAAAAGATGTTTTTTAAATGATTTAATGTTGTAAGAATACATTTCACCACCCCTTTAATTGCTCGTGGGTCGACACCCAAAAAAGTCAACTACGGGATGTAATATGCCGATGTCATATGTACAAGTGGAGGTACACTCGATATAAAACCCTATAATAACCCGTTTAACCATCACGGAGTAAGTTTACAGTTGTAAACATGACAGTTACATGTTTAGGTGTATGGAACGGAGGGAAAACTTATATTTAAACACATGAAATTGATTCAATAGCAGGCAGTCGGAGATAAGATATGTCAAAAATTGGCGCCTATGTCTCGGCCCGCGAGCTGGCTCCTGGCGGGGCATAGTAGCTTCGGCAAGTATCTGCACAAGATCGCAAGGAGGAAGAAGACACCATCCTGCCACACACAACTACGATTGCGACGGCGACACGGCACAACCCACGCTCGAGGTCTGTGTGGCCTGGCAGCACCTTGAACTCATCACAATTATTGGTGCAGGCTTAACGCTGCCGACCATCGCTAGAACGATGCTCCACAGTGTCAGGATCTGGGACATGGTCGCGGTCTTCTGCAAGGCAGTTATCTCGGAGCGGATCCGGATAAATGAAACGGAGACTAATCCACCACCCGCAGAAACCGCCCCACCCGGGGCATTGAAGGGGACGGTTCCCGAAAAAGTAATACCGCGGGCCGGCTACGGATGTCAAGGAATCGCCACAAGTGGTTGGAGATGGGGAGGGAATAATGGTAGGTTATGGGGCCGCACACCGAGACTGGGCAACGTGTGTCAGCCTACCACAAACAAAAATGGGGTTTGCATTCCCGTGTAAGTTGAAATTTTAAAAATACTAGAACAAATATTTATTTATTTCTTATTAAGTGCTTTAATACTAAGTTTCATGGCTCTATCTTCGACAATGACGAATTTCCATATCAATATTCGTCAAAATTGCTTCAGTGGTTTAGACGTGACAACGTAACAGATATACAGACAGTTTCGTACTTATAATATTAGAGTAATATGCGATAGATTAGATAGTCGTGCCAGTGTTTTGAGATACGATGATGTTAGAGCACTCGCGAGATGTAATATAAAATTTGAGTGATTATTTTTCGGATATAAATGAAGTTGGTGGACTACATTTGGAAGTTTAAATACAAAAAAAGTATAGAAATTAACTGACTTCACAGAGATCGCGGTGCGGTTATAGTGCCGTTCTCTCGTATCGATGCTCACAGAATCGTTCCCCACGTAGGACAATTCCTTGTGCGATCCACAAACGTATACGCCGAGTCTGGGTTTCAATTTGTAATTGTTAATTGTATTTTATAAAGTCCCTCGCCAAAGTGCTACTTATTTCTTAATGCGGCATTTTGCTATAAAATGGATATTTTGAGTGTGGATGTTTATGTATACACCCTGTAATAATGGGAATTTACATACATATGTATGTATAAAAACGTATACACAGCAAAGTATTGCTGAATGTATGTGTATTGATGACTGAAAATATTGCTGACTGACCACACAGATGGATTATTAGTTTCACCTAGTCTTAAGACGCCCGTCTAGATTTATATACAGTTATTTATAATAATGATTTTAGAAAATACTCATATAAGATTCAATGAATAAACACACAAGTCATATTTTTTATTATTTACGTCACTAATGAATGTCACTTAATTTTATTTTAATGAATTCTTCAGATTCCTTTTCTGAAGTTAGATCTTCCATAAAAATTCTAACACTATTTCGAGTACGGTATGTTGTAATAGCGTTTCCATCAGCCTATTGACATTCCGTCTTGGTCTTAGGCCTTTTCTAGTGGCCAAAATGCCATAATTGCAACGCTTAATCGTCAGGTTATCAAAAATAGCGTTTAAAACATTTAAATTAGGGTTATTTATTGAATCGTTTTATTATAGTGAATAAAATATGGTTTTTAATTGAATTCTTTTTATAATTAAAAGGTCGTAAGATATCCAAACAGTGAAATACTGTAAAACTTACAAACCAACGAGGCCAAGGAAGCGCCTTCTAAATATATTTTAATTAAAGTGGCGCCTAAGATTTAAGCGGCACGATGCGATCAACGCTTAAAATTTACCGCTCTAATTAAAACTATAAGCAGCGAGGCTGTGGGGTAGACTTTTGGTAGCGGGTTCTGTACCTTATCATAAATTACTTCAGAAGTAGGTACACGTGTTAGCTTCAATATTCATAAACCTGTTGATTACTTTTTGGCTCTGAACGAAAATTGTTAGTGTTTCAGATTATTTTTCGAGTATGTTTTGCTGTATATTATGAGCTCACTAGGCTATCCACGCTTGACCGGCAAGTTGAGAATTGTAGTTAGTGCTGTGATTATATCAAGAAGCGCTCTCCTTCTATCCACTTCTTTAGGCGGTTTTGGTACCCAGGAGTAAATGAAGGGTGTTGATACATTGTATAGGTACTTAAGCGGTCATCACAAATGCTGCAATCTGTTTTGCAGCATTTGTGATGACCGCTTAAGTACCTAGCTTTGCAGAACAAGAGCTATCATATATCATCATATCAACATGTAAACGTCCTACTGCTGGGCTCAGGCTTATTCCTTTATGGGAGGGAAATGGACCTATACACGCTGGTCAAACGTGTAGTTTTATTTTGAATTGGCTTTTTTTTGTATAGATTTTTAATGCATAATATATCCCTTAGTAGTGTATTACGATATCCACGTAACACGTAGATTCTTTTTTCATGATCACAGAAACAGAAATTTCTAAAGAAATGATAAAGGTGAAAATTAAAATGAATACTGGTTTTTAAATAAAAATGTTATTGAAATACGATAGAATTACTTGGGATTCTAAGTTGAATGTAAGATATACAATTTTACTATAATATCGAATATCGAAAAGTAGGAATTTTTAATAAGAACTACAAAATATGTAGTTATTTCTTTTTTGGTTAGTGAAAAAACCATTCATGCTCTCAGCATCATCAGAAACAGTCTACGGGCTGGGCTTATTTTGCTATATTGACGACATACTCCTCCAACAGCCCGGGCTAGGACACTGGAAGTAGACTGGAGATTAGTCCACCATCTGTAGACAGACTGACCGTATGAGGATGTGCAGTAGTAGAAGTTGTTGGGGCGTCGTCACGAGATGGTAACCAGTTGAATGAGTCACCGAAGACGCGGAGTAGAGATCGACGGCTAGCTCACATGGCGATAGGGAGGTACGTGTAGGGCAGTTTATAGGATTACCCGACGTCCCTTTCGTTGCCCTTGACTGATCGAGTGAAGCGTGACTAGATAATAGCATGACCCAAACAAAAACGTTTTCAATTCACCGATGTTAGATGTCGAGGTACCTATATTGGCAGCTGGCTCAATAGATGGAGAGGGAGTATAGGTACGGTCGCCTAAACGTGACCTGGCTGGGGTGAAGTTCAGACATAACTGGTACAAAAAAGAAAAAAATGTTTATTAGTTACTTGTTAATGATTCAAGTAAAATAATGTTATGCTTCGAAACTTACCTTTTGAGCCAAAAATAAAAAGAAAGACGAAGAAAATAAATATTTTTTGCAAAAATAAACAACTTCAATAAATTTTTAGATTTTTGTTAATTTTTCAAAAACCGCTTATCCGATTTCGATAAAATTTACATGGGATCGTTTGGGAAGTATACCCTTTCCAACAAAAACAGAATTTTTCAAATCGGTTGGTAAGTGACGGCTTTATGCGCGAACAAACATAAAAAAATACAAACATCCGAATTGAGAACCTCCTCCTATTTTAGAAGTCGGTTAAAAAAGGACAAAGATACAAATTACCATTTCAAATCATCATCACACGGAAAATTGTATTATTACACTGTAAGTAGATTTTATAAGTGAAATTAATCTTTGTTTCACGCTTTGTGTAAATAGCACTTTTGTCATTTTATGTTCTCCACCAGGTATCGATAGAACCTTCAAAGGGCCAATCTCTTTACCATTACGATTATGGCTCGCCATTAATTCAAATTAGAATTAATATTATATTATATATAAAATACCATCAAAAAGTATAAGGCAATTATTTTGACTAGGCGTTTAACTAAAGAAGAAGCATTGGCGTTAGATATTAATATATAAATATATTTCTATTCAGTATGACATATTGACAAGGGTGGATAAAGGAAAATATATAAAAGAACAAAAAAAGAAAATATAATACCTTCTGGATTCGCAAGTATCAAATACATGAAATAAATCTAATTTTATTTATTAGATGTTTGGAATCGCCCACATTCCCGATTACCGCTTCAATGGTCTCGGAAGTAGTCCTGGGAGGAAAAATGTATTCAAACATAATGACCTACTTCGCAACTACTGTTCAGTAACGATTAAAACGCCAAATATATCCATAGTATTCGTGACGTAGCTTTAAATAAACAAAACTGCATAGATGGCGTATTAGTTACGATACCGACCGTGCCAATGTTATGGATTCGATTCCATGCAGGATAATAATTTTTAAATTTTTTGAGATCCCCAATTTGTTGCACTGAGTCTGAATATAATTTGTTTACGTTAATTATATGTTTATACAAAGCAATACAAAGATACTTAGTGCCGGTGTTTAGATTGAGTTAAGATAACGAATAATACAGTGTTCGTAACAATTTGGAGTAAATTAAAATAATGGCAAATTTGATATCCTAATTTAATAATTAGCTATTGGTTCTGGGCCGGCCACGGATGTTAAGGAAGTGGCACTAGTGGTCGGCCCAATGGCGATGAGATTGGGCATGGTGTGTCCAGACCATACCCTACCACAAAAAAATAAAATGATAAGCAGTGGTTTGATTGTACTGCTCATGAGTGTTGTTTACTGATATAAGCAATAAAAGAGTTAATATCTTTATAAGTTAGGCATAATTAAAGCACAGAGTAGGGGTTGCAAAGGGGAAAGTTCATAAACTAACCATGTGTGTTTGTTCGTATATTCAAAACTGTTGAGGTTCAGTGAACAAAAACTTCAGCGGTGTTTTAAACAATAGCAATATGTACGTACATTAACTAAATTAGAGTCAATATAATTTGTCTGTGGTTTAAAGGGTTTTTACACAACGAGAGTTATGCACATAGAGTTGGAAGTTTACAAGCAATTTATTTAAATTAAGATAAAAAATACGTATTTGTAGATAAATTGAAATATATATAAGCGATGTGAATGAACAAATTATGTGACCAACACAGTCGTAATTTTTTTCATATTTATAGCGCACACAAAACTTATAAATTATTAAAAAATTGCTATGAACGACTAATTCAGTTTATAGAGGTCCTATGGTTAGGACATGAGTCTCCTCTTTTATGTAGAAGAATTTGGCTTATTATACCTGTCCATGTGGTGACGGAGTAAGAATACAATTCACTAGCCCCTCTTTTGATCGTGGGTGTCGTAAAAGACGATTTGTGCAAGAAAGGAAAACTCGAAATAAACCCTATTTCAACACGTCTACAATTCATCACGCCCTTTCTTGCTCGTGGATTTTCGTAACAGACGGCTAAGGGATATAATATGCAGATAACATCGAGAGAAAAGACACTCGAAGAGAGACAAGAGAAAGAAACTCGAAATGAAAACCTCTGCTCACACGTCTGACCAGCGTGGCATAGCAGGTCAATTTCCCTTCTATTATGGAGGAGGATTGAGCCCAGCAGTGAGACGTATATGAGCCGACAGACAGCCGACATTGTGAATATGACGGTCTGTAATATAAGCTTTAATTTTGATTGTTTTTCTTGCACTAATGTTATTGTTTTCTTGCACTATGTCTTGTAACATAAGCGCACTCGTTGCTTCGTCATATTTTACGATACACTCTGCCTGAAAAGAGGTTGTAACAAATTGAACTTTATGTATGTATATGCTGAAATTATGTAGCGACACATGTTAATCGCGAAGTATCGAGAGCAAGCCACCTGTTTTCAATTATAAATCCAGCAACCTACCTATTGGAATGTCTGTCGAATTGCTCTACAGAATTAAATTAAATCAATATTGCTGTTGAATTGGCTATAGAGTTAAGGCGTATAATTAATTGATTTTTATCTAATTAATACTAAAAACGTATCTGTAATATGTTTTTAAGAAATATCAAGTTGCATTTAAACGCAATACTAATATTTACTGGTATTATAGCAGTTATTACTATATCTGAAAAGTGTTTAATGTTTCTGAGATATAAACGTTAAACATCTAATTTTGAAATAGTTTGTAATATTATATGTAGTAAATGTAAAAAAAAATGAAAATGTTGATAATTTTTCGAGTTATCCTACTTTTGGCGTGTTAGATCAAATTGATCACAGTAAATTTTTACGATGCGGGCGTACACCGTCACAAAAAACTGACACCCTAAAGTTAGCTAGTTAACATTTTTCTCAATGCGCGCGCTCGCTATTACGAATGTCAACTAGAAAATTAAAGTTAAACTAAAGTTTTAATATAACGCATAATGCGTTATAATAAAACTTTCAATGTATTAAAAATACCTTTTTATCTATTACTAGCAACCCGCCCTCGCTTCGCTTCAGTTTCAGTCGCCCTACCCGCGTAGTTCCCGTTCCCGTGGGAATACCGGGATAAAATATAGCCTATGTTACTCCCTGATATTATAGCTTGCCATTGGTGAAAGAATTTTTGACATCGCTTCGGTGGTTTAAGCGTGGAAGCGTAACAAACAAACAAACTTACTTTCGCATTTATAATATTAGTAAAGATTAGTGTCGGGTTTTCTACAAACGTAGGATAACGCGAAGGATAAAACTTTTAGAAATATTCTTAAAAAACTTTTATCTTGTTATGCCAAAAAAGTATAACTTATGTGTGTACATAAATACACACACACACTTTTTTCTATAGTCTGTTTAGTTTTTGAAGCATACAGTAACCCTTCAAACACAGAACGAATAGAGTAGAGGATACATAAGTGGATATCTTGCATTCACTTCATTCCTTCAAATATCAAAACCTAATAAATTTATTGTGTTCGCTCCATCATCATACTTCGTTTCATGTGGAGCCTAAATTACCGAATTGTTTTCCAAGTGACTTCTCACGTAGACTTATTGTGCAGCACTCATGCATATGAGAATTATAATAAGGAGGGAGATAATAGTTGTGGTCTTTATTTATTCTCTCTCAGAATACGATGAAAGATAGACTTAATAATCTATACCAATATTATAAAGAGGAAAGATTTGTTTGTTTGTTTGTATTGAATAGGCTCCGAATCTAGAGGACCGATTTCAAAAATTCTTTCACTAATGGAAAGCTATAATATCAGCGTGTAACCTAGGCTATATTTTATCCCGGTATTTTCACGGGAACAAGAACTATGTGGGTAAGACGACTGGAGCGAATGGAGGGCAGTGTGCAATGTGTGTGTTATTCTTGAATCTCGATTCCAATCTTAAATCCATTCGCAGCTCGAATTTGAGCAATTTGGTACTCTTGAAAGCGACACTAGCGCATGATTGGAATCAAGTTCAGTGGATTTTTTTTAACTAAATGAAATCGACTCTCTTCGATTAAGTCAAATATTTGCTACTCCCAACGTGATTTTGACGTAGTTTAAAATCGTTATTGTTGCACAATTTCAAGAAAGCGTGTTTGTGGTGATCGAGTTCGGTAACGTTATTAATTTAAAGTAATAAAATACGGCATATTTGGTGAAAATAACAACGGCAAAGGTGAAGAATTCATTCTCGATTTTGTTTAAGAGTACGAAATATAAGTTTGGTGAGATTGGAATGGAATCGAATTCGAAATTAGAATTGATTGCAAGGGTAAGCCCACAGGTTGTTGGCTATTAATAATTTCTGAATTATAAAACCCATAGACGCGTCAACGTATGTCAACGACTGTAAGCACTATCAGCTAACGCCGCTTGCTGATAGACGTATAATGCAGGATATGTGTCTTCTGTTCGATATTTTACGCGGTGGTCTTGACTCCCCATCTCTTGTATAAGCTTTAATACACCTAGAAAACGAACCAGGAACACTTCATTGTTTGCTGTACCTCACCAGCGTACAAATTATGCATGTAACTCTGTTATCCCCAGAATACTTCGCACTTATAATAACAGGTTTGACAACATTGACATAATCCAGTTGTCCAAAAATTATTTTAAAAATCATATTCACCGAGACTTTTTGGTTATAAACCACCAGCTCCTACAGTACCTTGAGGATCGCCAGCTAATCAGTGATTGCCAATATGGCTTTCGTCATGGTCGGTCGGCTGGTGATCTTCTTGTGTACCTCACACACTGTTGCGCAGAGGCCTTGGAGGGCAAGGGTGAGGCGCTGGCGTTCAGCCTAGATATTACAAAGGCGTTCGATAGGGTCTGGCACAGGGCACTTCTATCGAAGCTACCATCATACGGAATCCCCGAAGGACTCTGTAATTGGATCGCCAGCTTTCTGGATGGTCGGAGTATAAAACTTGTCGTAGATGGCTCCTACTCCGATACCATGACCATTAATGCTGGTGTACCACAAGGCTCGGTGCTCTCCCCGACGTTGTTTATCCTGCATATCAATGACATGCTCTCTATCGAGAATATGCGTTGCTATGCGGATGACCGCCCGGGTGATGAGCGGTACACCGAGCAACGGAATATCCCTCGGAGTACTCAGGAATAATAATAAATACTCAGGGTTCAACTTGTGTCTGAAGTCGAGCGCTCTCTGGGGCGGGCCTCGGAATGGGGTGAACGGAACTTAGTTCAGTTCAATCCCACAAAGACACAAGTTTGCGCGTTCACTGCAAAGAAGGACCATGGCGCCACAGTTCCAAGGAGTAACTCTCCCAATTTCTGAGAGTATTGGGATTCTCGTCGTAATATCGAGCAAAGTCCAGTTTGGGAGTCATTTGGAGGACAAAGCCAAATTGGCAAGCAAAAAGTTGGGCGTCCTGAACAGAGCCAGGCGGTACTTCACACCGAGACAGCGTCTTGTGCTATACAAAGCACAAGTTCGTCCTCATGTGGAGTACTGCTCACATCTCTGGGCAGGTGCGCCCAAATATCAGCTAGACCCACTTGACTCCCTGTAAAGATGGGCTGTTCGAATCGTCGGGGATCCCAATCTTATTTTATTGTGGACAGATTGGAGTCGCTGGAGCAGCGCCGAGACTTTGAGTCACTCTGTGTACTCTACCGACTCTTTCACGGAGAGTGCTCCGAGGAACTGTTTGACTTGGTACCACCGTCACCATTTTACCAACGTACCACTCCACATCGTAGCAGGGTTCATCCATTTCACCTGGAAACGTTATGGTCTTCAACTGTACGTTTCCAGCGATCATTTCTCCTACGTACGTGCAAGCTCTGGAATGAACTACCTGCTGTGTTTCCCGAGCGCTATGACATGTCCTTCTTTAAACGAGGTTTAAGAAGAGTATTTCCTTCACGGTAGGCAGCGGCCTAGCTGTGCCCCTGGTATTGCAAATGTCCATGTGCGGTAGCGTCACTTACCATCAGGTGTGCTGCTTGCTTGGATGCCACCGTTGGCAATAAAAAAAAATAACCACCAATCCACAATCCAAGAATAGGTTGTAAATAATATATACACATTTCTATTTTTCTTTTTGATTTTGTTATTGCTTACTTTATTAAATTGTTATTTATAATTTTAATTTTTTTTATTTTTAATCTTTTGAATAATTATGATAACTAAAAAATTGCTATATGTATCACCTCAAATTATCTTGTTGTAGAATTCTGTAATTGCCTCTGTTTATTGTAAATGCAAACTGCTGAATCTGTTTGCGTATTTATACACGGTGACTTTTTTAGCGTCTTACAAAAAAAAAAAACCATAAAATTATCCGACCTAAGAAACATATCTAACATATTTAAATGTTCAATAGTGGTAGTTATAAAAAAATAATAAAATAAAATAAATTAAAGTTAATATTTTGTAACAGCCTGTTTATCATGTTTACATTTTAAACAAACAAATCATGCGGAATTTCGTTAGCCAATCATAGCTAAGTCCACGTGGACAGCTATTACAAAGCGTAATCTCTACCTAGTAGTACAACAGCTGTGTTAAGTACCTACGCGCTCGCCGCGCTCACTACATGCTGTTTCCTTACTATTTTAACTTGTAATTATTTATAATCATTTTTATTAAAAAATATTCTAGTAAATATTTTTTTTAAACTTTTAATTGTACGAATGTATAGTAGGTACTGGATACTTTAATTGGCCTCCTTTTGTAAGACGACACAAATGTCACCGTGTATATGTGAAACTGTGTGTGTTAAAAAGCTGTCGAGTTTCCTTAAATAAATATAAAATAAATTTCTATCATCAAAACCCCATTAAAATGTTTGCTTTACTCGAGACCTGACGATCAGCAGTTTCATAATATTACTTACATATTATACTATATCATGTATGTGTTGACGGGTTAAGAATATAATGATTCGCCATCTTTTATTTTCCTCTGGAAATTGTTAAAATTCGCCATCGGTGGAATGGCCATGTTTTTATTAAAAAAAATTGTAACAGCGAACGTCAAGCCAAACAATGCCAAACATGAAAATTATGACACTAACCCTCCTTTGTGGGCAGGTCCACATCTAAAACTGGACGTCCATAGGCTGACAATGATGATAGTACTTATACTTTTACACTATAAAATGTAAAATCATGCAATGGCTTCAAGAAAAAAAGATTATGATGTTATAGAGAAATTGCTTGAGAGTATCTTCTGAAACCCGCACACAAGCACTTATCACACACGCACACACTTTTAAATATACTCACGCACAGCTTTTACACATATACACAGCAAACACATACCCATGTACATGACATAACATGCACACATATACCACAAAACAACGCACACAAATTTTACCACACGCAATTATGTAATGAGGGTGAAATTTATTGAAATTGATGTAATGAGGGTGAAATTTATTTACAAAGTGTATTTAATGTTGTTTTTCTTAAGCTCTTCTAAACACCCATCGATTAGGGGTCGGATTTCCACTAAGCCCTTTTTCAATTATCATTGATCTTTTACGATTAACAGTTGCTTTTCTCTTCTCTATTTTTAGTACGTGTTCGAGTTTTCCGTTAAATATTTTATTGTATTCAACACAAATTTATTGAGTAAGTTTATTATAAATATTATTGTATTATACTTATTTAATATTATAAATGTGAAAGTAAGTTTGTTTGTTTGTTTAATACGCCTAAATCACGGAATCGATTTCAAAAATTCTTTCAGCGATGGAAAGGTATAATATCAGGGAGTAACATAGGTTATATTTTATCCCGGTATTCTGACGGGAATGGGAACTAAGCGAGTAAGGCGACTGAAACCAAAGCGAAGCGAGGGCGGGTTGCTAGTACTATATACGTCCGCATCGTAAACAAAATCCAATTAACAAGGCTGAAAAATATTATGTACAGCATTCTACCAGTATATAAAAACTTCTTTTGGGATTGCAAAAACGTTATCACAATCATGAGCCCACTTGTTATTTATGATAACCAACCTATAACTGACATGGTCGTCTTTATGGGAGACGGTCCACATGTCATCTATCGGCAAATATTTGTACATTATTTTGCATTAGTACTCTAACTTTTTTTGACATGTCATAGTTCGGGAGGTAGCGTTGCATTTTAGGTAGTGATTTCATGCCGATCGAGTATAATCTTTTTCAATAGATCTCGGATGACTAATAATGGAATCAAGGGTCAGCTGGCGTACCCGCGTTGCGTGTGGGTTGCAGGTCACGAAAGTCGTAAAAAAATAATTAAGTAATGCCGACTGAAATTTTTTCAGGGATAGTTTTGATCATATTGAGCTGAAAAAACATCGTCAGCTGCATCGTGGAGGGGGCAATATGCGTCAGCTGCTCGCATGCACTTGTAAAAAAACACCTTAATTAAAGTGATAGTACGCCGGATGAAATTTAACTGGGTGATTATTTAAATAATTCAAAGTATAAAAACGATAATCAACTGCGGGGTTAGCGGTGCAAAGACCGTAAGCTGACGCAATAAAGAATAAAAATATTGGAGCATTGATACTCGCTGTTTTCTTTGAGCACTGCCCTTTAGTACTGCTAAGTAATAGTATGCCGACTAAAACTTTTTCCATGACACGCTATTTTTAACTTTATACGTATGTTGGTATGTGCCTATGTAACGACAACTTTGAACATGATTTTTGCCCCTTTGAACAAGTTGGCTTGACTCGAAATTTGGCATACTTATCGAGGATCCATGTGAATACAATATTTTTAACAGTTAATCCAACGGGCACCGCTAATCTTTAAAATCCTGGTATATATAACGATATTTACCAGGATTTTCAAGATTAGCAGTGCTTTTAGTTTTTTTAGCTATTATTTTCTAGTGAAAATTGATTATACTATTCATTATTACCACATGTGGGATTTGAATTTACTCATATTGGAGATTCGTTCCAATCGTCTTACCAATTAGACGAGCATGAGCGTTATGTATGATAACCAAATTGTCGCTTGTATTGTCATCTTTAAGAGAGATATTTTACGTCCGTAAAGACTCTGACTTCCGATAGATTGCATGAACGGAATGGATTGCCAGAAGATGTTGATTTAAGATTTCATTCCATTTGTGATAATCATTTTCCATTCACAAAATAAGTTCATATAAATAGCCTAGCATATTAAATGGTTAATCTCAATAATTTCTATTATACAATTACTTAATTTGCGTTTAAAACCATGGTACGTTTGATAAAATACACACTGGTTTTAAGTTGGTCTAACACATAAAAATATAGAAACAATTTCTGTGCGGTAACGGACTAAGAAGACAATTCACCACCCCTCTCTTAATAGAGGTAATCCGTGGGTGTCGTAAAAGACTGCTTAGGGATTAAATATGCATATAACATCTATGTAAGGGAAGGGAAACTTAAAATGAAATATATATATAGATATAAGGATACCAACATGTCTGACCAGGGTGTTATAGCAAGTCAATTTCCCTCCTATTGTGGAGGAGGCTCGAGCTTAACAGTGGGACGTGTTTCAGCTGGAATAAAGAAATGAAGATGAGTTATATAAATTGTACCTAATATAAGAATATATTATAAGAACAGGAATTATGGTTTAACATTGGCGACATAGGATGTAGTTTTATTTAGAGAATTCCCTTGATATTATCTACTTCCTATAAGCATAACAAAAGAATAATACTATGTAGTTATAATTACAAATAGCAATATACATAAAGTTTATTATCATAGTCTGTATTGCATCCAAAAACGAATAGCCGAATAAACAGTATAATATTAATACGAAGAAATAAAGTTTGTGCGTTTTATCACAACAATTGAATAGGATTATAACTTAGAGATTCAATGTGGTTAATCTAGAGAGTTGTACCGCACCGTAAACAGTATATTAATTATAGTATTTGCGTATATACTCTAGTAGAGAACGGTAGTAGTACTCAGTCGTTCGCAATTAGTTTTTACTGGCGGTAATTAGTGAGGGCCGATTGCGCACAACTCGTGACTGTGCCGGCAACTGGGCGAGACCACGCAAACACTTAAAATTTCTAGACCCGACCAATGCTCTGCGTCGTCGAAATAATTAGCGTTTGTGCTTAGAAATTAAGGTGTATTGAGTTTATAATTGTTTGTTGGTTAAATTAAAGTTTAGCATGAAATTACAATTTGCAAGTGTGATTTTTTTAACGTAATACGAATTAATGAAATTTACCTCATGCATTTTTTTATATTATTTTTTTTTATTTTATTTATTTAGGAAAACAAACAGTTACATACTAAATTTTACAATACAGTGTAAGCTGAATAAATATGATACAAATATGTAGCCAATAGCATTTTCCATATTATGTGTATTAACCTCGTACAAATTCCTAGAATACAGTAAAGATTCTGGAAACTTAGGATCGTAAGTAGCATGCTTGTATCACTGTATATACGAGGCTAAGATCAGCGATACGGTACATAGTATAAAATATAAATGTCTGAGTTTACACAAATACATTCTATATTATTTCATATTTACACTACATTGTCTCAATATAGTGCAAATATGAATGTTGGTTACGTGATTAGTATTCTTATTGCTATCGTCAATTAATAAATCAAGGTTTATATATCCCAGTATATTTTAAATGATGTGTTAAAGAAATTCATCACCCTTTTTTAAACGTGGGTGTCGTAAGAATCGAAAGAAAAATGTAACTAGATAAATATCACTGCAGAAAAAGTCGAAATAAAACCCAATATCAACCCTCTTGTGTATGTGTTGTGTGGAAGAAGAGAAACTAAATCTTATATGTGTAATAAATATTTATATGTAACATAGAATATGATTTTTTTTTCATCTCGGACAAACATCAAAAATATATATCATTGATATGTACTTAAACTTTCTCCATAACAAAAGTCACTCGATATAAGTTTGAGCCGTCAACTCTACAAATTCCTCGTTCTACTTTCCCAGTAGAAAAGTACCAAAAAATAAAAGTTGCCGTCATCGCCACATGCGAATTGGAATTAGCAAGAGCTCGTTGTATCGGGGAGCAAACCACATTTGCATTGGAAATTGCACCTTATTTTTTCTTTTCAAGGCATTATATTGGTCTATCGATACGAATCGATATCGGCCTGAAGCCCGGAATGTGGAATTTTAAATGGAAGCAGTTATATTCCAGCACGTCATTTGCTTAATATTGAGTAGATATTGAGTACCGTTTAAACGGTTGTCATGAAAAATTGAATTTGTAGAAACGGTTTTTGAAAATTTTCTTTGATGATATCTCATTGCTGCAGCAATATGAATGTATTCAAAAGTTTTAATATTTAAGTGAAAATAATGTAATTGAAATATCATCATCATCATCTCAGCCCATATACGTCCCACTGTTGGGCTCGGGTCTCCTCCATAATAGAAGGGTAATTGACCTACTATACCACGCTGGTCAGACGTGTTGGTATAGGGTTTTATTTCGAGTTTTCCTTCTCTCGATCGTTTCGAGTCGTCGAGTTTTCGTTCTCTCGTAATTGAAATATACATTTTGTAAATTTGAAAGCTTACTTATCCATATAAGTACTACAGTACAGTAACTGAACAGCGGTCTCTTAGGAAAGTATGTTTGAATCTCGCCTTATATACTTGAATAATTTTGGGGTTTAAATTATATAACGTCAGACTTGTGTTTGTATCATATAATATTTAAATAGTAGCAAAAGATGGTGATGAAATCTAACAACTTTGAGTATTTGTATTTGTAGTTTGTGTTGAGAACACCATTCTTCTCCCCTGTCTTGCCTGTGGGAATCGTATAACACGAAAAACGGCTTTAATATGTCCATACCATGTATTCAAATGACAAAAAATTCGAAATAAAACCATATGGTTCATATAGTGGTATATATGTACCAATCGTCTGATCAGCGTGGTATAGAACGTCCCAGCAGTGCATCATACATAAGCTGAGATGGAAGATAAATAAATTTGTTATTTCTTTCTGTAGTATTTCAAATGACTTGGGTGACCTAATGATAGGAGAGTAAAGATTGAGTGAGTGAGAGAGATTTTTGATATACTATAATCTAATCCCACTCCCAAACCACCCGGCACGGCAAAAGAGACTGCGTCTAGTCCCATAACCTACTGTATTATATCTCTCTGCTACCATTTTAGCTGTCGCGTCCGTGGAAGTAAGGGGAGCTGATGGTATATTTAATAACAAAATCATCATTATTCTGCTCTTATGCCAACTTGGAGTCGACTCAATATAGGTATACTTTTCTTTTATAGTAAATACTGCAAAATATATTGGCAATAGTTTTATGATCGACTGCCTGCCTCACGTCAAATCTCCTTGGCAATGAAATTGTTGAAAAGACGTCATCCAATAGAGTTGGCCCTGGTCTATATGGAGTTCTGAGTTGTCTTTTACGATAACCAGGAACAATGTAAATGGCTTGTAGTATTCGTAGCCGCTACCATACATCGAAGCCTTACTAATATTATAAACACGAAAGTAAGTTTGCTTGTTTGTTACGCTTTCACGTTTAAACCACCGAATCGATTTCAAAAATTCTTTCACCAATGGAAAGCTATAATATCAGGGAGTAACATAGATTATATTTTATCCTGGTATACCCACGGAAACGGCAACTTCGCGAGTAAGACGACTGAAACCGAAGCGAAGCGAGGGCGGGTTGCTAGTATTTAATAAGAAAATGAGGACGTTTTATTTATTATTGCATATTTTGTTCATTTGAGATACAGTACATCACATAGTAAATTAGCTTTTGGTTTGGCAAATCTCTGTTTTCTAATTTTATTACTCTCTATTTAAAAATTCTTTTTACTATTACAACGAATTGTAAGCTATTGAATTAATTATTATTAAGTAAACACTCAATTTTATAAATATTTAGTTAAAATTAAACCATCCAGCCATTCTCTTGTTTTGCAGAGCTTATTCAGTATCAATAAATTTTTGGAGCGCTCGCAATTTTTACAAAACGAATAATCAAATTTGTTATTTGGTAACTTACTAATTGTTACCGTATTTATTTTGACTAGCGCTCGCCAAGTAGTCGATTATAATTCATTTAATTTTTGAGTTTATTTGTGTTTGATTGTGGCGTTAATATATGAATATGTTAACATATGAATGTATCCGTGTGGTGACGGAGTAAGAATACAATTCACCACTCCTTATCTTGCCCATAGATGTCGTAAAAGACGAGGTAAGGGATATAATATGCACAACATCTGTGCAAGAGAAGGAAAACTCGAAATGAAACCTTATATCAACATGTCTGACCAGCATGATATAGTAAGTCAAATTCTCTCCCACTGTGGAGGAGGCCCGAGCCCAACATTGGGGCGTATGTGAGTTTCGACGATGATGTATATCTTGATCACTTAGTGTCATTAATATAAATTAATGTTAACAATATCTGGTTGACTGAGCTTCGCTCGGTATATTTTTTTGTATTTTTGCCGAACTTATTTAGATATAAATAAAAAATAAAAATTTAATAATGAAAAAAATATCAAAATTACAAAAACAGAATAATAATAACACCGAGATTCGATCTTTTGGCCGCGTGCCTTCCTGCTACGCTCAGCCACCTGCCAGCCCTGTTCGAGCCTGGCAGCAGCGCTGAGCGCAGCAGGCGTAGTCGCGGGTTTGCCGGCCGGCGCCTGCGGTGCAATCGCTGGCGCCGGCCGCGGCCCGGCCTTGGCGGGAGCCGGCGCCTTGCCGGCCTTCTTGGCCCCCTTGGGTCCCGCCGCGGCCGCAGCGTAGCTCACCACGCGGCCACCCAAAATATCAAAATTACAAAAACAGAATAATAATAACACTGAGATTCGATCCCACGGCTGTTTGAATGCCAAAACAAAACAAAAAAAAAGTGTACAACTTCCCAACTGAGATATTCACTCTTGACGTCGACGGCGAAATTTGAATCCATATTCTATTGACATTTTATGTCATTGTATTGATTAGCTAAAAACACCGATAAAACAACATTTTCTATAAATACAACCTAGCTAGATTGATTTTTTGACCCCGAAACCTCTAGTATGCCAAATTTCATGAAAATCGTTGGAGCCGTTTCCGAGAGTCCTGTAAATATATATATATATATATATATATATATATATATATATATATATATATACAAGAATTGCTCGTTTAATGATATAAGATATGAATGTAGTCAGTGATACTGTTTGATTGTACTGTGTGGTAGTAGTTACGAATACTACTAATCCTTACAATGCTCATGGGTGACGACTAGGAGCTTTACAAATGCTACAAAGAGCTTTAAGCTTACCTTTTCTTTCGCGTGGGAAATTGCAATCTTTACGTATGCGCGACTCTGAGAGATGGAGTATGCTGGGCTTAGCGTCTATTAAGTGTCAACGCCATTACCAGCTGAAAACCATACGCTTTTTCTGTCCCTCGGTTGCGGCGAAGTCAGGGTCACCTTTTTCACGTACACTACAACTCCGCTGTAACTTTAAGCTTATTTGGGTCAACTACATCCGATGTCGTTTGGTTAATAATTACATTCCCCAAAGAGGTTGACGCGAGGCGGGCAACGGTCATAAAAATATTAGTAATAACTTTTGTAATGTTTTTTTTTTTGCAAACGATGGCAAACGAGCAGATAGTTGTGACACTTGATAGTAAGTGATGGTACTGCTCATAGACCTTTGCTAGGCCGCTGCTGACCGTGAAGAAAATGAAGGGAGTGTGAATGCGTGAAATGAGGTTTGGTGATACTAAAGACATAAATTACCAAAACCCATCACACGGAAACACTCTCAGAATGTTGGGCTGCTGGATCTCTCGCTCACCAAACGAAGCGCAGTAACAAATTGCTACTGAATAGTAGCAACTTGTTACTGCGCTTGAGACGTCGATTTTCTGCGAGAGTGTGTACCTCGAACGGACCGGCCTGCGGCTGTAGACAGACAATTCTTTACAGTGTGATTCTACCACTATGTAATATGAAAAAAGAGTACATAATTGCTTCGACTCCAATTGCGAATTAATTGCGATAACAACTGGATGATCATTGCGAAAGACCATTTTAGACCATAATCAAATAATATTTTAGTTTAGCAATATGTTTTATAAATTTATTTATTAGATAATTATTCTTACTATTTAAATTACTTGAGACAGTTGTAATTGAATTCAATAAATTATAATTAAATTTATTAGTTTAGAAGGCATTTTAGAAAACAATATTTATCAATTAAATTTACATAGCGGTTAGGTTTAATTTTCTAATAAACAGACTGATACTGAAGGCTCGCTTACGCAAAGCTTTTCATTTTGCCTTTATTGGTAAGCGAGTAAGCAGCCTACCTGACGGTAAGTGGTAACTGCCCCACTCATATCTGTAAGACCAGGAGCTCAGACAGATCGGTTTTATTCCCAATTAATTAGGGTCTACTCAATATGTACTCTTGTTTAATTTCACTAATTGATTCCTTTCAGCTCATATACGTCCCACTGCTGGCCAGAAGCCCGACCTTCTCCTGGATAGGATGGGACCTGATATTGACCTACTATACTACGATGGGGTTTAATTTCGAGTTTTCCTTCTCAGAATAGATATTATATACGTGTATAAAAGACGACTATGGGATATATCCCATCCCGTCGTTGTCGTAAAAGACGACTAAGGGAAAAAGACCCTTAGTCGTCTTTTACGACAACGACGGGCAAGAAAGGGAGTGGTGAATTGTATTCTTACACCGTTACCACATGAAATATTCTTTAATAGTACCTATACAGGTTGTATCAGGTTATGGGGCAACTGTTCGAGTATGTTGTGGTCATAGATCGTAATTAGAATGTATATTAGACAAGAAACAATATAACACAAAAGTTATAGTGATTTCAAAAATGTGTATCTAATGGCCATCTAAAGAAAAGTAAGTTAAGGAAAAAAAATTATGTTGGCGGCAATATAAAATTCCTAGGAGTAGCAATAGATGCTTTGATAAACTGGAAACAAAAATTGTCACATATTAAAAATGCGGTAAGCTCTGCCTGTTATGCGATTTTGTTTTCGAAGTTTTCGACGTTTGAGGGAATTTCTAATGATTCCTCAACTCAAGATGGTGTATTGTGCCTTAGTAGAATCGAAATGCCGGTATAGCATACAGTTCTGGGGTAACAGCTATCATTATAATATAAACTCGGCGTTTGTAATACAAAAAAGAGCCATAAGAATAATAGTACATATCGAACAGAATCATGCAGGGAACACTTCTTAAGGCTACAAATTCTAACGATACCATGTTTATATTCTAGTAATACTTACCAACCTAGTCAAAAACCTACATAAATTTGAAACTAATACACAAAGGGAAAGAAGACTGAGTACTCGCAGAAAAGACCTGCCAACCATTCTGCGTCCAAACTTAAATGTTGTTCAACATAGCTCCAGAGTACAAGCCGTAATATTATATAACAGATTATCTTCCGATTTCAAAATTATTAAAAATCACACTATATTCAAAAATAATTTGAAGTCACATTTATTGAAAAAATGTTACTATAGCATAGATGAATATCTCAGAGATAGAAACTGAATAATCTATCAATTTCAAAAATAGAGATAGAATAATTATTAGGCATAACAACAATAATTTTGATTATTACTCATCTTTCTTTTATAAAAACAGAAATATTATCAACTAACTAATTATATGAGTTGTGTAGTTGTTCTTGTAATAGGATAAGGATGTAACATTAATTTAGGTACTGTTATTTTATTTTCGACATAAATGTAAGTTTGTTATGAAATAAATGTCTTATTACTATACAATAACTGCGACGCAGAAAACGCTCTTATGTAGAAATTTAAAAAAATAGAATTCCTTGAAAAAGAAATACAGGACCATCTATCGGTTCTAATTGTTATTCTAGTTATTATATACACACACCATTTAACCAAAAACAATCCAGGCGAAGTTCAGTCAGAAACACACGCACCAGGGCCCATTTACAATAGTTCATTTTTTTTTGGGTCTAGGATAACGCAATAACTATTCTAAATTATTCGATTATTCTCATATCATCATCATCATCTTGCTCTTATCCCAATTGCTTGGGGTCGACGCAATATGTCATCTGTTTTGACATATTGCAAAAAGTTTCGGCAATGACTTTTATGACCGGCCGCCTGCCTGACGTCAACCCTCCTTGGGAATGTAATCGTTGACCCAAATGGTACCAGATGGAGTTGGTCCGAGTCAATCTAGAGCTCTTAGTCGTCTTTTACGACACCCACGAGCAAAGCAAGGGTTGGTAGTATTCGAAGCCGCTACCACACAGCACAATTCGATTATTCTCATATACTATTGTTATTTGAATAGGAACTCTATTCCTATCTCTAACAGCTGCATTGCAACTAAAAGAAACGGTCCAAGAGTAGCCATTATTTTAGACCTAAAAATCATAAAACGTCGTTTTAAAAAGTAAGAGACTATGCTCTGGCGATACTTTAAAAAGATCGTATATAGGTATTAAGTAAGTACATCAGAGAAAACTTACGTTAAAAATTGAAGTGGCAATCACAACAACAACAAAATAGACCTCCTGTTAAGAGGCTTTAAAGATTTTTTTACAACGGCGCCGTTGAAAATCGACACAGGCACAAACTTATTATTGCTTATTTTCATATGATGTTTTAATAAAAATTCTACTGTATTTCTTACAAGAATAGATTTGAATTTATTCAAATAATGTTCGAACTAAAAATTGAGGCTTAAGTTTTTAATTAATTAGACCATTAACACATTCCTTGTAGAGTATTTTTCAATTAGAATTTTCTAAAAATTATGCAATATCGCTCGAAAATTAAAGATTGTTCACGAAACAATATTAATAACAGGTCTATGTCCTAGGTCCTAGGACATAGACCTATTATTAATATTAGGTCTATGTCCTAGGTCCTAGGACATAGACCTAGGTCCAAGGTCCTAGAATAATAGGTCTATGTCCTAGTCCTAGGTCCTATGTAATTGCCGTTCTGCAGTACTGGCCATTTCAAATCAAAATAATTTTTGTTTGGTTAAGAATTCTAATTTCAAATTAATTTTATTTTAAAACATGGAATTCATTTTCCAAAAGTAGTCATTTGTTTATTGATTAGTGTTACGGTTTTATCTCATTTCAATCTTTTTCGTCATCATGGATACGTTAAAAATTCGAGTAATTATGGAATATGAGTATCGTCGTGGCAGCAACGCGGCACAAGCGGCACGCAACATCAACGACGTTTACGGAGCTAACACTACAAATCAACGCACCGCCTGTTATTGGTTTGCTCGCTTCCGTTCTGGAAATTTCAACCTGAAAAATGAACCACGCGGTCGTCCGAAGACTTTGGTCGACAATGACGAATTAAAGGCGATTGTGGAAGCTGATGATACACAATCTACGGCTGAATTAGCAGCAGCTTTCGACGTTAGCGTCAAAACAATAATGGTCCATTTGCGTCAAATTAGCAAGGTAAGAAAGCTTGACAAATGGGTGCCCCACGAACTCAATGATCGCCAGCGCAAAGTACGCGTCGAGACATGCCTTGCATTGCTCAACAGACACACAAATGAAGGAATTTTGAAACGCATTGTTACTTGCGATTAAAAATGGATTCTATTTGATAACCGCAAGCGCTCAGCAAGTTGGTTGGATCCTGGTTCAGCACCTAAACAATGCCCTAAACGAAAACTTACCCCTAGAAAAGCGATGGTCACTGTTTGGTGGTCTAGCGCCGGTGTGATTCAATACAGCTTCTTACCAAACGGGGTGAGCATTACTGCAGATGTGTACTGTGAAGAACTGAACACAATGATGGAGAAGCTAGCACATCTCCAACCAGCATTGGCCAATCGCTCGTCTCCGCTGCTCCTGCACGACAATGCGCGACCTCATACTGCACAGCAGACGGTCTCCAAGTTGCAAGAACTGTGGTTGGAAGCTCTCCGTCATCGGCCATACTCACCAGACCTTGCGCCTACAGACTACTTCTCTTTTCCAGAATTTGGATAACTTTTTGGCGGGAAAGAAATTCAATACCCGAGAGGCCGTACAAAATGCCTTTGAAGAATTTGTTGCTTTCCGTCCAGCTGATTTCTTTAAGAAGGGTATCAATAAACTGCCGCTGCGTTGGCAAAGATGCATTGATTGCATGGGTGATAACTTCGATTAATACAAATAAAAAATACATGAAAAAAATCGTTTAATTTTTTTCATACATAACGGCAATTTTATAACTAATATGTGGCAATAATAACAAAAATAAATTCTTGCTTGCTAACTCATGTCTATAGTAAGTTCACATTAAATTTTATCCGATTAAGTGCAATTATTTTCAATCTAGAGAGGTTTCTATAACTAAAGTATAGAAAAAAAAGTATATACTACGAAAATAAATTTAAAAAAAATCATAGAATTTATGATTTTTTGATTGTTTTGATCTATTGGTTATTGCTGAAAATGCGTTACGTTTAGATTAATTTATTGTCCTAGATACAAAAAAAAAACTAGTATAAAGTTTATAGGGCCTAGTTTAAATATGCTTAACTTAGCTTATATGACCACATACTTACGTAGCACCTGTCTGGGCCAATAGAGTTTCTATAGGAGCGGCACATACTAATTTATTAATGATTGGCTGTAAAAATTCAGTACTGGCAGGTATAGTTCCAGTTGTCTTGGTGATTCAGAGACGGGCATCAATGTATTACATCACCAGGAAAACTAATAGCACAGATTTCCTTCTACCGCGCGACCGTAATAAAATCACTACATGTCTTGTGGCCGAATTCGTTATCTACAAAGTGCTCCTAACCGAATGGTAGAAGAGATGCTATTCATCATCAAAAGGATAGCCTTTTGTTGATGAATAGCATAAAAATATTTTGTCCATGTGGATACATTACAAGTACTTCTACTGGTACTTTTTTCCCATGTATCCGTAAGCGCTTGGAGAACGAGTGATTTGAAGTTGACCATTATGTGGCACAATTTCTAACTGGCCATGGTAACTTCACAAGTAAATTACTCTCTTTTAAACTCATATTCTTACC
The DNA here is from genome assembly GCA_032191425.1 of Lymantria dispar. Lineage (NCBI taxonomy): Eukaryota > Metazoa > Arthropoda > Insecta > Lepidoptera > Erebidae > Lymantria > Lymantria dispar. The sequence goes on along the minus strand of CM063453.1, from coordinate 15,125,474 downwards.
GTTATGTTATTGTTCCACATATGACCACGAGTATGAACAATCAGTACACCACAATCTATGGAAGTGTGATCGTACGTTAGACAATTTGCGAGTCACGTCTGGAGTAGTACACTATACGGACTTTGTAGTAACTCGAGAAAATTGCCGTGTGTTCAGTCGTTAATGCAATCATGCTTATATAATACTAGCAGACCCAGGAGACGTTGTTCTGTTCAAATAAGCGCCACCTACCGGGTCCAATTGTAAATCTAAACCATTCTCGAATCCTCTTGAACACACATAAAAAATTTAATCAACATCGGGCTAGCCGTTTAGGAGGCGTTCGGTAACATACACGCGTACACAAGAAATATATGTATAAAGATATAGCTCCGATATAGGCCCCGTCACGCTCTCCCATAGCCATGGTGCTATCCGACTGCGCTTATCGTAGCTGTACATCCTCTTATTTATTGGCTAACTAGTAAATCTTCCTTCCCGTCTCCAGCATTGCATAGGAGGGAATTGGAATCAATCTCTTCCAACTCCTCCTTAATTAAATTTGTTGGTGTCCCATGATAAATCATAAATTATTGCCCGGGGCCCCCTGAAGGTCAAACCTCGATGTCATCTATGGATACCATTGTGGATCCTTACTAACAGAAGTTACAATGACGGGAATGTGTGGTCGGTTTAGTCCCAAACAATATTTAAAAAGAATATAGCTATTTTAAAACTTAGATAAACATTGAAAGATTGAGCTTGTTAGTAGTTGCTAACATAAATATTTTTGGCACGGTAACTATTTATATTATTTAATTACGACTAAACATAATATTTTTTGCAAAAAAAGAAACCGCCTTCCATAATGTAAACAATGTAGATAATTTTTTATATTTTTGATGATTATTCAAAAATCGATTTTTTTCTCGAAGCGATTTTTGACAAATCATCAAAATCGATTAAAAAAAAACGATTTCGATAAGTTTTCATGGGACCATTTGGGAAGTTATACCCTTTCCAACAAAAGAAGAACCATCAAAATCGGTTCAAAAACGACGAAGTTATCCGCGAACAAACATAAATAAGCCCCTTTTTTTAAGTCGGTTAAAGATTATACATTTAACAAATTTATACATTATAAAAAAAAACTATTAATTGTACATGTGTTTCTAGTATCCCCCGCAATACAAGAACTTATTGCGTTTAAGGTATTTTTGCAAAATAAATGTTTTAAATTAATAAAAAAGATAATAAGTGCTTTAATGGATTAAGTTCTTTAAGAAAGTTATGTTTTGGACTTGCATGTCGTAGGAAGGTAATATAATTCATGATACAGACTGGGACCGTGTTGTGTTGTATCCGGACGTGACGTCACGGTCGCCATTACTAGTGCGCCTTTGTGTAGCTCGTGCAAGCCGCGTAATGTCGTACGCTACTTGATATTCGTATGCGCACTCCACCACATTTCAACCCGACACCGGCTGCTCCTAGGATCCTGAACTTTGTTATTACACGTACATTTTTGGTCTGGCAACATTCTTTTACTATTCTATAGAATTTTAATAAATGTTGCCTACCAGATTAAGTAAAAGTAAATAGTCTGTACATTAAGGTATAGACTGAACCGATTGTATAATCTGCCTGTGGTTTGGATATTGAGATAAATGATTAAGAAATATAAGCAGATAAGAGAAGTGAAACTCGATTCAAAACCTTATATCAACAGCGTGGGTTATTTACCTATTTCATCAATTTGTCCGGTAATATTTAAATTGGAGCCTAATGGAGCTTACGTCGGACCGTTCCGTAGTGTACTGTACGTACGTACGCAACTCTTAAAAAATAAATAGGTAATTATGACGGTTTTTGCATTCAAATGGTGTCACAACACATTTGAAAAACATAAAAAGGTTTTTAACATTACTTTTAAAAGTATTCCGACGATTTATGTTAATAAAAACAAAATTTGATTTCATAATTTGTATATTTTTTTTCTTTGGGTGGGTTACGGTCGGCGCACTCGTCGCACCACTCCGTCCGGGGCGACAGAGGGGAGTAAGCACGCACACCCATAACCCACCCGTATAGCACGTCGCCGTCGTCGTTGGGTCGACCACCGGCGCAGAGTTCCTTGACTTCAGTGGTCAATTTGTATAGTGGTGTGCGAGTGTTATCATCTGCGCGCATGTACTATTTTTGGCTTCATGTTTTATATCGATCGTACCAACGTATAAGTACCAACACGGACCGTGTTGGTACTATACGTTATTATTCTAAGGATATTACTATATTAAACAATTTACAGCGTTGAATTAATAAGAAATATTTTACATTTATCCCCAATGTACCAAATAATTATCATCATCATCATCACAGCTCATATACGGCCCGCTGCTGGGTTCGAGCTTCCTCCACAATGAAAGGAAAGTTGACCTATTATGCCACGCTGGTCAGACGGCCTGGTTTAGAATTTTATTTAGAGCTTTCCTTTTCTTGCATAGATGTTTGCTTCAATAATCCCTTAGTCGTCTTTTACCCACGGGCAAGAAAGGGGGTGGTCAATTGTATTCTTACTCCGTCACCACACGGAATAATTATATTTACAAATATTATAAATATAAGAAGTGACGGAAGTAAAATGATGTATGTATTATTTCGACAATATTAATTGTAGAACAAATATTTATAATTAAAACATCCAGTTGCAGTGGTTCGCAATTTTCCAGTTTCAAAACCGACCAGACATGTAAACAACGCGTCCCAGTTAACCCCGTTATCGTCGACCGCATCGCATCCTCGCATTTTCATTTTTTTAGCGCCAAGTTGATTTGTGTAGTTGTTGCTCGGTGAATCCAACTAGATTCTGAATTTTTAATAAAATATAGCGGCAACTAGTTTTATTTAGCTTTTTTTTTTGTGGTGGGCTGCGGTAGGCGCGCCGCCGCACCACTCCGTCCGGGGCGACAGAGGGGCTTAAGCACGCAACACCTGCAACCCACCCGAACACCACGTCGCCTTCGTTGTTGGGCCAACCACTGGAGCAGGGTTGCTTGTCATCAGTGGTCGGCCCGACGGAATACCCCCTACCCGGGGCACCCTCCCATCAACCGACGTCCTCCCCTCGGGGAGGACGTCGGTCTTTCCTCACGCGGTCGGCCTCTCGGCGGGTGACGGACTAATCCCCGGTCACGTCACCCGCGGCCGCGGCTAGGGCGGCATGACACGCAGGTAATCCCGCCTGCGCCGCCCCAGTCGCCGGTGGCGGGTCGCATCATCGAGGCTGTGCTCCTCGCGCTCGCGACCCGCCGCCTCCTTCTGCGAGATAACTGCCTCGCAGAAGGCTGCGACCGCGTCCCAATTCCTAATGCTGCCGAGCATCTCCCTAGCGATGGTCGGCAGCGTCAGGTAGGCACCGATGATTGCGACGAGTTCACGACGCGGCTCTGCCCAAGCGGCACAGACCTCGAGCGTATGCTGCGCCGTGTCCTCGTCTAGTTTTATTTAGCTTCGCTAAACTGTGTATGATGGTTCGAAAATCAACGAGAATCAAATGGAAATCAGAGAGAAACTGATTGAATATAAATAATTGAATACATATTTCATTCTGAGTTTAGGTCACAGTAAATTATTGATTTCCATTTAAGTCATAGTAAAATATTTCCGTATGGTAATAGAGTAAGAATACAGTTCACCACCCCCTCTCTTACCCGTGGGTATCGTATAAGATGACTTAGGGATATGATATGCGGAGAATATCTATAGAATAGAAAGAAAACTAGACATAAAACCTTGTGCCAATTTATATGGTCTCAGATGATGATGATGAAATTGAAATACATACAGCCATTATTCATCAGAGTATATTTGCACATTTGAATGTACAAAATTCCAAATAGAATATAAATTTATATTCTATAAATTAAAATATTTACGGTACTGTATACGGCCAGCATGTCGCAGTGTCATTCATTCGAACAAAATTAATAGAATATTTTTTTTGTCATTCATTATGATTATCATTTCATCTCATATACGTCCCAGTGCTGGTCTTGAGCCTCCTCCACAATGGGAGGGGAATTGACCAGGCTAGTTAGATGGTTTGGTATAGGGTTTTATTTCGAGTTTGTCTTCTATAGATATTATATGCGTATTATATCATCGTCTTTTACGACATCCATGGGCAAAATAGGGAGTGGTAAATTGTATTCTTATTCCGTCACCACATGAGCGGTTTGGTGATTATAAATTTATTATGTCTTCTACTTGTATAAAGGTTAAATAATTACGAACACGCAGGAAGGGTAATGCTAATAAGTTCGCGTCGGCCTCACAAATGGGTTCGCTGGCGAGGTTTTTCGCGTAATTAACAAGTGTCGTTAGGCCATGTCACTTTTGCTTAGCATTATGAGGTGTTGGCATAAACTTTTTGAGGTCCTCTTTTGATGTAGTCTCTACGACGGTGGTAATTTATTACTCGTTACCGTTCGAGGTCTCATTATGTTTATTTATTGCTACGCCTTTAATCTATTTAACTTGCTTGACATAAGTTTGTCAATATAGTAATAAAATATAGCATTGATCATCCTCATTTTCTTGCTTTTATTCCAATTATTTGGAGCCGAAGCAATGCTGTGTGGTAGCGGCTTCGAATACTACCAACCCTTGCTTTGCTCGTGAGTGTCGTAAAAGACGACTAAGAGCCCTAGATTGACCCGGACCAACTCCATCTGGTACCATTTGGGTCAACGATTACATTCCCAAGGAGAGTTGACGTCAGGCAGGCGGCCGGTCATAAAAGTCATTGCCGAAACTTTTTGCAATATGTCAAAACAGATGACATATTGCGTCGACCCCAAGTAATTGGGATAAGAGCAAGATGATGATGATTTGGAGCCGAAGCAATATATATTTTGCTTCAATCGTACATACTGCAAAGATTTTGAAAACAGTTTTATGACTGACCATCTTACATGCCTTGGGAATGTAATTGTTGATTAGACAGAATCAAATGCAGTTAGCTTAGGTCAATGTAAAGCTTTTAGCTATCTTTTACGATATTCACGATCATTGTAAGTATTAGTAGGTACCTACTACCATGCAGCAAATATAGCATTGATAATGGCGACCGTGAATAGTGACAGGATAAAAGGTGAGAGTATAACGGATCACCATAGGTTGCTTGCCCGCGGGAGTCGTAAGAACCAGTTGAGGCAGAACAGGGGAAGTCGGCAATAGCGCTTTTCTAGGCAACTCATAATAACAATCATTATGCCACTAATTTACTTCTTGTGGGATCTGGAGTTAATATCAATGTACGTGGATGGATTCATTGGCACTAAAGTACCAACATGATTGTTTTGCTATTGATGACTTTGGTAAACTAAACCAAACAGCAACCAACCAACCAACCAAAACAATTATGTCTTTTTTTGTATGCAGCCAATATAATTTTTTATTGACTTTAGTTTCAGATGAGCAAGCAACTGACTTGATGTTAAATCAAAAAATGTACAGTTTCCTTGGTGCAGAATTGGATGGAATGCAACCATGATATGAAGGGGGTAGGAGAAAATTTGAACATATGCCTACGTCAATTTTCTGTGGTAGTGTGACACTATCCCGAACGAGGCATGAATGAGCCAATTTACAGCTGCAGGCACAAAAAAAATATTAGAGTGATGCACGGCATGAAATAATGACCACTGATGACAAGTAACCCTGCTCCAGTGGTTGGCCCAACGACGAAGGCGACGTGGTGTTCGGGTGGGTTGCGGGTGTTGCGTGCTTAAGCCCCTCTGTCGCCCCGGACTGAGTGGTGCGGAGGCGCGCCGACCGCAGCCCACCCAAAAAAAAAAAAAAAGAGTGATGCACGGCTTTAAATATTAAATTTATGTTACTGAAAACAGCGTCACATATTTATCAGTTTCTTGTTATCACACATTTTTTTAAGTCTCTCAAACACTAGTCACTAAAAATATTAGAAAAGTAAAATAGCAATACCAATTGAAAAACTGTTGAATAAATTGTAAAGAGCTATGTTGTTATTGTCTCACCATGCAAATAAAGATTTACGAAGTCGAACTGAAGAACTTAAACGCCTCTAAATTTAGTAGCAGCAATCTCCCTCGCGTACGATACGTTATGTAAAGAGGCGAGACATCCCTATAACACTCTCTTTACAAGATAGAAGCTGTGATAAAAAATTCAACACGATCTCGATTCCGTTTTTCAGTATTGCCCTGACCTTTTTTTTACGATACGTCGACTATTACTGCGGTATTTTTTCATAAGCAACTGTACTATGGATATGCAGCCTTGTTCTTTGACATAAATATCCAACTTTAATTTTATTTGAGCGCGTCTGTCGCCTGTGTGGTGTATGAAATATATTTGTTTCTAAACTTTTATGCATTAACCTTGTTATTCACATCCATTGGTTGCTTCTCTATGCGTGTAGTTTTTTAGGACAAGGAAATGGTATCTATAAACTAAACCTACTATATGTAATAGTTGTTGAAGTTTGACATAAAATTTCAAGCTTTATTACAATTTTCATGTTATGCCATTTAGATTAGTCTTATTATCAGTTTCTAGTAAAATAGCATTGACGTACTATCATGGGAAGGCATGTTTTAATATACAATTAGAGACTATGTAGTTATAAATTCAATTTCATCAAACCTTCACCATATCGACGTCTGCTGTTGGACATGGGTTTCCCTATAAAAGGATTATTGGCGATCATATTTAGGGGTATTTATAGATTTCTCATGAAAAAATCAGCTGCAGGAGAATACTGTCATTCTCATAGGATTTCTTACCTTATTATTACGACTCCCAAGGGAAAGTTAGCGATGGTGGGTGATATATTTAAATTTTAAACCAGGCGGGACATTTTATTTTCAAAGATCAAAATAGAGACGAAAATGGAGATAAGAAAATGTAGATATACATACTTATAGTATGTTAAAAGACTTTATATTTCTATTATGTAATGATACCCTTATTCAGGGACGAAAGCTCTTAGTCCAGGACATTTTACTTAACTGATGTAACCATCAAACAACCTCGTTAAGTCTTCATATTTAAGGTTTCGTTTAATCCTCATTTAGTCTCATCAGAAACGTTCAGCAAGTATTTTACAATTGCTTGTTATTTGTTTACACATGCACACGCAGACACATGTTTATATTACACCAAACCAATCCTTTTAATAAAAGAAAAACACAGTTTACTTTTCTAATTTATTACTGTTATCAATGTTACAAAAATGACTATTGTTTACTTACAATCTCAAAATCATTAAAGTTGTCCAGATTGCAATAACATTCTGCATAACCAAAACAACATCAAGTATAAACAACAACAGTCGCAAAAACTACTTAATCATACCTAAATAAACAGCCTACATTCAGTGTTTAGATTTTGAGCCACTTGGCTTGACCTTACAGTATAGGTAAGTGTAGAAAATTGAATAAATATCGTATGGTGTGTAAGCTACAGGCTATTTAAAAAGTATGTTTTAATATCATCGATATATATGTACTACGTACTAGATTTCACGGTCCGAACACTTGATTTATTCGACTGAACTGTACTGCAATCCGTACACCTTACTTTAGTGTGGCTACGACATTCATGTAGTGTGAATACATACAGAGCAGCATTATTAATACGATAATCCATATAATCCGAATCCAAACGTGAACTTGTATGTGAATAAAAATTTTTTGGTCAAGTAAATAAAATGTTTTGTTGTTAAAGTGAATAAATATCGAAATACCACAATAATAAAAATATTTTTTTAGCCCGTACAGACGTTGGCCGAGCCTAGGCCAACGCGAGCGTCGGCAAATAGGTACAAGGCGAGGGCTAGCGTCTACACGTTGGCCGAGTGCGGCGAACGCCAACACCAATGGCCAACGTAGACAAGCGTTTGTAGAAGTGTCTACACGTTGGCCGATGTCAGTGTTCATTGTGCAGTGAAACACTACGGACGTTGACATTAACGGTGCTGCAGCTTCGACTATTTATTTAATGAGCGTATATAATTATTATCCGCAGTAAAGTGGGAAAAAAAGAAGGTGGTTGATACTGAGTATTCACAGAAATAGAACAGTGTAAGATATATCCGTGTGGTTACGGAGTAAGAAAAAAATTCACTAGTCCTTATCTTGTTTGTGAATGTCGTAAAAGATGATTAAGGGATATAATACATAATAAGCATATAACATATATGCAAGAGAAGGAAACCTCGAAATAAAACCCTATACCAACCTGTCTGACTAGCGTGGAATACTAAGGTCAGTTTCCCGCCTATTGTGGAGGAGGCTCGAGCCCAACAGTAGGACGTAATTAGCTAAAATGATGATGAATGATGAAGATACATTTTGATACTAAGGTAACATATAGGGTGACTTGGATCTAATTATTTACGTCGCATATCTAGAAGTAGTGATGCAAATTTGAAAATATAATCATTTATATTGAGCGACAATATCACATTAAACACGTCTAACCGCGATGGATGTCAACCGTGTAATGACGACTCGGCCAACGTGTAGACGGCATTGGCCGAGCGTAGACGAGTGCCTTTGATTTGTGCACAAAAACCGACACCGAGGCGAAGTGAGGCAAGTGATCACGAGCCACGGCGAGTGACGGCGAGTGAAGACAAATCAGCTGTCCACACGTTGGCGCTTGTATTCACTCGGCCAACTAGGCGAGCGACGGCGAGCGTTGGCCAACTAAGGCAAATCGGGTGTACACACGTTGGCATTCGCCATCGCTCGCCTGCACTCGGCCAACATGTAGACGCCCTATTACATTTAAATGTCACACCATCTTGGTTCATAGACTAAAACCCGCAGATGTTCAATTACACAGTCGGTTGGAGGTAAAAATATGTGACTCAGCACAGACTTGACGTGGTGTTTCTCGAAAGTATTTTGATTATTTATATTTTTTCCTTTATTATAAATTATCAATTAATACTTATTTGTCAAATACCAGAAAATATGACGACGCGCGCATTTCGATATTGCAAAAATAAATCCAGAAATGTCAGTGAATCATCAGGTGTCAGTTTTCATCGGTAAGTTTATAGGTAGCATCGAAATATATATAAAATTGTAACTCCATACAATGCCTACAAAAAACACACACACACACACACACACACACACACACACGCACCTTTATGTATTACTATAAAAAGAACGAAATGTTGAAAACAAAACACGTGAAAACCGTATTTCATTACAAATTAAGTTTTCTTTGCCGTTCAGTGTAGATACCGTCATTTACCACTTTTCTATAATAGGTCCCCAGTCCAGACACCCGCAGCCTCAGCTAGAGCAGCATCAAGTACAAGTACTCGGCGGCGATTCGTGTCGCCGTAATGTCGTTCCTCCCGATCTGCACGATTCACTGCCTCCTTCTTTGGGATGACTGCCTCACAGAAGGCAGGAGTCACACCTTACATAGCTTTGTAGCGATCTAGCGCTGTGTGCTTCAATGTTTGTGTCAGACTACTAATTTATTGTTTAAGCGCTGCAGCGAACTTTTGTTTAATTAACCTGTTATCAAAATAGAGCGAAATATTTATTCCGGGTAGCTTCTCTATACATATAACTCTATGAAAAATAATGATTTTATTTCCGAATGTTGCAATTTTGAACGTTGCAGTGACCATAAAGCTAAACAAATCCAAAACCTAACGAATCAGAATGTCATAATGGCGAAACACCGATACCGGCAACGTTATTTAAGTAAGAGGATGTCTTAAATTCTTTAAATACAAGACGTTATTACAAAATTTTGGTGTAAAATCATTCAAATTTTTATTTTTTTTTGTATTCTCCATACAAAACCACTCCATACCACAGTAATTTAAGGCTTTTACAATTTCAAGGTTCTTATTTGTTTGTTGCCGTGTCTGTATTTTCTATGAAATGTAATTTTGTGCTTGAGTATAAAAAAAATGTTATTCATCACCATCATCGCAGTCTACATACGTCCCACTGGTGGACTCGGGCCTCCTCTACAATGGGAAGGATTTTGACCTACTATACCATGCTGTTCAGACATGTTGGTATAGGTTTTTACTTTGAGTTTTCCTTCTCTTGCATAGACTTTATGTGCATATTATATCTCTTAGTCGTCTTTTACGACGTCCACGGGTAAGAGGGAGTGGTGAATTGTATTCTTATTCCGTCACCACGCGGAAATAATATTATAACATATTTATTAATATTAACATATTTGTAGAATTTAAAATTGGTCTCATTATCCTCTTGCTCAATTTACATGTCATTCTTTTACTGAATAAACATGTATAAAACATAAACCACTTTCTGAGTGAAGACTCATTCTTATCATTGAAATGGTTGACCACTGATGACAAGTAACCCTGCTCCAGTGGTCGGCCCAACGACGAAGGCGACGTGCATCGTGGGTGGGTTGCGGGTGTGCGTGCTTAAGCCCCTCTGTCGCCCCGGACGGAGTGGTGCGAGGAGCGCACCAACCGCAACCCACCCAAAAAAAAATCATTGAAATGGTTATATGGGAAAATACACCGATGGTTAAATTAATTTCATAGTTTACTATTCATTTCCTTTTTATTCTTCATGCAAATATTGGTTACATATCTCATATGAAGCATTTTCTTTGGTCAGATGAGTTTATATACTTATTTGTATCGTTTATATCTTTGTATCGTTTCGTGTTAAGGTTTTCTTCTTTGCTAACATTCCTGTCTTACCGTGGTGCTTATACAACTGCTTATTGTTCCGATTACACTATCTTCTAATACGATCAGATCCCATATTAGTCTCGTCTTGATTCACCATTAATCATAAGTGTTTTATGATTAAAATTTAACTACCCACCGTATTCCCTCCCCTTTGCCATTGAACCGACCACTGATAACGTGTTCGTGGCAAGTCTGGCGGAATACCCTTTCGCGTACCGTTCCTACAGTGCCGGCCTCACGCTGTCAGCCTCTTTGCGGGTGACGGACTATTCACCTGTTCAGTCACCCGATTCGTAATATCGAGTCGAAATCAATCTAGTAAATAAAATTAAAACACGTATGTGCTATAGATTTAATTCAAAGTAATGAAAGTAGATGAAAATTGCACGCACATAGATAAAGTTCTTAGACTAACATTTTATCTGCCTATTTACTTAAGTTGCCTCTTAAATATTCTATGAAGAGTTACGCTTCTAAAAGTATGAATGCTTTATACATACGAGTTGATATTATGAAAAAACAGAGCACTATTACTGGAAACGTATTGCGTATTTTCGCGTGGTGACGGAGTAAGAATACAATTCATCACTCCCTGTCGTGCCCGTGGATGTCGTAAAAGACGACCATGGGATATAATATGCACATAACATCTGTGCAAGAGAAGGCAAACTCGAAATGAAACCCTATACCAACATGTCTGACCAGCATGGTATAGTAGGTCAAATTCCCTCCCATTGTGGAGGAGGTCCGAGCCCAACAGTGGGACGTACGTGGGCTGTGATGATGATGATGATGAGTGCGTATTAATTAAAAATCCATGAATATTTCTTTTCCGTGTGATGACGGCGTAAAAATACTTCACCACTTCCTCCCTTTCCCATGGATGTTGTAAAAGACGATTAAGGGATACGATATGCAGGTTATATTTATGCAAGGGAAGGCAAAGTCGACATAAAACTCTATGCCAACTAGTCTGACCAGCGCGGTATAGTAGATCAACTTTCCCTCCCATTGTGGAGGAGGTCCATCCAGTGGCCCTGAGTGCTGAGATGACGATGACGATAAACATTTGCTTATACATAATAATTAGTGCAGATATACCAATAGTTGGTCATGCAGAAGTTTCAAACTATAATGTCGGTAATCATAATTACATTCCATACACATACATACATATACATACATACACATACATACATACTTGGGGTTGACGCAACTTGTACCTACTCCTCTCCCATTGTACATATTGTAAAAGTTGTTGGCAACAGTTTTATGACTGGTCGTCTGCTTGACAACCAATACTTGGGAGTGTAGTTATTGACTAGATGACATTATTTTAATTATTAAAAAATATCTTTGCTGCCTGGGAGGGATCGCATGATGCTTTGGGTGTATTTTGCGATTTATCCAAGGCGTTTGATTGTGTACATCACGAAACCCTCATCAAGTAATTACATCACTATGGGATCAGGAATAAGGTTCTCGAACTTTTAACTTCATAACAGAATTCAGAGGGTTGATGTAAATGGTGTGCAATCATCTAGTTCTGTTATAAAAATGGGCGTGCCGCAGGATCCATTTTGAGGCCATTTCTGTTCCTTCTATATATTAATGACTTACCCTATTATGTAGGGGACAATCAAGACATTGTGTTGTTCGCAGATGATACCTCGTTATTATTTAAAGTCAAAAGATAAATGCTTAGTTATGACGATGTGAACAACGCACTGTCTAACGTTGTTCATTGGTTCAATATAAACAATCTTATTCTTAATGAGAAGAAAACTAAATGTATTAAATTCACCACACCTAATGTGAGACAAGTGGAAACCAATGTTTAAATGAATGATGTGACCCTGGATCTTGTGCAGTCCACGGCTTTTTTAGGTATCACCATTGATGCAAAACTACAATGGGGTCCTCATATTGAAAAATTATCTAATAGACTTAGCTCAGCGCCTTATGCTGTTAAAAAAATTCGAATGTTAACTGACATTGAGACGGCTAGGATAGTTTATTTCGCTTATTTTCAAGTCTTATGTCTTATGGCATACTACTTTGGGGATGCTGGGGATTTGAATAGCATCATTGTTCTCCAAAAACGGGCTGTCCGCGCTATTTATAATCTAGGCCCAAGAGTTTCACTTCGGGAGAAATTCAGAGAAATAAGCATACTGACTGTTGTGTCTCAGTTTATATTCGAAAACCTAATGTATGTGAAAAAAAAATTGAAAAATTTGAAAAATACAGTGATATTCATCATTTAAACACTAGGAATAAGAATAATCTTGTTATCCATACTACTCGCCTTCAGAGAATTAGTAGGTCTTTCATGGGGCAATGTATACGATTTTATAATAAACTACCTAGAAATATCCAAGATATGCCAATGAATAAGTTTAAAAAGGCTATCAAGAGTAGACTTTGTAGAAAAGGCTACTATAAAATTTCGGATTATTTAGAGGATAATACTGAATGGCTATGAGCAGCTCCTCTTTCAGCAATTTTGTTTTTGTAATGATCACAGCTTTATGGTCCGTTTCTTGCAAGAAAAATACAAAACAGCGAATGTTTTCTATTTTTTTTTTTTGTGTTGTTAGTTTTGGGTTTGTACAGCGTAGCGTGTTTTGCCTGATGAATTTAGGTTTTGGTCTTTTTAATATACCTATTATAGTTCGCAATTTATGGTTTGGTCGTGTTCACTGAATAAGGTTCTGCTTGCGGTAGCTATGTGGGGCGGGTCACTCCCTTCCCTCCAATGTGCTTGAGGGGAGTGATAGCTGCTTTAGTAGTTAACTCGTGATAGGGTGCTGCTTGTGGAATCTGGTCCAACCATGTTTTCCTTTCTTTTTTATTTTTTTTTTAACTAAATTAAAAAGAAAATAGTAATCCTATCTCGAAGGGCATCACACTGGAGCTAAAACTATATGTTGTATACGTAATTGTATTCAAAAGATGGTAAAAAAATGACAGCCCGCTGAGTTTCTTGCCGGATCTTCTCAGCTTGTGGCCGCGTTCCGATCCGGTGGTAGATATTGTATTATATTCAAACGATGTATAAATTTGACAATATCTAAGTGCCCTCAAGGGGCCTATGCAGAATAAATGATTTGATTTCATTAGATAAGAGTTGACTGAGGTCGATATAAAACAGCTAGTTATCTTTTAATACTGTGTAAGGATTGGAAATATTCATAGCATAAATTATATATATATTTTAGAGATACATATTTGTTAATTTTTCGACGGCAAGGTTTTCGCCACCATGTCGCCAACCGTCTAAGGTGCCGGCACATTGGTGTAGGGTCTTAAAACCTGACGTATTTCTATTGAGTGGACCATGGGAACTGAATCTTTGAGACGACGTCAAATGATTTTACAAGTATCTATATGTTTTAAAAATCCTTTGACGGCATATATACAGAGTGTATCAGGTTATGGGGCAACTGGTCAAACCGGAGTTAGACAATGGTGGTAGGAACCCATGAAAAAAAATTGAAGTTAAAATATCGATTCGTTAATAATAATAATAATAACAATAATTTTAAGACAACACCATGCACTAAGGAAATAATCCTTGTATTGCTGGGAACTTTACAAACATATAATTAACGGACATAAATTACATCCAGACTCAGAACAACAAGTTGTGGATCACACAAAGTGTTGTCCCGCGTGGGATTCGAACCCCCGACACTGGCGTTGTAAGTCGCTATCTTAACCACTACGCCATCTGTGCAGTTAATGAATTGGAGACATGTAAAGTTTTAAATGTTGTCATCGCTTTCCCGTATAAATCTTATAAAGATGTATAAAGTCAATGATACTTACAATAATCTGCAACATATTCATATTTTCATAAATATTTATTAGAAATTGAGTAAATCAAGCATTACGTTCGCATAAACAAGACAAACATCGCTTTAAAATCAGCTGATAGACCGATGACCGTTGATACCTGCGTTACCATCGACGTGTTTGCGCGATTCATACCTATTTATACTGTTGATATGTCACATGCCTATATATATCCTGTCTGTACATGCCTATTTCATGTGTAACATTTAAGGCATAGACTCTTAGACACACATTTTTGAAATCACTGTAACTATTATGTTTTATTGTTCTTTGTGAAATATACATTCTAATTATGATGTATGACCGTTGAACTACAACATACTCGAACAGTTGTCCATAACCTGAGACATCCTATATATAAGATTTGCCAAAACATCAGTTAATATATAACTTAATTATGAAACAATATATAGTGATGATAGAATTGTCTCAGAGTTATATCAGTTCTTGAATAGCTATCAATCCGTTAAATATTGCTGTCATAAATAACCACGACATTCGATAGGTGAAGTCGATATCTTCAAATAAAGTGATACCTTGTATAAACCTTTAAAATATGTACATTGAACTTGGTAGTTGAGAGCAAGACATCGCTCTTGCAGTCATATCGTAGAAAAATATAATTTTATTAAGGCTGACAGGACTGAAATACTAATTGTACAACTGGTTAAGATAACGATAAGTATTAAATCATTCTTATTTTGATAACAGTTACTTGAAAATTCTTATAAATCATAATATCTTACACAAAATACTAATAAATGTTTAGAAATATTATTCCAATAAAGTTGCTCATTAAAGCAGTGATTTTAGCCACGAGCATTATTTATTGTCATGCTCTGCGTGAAATAAAAAAGATATTATTTTTCTAACTTGCTTTAGAACTCATTCTAATTCTTTTACAGGTTTTATATATTATGTTTGGGACTTCAAACAACCTAATACAATAAAAAGCCGGAATATGTATATTTTAGATATTGAAGAAAATCTAGTGTGGGGGTCTATATTAGAACAACAGAAACTAAAATGACATATTTTTAGAATTTATGTCCTTCTGTCTATATTGTTTGCATTGACCACGATAAACACCACGCTAAATCTACTACCAAAATCCAAATCGATTCCATTCGAATACCGATGTATTTCTAGAAGTATAACTTAAAAGGATCAAAGTACAATTAATTGAGTAAGAATTCCGATATAAGAATTCCAAAAATACTGGTTACTATTATCTATTAAATGCATATTTATGTTTAAAGACAACACCATGCTCTAAGGAAATAATCCTTGTATAGAAGGGGACTTTACAAACGTATAATTTACTAACGGACTATTTATTAACGGACACAATCTACATTCAGACCCGGAATAACAATTTGTGGATCGCACAAAGTGTTGTCCTTTTTCTTTTTTTTTTTAGGGAAGGGCCATGGTCACCGCACCCGTCGCACGGCTCTGCGGCGCACGGCCCCATGACCCACCCGTAGCACGTCGCCGTGTCGCCTTTGTCGTTGGGCTGACCACCGGTGCAGGGTAACTTGTCTTCAGTGGTCGGCCCGACGGAATACGCCGGTCGCGGTGTACCCTCTCCTCTCGACGTTCCCCCACGGGGACGTCGGTCGCCGTCGCGCGGTCAGCCTTTCTGCGGGTGATGGACTAAATCACAAAGTGTTGTCCTGCGTGGGATTCGGACACGGTAGGCCGGTATCTTAATCCCTACGCCATCTGTGCATATCGGTATATATTAGCACCACTATTCACATAGTATAATAATATACAAATATGTAAAGCATAATATAGGCATGATTTAATTAGGGGAAGTAGTGAACTTTAAGTATATGTACCTATATTTCATTATACATTTATATAGTTTACTTATGAATACTTTGATCTGCTTGGTCATTTAATTACTGTTTAAAATGTATCACGTGTTTAACTTTAAACTTTTAACTTTAGTTTTTCTTAAAAAAATATCCGAGTTATTAACGTCAGCAAAATGAGTTTTCACAAAACCAAAATTGATGAAATTTGTATTTAACTGCATCGTTGACAAATAAGCTATTGAGATTTCCTGGAAATTTTCTCGATTTTCGAGCGTTTTTCGTAGCAATTCACAACAGCAAGCTTGCAATTTGGTACTATGCCAGGTTAACGCAATAGGATTACTCCCTATTACGTAGGAAAGATTTGGGTGACGAAATATGGCTGTATTTCAATTTCTGCTTAGCTCTTGAAGGATGACCACTGACGTCAAGTTACCCTGCTCCAGAGGTCGGCCCAACGACGAAGGCGACGTGTCACGGGAGGGTTACAGGTGTGCGTGCTTACGCCCCTCTGTTGCCATATTGCATATTGCAATATTAAAAAAAAATCATCTTTTACCGCAACTTGACTTCACACACTAGGCTAACTGTTCGGAATGGTCTCTTGCCTGATTTTATGATGCCAACCTCACATGTGATCTTCACTGTGGATGGCGGATGATCGCCCAGTCATGGCTTGAACATCAGTCGGCAGCGACAGTTTGGCACCGATGATTGCAAAAAGATTATTCCGTATGGTGATGGAGTAAGAATACAATTCACTACCCTATCTTGCCCGTATCATAAAAGACGACTAAAGGATAAACTATGCATATAACATCTGTACACGAAAAGGAAAGTTCGAAATAAAACCCTATACCAACCCATCTGGCCAGCGTATAGTCAAAAGGTCAATGACCTTCCTATTGCTGAGGAGGCTCGAGCCCAGCAGTGGGACGTATATCAGCCGAATTGATGATTGCAAAGAGGCACTGCATAATAGAGCGTATGCTGTAGTCGATACTCTCAACTTTAGTGCCTCAAAAACTATATAATATGCTACAATAATACTCCCTATCTTGCCCGTGTACATCGTAAAACACGACTGAGGGACATATCTGTGCAAGAGAAGAAAAACTCCAAATGAAACCGTATATCAATATGTCTAACCAGCATGGTATAGCAGGTCAAATTCTTGCCATTGTGAAGGAGGCCCGAGTCCAACAGTGGGATGTATGTGGGCTGCGATTATGATGGTGATGACTACAACAATGAAAGAGAAGGATAACGCGAAACAAAACTTTCTAGCAACTAGTCTGGTCTGCATGGGATCGTCAAACCATAGCAGATATTCGTTCTGGATCGGGCATATGTCCACGATAAGGGCTTAAGAATAAATAAAGCATTTTCTTATAGATTAGGTACTAGTTTTAAGTTTTTATGACTTCATATTCTGTAAATATAAAAGGAAGAAAATATAGCGTCAAACTTTTTAAAAGATGTTTTATTGGCTTTGGTGGCAGACAAGAAAACCGCCCAATTGATGGTTTGCAACACAAGAGCCACCAGATCGCCATTATATGTCAAGCTTCTATATAAATGGCGACAGACAGTATCGAGGCCATCGATGGCTTTAATATAAACTCATTTGCAAAAAAAACGGGCGGTTTTGATTTTCATTCATATTTAAAAAGATACAATACCAAAAAGGTTTCAATCGTTTGTACACGTTACTGGCCGGTTTTAAAAATGCTGTGGTATTTAAAAAAGTACGTTCTAAATTCAATTTTTCATTTGATGTTCATTTTTACAGAAAACCCCTTTTTATCCTACATTTTTGGCGCGAAGTTCCAGAAGTTAACATCGACTTTCATAACTTTTATTCAATTTTTATCGATTAATTTCATATCCTTGACTGTCAAAGCTTTATTTAATGCTGTTTGGCTGTATCAAAAATGGTAGATAAAGTGGTAAAAGCTACCAAAATTATCGCGCTGCTTGAAGAGGGTTGCAGCCAATGTTTCGTGGCTAGGAGGCTAAATGTTAGTCGCTCGACAGTCCAAAGGACCTGGCAGCGATATCAGGAGACTGGTTCCGTCGAGAGAAGGCCTGGTTCTGGAAGAAAACCATGTACCCAACCACGGGATGATCGTTTTCTTGTGAGTCGCGCATTGAGAAATCGCAAATCTTCGTATGTGGATCTTAAGAACAACCTCCAAGAAGTAAGAAATGTGCATATTAGTCTATGGACGGTCAGGAGGAGGCTTCTCGCTGCCAATATACGCAGTCACCGCCCGGCCCGCGGCCCCAAATTACTCCGTGAGCACAGAGTTCACAGGCTTAGGTTCGCTAGAAATTGTGAATCATGGACTCAAGACGATTGGAATAGGGTTTTGTTCTCTGATGAAGCCAGGATATCTCTGTTCGGTGAAGATCCACGTCGGCGAGTGCTAAGAAGACAAGGAGAACGCTTTGCAGAGGCATGTTTCGAAGAAATCACACCTTATGGTGGGGGCTCTGTTATGTTTTGGGCAGGAATAAATTCAATGGATCGTACAGAGTTAGTCTTCATTGAAAACGGCTCACTGACTGGGCATCGATACATAACGGAAGTTCTAATTTCTCATGCACAACCCGCATTGGCCGCTCTAGGTGAAGACTCGATTTTTATGGACGACAATGCTCGCGCCCACCGATCCCGCGATGTTAATGCGTATGTGCAAGAGGTCGGCATTCGTCGTTTGGATTGGCCAGCTCGAAGTCCCGACCTCAATCCCATAGAGCATGTCTGGGACGTTCTGAAACGGCGTGTGAGATCAGTACACCCGGCTCCGCAGACCATCAGAGAGCTGAAGAATGTGATTACTGCGGAGTGGGAACGTATTCCGCAAGCAAGTATCCGGGATATACTCGCTAGCATGCCCAGACGAATTCAAGCTGTGATTTTAGCTAGAGGGGGTCACACTCGATACTAAACATTTATCTGCTTTTACTTTATTAAAGAAAAACAAACAAAAAAACTTTTTTATTTTTACTTAATGAGCATATGCACTACTAGCGAATATACACTACTAGCGAGGTTTAGCATTATTTCCCATAAATTGTATCTAAATTTTATGAAATACTGATGAAAACGATTATTTTCTTATTAATTTAGCAAATTGTGTGGATAAAACTACCTATAATTATCAAACAAAGAAATATTAACATTTGAAATGGTTCATTGCTTAGGTGCCCGTTTTTTTTGCAAATGAGTGTATAACAACACATCGAGGCCACTTCGTGTGGTAATATTTACAGAACTTCTGGAATACGTCTTTCAAATGTCGAAGAGACTAAAATGATGCGCGATTTATCGAATCAGATATTTTTACAGTTCTTGTGAAAACATTCAATAAAACTTCCAGTTATATTAAAATACTATGCTGCAAGCTTATATGGGATTAGGCGCAATAACACATCACAGATAATTATGAAAGTTATTTTTGATTGGTTTAATCTTTCGTGACGTTAAAATGTAATGTTTTCTGACATTTACGTAAATGTTATTCCGTAAATGAATTTTCTTTTTATGGATTTTATGACGTTTTATGTTTTTATTTTCCGTTCATTTTAAATACAAAAATAAGTAACTAAAACAGCGTTCTATTTCATTATTTATATATTGTCTTATGAAATAAATTAATTAATGAAAAACGATAAGGATGTAATCGACAGTTATGAATAGTTCGTTATTTTAGAGAACTCATGTTATGGGTGTCTCATGAGAAGTGTCTGCTCAAGAGTAGGGAAAGAGTAGGAACTGTCTGACTAGTATCATCTATAGTAGATGAGTTTCTTGCTGGATCTTCTCAACTTGTAGCCGCTTTGGTAGATTTTTGGATTAATCTAAATACCCACGGGTAAGAAAAAAAGAGTTATATTTTTATTCCGTCACCACATGGCTGTACTGCCTACATTTATCAGGGCACTTTATTTGCTTGTAAAAAATAAATTACAAAAAAGCAAACTATTTATCTAATAACGGAGATTAGCAATAAATATGTAACAGTTTCTTAATAAGCAGCAAAATAAGAAAAATTATTTGCTTAGTTTCTTAATTATCGTGAAAAGAGAAATGAGATTAAATTGTCTCCGTAATTTAAGAAATACTTCGGTACGTGTCCGTTGGGCAAGAAGTTTCATCTAATTAGTCTTAACAACCAGCTTCATTTACTTCGCGGTCGCATCCACCCCACTTTATTTCAAATAAGCTTTTTGCAAATTTAGATTCTAAGAATAGAACTGTTAAAAAGAATTCATAACATCGGCAGATTCTAAAGGATATTTTTATTTGAAACTTTTTCTTCAATGCAGTTCACTACTGCATGGCATGGCAAAATGACGATTTACATAAGAAATACAATTTGTACTACCTACTTATGTAATTCTTTTGTAATAAGGCTAAAAGGTAAAAATAGAGAAAATTAGGTAAGCGCATTATTATAAATTTTATTGTAAATATGTACGCCATTCGTGTGGTGACGGAGTAAGGATACAATTTACCGCTCCCTATCTTGCCCATGGATGTTGTAAAAGACGACTAATATATATCCTAATACTATATAGACTGTAATATATAGACTAATAATACGCATATAATATCTGTGCAAGAGAAGGAAAACCCAAAAAAAAATCTCTATAGCCCCTATACCTGTCTGCCCAGCATGGTATAGTAAGGTCAATTTCCCTTCTAGTGGAGGAGACTCGAGCCCAGCGGGGGGACGAGCCGAGATGATGAAATATGTACATAAATCTCAAGTATTATACATGAAAATGCATCTTGAACAAGTGATATGGAACTCTTTGACACGGTTAGGTTAGTTATGATAACCGTTTTTTTGAAATTCTATGATAAATTTTACAGTTTCTATAAATCAAATCCATCCACCATCTTGTCGAGCTCCATTATGGAACATAGGCCTTTTCAGAGCCACAAGAAGAGAGAGAAGCCACAAGATATCATGAGATTCTCAGGAGAGTGCTACTGCTAGTTGTATTGTCGATACATCAGTCAGTTTGTATGAGACGAAGCACAACAATTATATAACATTGAATTAACATAGCTCGTTTCCCATAACTGGGATCGTGCTACCACAATAGGAGAAAAATTACCTACTACACCACGCTGGCTAAATGGCAATCCATTTGGCATTCAATGGCAAACCGCTCTATACCAATATAGAGTTGTATTTCGAGTTTCCTTCTTTCGCACAGGTGTTATATGCATATTACAATCCTTTATTCGTTTTTTACAACATCCACAGGCAAGGAAGTGGTTGGTGAATTTGTATTCTTAGTCCGTCACCACACGGAAATAATCATTTATTTAGTGTAATGTAGTCAATTTCAATGTTGCAATCAATATAATTCAACGCTAATAATTAGCAAAAATTTGGGGGGTTAAGAACACTACAGTTTTGTCCTTTATTATTTTATAGGCATGTTTAATTAGGCATTTATCCCAAGTCCAGAGTTTCTCATTAAGTGATAGCAGAAGCATTAATTAATTGTTAATAATATCATTTGCATATTAGTTTTATTTTCAACATACTCTCTACGGCTTACATAATCTCATTCAATGTGGCTTTGAATGTAAATCTTTTCCCATTAAACGAAACGGATTTCATTTCTCTTAGGTATATTAATCCATTACGGACTATTTTGATAGGAAGGAAAACCCCTGATGGGTTTATAACCCACGCCTCATAACACAAAGGAATACGGGATAAGAGATCAATAAAATTCTTACAGTTGTGTGATGAGTCGAGCTGAGAGTCTCCATAGCTTGCAATTTTTTATAGAACTTCGAGTATTTGTTCCACACATATTACGGGTATAAACCACTCTTCTTTTTAAATTTATTAATGTAAATACAATGATCGGTGCGGTTGAATAATGGCGGAGGGAGTTTTAAAAAGGTCCTGCATAGCCGATCAGTGCAACCTAGTTTAGGTATTTTTGAGGCAAGAATTAGAAAGCAAAACCATGCTGAAGATGCCTCGTTCATTCTGCCTGCCTGTGCGCGTTCGTTAGTATGCCTTTCTGTTTTCTGTGGTATATGGTTAAAGTGAGGAATAGTATTGGATGTCCCCTCTTTTCTCCACCTTCATTTCAAAATGATTATAATTTACCGTCATGTATATAATGAATCGTCGGGCCGACCACGGACGACAAGGAACTCGGTACCGGTGGCCGGTGTCGGCTCAACGACGAAGGCGACGTGCTACGGTTTATCGGGCCACGCGCCGCCCTTCTGTCGGACGACGGGTGCGCTGACCATAGCCCAACCCAAAAAGAAATGTGTGCAATGAAATGTTTTGCAATAATTTTAAAGACAGCAAACACCCTGCACTAAGGCAATAATGCTTGTATTGTGGGGAATTTTACACACATATACAAACAGATACAAATTACATCCAGACTGAGAATGACAATTTGTGGATCGCACACACTGGTACCGTGACAGTATATTAACGCATATTAGGCATTAAAACACCAGCTGAAAGCCAATCTAGAACAGAAGAATGTTCCTCTAGAGAAGGAATCTTCAACAAGTAATGAGCCTCAGAAAACAGTCGAATATAAGACTGACGAAGAGGACCTTGCCAGAGAAACAGAGTGAGTACGACAGAAAAGTAAGAAGAAAAGGAAGCTCAACACTTCACTGTCGCCACTATCGCAAAGAGTAAGCGCCATTACATTTCAGGATGGTACAAAGGCCGAAAAACCAATAATAAAAAAGATACCCCCCCAGTAATAGTAGAGGATATTAAAAACCATCAGAAGTTTTATGACCTACTTTTGACTTGCTCAAATAAGGACTCTTTCTTGGTAAAAATGATGAGCGGAAATACTGTGAAAGTAAACGCCAAGGATGAAGACTCCTACAGAGCTATTACTACGTTCTTAATGCAAAATAATTGTCTCTGGTACTCATACGAGAACAAACAAGATAGGCCGATTAGGGTCATAGCAAAAACCCTCCACTCATCATGCTTGCCAAACAGAATAGTAGAGGATTTAAATGCAAAAGGATTCAAAATCCAGGAAGCTGTAAATAAATTAAGTTGGAGGACCAAAGAACCTCTAAATATGTTTATGCTTTCCTTTGAAAAGGATGAAAAAATAGATCAAATATATGGTATAAAGACCATACTGAGCTGTAAGGGTTTTGTTTGAAGTTTTCCTTTTCTTGCAAATATTATCTTCTTTATAAGATATAGAAGATAATATTTGCAAGAGAAGGAAACTGCTAATAGAATTACGTGCTTATATGTAGTGAATATAAATAATTATAGAAGATGCTCGGAATGAAGACACTGTAAAGAAGAATTGAATAGTGGAACATATACAGAAAGAAGAAAAATAGGTTAGATTGATAATAATGCTGTCACTGAAGTCAAGTTATTGGTACTGATGACCCATTCAATTGGCCGGTAAGGGTATTAACCCTGCCATATTTACGGCAGGTTATGAAGGATTTCGCTGCTCTTCCATCCAACCAGCTTATATAAAGTTTAATCAGACCATAGCCTGTCAAAAAAAGTGCAGCAATATGTAAGCTTAAGTCGATCCCCATAAATTGGTGAACGTTTCAAACGATTCGAACTGAGCGCTTCACTAATTTGCTGTAAAATGTAAAGCCGTGTCCGGTCGTTGTTATGTACTATAACTAGTCACTAAGCCAATTAGTTAGACTTTCGCAACTGTACTGATTGTTAATCGGTGCTTTTCAAACTGTGTGAAAATCAAGAGGCAATGTCCGCCTTTAACCTGTTATTTTTATCATCATCGCGGCTCATGTAAGTCCCACTGCTGGGCTCGAGCCTCCTCCACATTTTTTGCTAGGCTAATTGACCCGGCGTAATAGGTATACTATCGGCGTAATAGGTACTCTCTTGGTCAGAGTGGTTGATCGTCTCGTCGTCGTCTCAGCTCATACACATCTACTGCTAGTCATGTCATGCCGGTCAGACATGGTGGTATAGGGTTTTATTTCGAGTTTTCCTTTTCTTGTACAGGTGTATGCATATTATATCCCTGTACGGTGCAACCGCACATTGTATATTTGCGCCGTCATCAATATTGTATTATATAAATTGACATTCATTTATTTTATAAGCAGTTCGTACTATCGACTCATATTAGCACTATATCATAGTTTATCATCGCGAGTATCGTAGTATAAGACGACTTAGTTTATTTAGAGATATATAACTTATAAAACAGATATTTCTGTAAAATTTAATACCTCTTTGCAACTAAAACTTTGTTGTAAGTGTTAAATTGAAATTAACTTTGCTATACAGTATGATTTGGTCATGGTTGATGCGATGTTAATGATAATAATGTTGGCGACGCCACAGAATGAGGTCGCAGCAAGTTTTGACTAAATAATTATTAAGTGTCAATGGTGCTTTGTGCATCTACTTAATTACTTGATGGAACAACTTAGTCGATTAATTAAAAGCCACTTCCCTTATCATAATTTGTCGACTACACTGTATATTATTGCCGATATAGGTATTATGGCAATAGGCAACAATTTTAAATTGGGTATAATTCACTGCATATAAAGAAAAAAGAAACAAGAAAATTAATTGTTACATAATGTTTATTCCCAATCTTTGGACCCTATAATGCTTTAAAACTAATAATAACATAAATACAACATTGCAATAATTATTATCGAAATAAAACGATTTTATATTTTTATTGTAATATAATTACGCCACTTCTGTAAAACAAATTAAAGAAAGCGGTGTTTATTCAAATATAGTTTTCTAAAATTACTTTTACAAAAGGACGTACTGAAGCAGATAAATCTACAAAGCAAAATTTAAAAGCTCAACTGTTAATTTATATCTAATTTCAGTTATTCTACACTAGACACCTATAAATTACCTACTAATTTACTATTAGACACATAATATAGAACAAAATGTCGTTTGAAACAATATTTAGATTATTCTGCTATTAAAAGATCATTTAAAATACCTAATCACTAATATAGAAGTTAAATATTTGTATACTATAAAAACCTTTCATAACTGTTTATTGTTTGGTCTCGAACCAATCGCTTGGAGACAATTGTTATAGGCTTGACGCAGACAGGGAAGTCAGTTGAATAAAAACTTCGATTGAGGATGAGCTCAAATTTATTTGAATTAACAATGACTTCTCCAATGCCACAATACTTGATGAAGTAAGAAAAGAAAAAGTAATGAACATCTATAAAAGTTTGTAATAATGATAATTAAGCTAATTTTATCACTATTTTTTTACAATGTCATTATGTTTTTTTTCTTAAACCACAACAACACCTTATCATTGCTCTAAAAGCATTTAAATAATCCAAGTCACACAAATCTAACAATTAATTACTAACTATATAGTTTGTATGATTTATTTTGCTCGATATACAAATAAGTGTTACAGCAACAAATTAAAGCTTGTCACTGATATTAAATTATGTCATTTAATACTGAATACGAAGCGAACAGTGAAAATAATTTTGGTAATTAAGCCACGGTATAAAATATCTATAAATCAACATTAAAATACCTAGTGATTATTAAACTGAAATATGCGCTTATAATATTCAGTTAATAGATGCAAATAATGCATTTTTGAAACACAATATAATGATGAATGTTATAATATATTCACGTACGTAAAACAACACTTAGCAGGTATTTGATACTCCAATTATTTTGTCTTCTTTATTCTATCCGTATTGTATCTCTTAGTATTTAACTAAATTTATTAAGGGGCACAGAATTGATATGTTTCCGATGCACGGCGTTTGTGTGATACCGCTTCACTTAACCTAACTTGCAAGGCGACGCTACACCCCAGCAACCTACTCTACCCTATCACATGCGGGCCAATGTCACGCGTCTTTTTATAAACCACAACGATCCAAATATCATCTACTCGATTTCATAGTAAACATTAAGAAAATATGTTTTAATAGTTTTATATTTTTCATTATTTTTTTTGAATTGAATAAAACAGCAAGGGTGAAAATTAACAAATGGTAACAAAAACATAATTAAGCATAGATATAATTAATAAGAAACTAAAACGAGGTCATAGCGTGACATATAGCCAATTGCATTGCATGTAGTAGACGAGAATACAGAATAAACGTCTCTATGAAACCGCTTTGTTATTTCTAATTACACATTAAATATTACATGATGATATGTATCGAGTAGTCCCGCAAAAGGTGACGTAGCCGTGTCCGCAGCCACTGGACGTCTCTTACTCGCTATCTACGGTTGTTGGACGGAATCATGGCGGCGGCGACGTCTTCCACGCATGTGGTTCTCGATCCAGCAGCCATTTTAATTTGCGATTGTAAACAAAATGGCCGACATTGTCGATCACCCATAACCAAAACGTTGAATTAGTCGATATCTCTAGCAGTAACATTATAATTATTATATTAATTTCAAACACAATTTTTGCAAAAAGTTTAATAATGATCTTAATTAATTCGCCAAAGTTATCGACAAATCCACACGGTAGCAACAGAAAAGAAATAAATAAACTTTTCGTTGTATTTTTAGTATGCGATGAAAACGCCGCACGCCGAAAATATGGGAGATCACTACATTATTACACAATTACTTACATACGAATTAGCATTATATATATATTGAATTAAATAAGTGAACATTGACTTAGCTTAATTATTATAAACGACCATGAAGAATATATAACATAATAAGATTATCCATTTATCATGAGACTTAATGTGACATAAAAACATTTGATTTAAATAAGAAGCTGTCGGGTATAAAAAACAATTCTACATTGAAAAAAAAGGAAATATATGATCTCTAACGTTAGCAATATTAGATAACAATAAAAGTATATGATGCCTAACTTAGATGTTCTCATTTATCAACAATGTGGCATCAGCCTTAAATTCTGGTAAGTAAAAATGATATACACTGCTGTGACTCAGAAATAAACTATTAAAACATCGCAGTAAAAAGTGCCTACAAAATATAAGTTTGGTACGGTCTGAGGTTAGTATTAAAATTATGTATAATCCTTTATCTTTGGTCTATACACCACGACGCTCGGTTCATTTGTGAAGTTAATAGTCACTATAAACAATGTATAAAATTTTGCTAAGTCAAAAATTGACGAAATTCCTATTAAATATTGACTTTTCATAAGAATTCACATGCGGTATCTCTGGCAATCGACTGCCATAGATCGTGTGAGTACCTCAATAGATTTCTATCGCGTCAACATTATAATCCAAATATCCAAAACTTTATCATATAGCCTAAGCAGGTATTTTTTTTTTGCTTTTTTTTTGTAAATTTTACATCAGCAGAATACGTCACTAAGTACCTATAATAATATTAATATTTCATTTTTTGGTTTATTGCTATTTCGCATTCTTGTCGATACTGTTGCGTCGACACCGAGGTAACTAATTATTCTCTGTATGCGATAGTCAACTAGCTAAAAATAAAAAATATATTAATCTTTATTTCGATTAATTCTAATATTTCAGTTTAATTACATGGTTTCATTATTATGAATGAATAGCTTCCATTAAATAGTAATGTAACTATGCTGATTGTCTACAATAAATACCCTTAGCTACATTTATATTATTCACCTAATGATTACACAATAAAAGTAACTACTAAATTTTAAATTAGATTATTACCAAAAAGCTCGTCAAAGCATGCAGATAGTAGAATAATGTTTCACTATTCAGCGTCAGCGCACTTGTCGCTCGCTAATTTTAAATTATTACTAATATATAATTATGAATTAATATAATGATTACATTTAATTATTTAACTCTCATAAGGCCAAGGCTAAATTCTCGCAACAAGACTGAACCGATTACGATAGTGTCGCGTCGCATACTAACCGATAAGTTAGTGGGAAGTGGGAACCCTATGACACATCATGGAACTTTCGAGTAGGTAACGAATTAGTTATTTTAGAGCAAGTATCCAAATCCTAATTTAGGAAAAAATTTCACAAGGCACAAGAAATATTAGTAGGTCACCTAAGTAGGGAAAATGAGATAATTATGACGTGAAATATAACGCAAGGGACGTACATACATAGGATGCGAGCACGCGACATTATGTTCAGCTAAGTGTTGTACTCGACAGCCAGCGACGCGAGGGCGTCCCAATTTGATCGCAACGAGTCCTACTCAAATATTTATAATTATTGCAATAATTAATTTACAGATAGAAAAGATCATAAGACCAACACTAGAGTGCCAGCGCTTTAACGAGTGATTGAACATTATAAAAATTACTAAGAAAGTATTAGGTAAATATAATTTGAAATAGTTATGAAATTCATTTAAATACGCTAATATTATCGAGGCTAAAACAAAAGTATCGTATTTATTACATACAACTTCATTTAAAATCATTCAACTTGAAATATATAACAAAACGTAATCTTTCTATGAAGGGCACCTTTGGTTTTTAGCTTATTCGAATGTGATATATCCTAAAATGTTTAATTTTTCTGTTAATACGCTAAATTCATAACAAATCCTCACAGTTGTATACATCGGCATTGTAAAAAAACAAATATACAAACTTTTACTGTATAATAAGTTAGTTGTAAATAATAAATCTTATGTTACAAGATAAAATTAATAATAATATTAAATAAACAGGCTATTTTTTAAAGGAAAGTAATAGATTTAAATAATATTTTCATAATGAACATGTAAACAATAAACCTGGAATGTTAATAATAATACAATTAACACTTGCTAATTTTGGTATAAACTTAATAACACCACACCTCTGACGCGGGGAGCATTAAACTGAAGTGAAATTGGGAGACGGAGCATAAGTTTGCTGCTGTGGGTGCATATTGTGTACACTACAATGTTTAACTATAGTGCAGATGAGCTTGGCGCGCTGGTAGGTCCCAGTCCTGATGCGCGCCGAACTCACAGCTTGCCCAGTCTCCGATGCCTGTGGTTCCGATGCGATGCAGAGGATCTAAATAGCGCGTCCCTCAGTTAGCTGGTTGTCAAGTGCCGAGAGTCACGAACGAGCTAATGCTGTTCGCCCTCTTCTCCGCTTTTGGCTCCCTGTATATTATAATGTAAATATTAATCGATTACACTTTATAGATTACAAGATGTAATTTCTAAAAAGTATATATATTTGTTATCAAACCTTATTTATAATTCGATATTGTGCGAGGTGCATAGTGAAAAATTAGCACATATAATGGAAGACATTGAAACTCATAATACGTATGTAAATAAGGCTACATAAATATGTAATACTATTACAAGAATCATTTGAAATTTCGATATGTTAACGCGTATGAGTTTCAAAGTGTCACCCGAAATACACATAGCACTTATTCGTCGATATTACTTATTTGTAAGTGATTGATATGTATCTGCCATTATCGTGTGGATTTAGAAAAAAAACATGTACATAATTTTTACAAAATTTTACAAATTTTTAAAATTCTTCTTATAAAACAAGTAATAATACCTATTAAACGATTGGACGATAATCTTAATATTTTTTTATAATTATAAATATAAACAGAAGTATTTTATTATTACTTCAGTAATTTTAAATGATAATGACAGGTATTATTCGAGTGATATTGACCTAGGACACCAAAATTTAATTTATTAATATATTTTACATTAGTTTATTGCAAATTAATCAAGTTGATGGTGTATCTAGGTTAATATTAACTCTGCTTTTATTAGATGTACTAAACATTGTGCGCGTGCATACTTCATGTGCGAGAATCCAGCCGTTGTGTGCCATCTTATGCCTCGCGTATTCGAGGTGGATGGCCCCCTCAGAGCTGAGAAGCAGCGCGCCTTGGAGGCGAGCCATGGCCGCGGCTGCATCCGAAGGGTTAGCGAAGTCGACGAAGGCCACCGGGCCGGTACTTGCGCCACCGTTGCCTCCGCTCAGCAGTCGAAGCCGAGAGAACCCCGGGCAGCTGCACCATCATACTCTATTGTGCCCGCGCTCGTACCCCCAC